>OY829541.1:53367930-54567930 GCA_963691705.1 Viola odorata
CCTCTTCCTCGAAAAGCTCCACGAGCTCGACCACCTCCTCTTCCATAGCCTCTAGCATCGTAGGTCACCTTTAATGCCTGCTCATCTTCCCTATGCCCGTGCATCCTTTGCTCATGTACTAGCAAGCTGCTCTGGAACTCATCAATCGTTAAGGTGTCTAAGTTATTAGACTCTTCGATGGAACACACAACATAGTCAAACCTTGAGGTCATTGATCTCAGGATCTTTTCAATGATCACCATTTTCAGCATGTTTTCACCATGAATCTTCATCTTGTTTGCTATGGTGAGTGTACGAGCGAAGTACGCATCAACGCTCTCACTCTCTTTCATCTGTAGGACCTCAAACTCCTTTCGAAGAGCCTGAAGTTGTGCTCTTTTGACTCTTGTGGAACCCTGGTACTTCTACTTCATAGAGTCCCAGATATCCTTGGCAGTGTCTCTGTTGAGGATCGTCTCCATAATGGTTCGATCAATGGCTTGAAACAGATAATTCTTGACCTTCAAGTCTTTCAGCTGCTGGTCTGCAATTGACTTTTGTTGCCCTTCAGTAAGCGTCACTCCTTCTGCTGCAGCAAGGACTCCACTCTCCACCAAACTCTAATACTCCTTTGAGCGAAGAAAATTTTCCATAAGCATGGACCAATGATCATAATGGCCATCAAACTTAGGAATTGCAGGTTGAACGAAATTGTTTTCAGCTGCCATACTTTGATTCTCTCTTCTCACTCTTTCTCTTCTTAAGAAACTGCCGTTACTTTTCTCTCACACTCAGGCCCCGTGTTGGGGCTCCGCTACCAGATTGTTGAAAACTCTAGGCACAAATCAATGCACAGAAATATCTGAGTAGTCTGTTATACATGTGAAACCAACAGATGACTTATATAAGCCTTACAAATGAGATAAAATAGCAAAACAAACAGACCACGTTTAACTGATTCTACTTAACGTGATAAGTGGCTAAAGACTCTACCTACATATCCTAATTAATAGGATTTATTAACTGAATGAGTTTGACAACTTCAACTATAACTCAAACAACCCCAACAGTTTTCAATGTCAGTTGTAACCTTAGTTACAATCTCTTTGCCAATTCCATCATCAACAGGTATAGGTCCCACCTGAAAGTGAGTGTATGTCCTTAATACATGCAGATTCAGCAGGAATCTATTATCACTTCAAACATTAGGAACGGAATACGTTTATAGTCAAGTGATAAATGCAGTAGACTTACAGCAAACTCAACTTCAGCATGCTTTCCCCTTGTAGACTCTGGTGATTTGTTCAAGCATGAAAAGAATAATCATGACACGGTGAACAATCTTGTTTCTCATGAGACATCTCACTGATTATCTGACCTGATATATCCAAGAGTTGACCCTTTGATGTACTTCATCCAATAAAGGTCCTCGCAGAATAGTAAGTGGAACCTGACATTTCAGTCATTTAATCACTCATGCCCCACAAGTTTAGATTGATCAGTTAGTGGGAACTTCAGAAGATATGACGCACCTGAGTTTCTGATTTGATGGGAAATGTACCATTTGGCCGAAAGATGTACACTCTAGAGGCCTTCATCAATTTAAAGCTGAGATAAATGAGAAACGATGACGTATAAAAGCCATCGGAGAGGGTGTTCAATTACCTGTGGTTCTACACTTCCACCATGTCCTGAATAATAGCTATATGACTGTTCTAAAAATGCTTCGACCTGCGTTAGTAGAAATAGAACATTTAGATGCTCAGAAATTACCTCAGCAGCAAAAACATTCATGGTTGCAACTTTAAAAAACTATAGTTGATATTACAATTTTTTTAAATTACAAGGAGTTAAGTAAAATATTTTATAAATTATAATATTCTTTATAGGTCCTTCTACTACTTCATCGTTTATTGATTTACTTGGATCTGCTCATTGTGTTGGATTTCTTAATAAAAAAATGATATCACATTAATTATTATTAAAAAAATCCGGGTCAGAACTGACCCGAAAAAATTAGAACCGGCTCGGACTGGACTGGAAGGATCCGATTCGGTCTGGTTCTGTCCCGGACAAGAACCTGTAATTTTCGGTTCGGTTCAGTTCTAGCCTAAAAATCGAACCGAACCGGCCCATTTACACCCTAACTTCCAAGAATTTCACTCAAACTCCGCCACTATTTTGCCGAATTTTTTTTTTTTTGTATTTTAAAGGGAAGGCAAACGAGATGAACGAAAAATTGAAAAAATACTTAAGAGTATTTATATCTGTCACTAAATAACAAATATTCAAATAAACTTAACAAAAAGATAAATAAAAAGACAATATAGAAAAAAATTAATTATATATTAGAATTCATACAATATACGTAGTTTTTACAATTGTTCTCTACGAGTTTTCATTTTTTGATATCCTTGTATGATTCTCTCATTCTCTTGTATGAATTTGATCCCGATCATTAGGATGGTATGCTAAAATTTGTGGTCGCATACCTGGATCAGCAGGAAGATTTTTCAAATCAACTTCTAAAAATATCTTCAACTTCTTCGCAAGTCATTCTTCACTTTCATTTAGACCAACATTTGATAATATCGATGGTGCTTGAGTAGATGATTTAATCAAATACTTGTCCATATCTGCAAGAAAAATATTAATACAACCAGTTGAGGTCAAAAGTTTTGCATAAATTGAAAAATATTGCAAATTACCGATTAATTTGAGAGGCTGAGAAGGCGTGACGAGCAAAGGCTGAGCGGAGGCAGCAACCAATTAATTTGGAGATTTAGGCCCTGTTTACTTGGGAGAATTCTCCCGAAAATTCTCCAGTTTTCTGAAAAGTGATGTTCATTTTGGAAATCGTGTTTACTTTGCATTATTTTCAGTTTGAAATCGAAAACGAAAATACTCTGTTTGAAAAATGATGAACAAATTTTGAAAACTCTAAAAAGTTGTTTTCTGTTTTTTTGATTTTTTTGGCCTTGGCTTACTCAGATTGAAAACACGCGGTTTTCAATCTGAGTGATTAATGAAATTTTCTTAATCACCATTCTACCCCTGCAGCCTTCTACATCTCCATTTCCTTAATTGCCGCTCCTCTTCTTCCTCCTTTCGTTCTTCTTCAGTCCTGAACCACCCACACGTCCCATCGCCGTGATGACCGGGCCACGTCGTCGTGCTCACCAAGCTCCTTCGTCCCTATTTGTACACAGACAAGCAACGAGGAGGAAGCACAGAGACGCAAGGAAAAGAAGGAAAAAAACACTAAAAAATACTCCCATTCTCCCTTCGCCAATAGCCCTAAACCAGCAATACGTCCACTTTAAACACTCCAAAGTCCTTTAGATAAACTAGAAAAACCTAGGGTAATTTTGGGCTCATTTCTGGTAAAGTTTACTATTTACTATTTATGTAATTTTTTATGTCCATTTTCTACTTAATTCAATTGCTTGCATTTTAGAACAAATTGATGATCAATCTGTTGTGAAATATTTAGTCTTTAATCTCTAGATTAATTACATGCTTTCAATTTGGTAAATTGATTAATGGTTTGCTCCAATTTCATGTTTTGAATTAATTTGTCAAATTACCGTATTTTTGAAATTAAATCTTGTGTGTTGAGTAATCGGATTTTTGGTTCGAACGGGTGGATCGACATTAATTTTACGAATATTTTGGTCGTCTCGGAATTTTGATAGACCGAAATTAACCGGACCTTGGTCGCCGGTCGGTGGCTCTGGCCACCCAAGGTCAGGGAAAATTTGCTTAGATATGTACCTGTGAGTTGCTTTAGTGGGGTTGTTTTTTTCTTTTCTTGTTACTATAATTTAATCCCTCCAACATGTTGATTTTGCTTTGTTAGATGGAATCAATTTGTGGCTGATTTTCCTTGGTAATTTTAGCTGTTTTCTTCGATTAATTTTGTGGCAAATGTTGGTTTAGTTGTTGCTTGAAATGCTGCTCTATTAGCTTTCGAATCGATGCTCATTTTGCTGCCAAATTGTTGCTTGAAATGCTGCTCTATTTGTTGTCAATTTCTCATAGATATAATCCAATTTCCACAATAGAGGTAGAGAGCAACCAGAGAGAGAGGAGCTAAGGAAGAGGACGTATGAGATTTTAGGGATTGTATGGAAGAGAGAAGGGTAATTTTGGAAAAGAACTATTGCCACGTCAGTCCCTCTCTCACTTCCCTCATTTCAGTTTTCAGATCAGGAAATAGTGTCGAAGTAAACACGTTCTCCAGGTTTTCAAATCAGGAAATTTTTACAAGTAAACACGATTTCCAGTTTGAATCAGTTTTCTATTTGAAATGAAAAACAACAAATTTTTAAACTGAAAGTTCTCCGAGGTAAACGGGCCCTTAGGGTTTTCAATTTTATGATTTGGGGTGGGTTGTGTTAGGGATTTGGGCTAGGCTTAGCATAGTAAAAAAAAAATTACTAGAGAGAAAAGAAAAATAAAAGATGTCAGAAGTGAGATTTAAACCCACGGTATGGTATTTTTTAAAATGACATGGCATAAAACCATACCCAACACTCATTTTTGTAATTGAAAAATAAAAAAGTTGGATCAAAATATTCAAAAATAAAAAATTGAGCGGGATCAAAATAATATTCTCTTTTCCAGCGATAAAACATCGAGTAAGATCAAAATAATAAACCACTATTTTTGTACGCTCAATTTTATTTATTTATTTAGTTTCTCTAACATGTCAATTTTTTATATTTTTATTTTTAAATTTAATTTTTAAGTCAGTATAACAAATGTTTTTTTTAGATGCCAAATAAGGTATAACTATTTTTAGGAAAGAGTGGCTAATATAGATAAGTGGATAATGCAATGGCTTATTTGGCTCAATTACAAATGTAATGGTTTATCCTGACATATGATAAAAATGCAGGGGTGAATTTTAGCCTCTTCCAAAAAAAAAATGTTAAAAAAACTAATAATCAAAAGACTGTGCTTAGCCGAAGTGGGCCTATAATATTTGATACAAATGGGGTCAACCCAAAGCCTAAGCACAGGTAATGTGTCTCACATTGAGTTGCAGAGCGCTTGTTCTGTAGCCTGTATAGGTGAGTGGAACAAAAATGGATACTTGATGTCCAAGTATAGTGTTTACTAATAACAATAACAACTGAAGAGTAAAACAACTGAATTTCTTCAAATTATTTGCATTTACTCAAAAAAAGAATGAAAATTATTTACAGAGGAACTTGCAGTTGCACAAGAGTATCTGCCACAAGAACATTCAAGAGTAGTACATGCAGTGGCGGATCCTGCTCTCGATGTTTGGGGGGGCGAGATTAGTGATGGATTCAGGATTTGTATTTAGGTGTTGCGGGGGTTCGGGGGCAGCGCCCCCGAAAATTTTTTTTGGGAGTATTTTAAAAGGAAGGCAAGCGAGTTGAACGAAAAATTAGAAAAATGCTTAAGAGTATTTGTATCCGCCACTAAATAACAAATATTTAGATAAACTTAACAAGAAGGTAAATAAGAAGACAATATAGAAAAAAATAATTATACATTAGAATTCATACAATATACGTATTTTTTACAATTGTTCTCTACTTTAGGATTGGAATTGAATGAGAGATTGAGAGGGTGATCGATATGTGATGATTTGGTGTAGAAATTGAATTAAATGAAGGATTGAATTGAATTGAATTTCGGCGGAGATTGAATTGGCTTTGGCACGAGTTTATTGGTAGTGATGATTTGGGAAATGAGGATTTGAGATTTAATTGAAAGGATTTTTCGTCCCTTACTTACTGTGTACTAATTATTTTTTTAAACTTTTATCTCTTATGTTCGAACTTTTATCGCTTACGAGTGAATTTTATCAAACTATAGAGCGGACTTTTCGTCCCTTACTGTGTACTAATTATTTTGCTTTATTTTATTCCACATTTTAGCAATTTCGGTTCAAATTTTTATTCATTTTTAGGTAAAATTACTCGTATTATCGGCTCGAACCGAACCAATAATATATATATTAAATTTTTTTTGAAAAGTTTGGGGGGGGCTGTAACAAGGCTCCGCCACTGAGTACATGGCGTGGAGTCCGACAATATTGTCTTGTCTTCTGTCCGAAAGGGTAACCCGAGGAATACCGAAAAAGAGGAAGCTTACAACTACTGGTGTTAATGACACGTGAAAACCAAATGCTTGTGGAAAACTGATCATCCAATATTTTCAAGAAACTTGCAGTTGTTTCATCCTCAGTTCTTACCTCTGACTGGTTGACCATTTGAAATCAAATTCAACAAGGAATGTCCGAATTTCCATCGGAGCAAGTTCGACTACCAATGTAACTGGATCCACCGGTCCTCCTCTAACAACCCCTGCCTCTCCCTGAGAAGAGCTTTCTACTTTCCAAACTAGTCTTCTCTTCTCCATTTCTGCTCTTTCTTGGTTAGCAGATAAACTTGTCTCTACTATCTTGCTTATTTGCATCATATAGAAGAATGGATTTATTTAAACAAAAAAAAAAGGTTATCAACAAGTACACCAATCACATGGCTAGTTTCGTTCTGCTTCTACCTTTTTATTCACGAACACTTTTATCAGTTCAACTCTTGCCATGGCAGAAAGCTCCCTGTCCTCTCCAATCTTCGGGTTCGAAGCAGCCAAAAGAACTCAGAATTTATAATGCAACACAAAACTGGAAAAGAGATCGACTACAATGGGTAAGTTTCAAATTTTAGACCTCATATAAGTGAGCCAATCGTAGGAGTACTTTTCCATCATCAAGCTCCTGCAGAGTTCAAGACAAAGTCAATCTATGATGTTCATATAGACTCTGGTTTCTCCATTAATAGCAAATCGCCTATTAATATACGAATTTTCCTCGTACTTATCTTCCTAACTAAATTTAAACAAAGGAATGAAGCACACAAATGTTACTTTGATAAGGTAAGAGATGCATACTTGGAGGGTTAAAATAGCAACATTTTCAGGTAAAACATAGGAAGGATCCATCCCAGAAAATGTCGCCACATGAGAGTTCGTCCAAGTCTCTCCATCCTGCAAAAATGTCTGCTTATAATGAAACATCCGAAAAAGCACACTTAGCAAAAGATTACATCAATGTTTATTATTTCACCTGCTCTGCAAAGGCTAAGATAAAGGGAGAATAGATCTCTTGACCATATGATCGTCGCCACTTGGCACCTTCTCCTAAAGGATCTATTCTGAAATAATACTTTCCCAGAACCTGCAAATTAAGGATATCATTAATATGCAATGAAATGTATTTTTGGAAATGTTGCCAATAGGTATGAGCTCACTGTCAGTCCCGCGCATTTATCGAGAACACAAACTGTTTTGTTAAGTGCTTCCACAACTCCCCTGCCATCATCGTGAAGCAACCTCCTATACAAAAAGAGCAGTCCTTGATACTTTGTTAGTATACCGAAGCTCTAATTAGGGAGTACTAGCTACAGGGATGTTAGAAGTTTGACAACTTCAACTATAACTCAAACAACCCCAACAGTTTTCAATGTCAGTTGTAACCTTAGTTACAATCTCTTTGCCAATTCCATCATCAACAGGTATAGGTCCCACCTGAAAGTGAGTGTATGTCCTTAATACATGCAGATTCAGCAGGAATCTATTATCACTTCAAACATTAGGAACAGAATACGTTTATAGTCAAGTGATAAATGCAGTAGACTTACAGCAAACTCAACTTCAGCATGCTCTTTCCCCTTGTAGACTCTGGTGATCTGTTCAAGCATGAAAAGAATAATCATGACACGGTGAACAATCTTGTTTCTCATGAGACATCTCACTGATTATCTGACCTGATATATCCAAGAGTTGACCCTTTGATGTACTTCATCCAATAAAGGTCCTCGCAGAACAGTAAGTGGAACCTGACATTTCAGTCATTTAATCACTCATGACCCACAAGTTTAGATTGATCAGTTAGTGGGAACTTCAGAAGATATGGCGCACCTGAGTTTCTGATTTGATGGGAAATGTACCATTTGGCCGAAAGATGTACGCTCCAGAGGCCTTCATCAATTTAAAGCTGAGATAAATGAGAAACGATGACGTATAAAAACCATCGGAGAGGGTGTTCAATTACCTGTGGTTCTACACTTCCACCATGTCCTGAATAATAGCTATATGAATGTTCTAAAAATGCTTCGACCTGCGTTAGTAGAAATAGAACATTTAGATGCTCAGAAATTACCTCAGCAGCAAAAACATTCATGGTTGCAACTTTAAAAAACTATAGTTTATATTACAATTTTTTTAAATTAGAGGGAGTTAAGTAAAATATTTTATAAATTATAATATTCTTTATAGGTCCTTCTACTACTTCATCGTTTATTGATTTACTTGGATCTGCTCATTGTGTTGGATTTCTTAATAAAAAAAATGATATATTATTAATTATTATAAAAAAAAATCCGGGTCAGAACTGGAACCGACCCGTTCTGACCCGAAAAAATTAGAACCGGCTCGGACCGGACTGGAAGGATCCGATTCGGTCTGGTTCTGTCCCGGACAAGAACCTGTAATTTTCGGTTCGGTTCAGTTCTAGCCTAAAATCGAACCGAATCGGCCCATTTACACCCTAACTTCCAAGAATTTCACTCAAACTCCGCCACTATTTTGCCGAATTTTTTTTTTTTTTGTATTTTAAAGGGAAGGCAAACGAGATGAATGAAAAATTGAAAAAATGCTTAAGAGTATTTATATCTGTCACTAAATAACAAATATTCAAATAAACTTAACAAAAAGATAAATAAAAAGACAATATAGAAAAAAATTAATTATATATTAGAATTCATACAATATACGTAGGTTTTACAATTGTTCTCTACGAGTTTTCATTTTTTGATATCCTTGTATGATTTTCTCATTCTCTTGTATGAATTTGATCCCGATCATTAGGATGGTATGCTAAAATTTGTGGTCGCATACCTGGATCAGCAGGAAGATTTTTCAAATCAACTTCTGATAACAATTGAGACAGCCCGGGACGGACTCCCATAAGACCCGTAGGATATCTTTGTATCGCCAGAGAATCAGCGAAGGATTCCTAGGATGGTCGACTTCAGCCGGGGGGGGGGGGGGGACTCAAGCGACTCTACACGCACGGCGTCATCCCATCCTAGGGACCCATGAGGTTATCGCTCCCGGCAGCCCTATCAGATATCGCTCATGACGTCATCGACTGGTATCGCTTGTGACGTCATCATCCGACATCGCCTAGACAGTTATCGCCAGGTATCGCTGTCCTGGCCTATAAATACCCCCGCTTTTTCAAACATAAGGTAAGATCGAGCTCACCCAGAAAAACCTCTGTTACTTTGAAACCCGAACTGACTTAAGCATCGGAGTGTCTATGCCGGAGCCCCCCCTCCGGCGCTTTGCAGGTACACCCGACGCCGTTCGCCGCCGTTCCGATCAGACACGACACAGAATCTTCCAAGATCGACGTTGA
This sequence comes from Viola odorata, assembly GCA_963691705.1. Lineage (NCBI taxonomy): Eukaryota > Viridiplantae > Streptophyta > Magnoliopsida > Malpighiales > Violaceae > Viola > Viola odorata. The sequence goes on from OY829541.1 coordinate 53,377,370, forward strand.
ATCTTATCAAATGGTGCTCTCGTTGAGAGCTTTGGTATATTAAGTGAGTGTCCTTAATAGCCAAGCTCCGTTTAGTCGGAAGATTGGAACGGTCATGACCACATAATCGGAGCTGATCCGATCATCATCCTCTAATATCCCTTTCTCAATCCGTAGACAGCTGTTTCCCTTTGCTACTGCTGATCTCTCTATGACGACACAACCGATTATTTCGGGACCCCTGGACCATTCAGATGGAATTGCTGGAGGACTGGTCTCCTCGCAAACGGACATCTTGTCATCTCAGATTGCGGGATCTGACTTCTCTACTCCTCTTTCGAGGGGATCTGCGCTCAATCGTGAACATCCTTTTGCAACAAAAATAGCGGCCCTTCGTTCTCGGCTGGAATATTTGACTGAAATGGCCGCAAGAGGCACTCCGGTGTTTCTGGATCTAGTCTCCCTCCCCGTGTCATGTTCACCCCATCTATTGTCGCTGATCGACCTTTGTCACCGTTGTTTCCAGAAAACCTCCAGATGCTTTTATCCACGGGAAATCCTCTGATTAGTGCTGGGCAGCTTACTCAAGGAAGAGTAGAGGCTTACGTACCGCAGATGTCGCAAGGTCTCCTCCTACAAGGAGACAGGCCACTTGAGGGGGTTAGGAACCGGTGGGACGGACGGAGGGAAGGAGTCAACAGGAGTTTGTCTCTCGAATACAGTGACAGATCCAGTAGTCGAAGGCGTCGAAGTTGTTCGCGCAGGAGTCGCAGTCGATCTCCTAGGCGACATCTTACGCCAGAACCACGAAACAGGAGGCGTCAGGCTGAAATGTCTCCTCCGCGCCAAGCACGTGAAATTCTCGATGATACATCGGGCCACCCATTTAGCCGTCGTATAAGGCGTCACAGGGTCAGTCGACGCGTGAAGCTTCCCACTGATACTTATGATGGCACCAAGTATCCCATCTCGCATATCAATAAAGTGAAAGATTTTGTTCAGTTTCAGACCCACAGTGATGCGGTGTTATGCCAAATATTTGTTATGACACTATCGGGCGTTGCGCGTCTCTGGTTTGAGGGACTCCCTGGTGGATCCATTGATAATTTCTCACAATTAGAATCTAAATTTCGGAGCAGATTTAGCACGGAAATTCCAATTAGGAAATCTGCCGCCGCGTTATTTGACATACAGTGAATGCCTCAAGAATCCTTAAAGGAATTTCTTAGTCGCTTTGATTTGGAAATGTCCTTAACACCGGGCGTTACTATTGATTTTGCTATAGAAGCTCTGAAAAGAAACTGCCGCTATGGGAAGCTGAAAGACGCGCTTATGGTGGACCCCCCAGTGATTTTAGACGCGTTGAGACTTAAAGCCCACAATTATGCAAAAATGGAGGAAGAAGAAAACAGAGATCGGACGTACAATGTGCCGCATGGGACATCTCAGATTACCGTTGCTCCCGCAAAGCCTCTACCTGATGACCATTTTATCGACGATTACGCCAGGTGAAAGGATCATATCCCCAAGGCCCCCAACAAACAAAAGGGTCATTTTTTGAAGGGAAAAACCAGCGATTCCCCCACTCAACGTCGCGGGGATTCTTATAAACATCGAACATACGACCCAGATTTTCCTTCCCTTAATGTGCCAAGGGCAGAAATTTTAGCGATAGCGGAACAGCGAAATCTCCCCATCCGCTACCCCGCGCCTACGAAACTAGGAGTGTTTTTAGGGAGAAGGGAAAATGCTTATTGTAAATTCCACAAAGCCAGGGGCCATTCCACAGAAGCGTGCAGAGAATTAAAATCGGCGATAGAACGATTGGTGGAAGAGGGATATTTAGGAGAATTCGCCACCCAGATAAGGAAAGACGCCAGAAATAATCCTATGAAAAGGACAGCAGATGAACGACCCGTTCCTCCTCGCGTTCCACAAAAGGATAATATTCCCGGAGGAAAAGATAGAGAAACTCTTACGGTTGATGACGAGTACATCCCCGTGATTAACATCATCGCGGGAGGAACCCCTTATATGGACGAATCAGAGCAACTGACAGCCGCGAAAGGAGAGAAACGCACACGTGATGGCACGACAAAGAAAGGAGGTGCGATAGACATTTTGGATCGAATGGTATTATCCTTTTCCGAAGAAGATGAAAAAGGCATCGTCTATCCGCACAATGACGCTCTGGTGGTTACGCCCGTCATCGCCAGCCATGGAATCAGAAGAACTCTCATTAATAATGGGAGCGCGGTGAACCTCTTTTCGCTGGAAGCCTACAATCTCATGAAACGCCCTACTAATGAGCTAACGCCTAGTAAACGGCCTATAGTCGGCGTTGACGGGGTTCCAATCCCTGTCACGGGGGTGATCACTTTGCCCATATACTTCCGAGAAGACACCTACAAATGATCAGAGAACTTGTTGTTCCTTGTCGTGGATCTGAATTTGCCCTACAATGTCGTACTCGGACGACCTTTCCTTAACCGCTTTGGAGCGGTGATATCTCAGAAGCATCTGAAGATGAAATACCCCTCCTGGGATGGGGTGGTATCCATAAAGGGCGATCAAAAGCTAGCGGCGGAATGCTACTCGCTCATGACTCAAAGAAGCTGCGATAGGTACGTATGTATAGCAGCAGATCCCTATGAGCAGAGTGATGAGAAGCGCGCTCAACCTCTGGATAGAATGGTACCCGTTCCAGCAATCGGTATAGAGGAAGCAAGTTTCCTGATCAGTGAAAAACTCAGCCCAGCGGAAAACCTTCAACTGGCCCGGTTACTGAACAAATGCCAAGGAGATTTCACGTGGAAACCCGCAGACATGCTAGGTATATCGCGCGAAATAGCCGAACATCGGCTCAATGTGGACCCAGAGGCCAGGCCGGTACAGCAAAAGCGGCGCGCGTTCTCTAATAAAAAGGCGTTGGCTGTGGATAAAGAGGTAGCAAAGCTTTTTGACGCAGGATTTATCCGCGAAGTTCAATATCCCACCTGGCTAGCGAACCCTGTCCTCGCTCCTAAGCCCAATGGGGATTGACGCATGTGCATCAACTTCACCGATTTAAACGATGCCTGCCCTAAAGATTGCTACCCGCTTCCTCGCATAGATCAGTTAGTTGATCAGACCGCTGGATACGCTTATTTAAGCTCACTGGACGCCAACTCCGGGTACCATCAGATCCCTATGGCCTAGGAAGATGAAGAAAAGACTGCGTTTCTCACTCCAAAGGCCACATACTGTTACACGGCGATGCCGTTCGGATTGAAAAACACCGGGGCAACATTCCAACGTATGGCCAACAAGATATTCGAAGAACAAATAGGGAGGAACGTAGAGGCGTATGTTGATATATTGGTGAAGAGCGCAAGCTTTCAAGATCACCTACGAGACTTAAAAGAAGTCTTCGACGTAATGAAAAGGTATCGCATGAAGCTAAATCCCCAAAAATGCATGTTTGCATTCCAAACGGGAAAATTCTTGGGCTATGTGGTCAGCCAAAAGGGTATCCTGCCTAACCCTTCAAAGGTTAAAGCCATACAAGACATGATATCGCCCAGAACCGTCAAAGAGGTGCAAAGACTCACAGGGCGAGTCATCGCCCTTGGGCGATTCATTTCCAAGCAAGGAGAGAAGTGTCTCCCTTTTTTCAAAGTTATACGAAAGAAAGCCTCGTTCGGGTGGACCCCGGAATGTGAGGAAGCATTTATCGGCCTAAAAGATTATCTATCGTCTGACTTATTATTGACGAGGCCCGAAACAGGCGATACCTTATATTTGTATCTTGGCGCTGCGGATGAAGTGGTCAGTGCCGTCCTTGTTCGCGACGATAACCACTCTCATCGCCCGGTCTATTTTGTGAGCCACGTTCTGAAGGATGCGGAATTGCGATACGCCCGAATCGAAAAGGTAGTGTTCGCTCTTATACAAGCCACCCGCAAAATGGATCGATATTTCCAGTCTTATTCCGTCATCGTACTCACGGACCAACCTCTAAAAAGGATATTTTGAAAGCCTGAATCTTCCGGAAGGATGTTGATCTGGGCGCTCGAATTGGAGCAATATGGATTGAGGTACCAGTCCCGACCGTCCATAAAGGCTCAGATCCTGGCTGATTTCATAGCGGAATGCACCTTTACAGAGGACCCCTTGGACGACGTACCTGAAGCGAAATGGGGCGATATGGATCTCCCATTCCCGGAAACCTATACGGACCTCTGGATTGTCCATGTGGATGGAGCCAAAAACCAAGAGCTGGCTGGAGCTGGAATCTTTATAAATAGGCCGCACAACATGCAAATACGATACGTCATTCGAATCCTACAGCCGTTATCTAATAATGCGGCAGAATATGAGGCGTTGCTAGCCGGGCTCAGAATAGGGAAAGGGCTTTCTTCTAAAGGGAGGCACGATACTGGAAGAACAGGAGACCTGCGTCTAAAAATCTGTGGTGATTCCAAGTTGATAATTGACCAGGTCTTGGGGCACTCTCAGGCCCGGGAACCTATCATGATTCAATATCTCGCCAAAGTGAAGCGAGAATTATTGGAAATAAAGAAAGAGGGCATGCGAGTCAGCTTTGAGCATATTCCCCGGGAGGAAAACGCTGAAGCAGACCATTTAGCAAAATTAGCCGCAAATCCGGAAGCGTTCATACCCAAAGGCGTATATTACCGTGAGCTATCGGTACCATCCTTCATGGAAGAACAAGCATCTTTATGTGTGGAGGAGCATGAGAACGACTGGCGAATTCCCGTAATCAAATACTTGAAACACGAGGAACTGCCTGAGGATACCGCTGAAAAGAAGAAGGTACTGAGACAGGCAGCTCGTTGTACGTACTATGACGGGGATTTGATCCGAAGATGTTTTTCTCACCCTGCCGCCAAATGTATAACTGAGCAAGAAGGTCTTCATACCTTGCGCGAAATCCATGAAGGGGTATGTGGTATGCACGTGTCAGGCGGTACCCTGGCGGCACAAGTCTTCCGTTCTGGATTCTATTGGCCTACCATCCGAAGAGATTGCCATAATTATGTGCAAACTTGCCCTAAGTGCCAGGAGTTTGCTAAAATTCCTCGGCGACCTGCCACTGAAATATCTGAAATTATCGCCCCTTGTCCTTTCACTAAATGGGGGATCGATATCCTAGGCCCATTCCCAAAGGCAAGGTCTCAACTGAAGTTTGTGATAGTGGCGGTAGACTATTTCACTAAGTGGGCGGAAGCTAAAGCGGTCGCCACAATCACGGCAGAAAAAACTTGGCGTTTCTTCAAACATCAAGTTATCATGAGATTTGGCATACCCCGTGTCCTTCTCAGCGACAATGGGACGCAGTTCACCAGCCAATTCTTCAAAGACCAGTGCTCAGAATTCGGAATCGAGCAACGCTTTTCCTCCGTGGCTCATCCGCAAACTAATGGACAGGCGGAAGTGACCAATCGGAGCGTCCTCAGCAGTATTAAGAAAAATCTAGAAGGGTCTAAAAAGAAATGGGCTGATGAGCTACCATACGTGATGTGGGCATACCGCATGACCGTTAAGACTAGTACCGGAGAGACGCCCTTCGCGTTGGCCTTCGGGACCGAAGCCGTCACACCAGTGGAAATTGGAACCGTGAGCCTACGGGTGGCCCACTTTCGTGAGGAACTAAATGAGGAAAGGTTACGAGCTAACCTGGACGCGTTACCAGAAGTCTGAGAAGAAATCCTTCTGAAAACGCAACATTATAAACGAAAGATGACCCGTTATCATAACAGGCGCGTTAAAGAGCGGTTGCTGAAAGCCGGTGACCTGGTGCTCAGAGATAAGCGAGCGGCAGGACAACGCATGGGAAAACTCAGTCCAAACTGGGATGGACCGTATCGCGTCACCCACGTTGTCGGGAAAGGAGCCTATCATCTGGAGACTCTCGATGGTACACCCTTATCCAACTCTTGGAATATCGCTCGCTTGAAGTTATATTATGCTAGAATTTAATTTTATCTGCACCTTTGATTTATGCCAACCCTAACCATGACTAACGCTCGATGAGAGAGCTTTCGTGGGTGTTTGTGGTTGCTTTTGTGCAGATAAAAAAGGGGGTATCTTGGGGAAGTGAAAAGTCTTATCCTTGTGATGGTCGGTCTTGATCAGATGGCCCACTAAGTGAGGGCACTACCCAACATACCTTGAATTAGCGTCGGATTGAAAGATCCTGGACGCCCCCGGGGGTGAAAAGTCCTATCCTTGTGATGACCGATCTTGATCAGATGGCTCATTAAGTGAGGGCACCACCCGGTATCTTTGGGAGTGAAAAGTCCTTTCCTTGTACAGACCGTTCTCGTGGAGACAACCCATCAAGAAGAGGCACGCCCCAAAGAAATAGAAACTCCGTCTAGAAACAAGACTCCTATCTTAACGGCTGGGCTGCTGCAGCCAGGCCATTAAGGAAGGACACGGTTCTAGACGCGAGGGCAACGCCCAAAAGTGAAAATTCCCTAGCCTTGTGATAGCCGTCCTGATCCGGCAGCTCACTAAGACGAGGCACTTTAAGGGCCGATCGTGAAAATAGGGAAACGCGGAGAATCGCAAAATCCCGGCTAGTAACCAGATGTGTAATCCCTGGTGAAGTATAGAGCTGATAGCGAAAGCGATTCCCCGCGGGTTCCAGGGTAACGCCCTATGATGGCAGCGGAAAGGCTCCTACGGGTAATTACTATCCCTTGTAACATATTTTTGTTACTGATGATTTACAATTAAGAATGCGCAGAATACTTTTCGGGCAGCGGAAAGAGTGAGGATCTCGTAAGCAGAGATACCGTCTGGCTTATCGGAAAAGCTAGCCCAATGCCGAGTTCCGTAATTTTGATGGGAACGCTAAGCATTTGTTCGGAAAAGTAAGCGCATCGAGAAAACATGGCGAAGATAACTCCAGAGGAGTTCGCAAACAGACAACTAGATAAAAGGAAAGTTAGCAATAAAGTTGCCTGAACACATCAGAATGTTTAAAGGGGGCTACAAACTGTGGTGGTCAAAATAATAACAAAAATTTAGTGACGCTTGATCACTAAGGAAAGAGCGGTAAAGCCTCGAAGCGCGTCAATCTTCGGGGTTCCTCCGTTTCCAGCCTGCCGCTTTAGCCTGGCGAAAGCCCTCCTCGTTAATATGGCCAGATCTTCGTGTGAAAGCGGCAGTGACCTCATCGGGTTTGTACGCATCAACCCCGTGGACTTCCTCAAAGCAAGCAACCAAAGTAGCGGCAGTCTGTTCGACATGCCACAGGCTCTTATCGGCTGACTCTTCCTCCAAGGCAATTTTCCCCTTGACCAAGGATGACTTCTCATTCTCCAAGGCGGTGACTTTGGCCCTTTCCGCTGCTAAGGCGGCAGACTGCTCTTCCTTCTGCTCCTGATGAGCCAGCAATAAGTTTGTGCGCTCCTCCAGTAACTTTTTCTTCTCATTCCGCTCCCGTGCTAATTCCTCCAAGGAGGAGGAAAGAGAAGCAGCCTGACGCTGCACTTCCTCCGCCCAGTAATGGAACTGCATCATATTTGTAAAAAGGGTGGAGCGTAATGAGTTTACTCTGTCAACCCCGGGCCTGGAAAGGAAGGCTTCCCGTTTTGGCGCAGACACCAATACCTGAGAAGCCAGCAAAGCCGTAACTTCATTCGAGCCGTCACCCCCCAGTGCCGCCAGACCTGTGTTACGAAGATCGTACAGCCCAACTTGATGGGTCACAGTAACAGGCCCACTTAGCGGACTAAGATCTGCCACACAGTTAAAGGTGGCACCTCCTTCGCCATAACGGTCCCTAAGGGGGATGCTCGAAGGAACAAAGCCTAAGGGAAAGGGAGAGCGAACCTGTGACGACGAACCCCCTGGAGCGAGATAAACGCCATGAGGCTGATAGCCTGAAAAATCTTGTAAGACCTCCTGATATCCCATATTGGGGGGATATGCGTGAACAGGACCACCGAAAGAATTGGGCGAAACCTCAAAGGTATCGCCAGTGCCCAGGTTCTCCAAAAATCCCGAAGGATTCTCTCCCTGAGGAGCAGCCGTAGAATCAAACCCATCCGCGGGCCTATTCTCCACCCCGGTGGTAGAGGAAGAGGGGTTTCCGCCCTCATTTTCCAGCCGCTGTCTCTTCTTGGAACCAGTCAGCATGTAGCTCAATTTCATATTGCTTGAGGGGGGAGCGGAGGTAGCGACAGCGATAGTGTCCTGCCAAGAACGTGATGAGAAATATAGAAAAGAAGGAGAAAGAAATCAAACGACAACAGAAATGGAAATGTAGCATATCGTGGCTAAAAAGCACCCTCACCGTAGCAGTGTTGGGAGGAGGTGCTTCTGAAGAGCCTGCCGCGTCCGGAGAAGGTGTAAGAGCAGCAACGCTTCTTGTTTTTCTCTTCTTTTTTCCTTTGGCAATGGCCTTAGGAGCCTGGGAAGAAGAAGAAGGTTGAGCAGGAGGAGCAGCGACGGTCACGAAGGGAACGCCCGAAGGAATGTCAGCCGAAGAAGAGGACACTTGGGCAACGCTCGCGGAAGCAGCCGGAAGTTCGGTGGGGTTATCAGTTGCTTTCGTGGAAGTGGCTCTCTCTTTTTCCTCTCTCTCTTGAGCCTTTCTCAAGCGTCTCCTTACGCTCTCAGGTTTATAATTGGGATCCATCGCTGCGAAAGCACAAAATAACGTCAGCATTAGTACCAGTGATAATAAAGAAAGGAGTAACGCGACACTCACGTTTAACACAAGAACGAATGTCCATTCGACAAGCCACTTGACGAATGTGAACGCTGATTTCCAATTTGAGTAATTTGTTTAACCAGCCTTGTTCACGCTGCGGAAGGGTCCCTGGTCGGCTCCAAACGTTGTCATCCACGTTTTGGTTAAACCCAGATCGCCACCAGGAACTAAGATCTTCAGGAATATCTATCACAAAAAACTCCTTTTTCCAGGCATCAACGGAAGACTCGATGTGGAGGAGTTTCCAAGTAAAAGACTTGAGAGAGTCATCGTCAAAACGGGGCGATATCGTTATCACTCCCCGGCATTTCATCAGCTTAAAAATAGATTTAAGCAACAGAAGGGAAGGGGAAGTAATCCCTTTGTATTTACAAAGTTCCAAAAAAGCATAAACACAACAATATGCATTCGGGGACAGTTGGGCCGGAGTCAGATCGCCGGCAACAAGCAATTCTTTGACAAAAGGGTCAATGGGAAGGCGGAAACCATAACGGAACATTTGCGCATACATGACCCTACGAGTGCCCGTCAAAACGTTGTTCAAACGTAGTGACTCAGGGGCAACAGTGGCCTTATAATCATCAGGAATATTAGCATTATGGGCGGCCAGATGCTCACGGAGAGCGGCCTCAGATGTGATAACACTAGCCGTAATATCCATCCTTTTCTCATCGGCAGATTTCGACTCAGGGCGGCGAGTCTTAGCCATGGCAGAATTAAAGAACTAAAAGATGAAGAAGACGATGGAAGAGAAAGGAAATACCTTCAGAGAAAAGCACTTCAAAGAGCCTCGAATAGTGGGGAGAAAATAAGACTGCTAAAAGAAAATATGAGAAAGTGGGATGACAAAAGAAAAGGAAAAGAATAAATATTGGGTTTTATAACCCTAGTCATCGAACGAAACGACGGATGCTACAGTCGTTGCGTGGAAGCGGCATAAGGAACAGACTCAGGCAATGAGTACAATCCTAGGAAAGCGCTACAACGTTTCGATTTAGGTAAAGCTCTCAAGCACGCTAGTCCGTAGCGCAAGAAGAAATTGACACGTGTGCCTGCACAATCGCGACTTTTCTAATGAAAGGATGGCGAGCATTAAATGCTCTGAAAAGCGGGCACCGTCTCTTGGAAAAAACAAGAGCGATATCGTGAGAAAGGAGATAGCGCAAGAAGGCGTTAATTAAAAAGGCAGCGTTGAGTCAACGTGGAAAGGCGGAATGAAAATCAAAAAGCAATAAAATACAAATATTGTCGCACAACAAGGCGTTATTACAAGACAAAGAAGCTAATAAGCAGAAAATCTTCTAAATAAAGCGGCCTCGATTAATCATGGGCCCTCGCGAGCATCGCGGTCACCATCCCTCTGCTCTCCCCCAGAAGAAGGAAGATCTCCCTCACCTTCGCCCAAATCCTTCAGTCTCCTGGAAGCGTAACCGGCCAGCACTGACGAGTTAACAGTTCCCTAGCGATAGAGACTCATAAATTCAGCAATGCAAATATCCATGGTCTTGTTCTTCCACCAGGCTATTTTAGAAGGAACTTTGGCCAAATCCGCATCACGAGACGCTATCTCTTCGCGAAGGAAGATGTTCTTTCTGTCAGCCACCACCAATTCCGCCTCCAGAAGGTCTGTCTTAGCCTTCCCTTTTGATTTTTCTCGAGCAAGCTCAGCACGACAGTCGTCCAACTATGCCCGGGTTCGCTCTTGAAGCCGCGATAGCTCCGTAACCTTCCCTAAGGCAGCATCCAGTTCCCCTTTTAAATCAAGAGAAGGCTGAACCTTGTCGCGCTGATCCTCGAAAAAGTAATTCAGCTCGCGGAAGCAGGCCAGCATGTCAGTCAGAAGACGTGAATGTCGTACGTCAGGAGGACGTCGCAAGAACTCTTCTTTGTCTTTTGAAGAAGTAAACATTTGCCCCACTATCGGGCCCACTGGCTCTTCTCGCGATAACGGGTCTGATATCCCTAAAGCACGAAGACCGTCGGTACCAAGGGAAGACAAGTCCAACTGATACGCAGTGGGGCCTTGAAAGCCTTGAGGGGAAAGATTGGCAATATAAGGAGGACAACAATTTTTTGCGGAATCACCAATGCCCGAAATAGAAGAAACAAAGGTTGAGGCTTCCGTGGGGGAGGATTAGGAGGAGCGATCGGATTTGGAACCGGCAAGGTTGTATCCGGAATGAAGGAGCGAATCAGAGAGCTAGGACCGCCAGACATCAGGGGAGAGCCCATCGCTGCTGAAGCCTCGTGAACTTTGGGAGGAATGGCAGAGGACAACCCGGTAACTTCCGTCACTGACGAGGGACTCGCAACGCGCGAGGCGTTGGCTTCCTCGGTAAGAACCCCGTTGACTTCCTCCACGGAAGGAATCGGCGAGTCAGACTTCTCTTGACGAACTCTCTTTATGAGACGCTCAGTTTTGGCGGCAATCTCTTCGCTATCGTCCTCCGTTGACTCCGCTGCAGGATCATTTTTTCTTGACCTAAGTTTCATCCGTTGGGCGAGGGTGGCATGACGCAGCTCGAAACTGGTATCCATGCTTCTGCTGTCACTATCGACCTCTTCAACCATAGGATTATTCGGGGCCACTCCCTTGCCGCGAGGCGGCAGCCAATTCTCAAGGAAACGGGAAGGTCGAGCGGATGCGCTGCGTGTCACGACGGTTTTGTTTCTCCTTCCTCGCGGCGGAATGGGCGGACGACTGGAGCCTTCCAGTGGAGGAGAAGGAGGTAATGTCTGAAGCGGCACCACATTCAGAGGAGCGTCACTTTCCCCGGAGGAGCGACCTTCAGCGTTACCTGCCGATAAAATATTTTAATACAACAAGAAAATCGGAGCGATAAGGTGATAAAAGAAAAAACTCACCAACGGCACACTCTGATAAAGGCCTGAACCGAGCAAATTCTCGAATGCGGAAAGACCCTTCTATCTCTAATAGGGCGTTAACATTAGGCACATCCATACTGGACAACACATCTGGTTTTTGCCAAGCGGCACCAGTGATCACTCGGTTGAAACCACCGCGCCAATACCGAGAGGGTAAGCGAAGGGTGAAGAAGCCGTTTTTCCAGTTGTCCACGTTTTCTTCGAAACCTTGAAAGTTCCGCCAGAAGAACCGAACAATGGCCTCATCCCATCTAGGGGTAATATCCACCAAGCAGTCGCGACACCTTAAGGTGAAAAATGTGCGAAACAGATCGAGCGATGGAGCGAAAATATGCTTCATCTCACACGAACGAAGAAAGGCGTAAAGCCCGCACCAGGAATAAGGCGTTATTTGAACAGGATTGAGATCATAATGGTTGAGCAGCTTCATCAGAGAAGCATGAAGCGGGAGACGAAACCCGTAGATAAACATCTTGAAATAAACCAATCGGAACGTCCCCCACATGGCATCAGTAAGCCGAGTATCCTTCAATGAGACAAAGGGGCAGTATCCCGTGGGAAAAGTGATACCGTTCTCCTCTAACTCAGCTCTCAAAACCTCATTACAATAAAAAACACTACGAGCTCTCCTAACTTCGGGATCTAGGGGATTCTCGATAGTTACAGAGGATCTAGTGTGAGACATAATGGATTGAAAAGTAAAGCTATGGAGATAGAGGAACAAAATACCTGGAGCAGAAAACCAGTGAATCGGCCGTCGGCACCGGCGAGCAATTACAGTAAAATCCCTCGGGAAGAAAGAAGCGCAGGAGAAAGGAAATACGAAGAATTTCGAAATATTAGCAAAAAGTGCTAAAAGAGAAGAGCAAATTCCTTATAAAGGAAAAGCCTGGAAAAGGAACAGCCTGTAAAAATAAAACACGTGCAGAGTGGAAAAGGACGCGTAGGCAGTCATCAATGTCTTTTGGAAGAAGACAGTTACTGACTGAAAACCGAAAGGCGGTTGCGTCCAGCGAAAGGCCTACTCCCGCGATATTCCTGGAAACACAAAGAAGAAAAACGGCAGAAGAACGAAAAGAAATAAAAGCATCATTTTATTATTCGGGAAAGCCATACGGCATCTACAAAGAGGCATGATATGCCCAGCTATTCGCCGTCAGACCAGGAAATGCCATAGCAGTAGACCACGTCATCCTCATCCTCACCGAAAAGCGATGGATCCTCGCCGGCGAGAGGGAAAGGTTCCTCAACCCTCTCCCCCACATGAGCAGATGATTGGTCCGACTTCTCCTTGACAGATGGCGACACCGCTCTAACGGCCGAACAGGCAGAGGAAGCCCTTTGCGGTGACTCGCTGGGAAGGAAAAATGTTTCTTTCCCCTTTGACGAAAAAGAAGCAAGAGAATCGAAGAACGATTTAGATGCCTTCGCAGCATCTTTCCTCCGCCTCTTGCGGCACCGTCGACGAACGGGCGGCCTCCAGGGAGGCGACGGAGGAGGATTATCCGAATCGGGAGAAGCGGAGGAGTTGGTGGAGAATCTCGTGCAAATGTATCTAAAAAGTGAGAATCAACCATGAGATCACAGATTATTTATCAAAGGAAAAACAACAAGGAGATGATTGATGATAAAGGAAAGAAGATCCCCTTAAATAGCCAGAAAATTGGGAAAAAAGGATCTTCGATCTTCCAACCCGACTCTTGAGAGAAGACACGTGTACAGCCTGAAGTACAAATATGGATTTGCAGTCACGCCTGTTGAGATTTTTCCCTGATCGAGGAAAACCGTAAAATCGCCCAATCAGTTGCCAGGACAACAGCGGCATAGATTTAATACATAACAGCCAATCAAAAAATGACCCAGTAGCTGAACCGTTTTCAGTTGGGCTGAGAATATCTTCAATAGAAAACGACAAAGGGCGCAGTAAAGAAGAAGAAGAACAGTTGCGAGACGACATGATAAAAATAGTTTATTTATTACGGCCTAGTGGCCGGAAGGTACATATACAAGAGGAAAGAGAAAAGGCCCGAAGGGAGCCACCGCTATCAGGCATCAGAGCCAGCGTCCTCAGGCACTTCGGGAAGGTCCCTCAAGGAGTCCATGACCAGAATCAGATCATGGGAAGTGGCTCTCATCCCCTTTAAGCAGCACCCCAGCATGTCCTTGCGCTGCTGCAGCATAGCGATCACCACCTGAATCCGGGCGATGGAGGCAGCCAGCTTCGATACGCTCTCCAAAGGACTGAAGTCCTCCAGAGAGGTGGCTCCCAGCCTAGAATGAAGCGGGGTCAGCATCCCTTGCAGCTCCAAGATATCCTCAGAAGTCTTGACCAGCATGTTCTCCAGGAACCTGACGTCACCATCATTGAGGTTCTTGAGAGAATGGCCTTTGGAAAGGAGAAAATTCTTAGTCAAATGATCCATCATGCAAATTGGTAGAGATGAGGAGAACGTGGGTGGAGAAAGTTCCCCGATTTATAGGCTCCAATAGAGGGAGGCCTTGGAAAAAGAAAAATGAGGTCCTCAAAAGGTGAGCTGTCCCGATAACCTCCAGGATTGATAAGCCTAAAGCGGAAGAAAAGAGCGATGTTCGTATGCTGTCCGCGATACAGATATTGGAAGGAGTGCGAGGCAGAACCTGAGAAAACGTCGAAAAACACGATATCACGGGTAGCCATGACGTAAAAGCCATATGGTTACAGGTATCCACAGTGTAAGGCCGCGTTGATGTCACAGGTAGCCCTGGATGCATAAAACTGCTCTGACATCACAGGCATCTGGTGGTATAAAGCCGCGCTAATCATAGGCAGCTGATGGCATAAAACCGCCTTGATATCGCTGTTTTCTCGAGCGTAAAAGAAAGATTGGGCCCGCATGACCTCAAATCTCTGTAAGTACAAAGTTTGCTAACTTCTCCATAAGTATCTATCTCCTCCATGTGTTTGCAGTGCACTTGAAAGGACGATGGACCCGGAGCATGTGCCAGTCCACGGCATGACTTGGTTAAGTATCCTTGACGGTATTACCAGTGACCCGACAACGGCTCTTCCACGATTCGAACAAGTTGAGGCTTCGAAGATAGATCTCTAGACGAGAATAGAGGTCGGAATCAGCTTATCTGGTGGAAAGTCTCAGACTTAAGCTCCAGCTTATCGCTTGAACCTTATCAACGTTGAACAGTCAAAGAAGCTCGGAGATCCCACGAGCATATCGCCTCACAAAGGAACAAGCCTTCATCTAAGATGTCAGACATGGACAGCCCTTAGTAAACACTCGGGCTCGTTTTCAGTTGGGCTTATGATAACAATTGAGACAGCCCTAACGGTCCTACTACACTTGCGGCACCCGCCGGGACGGACTCCCATAAGACCCGTAGGATATCTTTGTATCGCCAGAGAATCAGCGAAGGATTCCTAGGATGGTCGACTTCAACGGGGGGGGTGGGGGGACTCAAGCGACTCTACACGTACGACGTCATCCCATCCTAGGGACCCCCGGCAGCCCTATCAGATATCGCTCATGACGTCATCGACTGGTATCGCCTGTGACGTCATCATCCGACATCGCCTAGACAGTTATCGCCAGGTATCGCTATCCTGGCCTATAAATACCCCCGCTTTTTCAAACAGAAGGTAAGATCGAGCTCACCCAGAAAAACCTCTGTTACTTTGAAACCCGAACTGACTTAAGCATCGGAGTGTCTACGCCGGAGCCCCCCCTCCGGCGCTTTGCAGGTACACCCGACGCCATTCGTCGCCGTTCCGATCAGAGACGACACAGAATCTTCCAAGATCGACGTTGAATCTTATCAACTTCTAAAAATATCTTCAACTTCTTCGCAAGTCATTCTTCACTTTCATTTAGACCAAA
Source organism: Viola odorata (assembly GCA_963691705.1). Lineage (NCBI taxonomy): Eukaryota > Viridiplantae > Streptophyta > Magnoliopsida > Malpighiales > Violaceae > Viola > Viola odorata. The sequence goes on from OY829541.1 coordinate 53,392,832, forward strand.
ATTTGATAATATCGATGGTGCTTGAGTAGATGATTTAATCAAATATTTGTCCATATCTGCAAAAAAAATATTAATACAACTAGTTGAGGTCAAAAGTTTTGCATAAATTGAAAAGCATTGCAAATTACCGATTAATTTGAGAAGTTGAGAAGGCGTGATGAGTAAAGGCTGAGCGGAGGCAGCAACCAATTAATTTGGAGATTTAGGGTTTTTCAATTTTCTGATTTGGGGTGGGTTGTGTTAGGGATTTGGGTTGGGCTTAGCATAGTAAAAAAAAATTTACTAGAGAGAAAAGAAAAGAAAAAGATATGTCAGAAGTGAGATTTAAACCCATGCCCTCTTGGGGGGTAAGAAAGCCTGGCACCTTAGACCACTCAGTCATCCTGACTTTGATGTTTAATGTTGTTTAGTAAATTAATTTGTTCATTCAATTAAATAATTTTTTTTTTATTGGGCAGTCCACCCTGGCCCTGGGCTGGATCTGCCACTAGTACGGGTAGGGAAAGTTAGTTGGAAAGAGAGCTTGAAATGGGCAAGAAAAGTAGACGGGTGAAAGAAATGAAATGAAATAGAGCATAGCATATAATTATAATTAAATTAATTGAGCAGCCCACACCACATTAATTCCTAAAATTGCTCAGTCAGTCGAGCACCCTTGCAATTCTTTTCAAAAATTGTGAAATGCAATTACAAAAACAATAAAAAAATTAGTAGCAGGAAGGAATTCAGAATCAGTAGGAGGATTAGATTCATCATGTCAAAAATAAGATGATTAAAACTTAAAATAGCTCGTACTAAAATCAAAACAGCAAAGAAAGGTAAACAAGGAACAAATATCAAATAGAACTTGAGAGGCACGCCTATCACCGCTCGTCGCCTGTCAAAGAACTAGGTTCGTTAAAAACGGCCGGATCGACCGGTCCAACCCGAGTCACATGTAAATCCAGTCCGATAGTTGAATCGGACCGAAAACGTGAAAAAATCCGATTGAATTGATGGGACTAGCCGGTCCGGTTCTGATAACCAAATGCCTTCCTGTGGGGCCTGTAAAAAAAGACCATTTCTACATGGGCCCATAGGGAAGGAAAACGGCAATTTTTAATCTTTACAGCCCAGTAATTGAACAGCCTCATTTTTAAGCTACTGTGTGAGTCGGTGCAGACTGCAGTCCGCACACTATAAATACAACGGCAGTCTAATTGATCGTTTAGATTTTTCCTTCCACGAACAAAGCTTTACTATAATAAAGGAACTCCGAACTATTCGAACATGACAGACGCTCCTGAAGGGTCCAACATCCAAGCGGTATGTTATCTTACTTCCGGTTGGTTTTATTCACGTTTGGCCAGGTTAGGGTTTAATTAAGTTAATTTTGTTTAATTCTGATGATTTAGGTCACGTCGGGAGAGACTCCGTACAAGTCGGCAACCACTTTTGAGGGGTTGAATCTGTCGCCGGAACTGTTGAAGGGTTTATACGTCGAGATGAAGTTTCAGAAGCCTAGTAAGATCCAAGCTATCAGTCTTCCAATGATATTAACTCCCCCGCACAAAGATTTAATTGCTCAAGCTCATAATGGGTCTGGTAAGACTACTTGTTTCGTGCTGGGCATGCTAAGCCGTGTTGATCCGCTACTAAAACGACCCCAGGCACTTTGCCTTTGCCCTACAAGAGAATTATCTATTCAGGTAAATTTTAATAGTACTAGGGAATCGATCTCGTTTTGAAGCTGATAATGGTGGAGCGGAGTCAGAACTTGCGCGCAAGTGAGAGAGAGGACATGTTTAGTCGAAGTGGAAACGGAAAAAAAAGGAAAAAAGGTAAAATTTAGCTGTGCATTTGTATCATATGTCAGAATAAATTACTAAATTTGTAATTGACTCAAATAAACCACTGCATTTATCCACTTAATCTACATTAGTCACGCCTTCCTAAAAAATAGTTATACCTGTTTGGATACATCATAAGACTATGCTTACATGGTATTTTTTAAAATGACATGGCATAAAACCATGCCCAACACTCATTTTTGCAATTGAAAAATAAAAAAGTTGGATCAAAATATTCAAAAATAAAAAATTGAGCGGGATCAAAATAATATTCTCTTTTCCAGCGATAAAACATCGAGTAAGATCAAAATAATAAACCACTATTTTTGTACGCTCAATTTTATTTATTTATTTAGTTTCTCTAACATGTCGATTTTTTTAAATTTTTATTTTTAAATTTAATTTTTAAGTCAGTATAACAAATGTTTTTTTTAGATTCCAAATAAGGTATAACTATTTTTAGAAAAGAGTGGCTAATATAGATAAGTGGATAAATGCAATGGCTTATTTGGCTCAATTAGAAATGTAATGGTTTATCCTGGCATATGATACAAATGCAGGGATGAATTTTAGCCTTTTCCAAAAAAAATATGTTAAAAACACTAATAATTAAAAGATTGTGCTTAGCCGAAGTGGGCCTATAATATTTGATACAAATGGGCTCAACCCAAAGCCCAAGCACTGGTAATGTGTCTCACATTGAGTCGCAGAGCGCTTGTTCTGTAGCCTGTATAGGTGAGTGGAACAAAAATGGATACTTGTCCAAGTATAGTGTTTACTAATTACTAAAACAACTGAAGAGTAAAACAACTGAATTTCTTCAAATTATTTGCATTTACTCAAAAAAAGAATGAAAATCATTTACAGAGGAACATTCAAGAGTAGTACATGACGTGGAGTCCGACAATATTGTCTTGTCTTCTGTCCGAAAGGGTAACCCGAGGAATACCGAAAAAGAGGAAGCTTACAACTACTGGTGTTAATGACACGTGAAAACCAAATGCTTGTGGAAAACTAATCATCCAATATTTTCAAGAAACTTGCAGTTGTTTTATCCTCAGTTCTTACCTCTGACTGGTTGACCATTTGAAATCAAATTCAACAAGGAATGTCCGAATTTCCATCGGAGCAAGTTCGACTACCAATGTAACTGGATCCACCGGTCCTCCTCTAACCACCCCTGCGTCTCCCTGAGAAGAGCTTTCTACTTTCCAAACTAGTCTTCTCTTCTCCATTTCTGCTCTTTCTTGGTTAGCAGATAAACTTGTCTCTACTATCTTGCTTATCTGCATCATATAGAAGAATGGATTTATTTAAACAAAAAAAAGGTTATCAATAAGTACACCAATCGCATGGCTAGTTTCGTTCTGCTTCTACCTTTTTATTCACGAACACTTTTATCAGTTCAACTCTTGCCATGGCAGAAAGCTCCCTGTCCTCTCCAATCTTCGGGTTCGAAGCAGCCAAAAGAACTCAGAATTTATAATGCAACACAAAACTGGAAAAGAGATCGACTACAATGGGTAAGTTTCAAATTTTAGACCTCATATAAGTGAGCCAATCGTAGGAGTACTTTTCCATCATCAAGCTCCTGCAGAGTTCAAGACAAAGTCAATCTATGATCTTCATATAGACTCTGGTTTCTCCATTAATAGCAAATCGCCTATTAATATATGAATTTTCCTCGTACTTATCTTCCTAACTAAATTTAAACAAAGGAATGAAGCACACAAATGTTACTTTGATAAGGTAAGAGATTCATATTTGGAGGGTTAAAATAGCAACATTTTCAGGTAAAACATAGGAAGGATCCATCCCAAAAAATATCGCCACATGAGAGTTCGTCCAAGTCTCTCCATCCTGCAAAAATGTCTGCTTATAATGAAACATCCTTATAACGAAAAAGCAAACTTAGCAAAAGATTACATCAATGTTTATTATTTCACCTGCTCTGCAAAGGCTAAGATAAAGGGAGAATAGATCTCTTGACGATATGATCGTCGCCACTTGGCACCTTCTCCTAAAGGATCTATTCTGAAATAACACTTTCTAAGAACCTGCAAATTAAGGATATCATTAATATGCAATGAAATGTGTTTTTGGAAATGTTGCCAATAGGTATGAGCTCACTGTCAGTCCCGCGCATTTATCGAGAACACAAACTGTTTCGTTAAGTGCCTCCACAACTCCCCTGTTGATGTGATCCCGTCCGAAACTCGGAAGAGAAATCCGGCCGAAATGACATTCAACCAAAGGAGGATCTAGCCCATGGGTTTGAGCACACAAACAACAATAAAAACAGTAGGAAATATGGATGAACGAAGGTAGACACGCAGCGGAGAGGAATAACTTACAAATTACCCGATTGAATTGCGGAGGGATTAGAGATGACGATTGAAACACGAGGAGGTAACAACGGGTTACACATGTGAAGGATTCTTGCTCTTTTTGATTGACTCAAGCTAAGGCGATCCAAGACCAAGGCAAGCACCAATTTGATTTCCCCAAAGAGAGTTCGGGAGGAGTAATCTCAAACTCGACGAATCTCTCTTAAGGAAGGGTGAGCAATGGATGAATGAATAAAGGAAGGAGTAAACTCAACTTAAACATTCATTCATCATCCAAAACTGATTTACAAGTAAGGAGCAAGTCCCTATTTATACTAAGTTACAAGGGGCCTAAGCTATTACACAAAATGGGCTTAAAAGACCAAAAATCCAACTCAAAACAGTGGCTAGCGTGAAACACGCTAAGAGCTTAGCGTGATCACGTTAGCCAATTTTTCCCTGGCGTGATTCACGCTAAGGCCTTGTCGTGATCACGCCAAGAAGGCTTCACACCGCGCGCTAAAATGTCGACGAGCATAACTTTTGATCCACCCGTCCGATTGGGGTGAAACTTGTCCCAAATGAAAGCTAACATTTTGAAGTTTCCATCAAGCCTCTGATCTCTCAAATCGGACTCCATTTGCTTGTCCATATGCTTGTTGTGAACACACGATGCGATTCTGACTTGTATAGGGCCTAGGCATGGTGAGGAAATGGCACTTGATTCATGACCTTGGACATGATTGACGCTCATCTGCAAGGCTCGGCGGTCCATAACCGGTCCTCTTGGCTTCATGCCAAATTGTTCCAACTCGAAGGGAGTCGTGATCACATCAACCTCTCCCTCTTCAAAAGGATTCGTCCTCGAATCCTTGCTTTTTATTTTCTGTAAAATAAACAAACGATATATATATAGATATTTGCGTTAGTTAAAAACACTCGCTCACGTGTTTACACTAGGTGTTTAAAACTCTCGCAAAATTATTCTCACCGAACTCTCACTTGCACTTGACCAATTCTACCGAATTCTCAAGTCAAAGTTTTGCCAAGTGGGTAGGGAAAAATCAGCCAAGCTTGGTCAAAGAGTCAAAAAGTCTAACTTGCCATAAATGTAATGGATAAGAACATTGGACTTTTGACTCAAGGTGATCCAAAGAAAAATGATAATTTTTAGAGAAACAAAGACCTTTAGATCACCCTACCTCAACTGGATCAAAATAAAAAGAAGACTCAAGAACACATGAAGAACATGAAGAACACGAAGAAGGTGTTCTTGCCAGACTTTCGTGTTCTGACTCAAAAATATAGCAAACAAATTACGAAAATTAATAGACTCTCCTAAGACAAGGATCTACAACTTTCAAGAAGGAAAGAAAAGACAATTCCTACGGGAAGACGCTGAAAACAGAGCAAAAACACAAGAATTGTTTTCTCGGGTAAAATCTGCACACTTTTCTTTGAAGGACAAAAAGTATATAAATTTCACCGAGATTGCGGTCGACACAAAAACGAAAGTTGTTCCACACAGATTGAAGTTTAAGCATGCAAAATTTCAGAATTTTCAGAGTGGCACAACTCATACAAAACAGAAAAGAAACAGACACAACAAACTGATTTTCGGACAGAAAATAAGGCACAAGAGGAACGACTCTTAGAAACGAAAACACAAGATGATTTTCGGACAAAAAAAAATCATCTCAACAACACACAAACGGAAGATCAACATAAACAACACAACAAACACAGATCTACAAACCTAAGAGCCCAGAAGCTCCGCTACCAATTGATGTGATCCCGACCGAAATTCGGAAGAGAAATCCGGACGAAATGACATTCAACCAAAGAAGGATCTAGCTCATGGGTTTGAGCACACAAACAAGAGGAAAACAGTAGAAAAACATGGAGGAACGAAGGGAGACACGCAGCGGAAAGGATTAACTTACAAATTACCCGATTGAATGGCGGAAGGATTACAGATGACGATTGAGACACGAGGAGGTAACAACGGGTTACACGTGTGAAGGATTCTTGCTCTTTTTGATTGACTCAAGCCACGACGATCCAAGACCAAGGCAAGCACCAATTTGATTTCCCCAAAGAGAGATCGGGAGGAGTAATCTCAAACTCGACGAATCTCTCTTAAGGAAGGGTGAGCAATGGATGAATGAATAAAGGAAGGAGTAAACTCAACTTAAACATTCATTCATCATCCAAAACTGATTTACAAGTAAGGAGCAAGTCCCTATTTATACTAAGTTACAAGGGGCCTAAGCTATTACACAAAATGGGCTTAAAAGACCAAAAATCCAACTCAAAACAGTGGCTAGCGTGATCACGTTAGCCAATTTTTCCCTGGCGTGATTCACGCTAAGGCCTTGGCGTGATCACGCCAAGAAGGCTTCACACTGCGCGCTAAAATGTCGACGAGCATAACTTTTGATCCACCCGTCCGATTGGGGTGAAACTTGTCCCAAATGAAAGCTAACATCTTGAAATTTCCATCAAGCCTCTTATCTCTCAAATTGGACTCAATTTGCTTGTCCATATGCTTGTTGCGAACACCCGATGCGATTCTGAGTTGTATAGGGCCTAGGCATGGTGAGGAAATGGCACTTGATTCCCGACCTTGGACATGATTGACGCTCATCTGCAAGGCTCGGCGGTCCATAACCGGTCCTCTTGGCTTCATGCCAAATTGTTGCAACTCGAAGGGAGCCGTGATCACATCACCTGCCATCATCGTGAAGCAACCTCCTATACAAAAAGAGCAGTCCTTGATACTTTGTTAGTATACCGAAGCTCTAATTAGGGAGTACTAGCTACAGGGATGTTAGAAGTTAACCCACGGAGCATCAATTCCAATTGTCCATCAACAATATTGTATCCCCCTACAGCTCTATCCACCAAGATTGAGAATTCAGAAGTATTATCATTCATGTACATCCCAAGATTAATCTGAAGAAAGGATAAACAAACTTTTTAATGTCACTGAGAAAGATAATTGCCATTAAGGATTGCTAATTAAACATTAAAAACTTTAGAAGTGCAATCAATGATTATCAATGCAGTTGCACTCCTGAAAGATTAGAAATTTATACCATCTTCAATCATGCATTGTAGTATCTTATTCTTCAAATTTTCATTTCAGATTATTACAAACATCATCAAAATCTTGTAATGTATCGGTGTGCAGGTTTATGTTTTTAAATGCAGGTAACTATCTACAGGCATTAGCATGCAACAATGATGTGAGCTTCCAACTATAAAATGAGTGTACCGGATAATAATTTCCTGCAACAGGCTGGTGCACTTCCAGGTCCCAGTCCTTTCTGTAGTCGCGGATCTGCAAAACAATGATACCAAAGACACTAATAAATATGTTTCTTATTTTCACTCAGACACATGTTCCAATATTAAAACAAGGAAAGAACCGTACTCGGTTTAAATCCAAAAAAGGCACATGTACATGAATTGATTGACTCATTTGGACCCTCTACTCAAAAAACGATTTAAAAGGCACCTATACTTCTTATGTATGACACATTTGGCACCTCCCACGAACGGCGTCACCGTTCCTCCGTTAACCGCCCACGTGGCATGCCACGTCATCACTGTTTATGACGTGGCATGCCACGTGGGCGGATAACGGAGGAACGGTGACGCCGTTCGTGGGAGGTGCCAAATGTGTCATTCGTAAGAAGTTTAAGTGCCAAATGAGTCAATCAATTCATGTACAGGTGCCTTTTTTGGATTTAAACCATATCATATTCAACATTTCAAAATTAATTGTTTGAGTAAGGTAAAATTGGTTAAATTCGAACTAGGTTGACTGGTTAGACCGATTAATTTGACAGATTTTTTTGGTTTACTACGAAAATAAAAGTTTTGGGCTATGAAACACACATACTTCTCTTTTTTGCTATGTCACGTGTCGAACACCGACCCGACACGTGTCAAATTCATGTCTTATTTTTTGGGGTAATAAATCTCAACAATCAAGGGTACGCGTAGTATTCCGGCATGCATCTCAAGGAGGCCGGATGACTCACTATTTGACCCCAAAAAAATCCGTACTTTTTTTTGAACGTACGTCTGAGAAAAAAATCGGGGCAAAATTGTCTCAAATAGTGAGTCATTCAACCTCCTTAATATGCGTGCCAATAGTAAAAACGTCAGTTATTTATGGACAAAGGGAGTACAAATTTAGTGTAAAATTTAGGTGAAACCTAACTTTTTTACATTGATACGAATCGTATTGATAATTTTTGGTTTAAATCCAAAAAAGACACCTGTACATGAATTGATTGACTCATTTGGCACCGATATTTCTTACGTATGACACATTTGGCACCTCCAATCTTCGGGTTCGAAGCAGCCAAAAGAACTCAGAATTTATAATGCATCACAAAACTGGAAAAGAGATCGACTACAATGGGTAAGTTTCAAATTTTAGACCTCATATAAGTGAGCCAATCGTAGGAGTACTTTTCCATCATCAAGCTCCTGCAGAGTTCAAGACAAAGTCAATCTATGATCTTAATATAGACTCTGGTTTCTCCATTAATAGCAAATCGCTTATTAATATACGAATTTTACTCGTACTTATCTTCCTAACTAAATTTAAACAAAGGAATGAAGCACACAAATGTTACTTTGATAAGGTAAGAGATGCATACTTGGAGGGTTAAAATAGCAACATTTTCAGGTAAAACATAGGAAGGATCCATCCCAGAAAATGTCGTCACATGAGAGTTCGTCCAAGTCTCTCCATCCTGCAAAAATGTCTGCTTATAATGAAACATTCTTATAACGAAAAAGCAAACTTAGCAAAAGATTACATCAATGTTTATTATTTCACCTGCTCTGCAAAGGCTAAGATAAAGGGAGAATAGATCTCTTGACCATATGATCATCGCCACTTGGCACCTTCTCCTAAAGGATCTATTCTGAAATAATACTTTCCAAGAACCTGCAAATTAAGGATATCATTAATATGCAATGAAATGTGTTTTTGGAAATGTTGCCAATAGGTATGAGCTCACTGTCAGTCCCGCGCATTTATCGAGAACACAAACTGTTTCGTTAAGTGCCTCCACAACTCCCCTGCTGATGTGATCCCGGCCAAAATTCGGAAGAGAAATCCGGCCGAAATGACATTCAACCAAAGGAGGATCTAGCCCATGGGTTTGAGCACACAAACAAGAGGAAAACAGTAGAAAAACGAAGGGAGACACGCAGCGGAAAGGATTAACTTACAAATTACCCGATTGAATGGCGGAAGGATTAGAGATGACGATTGAGACACGAGGAGGTAACAACGGGTTACACATGTGAAGGATTCTTGCTCTTTTTGATTGACTCAAGCCACGACCATCCAAGACCAAGGCAAGCACCAATTTGATTTCCCCAAAGAGAGATCGGGAGGAGTAATCTCAAACTCGACGAATCTCTCTTAAGGAAGGGTGAGCAATGGATGAATGAATAAAAGAAGGAGTAAACTCAACTTAAACATTCATTCATCATCCAAAACTGATTTACAAGTGAGGAGCATGTCCCTATTTATACTAAGTTACAAGATGCCTAAGCTATTACACAAAATGGGCTTAAAATACCAAAAATCTAACTCAAAACAGTGCCTAGCGTGATCACGTTAGCCAATTTTTCCATTATTTATGGACGGAGGGAGTACAGTACTAGGGACTCGATCTCATTTTGAAGCTGATAATGGTGGAGCGGAGTCAGAACTTGCGCGCAAGTGAGAGAGAGGACATGTTTAGCCGAAGTGGAAACGGAAAAAAAAGAAAAAAAGGTAAAATTTAGCTGTGCATTTGTATCATATGTCAGAATAAATTACTAAATTTGTAATTGAGCCAAATAAACCACTGCATTTATCCACTTAATCTACATTAGTCACGCCTTCCTAAAAAATAGTTATACCTATTTGGATACATCATAAGACTATGTTTACATGGTATTTTTTAAAATGACATGGCATAAAACCATACCCAACACTCATTTTTGCAATTGAAAAATAAAAAAGTTGGATCAAAATATTCAAAAATAAAAAATTGAGCGGGATCAAAATAATATTCTCTTTTCCATCGATAAAACATCGACTAAGATCAAAATAATAAACCACTATTTTTGTACGCTCAATTTTATTTATTTATTTAGTTTCTCTAACATGTCGATTTTTTATATTTTAATTTTTAAGTCAGTATAACAAATATTTTTTTTAGATGCCAAATAAGGTATAACTATTTTTAGGAAAGAGTGGCTAATATAGATAAGTGGATAAATGCAATGGCTTATTTGGCTCAATTACAAATGTAGTGATTTATCCTAACATATGATACAAATGCAGGGGTGAATTTTAGCCTTTTTCCAAAAAAGAAATGTTAAAAAAACAATAATCAAAAGACTGTGCTTAGCTGAAGTGGGCCTATAATATTTGATACAAATGGGCTCAACCCAAAGCCCAAGCACTGGTAATGTGTCTCACATTGAGTTGCAGATCGCTTGTTCTGTAGCCTATATAGGTGAGTGGAACAAAAATGGGTACTTGATGTCCAAGTATAGTGTTTAGTAATCTATACTATATAAAAAGCACGAAGGGGCTTATTTTTTAAAAGTCTATTATACCTTTAAGTTATTGTTTAAAAGTCTATTACATCCTTAATTTTCTTTTAAGTTTTTATAAATCTATTAAAAACTTTATCCAATAATAATTGTCACTTTTAAATTTGGGAAAAAAATAGTTCAACCAATTTACCTAAAGTAGAAGTTGTTGTTCTCAATTCGTTGAAGAAATAATTAAAAAAAAATTGTGAGAGCATTGAAATTCTTAACAATAGCGGGAGTACTAATATTAATTTAGTTGGTAGTTAAGTTAGATAATATATATTAAATATATATAGTATATATAGATAATAAAATACCTAAATACTCGGTCAGGTGCGAATAGAATTAGTATTGATCCACAAGATTTAAGGATACCAAAATAAAATACATAAGTTTTCCAAGCATGTAATAATATAAGTAACTAAAATTGAAAACACAATTAGTTAATTTAAATTATAATCATAATTATTTGTTTGATTTTTTTATTTTTTTAAAAATAATTTATTTTATTGTTTGTGTTTAATAATTAATATCAATTGGTTTTTTTATTTACATTAAGTAATTCCTCTATCATAAACCAAGATATATTCAACTTCTCCATTATATTTCACAGTGGTAATTAGATTTGGTATTGCTTAATTTTTAATCTTTCTTTATAACTAGCCTAACCTAATTAGCATATAGTCATGTACAACGTTTTATTCAATTTATTTTTAAAAAATAAAACATGTACAACTTCTTGAGGAAATCAATGTTTGGGTTAATTTTTATGAATTAATTTTGAATATTCGTATTGATTTTAAGGTTTTTTTTCCTATTCAAAACATATGCAATTTTGTAGAGAAATCATATATATGATACTCAATTGAGTCAAAATTGGGAATATAAGCTTAACAATTTTATGTCTTGATTATTTTGTATAATGTTTCAATGGTATGTTAGTTTTTTTTTTAAGATATAGGTAGTAACGAATCTCATAAACATAAATAAAAAGTAAATAGCAATTTAAGTGAGCCAATTAGAAAAAAAGACCCCGAGTTATTTTGTTGCTTACGACTCTGAATGTTGTACATGGATATCCAAATTCTTATTTGCGAGAATTTGGAAGAAGGAACGATCAATCTTTATAATTAATATTTTGCACTTGCCTATGCATTTCCAACTAATATCAAATAAGTTCAACTATTTTTAATTAGCTCAAATCAACCACTATATTTATTTAGATGGAAAAAATAAATTATGGTTATCAAAAATAATTTGAAGTTCATTTGCATGTTTATAATGTGGTATTAAAATATTTTCACATGATTTATTTTTCCTAAAAATAAGAGGATAATACATAATCAATAATGTCATTTCTTAATAAATCTATTAATAAAATTAAATTTATTTTAGAATAATTTAAGCTCACGTTATTGACAACAAAGAAAACTTTAGTTTATTTGACGATATGAATGATTTTGTTAGAATAGGAGACTAAAATTCTAAGAAAAAAATGAGATCATATTTATGCAAAAAATTGGAGGAAGAATAGAGAGGAATTAATCTAATTTGTAATTAAATGTTCTAAATTTGTATCATAAATGTCATAGTAAATTCCCTATATTTTTAATTGGTTTGAATCAACATCACCCTTAACAAATTAATCAGTATATTTTAACAAATTAAAATAATTAGTGATCGATAAAATAATTAAATAACTTAATAATATTTTTATCATTTTTTTAATTTTCTAACTATTAGAAAGACCAAAATTGTAACTTTATTGCAGACTTATATTGTAAATTTCAAAACTATTGGGTTCAAAGTGGGAGATTTTGTATAGTTTAGGGTTTCTTTATGTAATTTACCTAAAAAATATATTTAATTTTTTAATCAATAAAGTTAATAATTTTTTTATTATTATATAATAAATAAATAAAATGTTACAAAATAAATATTTTGAGTATATGTTTAAGTCTATTATACCTTTAAGTTATTGTTTAAAAGTCTATTACATCCTTAATTTTCTTTTAAGTTTTTATAAATCTATTAAAAACTTTATCCAATGATAATTGTCACTTTTAAATTTGGGAAAAAATTAGTTCAACCAATTTACCTAAAGTAGAAGTTGTTGTTCTCAATTCGTTGAAGAAATAATTAAAAAAAAATTGTGAGAGCATTGAAATTCTTAACAATAGCGGGAGTACTAATATTAATTTAGTTGGTAGTTAAGTTAGATAATATATATTAAATATATATAGTATATATAGATAATAAAATACCTAAATACTCGGTCAAGTGCGAATAGAATTAGTATTGATCCACAAGATTTAAGGATACCAAAATAAAATACATAAGTTTTCCAAGCATGTAATAATATAAGTAACTAAAATTGAAAACACAATTAGTTAATTTAAATTATAATCATAATTATTTGTTTGATTTTTTTATTTTTTTAAAAATAATTTATTTTATTGTTTGTGTTTAATAATTAATATCAATTGGTTTTTTTATTTACATTAAGTAATTCCTCTATCATAAACCAAGATATATTCAACTTCTCCATTATATTTCACAGTGGTAATTAGATTTGGTATTGCTTAATTTTTAATCTTTCTTTATAACTAGCCTAACCTAATTAGCATATAGTCATGTACAACGTTTTATTCAATTTATTTTTAAAAAATAAAACATGTACAACTTCTTGAGGAAATCAATGTTTGGGTTAATTTTTATGAATTAATTTTGAATATCCGTATTGATTTTAAGGTTTTTTTTCCTATTCAAAACATATGCAATTTTCTAGAGAAATCATATATATGATACTCAATTGAGTCAAAATTGGGAATATAAGCTTAACAATTTTATGTCCTGATTATTTTGTATAATGTTTCATTGGTATGTTAGTTTTTTTTTAAAGATATAGGTAGTAACGAATCTCATAAACATAAATAAAAAGTAAATAGCAATTTAAGTGAGCCAATTAGAAAAAAAGACCCCGAGTTATTTTGTTGCTTACGACTCTGAATGTTGTACATGGATATCCAAGTTCTTATTTGCGAGAATTTGGAAGAAGGAACGATCAATCTTTATAATTAATATTTTGCACTTGCCTATGCATTTCCAACTAATATCAAATAAGTTCAACTATTTTTAATTAGCTCAAATCAACCACTATATTTATTTAGATGGAAAAATAAATTATGGTTATAAAAAATAATTTGAAGTTCATTTGCATGTTTATAATGTGGTATTAAAATATTTTGACATGATTTTATTTTTCTTAAAAATAAGAGGATAATACATAATCAATAATATCATTTCTTAATAAATCTATTAATAAAATTAAATTTATTTTAGAATAATTGAAGCTCACGTTATTGACAACAAAGAAAACTTTAGTTTATTTGACGATATGAATGATTTTGTTAGAATAGGAGACTAAAATTCTAAGAAAAAAATGAGATCATATTTATGCGAAAAATTGGAGGAAGAATAGAGAGGAATTAATCTAATTTGTAATTAAATGTTCTAAATTTGTATCATAAATGTCATAGTAAATTCCCTATATTTTTAATTGGTTTGAATCAACATCACCCTTAAAAAATTAATCAGTATATTTTAATAAATTAAAATAATTAGTGATTGATAAAATAATTAAATAACTTAAAAATAGTTTTATCATTTTTTAATTTTCTAACTATTAGAAAGACCAAAATTGTAACTTTATTGCAGACTTATATTGTAAATTTCAAAACTATTGGTTCAAAGTGGGAGATTTTGTATAGTTTAGGGTTTCTTTATGTAATTTACCTAAAAATATATTTAATTTTTTAATCAATAAAGTTAATAATTTTTTTATTATTATATAATAAATAAATAAAATGTTACAAAATAAATATTTTGAGTATATGTTTAATAATTACGTAAATGTATTTTATTGATATTTTTATATAGTTTTTTAGATAAAAACTAGATAATGTTTTCAATTTCAAGCTAAACAATAACAACACAGACATTCCGAAGATACCTGAAGCTAAACAGTTCTGTGAGTTCAGGCCGATCAGTCTGGTTAGCAGCTACTACAAGATTGTCTCCAAGATTATGGCTAAACGGCTCAGTGAGGTCATTACATCAGTCGTCAGCGAGGTTCAACACGGCTTCATTAAAGGGCGCCAAACCTTGGATTGTGTCATGACAGCGAGTGAGGTGGTCCATCATTTGCAGGTGACCAAGCAGCAGGGGCTGCTTTTCAAGCTAGACTTCGAAAAGGCTTATGACTCCGTTGAATGGGAGTACATGGAGGATGTGATGAGACACATGGGGTTCGGAGAGAAGTGGAGGGGTTGGGTTCGGCAGTGTATTAGCACTAACAGGGTCTCTGTGCTAGTGAATGGATCGCCGTCGGGCCAATTTGGGGTGGCGAGAGGTCTTCGGCAGGGGTGTTCTATGTCCCCATTTCTCTTTAACATTGCGGCTGAGGGGTTACATCGGTTATTCGTTAGAGCAGAGGAAGTGGGGATTCTGCGTGGGGTAGGTAATGTGGAGGCTGGGTGGCAGCTGAGCCACCTTCAGTTTGCTGATGATACCTTGGTTTTCGTGAATAATAGTGAGGCTGAAATTCAGGGGGTGAAAGGAACATTGAGGTGGTTTGATGCTTTTTCTGGCCTTCGGGTTAATTTCCACAAAAGTACCCTAGTGGGGGTGAATTTGAGTGATCAAATTGGTGGGATTCTAGCTTCGCGGGCAAGATGTAAGTATGAAGCCCTCCCTTTCAAGTACTTGGGTTCTTTGGTTGGCTTTAAGCCGCGTAGGATAGCAGGGTGGCAGTTCTTGGTTTAGAAGCTTAGGAAAAAGTTGTCCACTTGGAAGGGTCATCTTCTATCTGTGGGGGGCGGGTGACTTTGATCAAATCGGCGTTAGCTAGCATTCCCATCTATAACATGTCGATTTACAGGATGCCTAGAGCGGTGGTCAAGCAATGTGAGGGTGTGATGCGGCGATTTTTATGGAGTGGGAAGGACGATAAAAGAGGGTTGAGCAAGGTGAAGTGGGAGGAAGTGACGAGATCTACGACACACGGGGGGCTGGGAATAGGGAGATTGCAAGACAGGAACGTGAACTTACTCTTCAAATGGGCCTGGGAGGTGGTTCAGGGAAACGGTAAGTTATGGGCCGAGATAGTTCACAAGCAATATAATTTGAGGTCTATTGGCGACCTATGGAAGGAGCGGGAGAAGCATATGTCTCCTATTTGGAGTGATATCATTCAACTATGTGGGCGGGGTAGTGATTTTTTTGACCTATGGACTGAACACTTGACGCTTAAGCTTGGAGAGGGCAAAGACACGAGCTTTTGGTGGGATCCGTGGGCTGCTAAACAGCCGTTGGCCTTGCTTCATCCGAGGCTGTACCATTTATCGAAAACTCAGCAGGGGACTGTCAAGGATTTCGGCCATTGGGAAGGGACGGTCTGGGAGTGGCATAGAGAGTGGAGGCGCGGGCTGTTTGAGTGGGAGAATGAGGAGTGGGCGAGCTTACGTGATCGGTTGCCAGCTCCGCGTAGGGGGGGCCACCAGGATGTGCTCCGTTGGGATCTCGAACAAGCCGGGAAATACTCGGTGCATTCGGGGTATAAGAAATGGGAGGCAACAAGGTACGATTCCATACCCCTGCTTCGGTCCTGTTGGACGGGGCTGGTTCCGTTTCGGGTTGAGTTTTTCTTGTGGCTATCTTTGAGGGGAAGAATAGTGACCAGGACGTTCTTAGAGAGACGTAACATGATCACGGAAGATCAGAATAGCTGTCCAATGTGTAATAACGGCTCGGAAGATGCTACTCATCTCTTCCTAGGATGTGCGGTGGCCAGGAGGGTTTGGGAGTTGATCATGCGTTGGCTTCGGGTGGTGTGGTGCCAACCTCGCGATCTCGCGGGTCTTTGGAGATCTTGGGGACATTATCTTCCAAGCCACGACAAGCTCTCTGGCAGGCAATGGGCAACTCTGTTCTACGCGGTGATTTGGTCCCTGTGGAAACGCCGGAATGCGAAGGTCTTTAGGCAGAAAAAGGTAACGGAATGGCAGTGTGTGAATATGATATTCTCCTTATGGCATTGGTGGCTGAAGAGTAAGGATCATTCATTTGCTTTCAGTCTAGCTGATATGATGCAGACTCCGGCTTGGCTTTTTAGTAGTCAGGTTGTTGTTTCCTGAGCCCGAAGGTTTATCTTTCTTGCTTTCTTAGTTTGTTGGTTTCATTCTCTGCTTGTGTTGCCTAGCTTGGACAGCTGACTTTTGTTATGTTCGTCATGATCTTCATGACTGGTTTCTAATATAATCTCTGCTTATTAAAAAAAAAAAAAACAATAACAACACAGACTTTAAAATAAAAAAATTATATCTTTTCTATATGGTAAAAGTGGAAAGAAAATCGAGTATGCTACATTCGTTAGTCTTTTAGAAAATTACATGAGAGTAGCTTATAATAATATTTTAAAATAACACTAATAATAGCAAATTAAAAAGTGAACAAACTTATAAATTAATTTTTCAATTAAGTAATGCAATTTTATTTCTATTATTAAATGACCATTTATTTAATTAATAACGAATTATTATATATGTAACTTTTAGTAAGAATTTGAAATTAGTAAAAAAATTATCATAGAAAAATATACTTAGTATTGTGAGTTAAAAAAGTTAGCAAAAATAAATTATATTTGCATAACTATATATATATTTAAATGACTTAATAATGAGTGTATTTTAAATTAATTCTTTATACTTTAAATTTATATTAAATATTTTTTTTATAATATGAAAAATGAAAGAAGGTGATTTTCTATTATGAAATATTCACATTATAATATTAAATTATAATTAACAAAAAAATTATTTAAATAATTTAATAATTGAAATGCTAAAATACAAAAGAGAAAGATAATTTATTGAAGAACCAAAATATGTTAAATACAGAAACTATTTTCATATGAAATTATTATTGCGAACTTTTACTTTTATATATTTTTTAAATTTATCATTCTTTGTGAAATTGGGCATGGGTAATAAAAATATTTCCTTGGTTGATTACCAACAAGTTCCTCACTATATTCAAAAAAGTTGTAGCAGATCAATCTATGCAATGTACTGGTGGAGCTACAATGTGAGAAATATCCTTAAAAGTATGGAATTGGAAAATAGTCACAATGAGTAAAATATAAATTAATCTACTTTTAAATGTAAATTATTTGTTAAATATAAAAAAACATATCTTAATCTATTTTTAAATGTAAATTATTTTAAGTATTATTAAATTATTTTAAAAATGATATTCCTTATTCGAGTTAATATTTTTTTTAATTTAATTTAGTAAAAGGATTGATTTTAAAAGTGTTAATGAAACATAAACTAGATAAAAGTGACAAATAAATGGTAATATTTATACCTTTTCTAACATAAATTATATGGTAAAATAAAGAACAATCTTTATGAGAATAATTGAGAAGTTTATTTACAACTATTGACAATATTATCCATATATTATCAAAATAATTTACATTAGTTTTATTTTTATGAAAGAAATATTATATATTGTACATAAATATTTTCTACATGGGTTAATAGTATTTATTTTATTTTAATTATTTAACTATAATTTTAAGGCAGTACATGGTTTATTTTTTCACAAAGAAAATATTTTTAAAGTTAAGAAAATCATAAAATAATTATAAGTAACAAATAAAAAGAGAATTTATAACTTTTCCTAAAATTAATTCAGTGACAAAAGTTAATTAATGAGTTTGAATAATATAAAATGATTAAGTTAGATAATTAAAAAGAGATACTGAAAATTAATATTTTATAATCTAATCATCAAATAGTTATGGGTATACATTTTCCTCCAATATTTATAAGTTTTTTTCAACTTTTTACCATTTATTTTTATTTTTTAACCACTTATAATGTTATATTAAAACATTTTAGGATATTATAGGGTTTCTAATGTAAGTTTTAAAACTATAGTGTCCCAAGTGAAAGATTTTTGAAACTATAAAACAAATTATGTAGTTTACCCTAAAATATGTACTAGGTAAAGTAATAAGATTTTTTTAAAAAAAAAATGCTTATACTATTAGTTATTATTATATCATTGATCGAACACATGATGTATATTAAGATAACATGCGATAGGTATATAAAATATATTAAATAAATATTTATTGTAAACTTAAAGTCGTTAGAACGATAAAATTAAATTAACTTTGAGATAAGATATCGTTAAAATGAGTAACCTTTTGAATTCTTTAAATTAAAAATTAAAATTAAATGACATAAGTTTGAATCTCACCTCTGTCTATAAAAAAACGTGCAACTCAATATGCCTGAGTCATATATTGAAAAACAACAATAAAATAAATTGATTAATAGGTAGTTACTATTTTATAAGTTATCATTATACCTAAAATAATTAAATAAATATTTATCGTAAACTTAAATTCCTTAAACCTTAAAGTTAAATTAGTTTTTCAATTAATAACAAATGGATGAGATTAAATTTGTGTAACCTAATAGGCTGTTGTAAAAATACACAAAAGATCTCACTCATGGATCTTTAATGCGAGTGACGAATGTTGATGAAGTTGATATAATTAAGAACATTAAATAAAAAATTATATTCTAAGCCATAAGTTATAGTAAAAAAAAGAAAACCAAAAGTTATGGATTAGATGAGATAGATAAATCTCTTAACGTTATTATCATCCTAATCTAATAAAAAATATTTTAAAATTGAAATAGTTTATTTATTTATAATAATAATAATAGTTTATGACTAATAACAATTACTACTATTATTATTCTAATCCCAAAGATTAAGAAAGTATATTTTTTCTTTAGATAACAAAATATTATATTATTACGAAAAGAAGAAAAAAATAAAGGACAAATACAGTAACAAAATTCTCCCTTTTATTAAATTATAATCACAATTATTTTTAGACTTTTTTATTATTATTATTATTATTATTATTATTATTATTATTGTTGTTGTTGTTATTTTCTATTTGATGTGTTTTCATTATTAGAATAAGAACTAGAAAAAAAATTGAGAGAAGAAAAATAACAAAGTGGAAAGTGATGATTCTTTTTAGTTAAAAATAAAAAAAATTATAAAAAAATATGTAAAATAAACAAGAAATTATCTTGCCTCAATAAAATATAAAAAAACTATGAAATTCTTTTTATAACGTATTATTCTTAAAAATATATATACACACAAATATTAAATTACTGAAATTTGATTTCATAAAATTTGTAATGATAAGGAATTATTTTTCCTTAGCTAATTATGTGATTTTTTTTCGTACATAAACATGGAGAAAAATAGTTTATACATTTACTTAAATCATAATTTTTAATTAAATATTAAACTTAATTTTTTATTGAATTTGAATCTTTAAAGAAAAATTCATTAGTGGTTGTTTTTAAATAATTACACACTTATTTACAATATTTGAAAAACTTAGATAAAAATAATATGGAACATCATTTTAAATATTTTAATTTTAATTTATAAAAGTAATTTACTTAATTGAGTTAAAATTGTTTTAATTCTAAGGGCTTAAAATTAATTATTTCAGAATTAATACAAGAATTTTTCGTCGACATTAGAACATCAATAACAATACAAATATACTGCCTACAATATAGATTAAGCACCATAGTAAAAATTTATGTTAATCTTATTTTTGGAGACATTATTAAAAAAATTATATTATACCAAAAATATATTTGTGTAAAATACTTTTTTGTACATAAATATTATATTTTAATATTATCAAATAAATTTCGCACGTGCAACGCCACGTGTCAAAATAAACTAGTTACTAAAACAACTGAAGAGTAAAACAACTGAATTTCTTCAAATTATTTGCATTTACTCAAAAAAAGAATGAAAATTATTTACAGAGGAACTTGCAGTTGCACAAGAGTATCTGCCACAAGAACATTCAAAGAGTAGTACATGATGTGGAGTCCGACAATATTGTCTTGTCTTCTGTCCGAAAGGGTAACCCGAGGAATACCGAAAAAGAGGAAGCTTACTGGTGTTAATGACACGTGAAAACCAAATGCTTGTGGAAAACTGATCATCCAATATTTTCAAGAAACTTGCAGTTGTTTCATCCTCAGTTCTTACCTCTGACTGGTTGACCATTTGAAATCAAATTCAACAAGGAATGTCCGAATTTCCATCGGAGCAAGTTCGACTACCAATGTAACTGGATCCACCGGTCCTCCTCTAACCACCCCTGCCTCTCCCTGAGAAGAGCTTTCTACTTTCCAAACTAGTCTTCTCTTCTCCATTTCTGCTCTTTCTTGGTTAGCAGATAAACTTGTCTCTACTATCTTGCTTATCTGCATCATATAGAAGAATGGATTTATTTAAACAAAAAAAAAGGTTATCAATAAGTACACCAATCATATGGCTAGTTTCGTTCTGCTTCTACCTTTTTATTCACGAACACTTTTATCAGTTCAACTCTTGCCATGGCAGAAAGCTCCCTGTCCTCTCCAATCTTCGGGTTCGAAGCAGCCAAAAGAACTCAGAATTTATAATGCAAGACAAAACTGGAAAAGAGATCGACTACAATGGGTAAGTTTCAAATTTTAGACCTCATATAAGTGAGCCAATCGTAGGAGTACTTTTCCATCATCAAGCTCCTGCAGAGTTCAAGACAAAGTCAATCTATGATCTTCATATAGACTCTGGTTTCTCCATTAATAGCAAATCGCCTATTAATATACGAATTTTCCTCGTACTTATCTTCCTAACTAAATTTAAACAAAGGAATGAAGCACACAAATGTTACTTTGATAAGGTAAGAGATGCATACTTGGAGGGTTAAAATAGCAACATTTTCAGGTAAAACATAGGAAGGATCCATCCCAGAAAATGTCGTCACATGAGAGTTCGTCCAAGTCTCTCCATCCTGCAAAAATGTCTGCTTATAATGAAACATTCTTATAACGAAAAAGCAAACTTAGCAAAAGATTACATCAATGTTTATTATTTCACCTGCTCTGCAAAGGCTAAGATAAAGGGAGAATAGATCTCTTGACCATATGATCATCGCCACTTGGCACCTTCTCCTAAAGGATCTATTCTGAAATAATACTTTCCAAGAACCTGCAAATTAAGGATATCATTAATATGCAATGAAATGTGTTTTTGGAAATGTTGCCAATAGGTATGAGCTCACTGTCAGTCCCGCGCATTTATCGAGAACACAAACTGTTTCGTTAAGTGCCTCCACAACTCCCCTGTGATCCCGGCCAAAATTCGGAAGAGAAATCCGGCCGAAATGACATTCAACCAAAGGAGGATCTAGCCCATGGGTTTGAGCACACAAACAAGAGGAAAACAGTAGAAAAACATGGAGGAACGAAGGGAGACACGCAGCGGAAAGGATTAACTTACAAATTACCCGATTGAATGGCGGAAGGATTAGAGATGACGATTGAGACACGAGGAGGTAACAACGGGTTACACATGTGAAGGATTCTTGCTCTTTTTGATTGACTCAAGCCATGACCATCCAAGACCAAGGCAAGCACCAATTTGATTTCCCCAAAGAGAGATCGGGAGGAGTAATCTCAAACTCGACGAATCTCTCTTAAGGAAGGGTGAGCAATGGATGAATGAATAAAGGAAGGAGTAAACTCAACTTAAACATTCATTCATCATCCAAAACTGATTTACAAGTGAGGAGCATGTCCCTATTTATACTAAGTTACAAGATGCCTAAGCTATTACACAAAATGGGCTTAAAAGACCAAAAATCTAACTCAAAACAGTGCCTAGCGTGATCACGTTAGCCAATTTTTCCATTATTTATGGACGGAGGGAGTACAGTACTAGGGACTCGATCTCATTTTGAAGCTGATAATGGTGGAGCGGAGTCAGAACTTGCGCGCAAGTGAGAGAGAGGACATGTTTAGCCGAAGTGGAAACGGAAAAAAAAGAAAAAAAGGTAAAATTTAGCTGTGCATTTGTATCATGTCAGAATAAATTACTAAATTTGTAATTGAGCCAAATAAACCACTGCATTTATCCACTTAATCTACATTAGTCACGCCTTCCTAAAAAATAGTTATACCTATTTGGATACATCATAAGACTATGTTTACATGGTATTTTTTAAAATGACATAGCATAAAACCATACCCAACACTCATTTTTGCAATTGAAAAATAAAAAAGTTGGATCAAAATATTCAAAAATAAAAAATTGAGCGGGATCAAAATAATATTCTCTTTTCCATCGATAAAACATCGACTAAGATCAAAATAATAAACCACTATTTTTGTACGCTCAATTTTATTTATTTATTTAGTTTCTCTAACATGTCGATTTTTTATATTTTAATTTTTAAATTTTAATTTTTAAGTCAGTATAACAAATATTTTTTTTAGATGCCAAATAAGGTATAACTATTTTTAGGAAAGAGTGGCTAATATAGATAAGTGGATAAATGCAATGGCTTATTTGGCTCAATTACAAATGTAGTGATTTATCCTGACATATGATACAAATGCAGGGGTGAATTTTAGCCTTTTTCCAAAAAAGAAAGGTTAAAAAAACAATAATCAAAAGACTGTGCTTAGCTGAAGTGGGCCTATAATATTTGATACAAATGGGCTCAACCCAAAGCCCAAGCACTGGTAATGTGTCTCACATTGAGTTGCAGATCGCTTGTTCTGTAGCCTATATAGGTGAGTGGAACAAAAATGGGTACTTGATGTCCAAGTATAGTGTTTAGTAATCTATACTATATAAAAAGCACGAAGGGGCTTATTTTTTAAAAGTCTATTATACCTTTAAGTTATTGTTTAAAAGTCTATTACATCCTTAATTTTCTTTTAAGTTTTTATAAATCTATTAAAAACTTTATCCAATAATAATTGTCACTTTTAAATTTGGGAAAAAAATAGTTCAACCAATTTACCTAAAGTAGAAGTTGTTGTTCTCAATTCGTTGAAGAAATAATTAAAAAAAAATTGTGAGAGCATTGAAATTCTTAACAATAGCGGGAGTACTAATATTAATTTAGTTGGTAGTTAAGTTAGATAATATATATTAAATATATATAGTATATATAGATAATAAAATATCTAAATACTCGGTCAGGTGCGAATAGAATTAGTATTGATCCACAAGATTTAAGGATACCAAAATAAAATACATAAGTTTTCCAAGCATGTAATAATATAAGTAACTAAAATTGAAAACACAATTAGTTAATTTAAATTATAATCATAATTATTTGTTTGATTTTTTTATTTTTTTAAAAATAATTTATTTTATTGTTTGTGTTTAATAATTAATATCAATTGGTTTTTTTATTTACATTAAGTAATTCCTCTATCATAAACCAAGATATATTCAACTTCTCCATTATATTTCTCAGTGGTAATTAGATTTGGTATTGCTTAATTTTTAATCTTTCTTTATAACTAGCCTAACCTAATTAGCATATAGTCATGTACAACGTTTTATTCAATTTATTTTTAAAAAATAAAACATGTACAACTTCTTGAGGAAATCAATGTTTGGGTTAATTTTTATGAATTAATTTTGAATATTCGTATTGATTTTAAGGTTTTTTTTCCTATTCAAAACATATGCAATTTTGTAGAGAAATCATATATATGATACTCAATTGAGTCAAAATTGGGAATATAAGCTTAACAATTTTATGTCTTGATTATTTTGTATAATGTTTCAATGGTATGTTAGTTTTTTTTTTAAGATATAGGTAGTAACGAATCTCATAAACATAAATAAAAAGTAAATAGCAATTTAAGTGAGCCAATTAGAAAAAAAGACCCCGAGTTATTTTGTTGCTTACGACTCTGAATGTTGTACATGGATATCCAAATTCTTATTTGCGAGAATTTGGAAGAAGGAACGATCAATCTTTATAATTAATATTTTGCACTTGCCTATGCATTTCCAACTAATATCAAATAAGTTCAACTATTTTTAATTAGCTCAAATCAACCACTATATTTATTTAGATGGAAAAAATAAATTATGGTTATCAAAAATAATTTGAAGTTCATTTGCATGTTTATAATGTGGTATTAAAATATTTTGACATGATTTATTTTTCCTAAAAATAAGAGGATAATACATAATCAATAATGTCATTTCTTAATAAATCTATTAATAAAATTAAATTTATTTTAGAATAATTTAAGCTCACGTTATTGACAACAAAGAAAACTTTAGTTTATTTGACGATATGAATGATTTTGTTAGAATAGGAGACTAAAATTCTAAGAAAAAAATGAGATCATATTTATGCAAAAAATTGGAGGAAGAATAGAGAGGAATTAATCTAATTTGTAATTAAATGTTCTAAATTTGTATCATAAATGTCATAGTAAATTCCCTATATTTTTAATTGGTTTGAATCAACATCACCCTTAACAAATTAATCAGTATATTTTAACAAATTAAAATAATTAGTGATCGATAAAATAATTAAATAACTTAATAATATTTTTATCATTTTTTTAATTTTCTAACTATTAGAAAGACCAAAATTGTAACTTTATTGCAGACTTATATTGTAAATTTCAAAACTATTGGGTTCAAAGTGGGAGATTTTGTATAGTTTAGGGTTTCTTTATGTAATTTACCTAAAAAATATATTTAATTTTTTAATCAATAAAGTTAATAATTTTTTTATTATTATATAATAAATAAATAAAATGTTACAAAATAAATATTTTGAGTATATGTTTAAGTCTATTATACTTTTAAGTTATTGTTTAAAAGTCTATTACATCCTTAATTTTCTTTTAAGTTTTTATAAATCTATTAAAAACTTTATCCAATGATAATTGTCACTTTTAAATTTGGGAAAAAATTAGTTCAACCAATTTACCTAAAGTAGAAGTTGTTGTTCTCAATTCGTTGAAGAAATAATTTAAAAAAAATTGTGAGAGCATTGAAATTCTTAACAATAGCGGGAGTACTAATATTAATTTAGTTGGTAGTTAAGTTAGATAATATATATTAAATATATATAGTATATATAGATAATAAAATACTTAAATACTCGGTCAAGTGCGAATAGAATTAGTATTGATCCACAAGATTTAAGGATACCAAAATAAAATACATAAGTTTTCCAAGCATGTAATAATATAAGTAACTAAAATTGAAAACACAATTAGTTAATTTAAATTATAATCCTAATTATTTGTTTGATTTTTTTATTTTTTTAAAAATAATTTATTTTATTGTTTGTGTTTAATAATTAATATCAATTGGTTTTTTTATTTACATTAAGTAATTCCTCTATCATAAACCAAGATATATTCAACTTCTCCATTATATTTCTCAGTGGTAATTAGATTTGGTATTGCTTAATTTTTAATCTTTCTTTATAACTAGCCTAACCTAATTAGCATATAGTCATGTACAACGTTTTATTCAATTTATTTTTAAAAAATAAAACATGTACAACTTCTTGAGGAAATCAATGTTTGGGTTAATTTTTATGAATTAATTTTGAATATCCGTATTGATTTTAAGGTTTTTTTTCCTATTCAAAACATATGCAATTTTCTAGAGAAATCATATATATGATACTCAATTGAGTCAAAATTGGGAATATAAGCTTAACAATTTTATGTCCTGATTATTTTGTATAATGTTTCATTGGTATGTTAGTTTTTTTTTAAAGATATAGGTAGTAACGAATCTCATAAACATAAATAAAAAGTAAATAGCAATTTAAGTGAGCCAATTAGAAAAAAAGACCCCGAGTTATTTTGTTGCTTACGACTCTGAATGTTGTACATGGATATCCAAGTTCTTATTTGCGAGAATTTGGAAGAAGGAACGATCAATCTTTATAATTAATATTTTGCACTTGCCTATGCATTTCCAACTAATATCAAATAAGTTCAACTATTTTTAATTAGCTCAAATCAACCACTATATTTATTTAGATGGAAAAATAAATTATGGTTATAAAAAATAATTTGAAGTTCATTTGCATGTTTATAATGTGGTATTAAAATATTTTGACATGATTTTATTTTTCTTAAAAATAAGAGGATAATACATAATCAATAATATCATTTCTTAATAAATCTATTAATAAAATTAAATTTATTTTAGAATAATTGAAGCTCACGTTATTGACAACAAAGAAAACTTTAGTTTATTTGACGATATGAATGATTTTGTTAGAATAGGAGACTAAAATTCTAAGAAAAAAATGAGATCATATTTATGCGAAAAATTGGAGGAAGAATAGAGAGGAATTAATCTAATTTGTAATTAAATGTTCTAAATTTGTATCATAAATGTCATAGTAAATTCCCTATATTTTTAATTGGTTTGAATCAACATCACCCTTAAAAAATTAATCAGTATATTTTAATAAATTAAAATAATTAGTGATTGATAAAATAATTAAATAACTTAAAAATAGTTTTATCATTTTTTAATTTTCTAACTATTAGAAAGACCAAAATTGTAACTTTATTGCAGACTTATATTGTAAATTTCAAAACTATTGGTTCAAAGTGGGAGATTTTGTATAGTTTAGGGTTTCTTTATGTAATTTACCTAAAAATATATTTAATTTTTTAATCAATAAAGTTAATAATTTTTTTATTATTATATAATAAATAAATAAAATGTTACAAAATAAATATTTTGAGTATATGTTTAATAATTACGTAAATGTATTTTATTGATATTTTTATATAGTTTTTTAGATAAAAACTAGATAATGTTTTCAATTTCAAGCTAAACAATAACAACACAGACATTCCGAAGATACCTGAAGCTAAACAGTTCTGTGAGTTCAGGCCGATCAGTCTGGTTAGCAGCTACTACAAGATTGTCTCCAAGATTATGGCTAAACGGCTCAGTGAGGTCATTACATCAGTCGTCAGCGAGGTTCAACACGGCTTCATTAAAGGGCGCCAAACCTTGGATTGTGTCATGACAGCGAGTGAGGTGGTCCATCATTTGCAGGTGACCAAGCAGCAGGGGCTGCTTTTCAAGCTAGACTTCGAAAAGGCTTATGACTCCGTTGAATGGGAGTACATGGAGGATGTGATGAGACACATGGGGTTCGGAGAGAAGTGGAGGGGTTGGGTTCGGCAGTGTATTAGCACTAACAGGGTCTCTGTGCTAGTGAATGGATCGCCGTCGGGCCAATTTGGGGTGGCGAGAGGTCTTCGGCAGGGGTGTTCTATGTCCCCATTTCTCTTTAACATTGCGGCTGAGGGGTTACATCGGTTATTCGTTAGAGCAGAGGAAGTGGGGATTCTGCGTGGGGTAGGTAATGTGGAGGCTGGGTGGCAGCTGAGCCACCTTCAGTTTGCTGATGATACCTTGGTTTTCGTGAATAATAGTGAGGCTGAAATTCAGGGGGTGAAAGGAACATTGAGGTGGTTTGATGCTTTTTCTGGCCTTCGGGTTAATTTCCACAAAAGTACCCTAGTGGGGGTGAATTTGAGTGATCAAATTGGTGGGATTCTAGCTTCGCGGGCAAGATGTAAGTATGAAGCCCTCCCTTTCAAGTACTTGGGTTCTTTGGTTGGCTTTAAGCCGCGTAGGATAGCAGGGTGGCAGTTCTTGGTTCAGAAGCTTAGGAAAAAGTTGTCCACTTGGAAGGGTCATCTTCTATCTGTGGGGGGGCGGGTGACTTTGATCAAATCGGCGTTAGCTAGCATTCCCATCTATAACATGTCGATTTACAGGATGCCTAGAGCGGTGGTCAAGCAATGTGAGGGTGTGATGCGGCGATTTTTATGGAGTGGGAAGGACGATAAAAGAGGGTTGAGCAAGGTGAAGTGGGAGGAAGTGACGAGATCTACGACACACGGGGGGCTGGGAATAGGGAGATTGCAAGACAGGAACGTGAACTTACTCTTCAAATGGGCCTGGGAGGTGGTTCAGGGAAACGGTAAGTTATGGGCCGAGATAGTTCACAAGCAATATAATTTGAGGTCTATTGGCGACCTATGGAAGGAGCGGGAGAAGCATATGTCTCCTATTTGGAGTGATATCATTCAACTATGTGGGCGGGGTAGTGATTTTTTTGACCTATGGACTGAACACTTGACGCTTAAGCTTGGAGAGGGCAAAGACACGAGCTTTTGGTGGGATCCGTGGGCTGCTAAACAGCCGTTGGCCTTGCTTCATCCGAGGCTGTACCATTTATCGAAAACTCAGCAGGGGACTGTCAAGGATTTCGGCCATTGGGAAGGGACGGTCTGGGAGTGGCATAGAGAGTGGAGGCGCGGGCTGTTTGAGTGGGAGAATGAGGAGTGGGCGAGCTTACGTGATCGGTTGCCAGCTCCGCGTAGGGGGGGCCACCAGGATGTGCTCCGTTGGGATCTCGAACAAGCCGGGAAATACTCGGTGCATTCGGGGTATAAGAAATGGGAGGCAACAAGGTACGATTCCATACCCCTGCTTCGGTCCTGTTGGACGGGGCTGGTTCCGTTTCGGGTTGAGTTTTTCTTGTGGCTATCTTTGAGGGGAAGAATAGTGACCAGGACGTTCTTAGAGAGACGTAACATGATCACGGAAGATCAGAATAGCTGTCCAATGTGTAATAACGGCTCGGAAGATGCTACTCATCTCTTCCTAGGATGTGCGGTGGCCAGGAGGGTTTGGGAGTTGATCATGCGTTGGCTTCGGGTGGTGTGGTGCCAACCTCGCGATCTCGCGGGTCTTTGGAGATCTTGGGGACATTATCTTCCAAGCCACGACAAGCTCTCTGGCAGGCAATGGGCAACTCTGTTCTACGCGGTGATTTGGTCCCTGTGGAAACGCCGGAATGCGAAGGTCTTTAGGCAGAAAAAGGTAACGGAATGGCAGTGTGTGAATATGATATTCTCCTTATGGCATTGGTGGCTGAAGAGTAAGGATCATTCATTTGCTTTCAGTCTAGCTGATATGATGCAGACTCCGGCTTGGCTTTTTAGTAGTCAGGTTGTTGTTTCCTGAGCCCGAAGGTTTATCTTTCTTGCTTTCTTAGTTTGTTGGTTTCATTCTCTGCTTGTGTTGCCTAGCTTGGACAGCTGACTTTTGTTATGTTCGTCATGATCTTCATGACTGGTTTCTAATATAATCTCTGCTTATTAAAAAAAAAAAAAACAATAACAACACAGACTTTAAAATAAAAAAATTATATCTTTTCTATATGGTAAAAGTGGAAAGAAAATCGAGTATGCTACATTCGTTAGTCTTTTAGAAAATTACATGAGAGTAGCTTATAATAATATTTTAAAATAACACTAATAATAGCAAATTAAAAAGTGAACAAACTTATAAATTAATTTTTCAATTAAGTAATGCAATTTTATTTCTATTATTAAATGACCATTTATTTAATTAATAACGAATTATTATATATGTAACTTTTAGTAAGAATTTGAAATTAGTAAAAAAATTATCATAGAAAAATATACTTAGTATTGTGAGTTAAAAAAGTTAGCAAAAATAAATTATATTTGCATAACTATATATATATTTAAATGACTTAATAATGAGTGTATTTTAAATTAATTCTTTATACTTTAAATTTATATTAAATATTTTTTTTATAATATGAAAAATGAAAGAAGGTGATTTTCTATTATGAAATATTCACATTATAATATTAAATTATAATTAACAAAAAAATTATTTAAATAATTTAATAATTGAAATGCTAAAATACAAAAGAGAAAGATAATTTATTGAAGAACCAAAATATGTTAAATACAGAAACTATTTTCATATGAAATTATTATTGCGAACTTTTACTTTTATATATTTTTTAAATTTATCATTCTTTGTGAAATTGGGCATGGGTAATAAAAATATTTCCTTGGTTGATTACCAACAAGTTCCTCACTATATTCAAAAAAGTTGTAGCAGATCAATCTATGCAATGTACTGGTGGAGCTACAATGTGAGAAATATCCTTAAAAGTATGGAATTGGAAAATAGTCACAATGAGTAAAATATAAATTAATCTACTTTTAAATGTAAATTATTTGTTAAATATAAAAAAACATATCTTAATCTATTTTTAAATGTAAATTATTTTAAGTATTATTAAATTATTTTAAAAATGATATTCCTTATTCGAGTTAATATTTTTTTTAATTTAATTTAGTAAAAGGATTGATTTTAAAAGTGTTAATGAAACATAAACTAGATAAAAGTGACAAATAAATGGTAATATTTATACCTTTTCTAACATAAATTATATGGTAAAATAAAGAACAATCTTTATGAGAATAATTGAGAAGTTTATTTACAACTATTGACAATATTATCCATATATTATCAAAATAATTTACATTAGTTTTATTTTTATGAAAGAAATATTATATATTGTACATAAATATTTTCTACATGGGTTAATAGTATTTATTTTATTTTAATTATTTAACTATAATTTTAAGGCAGTACATGGTTTATTTTTTCACAAAGAAAATATTTTTAAAGTTAAGAAAATCATAAAATAATTATAAGTAACAAATAAAAAGAGAATTTATAACTTTTCCTAAAATTAATTCAGTGACAAAAGTTAATTAATGAGTTTGAATAATATAAAATGATTAAGTTAGATAATTAAAAAGAGATACTGAAAATTAATATTTTATAATCTAATCATCAAATAGTTATGGGTATACATTTTCCTCCAATATTTATAAGTTTTTTTCAACTTTTTACCATTTATTTTTATTTTTTAACCACTTATAATGTTATATTAAAACATTTTAGGATATTATAGGGTTTCTAATGTAAGTTTTAAAACTATAGTGTCCCAAGTGAAAGATTTTTGAAACTATAAAACAAATTATGTAGTTTACCCTAAAATATGTACTAGGTAAAGTAATAAGATTTTTTTAAAAAAAAAATGCTTATACTATTAGTTATTATTATATCATTGATCGAACACATGATGTATATTAAGATAACATGCGATAGGTATATAAAATATATTAAATAAATATTTATTGTAAACTTAAAGTCGTTAGAACGATAAAATTAAATTAACTTTGAGATAAGATATCGTTAAAATGAGTAACCTTTTGAATTCTTTAAATTAAAAATTAAAATTAAATGACATAAGTTTGAATCTCACCTCTGTCTATAAAAAAACGTGCAACTCAATATGCCTGAGTCATATATTAAAAAACAACAATAAAATAAATTGATTAATAGGTAGTTACTATTTTATAAGTTATCATTATACCTAAAATAATTAAATAAATATTTATCGTAAACTTAAATTCCTTAAACCTTAAAGTTAAATTAGTTTTTCAATTAATAACAAATGGATGAGATTAAATTTGTGTAACCTAATAGGCTGTTGTAAAAATACACAAAAGATCTCACTCATGGATCTTTAATGCGAGTGACGAATGTTGATGAAGTTGATATAATTAAGAACATTAAATAAAAAATTATATTCTAAGCCATAAGTTATAGTAAAAAAAAGAAAACCAAAAGTTATGGATTAGATGAGATAGATAAATCTCTTAACGTTATTATCATCCTAATCTAATAAAAAATATTTTAAAATTGAAATAGTTTATTTATTTATAATAATAATAATAGTTTATGACTAATAACAATTACTACTATTATTATTCTAATCCCAAAGATTAAGAAAGTATATTTTTTCTTTAGATAACAAAATATTATATTATTACGAAAAGAAGAAAAAAATAAAGGACAAATACAGTAACAAAATTCTCCCTTTTATTAAATTATAATCACAATTATTTTTAGACTTTATTATTATTATTA
Source organism: Viola odorata (assembly GCA_963691705.1). NCBI lineage: Eukaryota > Viridiplantae > Streptophyta > Magnoliopsida > Malpighiales > Violaceae > Viola > Viola odorata. Next base: position 53,425,440 of record OY829541.1, read on the forward strand.
TTATTATTATTATTATTATTATTATTGTTGTTGTTGTTATTTTCTATTTGATGTGTTTTCATTATTAGAATAAGAACTAGAAAAAAAAATGAGAGAAGAAAAATAACAAAGTGGAAAGTGATGATTCTTTTTAGTTAAAAATAAAAAAAATTATAAAAAAATATGTAAAATAAACAAGAAATTATCTTGCCTCAATAAAATATAAAAAAACTATGAAATTCTTTTTATAACGTATTATTCTTAAAAATATATATACACACAAATATTAAATTACTGAAATTTGATTTCATAAAATTTGTAATGATAAGGAATTATTTTTCCTTAGCTAATTATGTGATTTTTTTTCGTACATAAACATGGAGAAAAATAGTTTATACATTTATTTAAATCATAATTTTTAATTAAATATTAAACTTAATTTTTTATTGAATTTGAATCTTTAAAGAAAAATTCATTAGTGGTTGTTTTTAAATAATTACACACTTATTTACAATATTTGAAAAACTTAGATAAAAATAATATGGAACATCATTTTAAATATTTTAATTTTAATTTATAAAAGTAATTTACTTAATTGAGTTAAAATTGTTTTAATTCTAAGGGCTTAAAATTAATTATTTCAGAATTAATACAAGAATTTTTCGTCGACATTAGAACATCAATAACAATACAAATATACTGCCTACAATATAGATTAAGCACCATAGTAAAAATTTATGTTAATCTTATTTTTGGAGACATTATTAAAAAAATTATATTATACCAAAAATATATTTGTGTAAAATACTTTTTTGTACATAAATATTATATTTTAATATTATCAAATAAATTTCGCACGTACAACGCCACGTGTCAAAATAAACTAGTTACTAAAACAACTGAAGAGTAAAACAACTGAATTTCTTCAAATTATTTGCATTTACTCAAAAAAAGAATGAAAATTATTTACAGAGGAACTTGCAGTTGCACAAGAGTATCTGCCACAAGAACATTCAAAGAGTAGTACATGATGTGGAGTCCGACAATATTGTCTTGTCTTCTGTCCGAAAGGGTAACCCGAGGAATACCGAAAAAGAGGAAGCTTACTGGTGTTAATGACACGTGAAAACCAAATGCTTGTGGAAAACTGATCATCCAATATTTTCAAGAAACTTGCAGTTGTTTCATCCTCAGTTCTTACCTCTGACTGGTTGACCATTTGAAATCAAATTCAACAAGGAATGTCCGAATTTCCATCGGAGCAAGTTCGACTACCAATGTAACTGGATCCACCGGTCCTCCTCTAACCACCCCTGCCTCTCCCTGAGAAGAGCTTTCTACTTTCCAAACTAGTCTTCTCTTCTCCATTTCTGCTCTTTCTTGGTTAGCAGATAAACTTGTCTCTACTATCTTGCTTATCTGCATCATATAGAAGAATGGATTTATTTAAACAAAAAAAAAGGTTATCAATAAGTACACCAATCATATGGCTAGTTTCGTTCTGCTTCTACCTTTTTATTCACGAACACTTTTATCAGTTCAACTCTTGCCATGGCAGAAAGCTCCCTGTCCTCTCCAATCTTCGGGTTCGAAGCAGCCAAAAGAACTCAGAATTTATAATGCAAGACAAAACTGGAAAAGAGATCGACTACAATGGGTAAGTTTCAAATTTTAGACCTCATATAAGTGAGCCAATCGTAGGAGTACTTTTCCATCATCAAGCTCCTGCAGAGTTCAAGACAAAGTCAATCTATGATCTTCATATAGACTCTGGTTTCTCCATTAATAGCAAATCGCCTATTAATATACGAATTTTCCTCGTACTTATCTTCCTAACTAAATTTAAACAAAGGAATGAAGCACACAAATGTTACTTTGATAAGGTAAGAGATGCATACTTGGAGGGTTAAAATAGCAACATTTTCAGGTAAAACATAGGAAGGATCCATCCCAGAAAATGTCGTCACATGAGAGTTCGTCCAAGTCTCTCCATCCTGCAAAAATGTCTGCTTATAATGAAACATTCTTATAACGAAAAAGCAAACTTAGCAAAAGATTACATCAATGTTTATTATTTCACCTGCTCTGCAAAGGCTAAGATAAAGGGAGAATAGATCTCTTGACCATATGATCATCGCCACTTGGCACCTTCTCCTAAAGGATCTATTCTGAAATAATACTTTCCAAGAACCTGCAAATTAAGGATATCATTAATATGCAATGAAATGTGTTTTTGGAAATGTTGCCAATAGGTATGAGCTCACTGTCAGTCCCGCGCATTTATCGAGAACACAAACTGTTTCGTTAAGTGCCTCCACAACTCCCCTGCTGATGTGATCCCGGCCAAAATTCGGAAGAGAAATCCGGCCGAAATGACATTCAACCAAAGGAGGATCTAGCCCATGGGTTTGAGCACACAAACAAGAGGAAAACAGTAGAAAAACATGGAGGAACGAAGGGAGACACGCAGCGGAAAGGATTAACTTACAAATTACCCGATTGAATGGCGGAAGGATTAGAGATGACGATTGAGACACGAGGAGGTAACAACGGGTTACACATGTGAAGGATTCTTGCTCTTTTTGATTGACTCAAGCCATGACCATCCAAGACCAAGGCAAGCACCAATTTGATTTCCCCAAAGAGAGATCGGGAGGAGTAATCTCAAACTCGACGAATCTCTCTTAAGGAAGGGTGAGCAATGGATGAATGAATAAAGGAAGGAGTAAACTCAACTTAAACATTCATTCATCATCCAAAACTGATTTACAAGTGAGGAGCATGTCCCTATTTATACTAAGTTACAAGATGCCTAAGCTATTACACAAAATGGGCTTAAAAGACCAAAAATCTAACTCAAAACAGTGCCTAGCGTGATCACGTTAGCCAATTTTTCCATTATTTATGGACGGAGGGAGTACAGTACTAGGGACTCGATCTCATTTTGAAGCTGATAATGGTGGAGCGGAGTCAGAACTTGCGCGCAAGTGAGAGAGAGGACATGTTTAGCCGAAGTGGAAACGGAAAAAAAAGAAAAAAAGGTAAAATTTAGCTGTGCATTTGTATCATATGTCAGAATAAATTACTAAATTTGTAATTGAGCCAAATAAACCACTGCATTTATCCACTTAATCTACATTAGTCACGCCTTCCTAAAAAATAGTTATACCTATTTGGATACATCATAAGACTATGTTTACATGGTATTTTTTAAAATGACATAGCATAAAACCATACCCAACACTCATTTTTGCAATTGAAAAATAAAAAAGTTGGATCAAAATATTCAAAAATAAAAAATTGAGCGGGATCAAAATAATATTCTCTTTTCCATCGATAAAACATCGACTAAGATCAAAATAATAAACCACTATTTTTGTACGCTCAATTTTATTTATTTATTTAGTTTCTCTAACATGTCGATTTTTTATATTTTAATTTTTAAATTTTAATTTTTAAGTCAGTATAACAAATATTTTTTTTAGATGCCAAATAAGGTATAACTATTTTTAGGAAAGAGTGGCTAATATAGATAAGTGGATAAATGCAATGGCTTATTTGGCTCAATTACAAATGTAGTGATTTATCCTGACATATGATACAAATGCAGGAGTGAATTTTAGCCTTTTTCCAAAAAAGAAAGGTTAAAAAAACAATAATCAAAAGACTGTGCTTAGCTGAAGTGGGCCTATAATATTTGATACAAATGGGCTCAACCCAAAGCCCAAGCACTGGTAATGTGTCTCACATTGAGTTGCAGATCGCTTGTTCTGTAGCCTATATAGGTGAGTGGAACAAAAATGGGTACTTGATGTCCAAGTATAGTGTTTAGTAATCTATACTATATAAAAAGCACGAAGGGGCTTATTTTTTAAAAGTCTATTATACCTTTAAGTTATTGTTTAAAAGTCTATTACATCCTTAATTTTCTTTTAAGTTTTTATAAATCTATTAAAAACTTTATCCAATAATAATTGTCACTTTTAAATTTGGGAAAAAAATAGTTCAACCAATTTACCTAAAGTAGAAGTTGTTGTTCTCAATTCGTTGAAGAAATAATTAAAAAAAAATTGTGAGAGCATTGAAATTCTTAACAATAGCGGGAGTACTAATATTAATTTAGTTGGTAGTTAAGTTAGATAATATATATTAAATATATATAGTATATATAGATAATAAAATACCTAAATACTCGGTCAGGTGCGAATAGAATTAGTATTGATCCACAAGATTTAAGGATACCAAAATAAAATACATAAGTTTTCCAAGCATGTAATAATATAAGTAACTAAAATTGAAAACACAATTAGTTAATTTAAATTATAATCATAATTATTTGTTTGATTTTTTTATTTTTTTAAAAATAATTTATTTTATTGTTTGTGTTTAATAATTAATATCAATTGGTTTTTTTATTTACATTAAGTAATTCCTCTATCATAAACCAAGATATATTCAACTTCTCCATTATATTTCTCAGTGGTAATTAGATTTGGTATTGCTTAATTTTTAATCTTTCTTTATAACTAGCCTAACCTAATTAGCATATAGTCATGTACAACGTTTTATTCAATTTATTTTTAAAAAATAAAACATGTACAACTTCTTGAGGAAATCAATGTTTGGGTTAATTTTTATGAATTAATTTTGAATATTCGTATTGATTTTAAGGTTTTTTTTCCTATTCAAAACATATGCAATTTTGTAGAGAAATCATATATATGATACTCAATTGAGTCAAAATTGGGAATATAAGCTTAACAATTTTATGTCTTGATTATTTTGTATAATGTTTCAATGGTATGTTAGTTTTTTTTTTAAGATATAGGTAGTAACGAATCTCATAAACATAAATAAAAAGTAAATAGCAATTTAAGTGAGCCAATTAGAAAAAAAGACCCCGAGTTATTTTGTTGCTTACGACTCTGAATGTTGTACATGGATATCCAAATTCTTATTTGCGAGAATTTGGAAGAAGGAACGATCAATCTTTATAATTAATATTTTGCACTTGCCTATGCATTTCCAACTAATATCAAATAAGTTCAACTATTTTTAATTAGCTCAAATCAACCACTATATTTATTTAGATGGAAAAAATAAATTATGGTTATCAAAAATAATTTGAAGTTCATTTGCATGTTTATAATGTGGTATTAAAATATTTTGACATGATTTATTTTTCCTAAAAATAAGAGGATAATACATAATCAATAATGTCATTTCTTAATAAATCTATTAATAAAATTAAATTTATTTTAGAATAATTTAAGCTCACGTTATTGACAACAAAGAAAACTTTAGTTTATTTGACGATATGAATGATTTTGTTAGAATAGGAGACTAAAATTCTAAGAAAAAAATGAGATCATATTTATGCAAAAAATTGGAGGAAGAATAGAGAGGAATTAATCTAATTTGTAATTAAATGTTCTAAATTTGTATCATAAATGTCATAGTAAATTCCCTATATTTTTAATTGGTTTGAATCAACATCACCCTTAACAAATTAATCAGTATATTTTAACAAATTAAAATAATTAGTGATCGATAAAATAATTAAATAACTTAATAATATTTTTATCATTTTTTTAATTTTCTAACTATTAGAAAGACCAAAATTGTAACTTTATTGCAGACTTATATTGTAAATTTCAAAACTATTGGGTTCAAAGTGGGAGATTTTGTATAGTTTAGGGTTTCTTTATGTAATTTACCTAAAAAATATATTTAATTTTTTAATCAATAAAGTTAATAATTTTTTTATTATTATATAATAAATAAATAAAATGTTACAAAATAAATATTTTGAGTATATGTTTAAGTCTATTATACTTTTAAGTTATTGTTTAAAAGTCTATTACATCCTTAATTTTCTTTTAAGTTTTTATAAATCTATTAAAAACTTTATCCAATGATAATTGTCACTTTTAAATTTGGGAAAAAATTAGTTCAACCAATTTACCTAAAGTAGAAGTTGTTGTTCTCAATTCGTTGAAGAAATAATTTAAAAAAAATTGTGAGAGCATTGAAATTCTTAACAATAGCGGGAGTACTAATATTAATTTAGTTGGTAGTTAAGTTAGATAATATATATTAAATATATATAGTATATATAGATAATAAAATACTTAAATACTCGGTCAAGTGCGAATAGAATTAGTATTGATCCACAAGATTTAAGGATACCAAAATAAAATACATAAGTTTTCCAAGCATGTAATAATATAAGTAACTAAAATTGAAAACACAATTAGTTAATTTAAATTATAATCCTAATTATTTGTTTGATTTTTTTATTTTTTTAAAAATAATTTATTTTATTGTTTGTGTTTAATAATTAATATCAATTGGTTTTTTTATTTACATTAAGTAATTCCTCTATCATAAACCAAGATATATTCAACTTCTCCATTATATTTCTCAGTGGTAATTAGATTTGGTATTGCTTAATTTTTAATCTTTCTTTATAACTAGCCTAACCTAATTAGCATATAGTCATGTACAACGTTTTATTCAATTTATTTTTAAAAAATAAAACATGTACAACTTCTTGAGGAAATCAATGTTTGGGTTAATTTTTATGAATTAATTTTGAATATCCGTATTGATTTTAAGGTTTTTTTTCCTATTCAAAACATATGCAATTTTCTAGAGAAATCATATATATGATACTCAATTGAGTCAAAATTGGGAATATAAGCTTAACAATTTTATGTCCTGATTATTTTGTATAATGTTTCATTGGTATGTTAGTTTTTTTTTAAAGATATAGGTAGTAACGAATCTCATAAACATAAATAAAAAGTAAATAGCAATTTAAGTGAGCCAATTAGAAAAAAAGACCCCGAGTTATTTTGTTGCTTACGACTCTGAATGTTGTACATGGATATCCAAGTTCTTATTTGCGAGAATTTGGAAGAAGGAACGATCAATCTTTATAATTAATATTTTGCACTTGCCTATGCATTTCCAACTAATATCAAATAAGTTCAACTATTTTTAATTAGCTCAAATCAACCACTATATTTATTTAGATGGAAAAATAAATTATGGTTATAAAAAATAATTTGAAGTTCATTTGCATGTTTATAATGTGGTATTAAAATATTTTGACATGATTTTATTTTTCTTAAAAATAAGAGGATAATACATAATCAATAATATCATTTCTTAATAAATCTATTAATAAAATTAAATTTATTTTAGAATAATTGAAGCTCACGTTATTGACAACAAAGAAAACTTTAGTTTATTTGACGATATGAATGATTTTGTTAGAATAGGAGACTAAAATTCTAAGAAAAAAATGAGATCATATTTATGCGAAAAATTGGAGGAAGAATAGAGAGGAATTAATCTAATTTGTAATTAAATGTTCTAAATTTGTATCATAAATGTCATAGTAAATTCCCTATATTTTTAATTGGTTTGAATCAACATCACCCTTAACAAATTAATCAGTATATTTTAAAATAATTAGTGATTGATAAAATAATTAAATAACTTAATAATATTTTTATCATTTTTTAATTTTCTACCTATTAGAAAGACCAAAATTGTAACTTTATTGCAGACTTATATTGTAAATTTCAAAACTATTGGTTCAAAGTGGGAGATTTTGTATAGTTTAGGGTTTCTTTATGTAATTTACCTAAAAATATATTTAATTTTTTAATCAATAAAGTTAATAATTTTTTTATTATTATATAATAAATAAATAAAATGTTACAAAATAAATATTTTGAGTATATGTTTAATAATTACGTAAATGTATTTTATTGATATTTTTATATAGTTTTTTAGATAAAAACTAGATAATGTTTTCAATTTCAAGCTAAACAATAACAACACAGACATTCCGAAGATACCTGAAGCTAAACAGTTCTGTGAGTTCAGGCCGATCAGTCTGGTTAGCAGCTACTACAAGATTGTCTCCAAGATTATGGCTAAACGGCTCAGTGAGGTCATTACATCAGTCGTCAGCGAGGTTCAACACGGCTTCATTAAAGGGCGCCAAACCTTGGATTGTGTCATGACAGCGAGTGAGGTGGTCCATCATTTGCAGGTGACCAAGCAGCAGGGGCTGCTTTTCAAGCTAGACTTCGAAAAGGCTTATGACTCCGTTGAATGGGAGTACATGGAGGATGTGATGAGACACATGGGGTTCGGAGAGAAGTGGAGGGGTTGGGTTCGGCAGTGTATTAGCACTAACAGGGTCTCTGTGCTAGTGAATGGATCACCGTCGGGCCAATTTGGGGTGGCGAGAGGTCTTCGGCAGGGGTGTTCTATGTCCCCATTTCTCTTTAACATTGCGGCTGAGGGGTTACATCGGTTATTCGTTAGAGCAGAGGAAGTGGGGATTCTGCGTGGGGTAGGTAATGTGGAGGCTGGGTGGCAGCTGAGCCACCTTCAGTTTGCTGATGATACCTTGGTTTTCGTGAATAATAGTGAGGCTGAAATTCAGGGGGTGAAAGGAACATTGAGGTGGTTTGATGCTTTTTCTGGCCTTCGGGTTAATTTCCACAAAAGTACCCTAGTGGGGGTGAATTTGAGTGATCAAATTGGTGGGATTCTAGCTTCGCGGGCAAGATGTAAGTATGAAGCCCTCCCTTTCAAGTACTTGGGTTCTTTGGTTGGCTTTAAGCCGCGTAGGATAGCAGGGTGGCAGTTCTTGGTTCAGAAGCTTAGGAAAAAGTTGTCCACTTGGAAGGGTCATCTTCTATCTGTGGGGGGGCGGGTGACTTTGATCAAATCGGCGTTAGCTAGCATTCCCATCTATAACATGTCGATTTACAGGATGCCTAGAGCGGTGGTCAAGCAATGTGAGGGTGTGATGCGGCGATTTTTATGGAGTGGGAAGGACGATAAAAGAGGGTTGAGCAAGGTGAAGTGGGAGGAAGTGACGAGATCTACGACACACGGGGGGCTGGGAATAGGGAGATTGCAAGACAGGAACGTGAACTTACTATTCAAATGGGCCTGGGAGGTGGTTCAGGGAAACGGTAAGTTATGGGCCGAGATAGTTCACAAGCAATATAATTTGAGGTCTATTGGCGACCTATGGAAGGAGCGGGAGAAGCATATGTCTCCTATTTGGAGTGATATCATTCAACTATGTGGGCGGGGTAGTGATTTTTTTGACCTATGGACTGAACACTTGACGCTTAAGCTTGGAGAGGGCAAAGACACGAGCTTTTGGTGGGATCCGTGGGCTGCTAAACAGCCGTTGGCCTTGCTTCATCCGAGGCTGTACCATTTATCGAAAACTCAGCAGGGGACTGTCAAGGATTTCGGCCATTGGGAAGGGACGGTCTGGGAGTGGCATAGAGAGTGGAGGCGCGGGCTGTTTGAGTGGGAGAATGAGGAGTGGGCGAGCTTACGTGATCGGTTGCCAGCTCCGCGTAGGGGGGGCCACCAGGATGTGCTCCGTTGGGATCTCGAACAAGCCGGGAAATACTCGGTGCATTCGGGGTATAAGAAATGGGAGGCAACAAGGTACGATTCCATACCCCTGCTTCGGTCCTGTTGGACGGGGCTGGTTCCGTTTCGGGTTGAGTTTTTCTTGTGGCTATCTTTGAGGGGAAGAATAGTGACCAGGACGTTCTTAGAGAGACGTAACATGATCACGGAAGATCAGAATAGCTGTCCAATGTGTAATAACGGCTCGGAAGATGCTACTCATCTCTTCCTAGGATGTGCGGTGGCCAGGAGGGTTTGGGAGTTGATCATGCGTTGGCTTCGGGTGGTGTGGTGCCAACCTCGCGATCTCGCGGGTCTTTGGAGATCTTGGGGACATTATCTTCCAAGCCACGACAAGCTCTCTGGCAGGCAATGGGCAACTCTGTTCTACGCGGTGATTTGGTCCCTGTGGAAACGCCGGAATGCGAAGGTCTTTAGGCAGAAAAAGGTAACGGAATGGCAGTGTGTGAATATGATATTCTCCTTATGGCATTGGTGGCTGAAGAGTAAGGATCATTCATTTGCTTTCAGTCTAGCTGATATGATGCAGACTCCGGCTTGGCTTTTTAGTAGTCAGGTTGTTGTTTCCTGAGCCCGAAGGTTTATCTTTCTTGCTTTCTTAGTTTGTTGGTTTCATTCTCTGCTTGTGTTGCCTAGCTTGGACAGCTGACTTTTGTTATGTTCGTCATGATCTTCATGACTGGTTTCTAATATAATCTCTGCTTATTAAAAAAAAAAAAAACAATAACAACACAGACTTTAAAATAAAAAAATTATATCTTTTCTATATGGTAAAAGTGGAAAGAAAATCGAGTATGCTACATTCGTTAGTCTTTTAGAAAATTACATGAGAGTAGCTTATAATAATATTTTAAAATAACACTAATAATAGCAAATTAAAAAGTGAACAAACTTATAAATTAATTTTTCAATTAAGTAATGCAATTTTATTTCTATTATTAAATGACCATTTATTTAATTAATAACGAATTATTATATATGTAACTTTTAGTAAGAATTTGAAATTAGTAAAAAAATTATCATAGAAAAATATACTTAGTATTGTGAGTTAAAAAAGTTAGCAAAAATAAATTATATTTGCATAACTATATATATATTTAAATGACTTAATAATGAGTGTATTTTAAATTAATTCTTTATACTTTAAATTTATATTAAATATTTTTTTTATAATATGAAAAATGAAAGAAGGTGATTTTCTATTATGAAATATTCACATTATAATATTAAATTATAATTAACAAAAAAATTATTTAAATAATTTAATAATTGAAATGCTAAAATACAAAAGAGAAAGATAATTTATTGAAGAACCAAAATATGTTAAATACAGAAACTATTTTCATATGAAATTATTATTGCGAACTTTTACTTTTATATATTTTTTAAATTTATCATTCTTTGTGAAATTGGGCATGGGTAATAAAAATATTTCCTTGGTTGATTACCAACAAGTTCCTCACTATATTCAAAAAAGTTGTAGCAGATCAATCTATGCAATGTACTGGTGGAGCTACAATGTGAGAAATATCCTTAAAAGTATGGAATTGGAAAATAGTCACAATGAGTAAAATATAAATTAATCTACTTTTAAATGTAAATTATTTGTTAAATATAAAAAAACATATCTTAATCTATTTTTAAATGTAAATTATTTTAAGTATTATTAAATTATTTTAAAAATGATATTCCTTATTCGAGTTAATATTTTTTTTAATTTAATTTAGTAAAAGGATTGATTTTAAAAGTGTTAATGAAACATAAACTAGATAAAAGTGACAAATAAATGGTAATATTTATACCTTTTCTAACATAAATTATATGGTAAAATAAAGAACAATCTTTATGAGAATAATTGAGAAGTTTATTTACAACTATTGACAATATTATCCATATATTATCAAAATAATTTACATTAGTTTTATTTTTATGAAAGAAATATTATATATTGTACATAAATATTTTCTACATGGGTTAATAGTATTTATTTTATTTTAATTATTTAACTATAATTTTAAGGCAGTACATGGTTTATTTTTTCACAAAGAAAATATTTTTAAAGTTAAGAAAATCATAAAATAATTATAAGTAACAAATAAAAAGAGAATTTATAACTTTTCCTAAAATTAATTCAGTGACAAAAGTTAATTAATGAGTTTGAATAATATAAAATGATTAAGTTAGATAATTAAAAAGAGATACTGAAAATTAATATTTTATAATCTAATCATCAAATAGTTATGGGTATACATTTTCCTCCAATATTTATAAGTTTTTTTCAACTTTTTACCATTTATTTTTATTTTTTAACCACTTATAATGTTATATTAAAACATTTTAGGATATTATAGGGTTTCTAATGTAAGTTTTAAAACTATAGTGTCCCAAGTGAAAGATTTTTGAAACTATAAAACAAATTATGTAGTTTACCCTAAAATATGTACTAGGTAAAGTAATAAGATTTTTTTAAAAAAAAAATGCTTATACTATTAGTTATTATTATATCATTGATCGAACACATGATGTATATTAAGATAACATGCGATAGGTATATAAAATATATTAAATAAATATTTATTGTAAACTTAAAGTCGTTAGAACGATAAAATTAAATTAACTTTGAGATAAGATATCGTTAAAATGAGTAACCTTTTGAATTCTTTAAATTAAAAATTAAAATTAAATGACATAAGTTTGAATCTCACCTCTGTCTATAAAAAAACGTGCAACTCAATATGCCTGAGTCATATATTAAAAAACAACAATAAAATAAATTGATTAATAGGTAGTTACTATTTTATAAGTTATCATTATACCTAAAATAATTAAATAAATATTTATCGTAAACTTAAATTCCTTAAACCTTAAAGTTAAATTAGTTTTTCAATTAATAACAAATGGATGAGATTAAATTTGTGTAACCTAATAGGCTGTTGTAAAAATACACAAAAGATCTCACTCATGGATCTTTAATGCGAGTGACGAATGTTGATGAAGTTGATATAATTAAGAACATTAAATAAAAAATTATATTCTAAGCCATAAGTTATAGTAAAAAAAAGAAAACCAAAAGTTATGGATTAGATGAGATAGATAAATCTCTTAACGTTATTATCATCCTAATCTAATAAAAAATATTTTAAAATTGAAATAGTTTATTTATTTATAATAATAATAATAGTTTATGACTAATAACAATTACTACTATTATTATTCTAATCCCAAAGATTAAGAAAGTATATTTTTTCTTTAGATAACAAAATATTATATTATTACGAAAAGAAGAAAAAAATAAAGGACAAATACAGTAACAAAATTCTCCCTTTTATTAAATTATAATCACAATTATTTTTAGACTTTATTATTATTATTATTATTATTATTATTATTATTATTATTATTGTTGTTGTTATTTTCTATTTGATGTGTTTTCATTATTAGAATAAGAACTAGAAAAAAAATGAGAGAAGAAAAATAACAAAGTGGAAAGTGATGATTCTTTTTAGTTAAAAATAAAAAAAATTATAAAAAAATATGTAAAATAAACAAGAAATTATCTTGCCTCAATAAAATATAAAAAAACTATGAAATTCTTTTTATAACGTATTATTCTTAAAAATATATATACACACAAATATTAAATTACTGAAATTTGATTTCATAAAATTTGTAATGATAAGGAATTATTTTTCCTTAGCTAATTATGTGATTTTTTTTCGTACATAAACATGGAGAAAAATAGTTTATACATTTACTTAAATCATAATTTTTAATTAAATATTAAACTTAATTTTTTATTGAATTTGAATCTTTAAAGAAAAATTCATTAGTGGTTGTTTTTAAATAATTACACACTTATTTACAATATTTGAAAAACTTAGATAAAAATAATATGGAACATCATTTTAAATATTTTAATTTTAATTTATAAAAGTAATTTACTTAATTGAGTTAAAATTGTTTTAATTCTAAGGGCTTAAAATTAATTATTTCAGAATTAATACAAGAATTTTTCGTCGACATTAGAACATCAATAACAATACAAATATACTGCCTACAATATAGATTAAGCACCATAGTAAAAATTTATGTTAATCTTATTTTTGGAGACATTATTAAAAAAATTATATTATACCAAAAATATATTTGTGTAAAATACTTTTTTGTACATAAATATTATATTTTAATATTATCAAATAAATTTCGCACGTACAACGCCACGTGTCAAAATAAACTAGTTACTAAAACAACTGAAGAGTAAAACAACTGAATTTCTTCAAATTATTTGCATTTACTCAAAAAAAGAATGAAAATTATTTACGGAAGGAACTTGCAGTTGCACAAGAGTATCTGCCACAAGAACATTCAAAGAGTAGTACATGATGTGGAGTCCGACAATATTGTCTTGTCTTCTGTCCGAAAGGGTAACCCGAGGAATACCGAAAAAGAGGAAGCTTACTGGTGTTAATGACACGTGAAAACCAAATGCTTGTGGAAAACTGATCATCCAATATTTTCAAGAAACTTGCAGTTGTTTCATCCTCAGTTCTTACCTCTGACTGGTTGACCATTTGAAATCAAATTCAACAAGGAATGTCCGAATTTCCATCGGAGCAAGTTCGACTACCAATGTAACTGGATCCACCGGTCCTCCTCTAACCACCCCTGCCTCTCCCTGATAAGAGCTTTCTACTTTCCAAACTAGTCTTCTCTTCTCCATTTCTGCTCTTTCTTGGTTAGCAGATAAACTTGTCTCTACTATCTTGCTTATCTGCATCATATAGAAGAATGGATTTATTTAAACAAAAAAAAAGGTTATCAATAAGTACACCAATCATATGGCTAGTTTCGTTCTGCTTCTACCTTTTTATTCACGAACACTTTTATCAGTTCAACTCTTGCCATGGCAGAAAGCTCCCTGTCCTCTCCAATCTTCGGGTTCGAAGCAGCCAAAAGAACTCAGAATTTATAATGCAAGACAAAACTGGAAAAGAGATCGACTACAATGGGTAAGTTTCAAATTTTAGACCTCATATAAGTGAGCCAATCGTAGGAGTACTTTTCCATCATCAAGCTCCTGCAGAGTTCAAGACAAAGTCAATCTATGATCTTCATATAGACTCTGGTTTCTCCATTAATAGCAAATCGCCTATTAATATACGAATTTTCCTCGTACTTATCTTCCTAACTAAATTTAAACAAAGGAATGAAGCACACAAATGTTACTTTGATAAGGTAAGAGATGCATACTTGGAGGGTTAAAATAGCAACATTTTCAGGTAAAACATAGGAAGGATCCATCCCAGAAAATGTCGCCACATGAGAGTTCGTCCAAGTCTCTCCATCCTGCAAAAATGTCTGCTTATAATGAAACATCCGAAAAAGCACACTTAGCAAAAGATTACATCAATGTTTATTATTTCACCTGCTCTGCAAAGGCTAAGATAAAGGGAGAATAGATCTCTTGACCATATGATCGTCGCCACTTGGCACCTTCTCCTAAAGGATCTATTCTGAAATAATACTTTCCAAGAACCTGCAAATTAAGGATATCATTAATATGCAATGAAATGTGTTTTTGGAAATGTTGCCAATAGGTATGAGCTCACTGTCAGTCCCGCGCATTTATCGAGAACACAAACTGTTTCGTTAAGTGCCTCCACAACTCCCCTGCCATCATCGTGAAGCAACCTCCTATACAAAAAGAGCAGTCCTTGATACTTTGTTAGTATACCAAAGCTCTAATTAGGGAGTACTAGCGACAGGGATGTTAGAAGTTAACATATGGAGCATCAATTCCAATTGTCCATCAACAATACTGGATCCCCCTACAGCTCTATCCACCAAGATTGAGAATTCAGAAGTATTATCATTCATGTACATCCCAAGATTAATCTGAAGAAAGGATAAACAAACTTTTTAATGTCACTGAGAAAGATAATTGTCATTAAGGATTGCTAATTAAACATTAAAAACTTTAGAAGTGCAATCAATGATTATCAATGCAGTTGCACTCCTGAAAGATTAGAAATTTGTACCATCTTCAATCATGCATTGTAGTATCTTATTCTTCAAATTTTCATTTCAGATTATTACAAACATCATCAAAATCTTGTAATGTATCGGTGTACAGGTTTATGTTTTTAAATGCAGGTAACTATCTACAGGCATTAGCATGCAACAATGATGTGAGCTTCCAACTATAAAATGAGTGTACCGGATAATAATTTCCTGCAACAGGCTGGTGCACTTCCAGGTCCCAGTCCTTTCTGTAGTCGCGGATCTGCAAAACAATGATACCAAAGACACTAATAAATATGTTTCTTATTTCCACTCAGACACATGTTCCAATATTAAAACAAGGAAAGAACCGTACTCTTTCAATGAAATCACGCCCATTGGAATCTGTATGAAATCTTTTGTTGTTTTCAATGTCAGTTGTAACCTTAGTTACAATCTCTTTGCCAATTCCATCATCAACAGGTATAGGTCCCACCTGAAAGTGAGTGTATGTCCTTAATACATGCAGATTCAGCAGGAATCTATTATCACTTCAAACATTAGGAACAGAATACGTTTATAGTCAAGTGATAAATGCAGTAGACTTACAGCAAACTCAACTTCAGCATGCTCTTTCCCCTTGTAGACTCTGGTGATCTGTTCAAGCATGAAAAGAATAATCATGACACGGTGAACAATCTTGTTTCTCATGAGACATCTCACTGATTATCTGACCTGATATATCCAAGAGTTGACCCTTTGATGTACTTCATCCAATAAAGGTCCTCGCAGAACAGTAAGTGAAACCTGACATTTCAGTCCTTTAATCACTCATGACCCACAAGTTTAGATTGATCAGTTAGTGGGAACTTCAGAAGATATGACGCACCTGAGTTTCTGATTTGATGGGAAATGTACCATTTGGCCGAAAGATGTACGCTCCAGAGGCCTTCATCAATTTAAAGCTGAGATAAATGAGAAACGATGACGTATAAAAGCCATCGGAGAGGGTGTTCAATTACCTGTGGTTCTACACTTCCACCATGTCCTGAATAATAGCTATATGACTGTTCTAAAAATGCTTCGACCTGCATTAGTAGAAATAGAACATTTAGATGCTCAGAATAATAGCTATATGACTGTGCTAGAATCCAAGACATCACCCTAGCGTCCTTGATCTTCCACTGGACCAATTGGGTAGCATCTGTTGGAGCTGGAACAGTGCCATCAACATGTCCCCATAATTCCTTTCCAGTAACATATAATCGAAATTGAAATTCCCAAGTCAAGTAATTTTTTCCAGTAAGCTTAACACAAAATTCAGACCTATCATTGTCCATTGCTTGGAGGAGAAACAAGTAACAAATACCGATGAGAAGCCAAGAAGACAGAAAGATTACCAAGATATCTGAGTGGCCTTTCCAACCCAACTTGAACAGCAGCCACAAAAAATTGCCCAGAAAACAGCTACAACAACAAAGAGAAACTCGCAAATGGCTCCAAAAAAATATAACAACACCAAAAAAAATTTAAAGACCAAGCTCCGCTACCATGATAAGCAAGAGAGACAGATTTGATTGACTAGCTCAATGCCTTTTCCCTTTCTCATTCCTTGAATAAATAGATGAGTAGACAATAATTACATGCTAATTTACAGTGATTTCCTATGATTCTAAGGCTGATATCTTGCAACTAATAACTATGCAATCTACTTATAGAAAGTATAAATATATATTGTAACTGTTAAGTCAATGGTTCTATATATGGTAACAGAAATTACCTCAGCAGCAAAAACATTCATGGTTCGACCAAATAACATACTGAGGTCCTGCTATTGACGTAATGAGCAGGTTTTCTGTCAGTTCCAGAATATAACAGTTTCAAGTTTCCTGGCCCTACTGTAATTGGTTCATTTTCACCAACATCTGACAGGTAAACCATTTGCTCCTTCGAAATAGCAGCTGCAATTTTAAAGTGGAACAACAAGGAGTGTATAAATTTATATGAAAAATGAAAATTCTTAGTTGGGTGCATATCTTACAATATAGAAATCATATGGCTAACCTGGCCTTTCAGCATTTGTGATAATGTAAGTGTTAAATCCAAGAGGCGCCACAGATGCTGAAAATGCCAGCCAGTACTTAGGGATCAGACTTGGGGAGCTACCCAAATATGCTGCAGAGTAGTAGTTTCTTATGTTGACAGAGGCATTCAGTAGGGGTAGAATCTGTGATTCAATTTCTTTTCCTTCGCAATCCTTAACAATGACTTTCTCACTAATAACCTAAAGCAATTTATGTAATTAGACGATGCAAACGCAATAAAGTGATAAAATGAACTGTTGTTGAAGAACAAATCAGTTTTTGGAAAGGATAAGTAAGTTCATCGACAAATACTATGTCGTGTAGAGTCCAGAAGAAGAATGCTTACAGGAATTCTCACAACATCCTCTCTTTTCCATCCCAACGAATTGTAGACAACTACCACCTACAGAACAGAATAAATCAATGGATAATCCACGGTAACCAGAGTCAAAAGTTCTCCTCACCAGGCTTTTTCCATTTGAGAGAGCTACTTCTGATGGAGGGCAATAACTTATATTCATAAGAGGACACTGAAAAGTTGAAAAGAAGAGAACAAGTCAAACCCGAAACATATTTCACATTTCGCTCAGTAATTTCAATAACTTAATATTCTGACTTGCCTGCTGAAAGTTGGTTGCTGAACTCTTGGAACCACCAGCAATCGTTGCCTCTGCCATGCAGGAAAGTGATGCTCCAACCACCTCCTCAGCCTGCAAGAAAGATTGATAGTCGAATCATTCTGCATGGGCTCGCCGAAGGTAATTGCTAGGACAAACAGGCGACAGATAAGGGCTAAACCTGCTTGTAGCCTATTGATAACCGCATTGAATAATCATCAGCGACGTGTTGCTTCTCAGTGCCAGTAACTGCATCATGGTGTTGAGCAATTGCTAATGCATCAGCCAAAGAGTCTGTGTTGAATCCTGCATTATTCCTTCCTGCAAAAAGTTCCAATTGCCTTGCTGCCTGTTTATATCGAAACAAGGCTAAGCTTAAAGTTTTCTTGAAGCACCTAAAACAATCTTTATAAATTGACCAATTACTTAAGCCTTACCAAATAGTAACCACTCAGTGTTCTAACATGCCCCTTGAAGGTTGGCCTGCTTGTAAAATAACCAGTCCAGTAAGCATTTGGATGGTCTGCATATCTGATATAAGCAGGCATCAACTTCATATACTCTCACATTTGGCAAGGCTAGACAAATGAACTCGATGCAAGATTTTACACTCACGGAAAGAAGTCATCAGTCTTGATTGGCCAAAGCTCATTTTCTGCATACTTTGCATCAGTATAAATAGTCGGTGTTGAGTATAGCGCATTGACACGTCCATCCTGAAAATTAACCAAAGTGGAACTTCCATTAAAAGAAGAACTGCATAACTACGAATTCAGATGTGCATCATAATAGTAATAATTTCAAAAAATAAGCTAACCTGATTTACATAGTGAATCAACTTATCCATCCGTAGGAACCATGAGTGAGCATACTGATATTTGAAATCCTCCCCCATTGTCCACATGACATGATTCGTGCGGGTTATGTTAGCCTGAAAAGGGAAGAAATGAGACTTTCAATAACCCGTGGTAGACTGGAAAATTTTCATACATATGTTTTTCCCTCAACTTCATATGAGAAGTTAGAACACATAAATAAAAGAGACCTTACTTGTAAAAGAGCAGCAGATACAAATTCATCGACACGGTCAGGGACATTGTAGTCAAACAAATCAATATCATCCTGTTATTCAAGGGAGAAACATAGAATCAAACACCAAACAGAAGTACACTCAGTAATTCAACGATAAGGCCTGACTAATCGATATACCTGAACAACAGGGGCCTTATCATTAACTTCGAAGAAAAAATTCTTGGTGGGAGGATCATAATTCTTAGGGAACACACCAGTAAAAATCTATATATGATAAAACAACTAGGTAAGGGAACCTTCATGTAACAAATAATCAACGAGTAACCAAGACCATCCAAAAGAAACAACAATTTAGGATCAAATCTGAACCTGTGCAGATGAACCAAGGGTCCTAGATCCCTGCCAAACAACCTCAAGGCTCTTCTCGCCTTTCCTTTTCTCTCGGTCTTGGTAGTCAATTCGTGCAAAGAATAGAGAGTCAAACCCAACCTAAGCCAACAAAAAGCCATCTAATCAGTGTGCAAACACACACCAGGATGCTTATATTATATATTATATTCCCTTACCTCTGCTCCTAACAGGTAAGCCTGTACTGCAGAATGTCCAAAGGGATCTATTTGCCAGCCTATTCTTGGAGTCACATCGAACTCTCTCTTGATAAACCGATGCCCAAGCGTTGTCTGATCAATCATGTCAATGTAATGTGGACTTGCCTCATCATGCATGCACATACCCCCATTTCTGGCACCCAAACAAACCAAAATTTCCAAAAAATCATATGGGAATATGGCAAAAACCATACCTTGAAACAAGAACGTATATTCGAGTAAGTACATGAACTCTAGTTGACCGGAGCTGACAAGCTTCTTGACTGTATCTTTCATCTTCTCACTCTGATCTCTCCACCAACGCTGGAAAAAGGCCTGCATTTCATAATAAAAATCAAGACCATATAATACCCAGAATTTTCACAACCAACAAGAAAATGTAACAAATTGATCAATATATAGTTAAGGAAAGAACCTGCTCTACATATACAAACTTGCGATTCTGATCAACCAACAAAGCTTGAACTACAGAATCTAAAATATTTCTAACACACGCTCCCTGCATAAATCAAAGAAATACAGAAGATCAAAAACAAATCCAATGAAAAAGGAAAAGGAAGAAATTAGAAGAACCCAGTTCTTGAGTAGAGATGGGGGAGACCTGAATGGAGTTATTGGAGCCAACATAGTACTGGTCAACGGTTTTCAACCAACCAACATCATCATGGGTGTGAGCAACCAAATGGACGTTAAGTTTTCCGGCGACAATGGTTGAAGTTGTGTTGTAGACCATGTACTTTGATTCTACTACTACCCATGAAATGAAGAGGAGCGGAATCAAGAAGGATTGGTTTCTGGTCTTCATGGATGTTCTTGGATCTTGGTGATGAAACTGAGCTCAAAGTGATTAGCGCCGGTTTCTACTGGTTTTTGTCCTAAGTAGGGGCTAAACACTGATTAGCGCGTGTACAGTCAGCGGACATTCTTTAAACATTTTTATGGTCAACGAAAAGATTAATGGATAAGTCCCAAACTAAAAACAAAAAGAAGTGGATAATTTTGTTATTAGGAAGAAAGATTAATGAAGCCGTCTAGATGAATGCCCTGTGGATTCTTAATGTGCAGATAGAAGCCATCGCCATCATGCTCGAAAGTTATTAGTGTCCGAACATCCAGACAAATCGAAAAATATCCCGTGGCGATAAGTTTACCACGCTCCAAGAGACTTTCAAAAGATATCAACTCATAATTTACGCGAGTTCATCGCTAATATCCCGGTAATATAGGTCCAATTGGTAGGAGAGTTTAATCTTTTTTTCTTTTCTGTTCTTTCTTTTTTTTCTTTAAGAAAGAGAACAAAGAAAATACAGCTAAACTTTATTTAATCCTAATATAATCCTGGCCTACATTTGCCTAATTTAAAAACACTCCCTAGGATTAATTGCTTACCCTGTAAGAAACTACTAGTCAATTAATCACTGCACTTTGCGAAGTGGAGGCTAAGGGTTTTGTTTATTCTGGTGTAGCTTCATTGATCACTTTTTATTGAAAGTTGATGAGGAATGTTCTAATTTCCATTGGAGCAAGCTCAACAACTAGCATTGCAGGATCAACAGGTCCTCCCCTGACAACTTTGGATGAAGAAGAAGACCCTTCTACATTCCAAACTAGCCTCGCTTATTTTGCTTATCTGATAATCATGAAAGATCAAAGCATTAATTATGATCACAATTCACAAAAATACATTTAATATGAAACAGAATTTATTAATTTATAATTGTGCACTCATTCTTCTACCTTCTTATATGAGAACACCTTCTTCAGTTCTACTCTTGCCATAGCTGACAAATCCTTGTCCTCTCCAACCTTGCATTTGGAATATTAAGACAAGGAAAAAGGTTAGAGTCTTAGGACTACATTGACCAAAAAATGTCCAGATATATGGATAAACAGCATACCTCGAATAAATGTGCCACACGAAATAGAACTTTTCCATCATCCAGCTCCTGCAGAGTTAAAATGAAAAGACTTAAGACTCAAGTAAGGGCAATAATCTTCACTTCCATTTTCTCGTCTCTGGAAAAGAAAAGAAATGCAAACCTGGAGTGTTAATATTGCGACGTTATCCGGCAAAACATAGGAAGGATCCATGGCAGAAAAGGTTGTTACATGAGAGTTTGTCCAACTATCTCCATCCTGCAATATCAGAATGCAGTATCAGCTATAGGCTCTGACCATACTGACAAAAGAATGCTTTGACGTCTTTCTTACCTGTTCTGTGAAGGCTACGAGTGGAGGAGAATAGATCTGTTGACCATATGATCGTCGCCACTTGGCACCTTTGCTCAAGGGATCTATTCTGAGGTAGTACTTACCCACAATCTGTAGCACATTGCCAAGAAAATTAGAAGATTTGAAAAGAGTATTTGAGTGAAATGTGCGAAGCCGGTTGTTTTTCGGTTTACAGGTGCTTACAGTCAATCCTTGGCAGTTATTACCAACACAAACTATTTCATTCAGAGCCTCTCCTACACCTCTCGCGTCATCATAAAGCAATCTCCTACAGAAAAGGATACAATTCATGTAAGTATAACCTCATATATGAAAGGAGACTCGTGTTCAGTATACCAGAAAAGGGATCTCCTGTGATAAAAGTGAAAATGATGTGAAAGAAACCTGTGGAGCATTAATTCCAATTGCCCATCCACAATACTCGAACCCCCAACAGATCTGTCGACTAAAACAGAGAACTCTGAACTATTATCTTGCATATACATTCCAAGGTTAATCTGGATGGAGAAAAAAATAAAAACACAATGTGAGTAGATGCGTTGAGAGTGATCAACTCCGATGCACATTGGATGGAAGCTAAGTAAATTGTGCTACAATGAAGTTAGTTATGGAGATCATTTCTTTTCCATGAAGAGAATAAGTTTTGAAAGAAGGTTGAAAAAAATGTAAGAAAGCATACAGGATAGTAGTTTCCTGCAATAGGTTGATTCACTTGTAAGTTCCAGTCCTTTCTGTAGTCTCGAATCTACGGGAGAAAAAAAATAGCTTCACTTTATGGCAATGTATTTCATCGATAGTTTCACCAATATGTAAAAAGGTATGGAAAGAATATACCCTCTCTATGAAGTCGCGGCCACTAGAATCTGTGTAGAATTTCTTGTTGTTCTTCAGAGTAGTTGTGATCTTTGTTACGACCTCTTTGCCAATTCCATCATCAATTGGTATCGGACCAACCTGAAATGAGAAGAAGCAGTGAAGGGCAGCTCTACATGAAATTGAATGGATTGAATAGAATGCGACAACTTACCGTGAATTCAACTTCAGCATGCTCTTTTTCCTTGTACACTCTGGTCACCTGTTCATTCACTCAAGGATCAGTTACAGTCTTACAGGCAGTAGCACCAACACCATCTCTGAATTGTTTTACATTTGTATGCTTCATTTAGTACTTAAAGTCATTTTCTGTCCAAATGAGTGTTTATTTTGCCTTTACCTGCTAAGTTCATTTAACTACCTGATATATCCATGAGTTGATCCTCTGATGTACTTCATCCAATAAAGGTCCTTGTACAATAGTGAATGCAGCCTGCAAAATTGTTTAACTCCTCGTTCGTGCATTGAATGTATTATAGGCCATTCATTTCGCAGATTACAGAATCTTAAGTACCTTTCCAGCAGAGTTGATAGGATACGTGCCATTCGGGCGAAAGATGTATGCTCCAGAGGCCTTCATCAGATAAAATTAAACCAATAATTTCCACATTAATTCATCCATGCATGTAATGACACAACACCATGTTAGCCATAAGATGACATGGCTAATATTGGAGCATATACCTGCAAATCCAGCAAGGTTCCATCATCTCCAGCGTAATAACTGTATGACTGCTCTACAGAAGCCTCGACCTCGAATTTCGTATGAAAAAGGAAATCCACTTAGAAGTAAGAAAAAATCCATGTTGCTTGAAAAAATTGAGAGAATGTGCAGATTAGGTGAAAGTATCTGATAAGTATAGGAACATGTCAATGAATACAAATTGCATTGAAGTTCGACTAATTTCACATACCATGGTTCGTTTGTTGACATACTGAATAAGCTTTCCTTCTTTTCCGGAGTAGATTAATTTTAAGTTTCCTGGTCCTACTTGAATTGCATCATTTTGGTTCACTTCTGCACGGTACATTACTTTGCTCTCTGCAGTAGCAGCTACAACCATACGAGTCCAATACATTTTATCTCAAATCACTGGAAAAGTAGATGCCGGATCGAAATCAAGCAGTTATAATACTTACCTGTCATTCTGGTAGTCGAGGCAGCACCGGAGATGATATATGTTTTGTAACCGAGAGGTAGTAGAGATGCTGAAAATGCAAGCCAGTATTTTGGGGTTACACTAGTAGGGTACACACCCAAACATGCCTTAGAATAGTAGTTTCTCAAAACCGCGGAGGCATTCAACAGAGGTAAAAGCTGTGATTGAATTTCTTTTCCGTCAGAATCCTTAACGGTGACATTCCGAGTAATAACCTGCATGAAGTTATGTCAGCATTGATTATTCTCTTATCTATTTCCAAGTTACGAAAGGAACAGAAATTGTAGTGGTAACCCATTATCTTTTTGAAACTGTTAGGCCTTAGAAACAAGAACCACTTACAGGAATTCTGATAACTTCTTCTCTTTTCCATCCCAACGAATTATAGACAACCACCACCTACCGGAGAAAACACATCAGGCATCTGTCCGATAAGAAAAAGCAAAAGAGATATATCTGCATATAATGTCATCTTACCAGGCTTTTTCCCTTTGACAGATCAATTTCTGATGAAGGACAATAACTGATGTTAAGTAGAGGACACTGTTGGAACTTGTTCTTTGGACTAGTGCAACCAGTTTCCGATTTTGGCTCTACCAAGCAGGAAAGTGCTGTTCCAACTACATCTTCAGCCTGAAAGAAACATTACTTACTTGTAAAAATCAAAGTCAGGAATGACTATAAAAAGATGCTTATGAGAAGAGTGGAAACTGAAACAAAACCTCTGTGTATCCAACTGCAAGCCGTTTCGCATAATCGTTAGCCACATGCTGCTTTGATGTGCCACTAACAGCATCGTGA
Organism: Viola odorata; assembly: GCA_963691705.1. Taxonomy (NCBI): domain Eukaryota; kingdom Viridiplantae; phylum Streptophyta; class Magnoliopsida; order Malpighiales; family Violaceae; genus Viola; species Viola odorata. The sequence continues at coordinate 53,450,309 of OY829541.1, forward strand.
TGCTGAGCAAGTGCTAAAGCATTTGCTAAGGAATCTGTGCTGGGTCCTCCTTCATTCCTTCCCTTAAAATGCTCGAGTTGTCGAGCTGCCTGTGTTTATATTTGTCCCCAATCAGCATCTTGTACTCAAAATTTAGCAAAGTTAGTCACATGACTCTTACCAAATAATAGGCGCTCATTGTTCTAACATAGCCTTTCAGGGCAGGCCTACTAGTGAAATATCCTGTCCAGTAAGCATTTATGTCGTCTGCATACCTGATACATCGAACAATCAATGTTTTAGCCGGTTAAATGATAAAGAAGGACTAGTTGTAAGTTAACAAGTTTGATCCCAAATTTTGAACTAACGGAAAATAGTCATCAGTCTTAAGTGGCCATGACTCCTTTGTTGCATGTTTTGCATCAGTGTATATCGATGGAGTTGAGTAAAAGGCATTGACACGCCCATCCTGCAAACATACAAATACGGTAAGCATTATTCCATAAAATATCTTGAGAAAGTTGAAAATTAATCAAAATGCCACAAGAAACTCAATATATCATCACTAACCTGGTTCACATAATGAATGAACTTATCCATTTGCTTGAACCATGAGTTAGCATACTGGTATTTGAAATCTGTACCCATAGTCCACATGACATGATTTGTCCTAGTTATGTTAGCCTGAAAATCGAGACAGAGTTTACGTAATAACCAAAACTCTCACTTGTATAGAAAAAAAGATAAATTAGGATATATTCATTATATTGTAAGTTTCAGGTTGCAGCAGTATATTCAGCAGAACTAATGATTAAGATGAAGCAATTCCTATCGATGGCACCAGTCTTACTTGAGTAACTGCAGCAAGTACAAATTCATTCACACGCTCGGGGACATTGTAGTCGAACAGGTTGATGTTATCCTGCAAGTAAATAGAAAAAACACCTTCACAAATAAAATTCACCAAGCAATGTATATATCAGCAACTCTTGACTAGTAAGTAATTCACCTGAAGAATAGGGGAATCATCATTGACTTAATAATAGAAGTTACTCGGCGGCTCATAATTCTGGGGAAACGCACCCGCAAATATCTATGACAAAGCAAAACAGGTAACTTGTTGAAACAAGTCAAATAATCAAGAGACAAAACAGTTCATGCAGATATACACAGAAAAATGCTTACCTGTGCAGATGAGCCAAGACTTTTAGAGCCCCTCCAAACAACTTCAAGAGACTTCTCATCTTTCCTTTTAGCTCTGTCTTGATAGTCTATTCTTGCGAAATACAAGGCATCAAATCCAACCTGCTTCGATGACATTTCGCAACATAATATTAGAGGATAATGTTTATGGAATTCCAAGACTTCCAACTTCCTGCATCAGCTGCAGATGACGTCATACCTCTGCACCCAACAAGTAAGCCTGCACTGCGGAATGTCCAAACGGATCAATTTGCCAACCAATCCTGGGAGTCATATCAAATTCTTGCTTGATAAATTGATGGCCTAGTGTTGTTTGGTCAATCATATCAATATAATGTACGGCTGCCTCATCATGCATACACATGCCTCCATTTCTGCAACCCCAAAGGAATTACTAATCATCAGAAGCAAACAATAACAAAAAAATTAGACTACTTCTGTTTCTATGCAGTACATCAACTCAAGTTGGCCCGATCTGATAAGCTCCTTGACTACATTCTGGGCTTCCTCGCTCTGGTCTCTCCACCACCGCTGGAAAAATGCCTGCATTATGAACAGAATAAAGGCATTATAACATGATCTGTTCTGCCACAATATTTTGCAACAAGATAAAGAATTTCAAAACTGTTGAGCACTAAAGAATGCATTAGTAAATTCGATTTGAGAAGCAGTGGAAACCTGTTCGACATAGATGAATTTGCGATTCTTATCAGCAAGCAATGCAGGCACGATAGAATCCAGCACATTCTGAACACAAGCTCCCTGAATACCATTTTTTTTATCATAAAAATCAAGAACACAACACACCAAGATAAAGAAAATCGCATCAAAATCCAAGAAAACAGACCTGAATGGAATTATTAGACCCAACATAGTACTGGTCAACAGTCTTTAGCCAGCCAACATCATCATGGGTGTGAGCCACCAAGTGAACATTGATCTTCCCAGGAACAATAATTGATGTTGTGTTATAAGCAATGTACTTGCACTCCACAGACAAAAGGGTCATTGCTATAACAAACAACCATGCTTGGAACAATGCCATCCTCCTGTTTCGTACTGATTAGATGGGTCAGTGCTGATCATCCAGCTAAAGATGCAAACTTTCTTCAAATAGGATGCAAAAACAAGCAATTCACAGTCAAAGGTTCCTTCTTCATTTTTAGTGGATATGATCAAGCAAGAATATCAAGAAAGATTGACATAATTGCTTTGTCATGTGTTTGTTTTGCCTGATGTAATGAAAGTGGGGAGTTTACTAGGTAAATAAGAGCAGATGTTAAATTATTGGAGAGAAGATGTTTCATAGGAACAAGAGCTCATAATGTGTATAGAAAGTGATAAAAGTAAGGATCTTTATGGATTATGTGATGAGAAGGGTATGTCATTTTCTGGATTCTTTGTTTGGCATGTTTTGGCGGTGAGCGTGGTACTAGACTGTAGTTAATGAGTGATCATGGGCTTCATTTGTTGACTCTTCCAAGTTCCAAGTGTTAATTTACTCTCATCAGTTGAGCTTATTTATCTTCAGCAATTTTTTTCTTTCATGTAACTAGTAAGTATATTTGCACGTGGCATTTTTACCTTTCGTTTCAGTTTGTAGATAAAGCTGCGGTATGCGCGCCAGAATTCAAGATAAATGTTAAAATGGCGTTGGACTTTCTGTTGTTGTCCTTGTTTGGCACCCTGCATATTGCATGTGAGCAAACTTCACATCAACCATATTTGAACAATCAAAAATAATTACCGAAAAACAATTACTGTAGCATGTAAGGCGGGACCCATGAAAATCCACCATCCCAATCCCTCCGCGCCTTATCCACAAGATAACAAAAACTCCACAAAGAAAAACACATACTAGTGACCAGCCATCCTCCCGTCTCCACGTAACCGCCTCCTCTCCTCGCCGTCCGGAGAGTTAAAAGAAAACAACTGTAATGGCATTTTCATCTTCGCTATTCTCTCCTCTTCCGTACAACAGATTCTCTCCATTTTCTCTCCAATCAAAGCGACGACCCTCCCGACATGTCACCATCGCTGCGCTCCCCTCACTCTCAGCCGCCGACGTTAACGGCGGCTTGGCTATCGCCGTCGTTGGCAGCGGCGGCGTGGCCGCCCTAGCTGCCGCGGTCTCCCTCGCTGACCCCGAGCGCCGGCGCCGCCTCCAGGCGGAGGAGGTCGGCGGTGGCGACAAGGAAGTGGTGAGGGAGTACTTCAACAACACGGGATTTCAACGGTGGAGGAAGATATACGGAGAGACGGATGACGTCAACCGAGTTCAGCGTGACATTAGGCTTGGCCACTCCAAGACCGTTGAGAATGTCATGAAAATGTTGAAAGACGACGGGTCGTTGCAAGGAGTCACTGTTTGTGATGCCGGATGCGGAACTGGATGCCTCGCCATTCCGTTAGCTAAAGAAGGCGCGATTGTTTCGGCCAGCGATATTTCGGCTGCGATGATATCGGAAGCACAGAAACAGGTAAAATCAATCTAGTTTCAGATCAATAAGCTCATAATTCTGTGGTACTTCTTTCTTGAGTTGAGGGATTATGTCTCAAGTTCAAATCCCCTAATTTTCAATTTCAGTATTGTGATGGTGCTATTTGTGATAATTGTTTCTTAAATTGGTTTTAATCTAATTTAATTTGATCTTGTAAAACAATCTTGAAGGCGAAAGAGCAGCTTGAGGGAGGTGGAAGTGAAGGAATAGTACCTGTGATGCCCAACTTTGAAGTGAAGGACTTGGAGAGTATAGAAGGGAAGTACAATACGGTGGTGTGTCTTGACGTTTTGATACATTATCCACAGAGCAAAGCCGACGGGATGATCGCACATTTGGCATCTTTGGCGGATAAGCGATTAATTTTGAGTTTTGCACCAAAAACATTTTACTATGATTTCTTGAAAAGAGTGGGAGAGTTGTTCCCGGGGCCTTCAAAGGCGACGAGAGCGTATTTACACTCAGAGGCAGATGTGGAGAGAGCATTGAAGAAGGTTGGATGGAGGATAAACAAGAGAGGATTGACCACTACTCAGTTTTACTTTGCTCGACTAGTTGAAGCAGTTCCAGCTTAAGTCCAATGAGAGGTTAGTTCCGGTTCTTTTCTGTTTTGTTGTTGTTTCAAGTTGAATAGGATGTTCATTAACTAGTTTGTAAAGTTTGGAATCAAGTGTATTTTATAGATGTATATTAGATGACCATGTGTCTAACAATATTTGATACATAATAAACAATTTTGTGGCGTATTTCATTCATAGTTAAATCAGAACATATTCAAGTAAAATGTACAATGCTTGGAGATAATTTGATATTGCAATTCATATAGAGCATAAATAAATAATTCAATAATGCATGCTGGTTATGAAAGAAAATGAAAGGCTAGAGGATGTCACTTATGATTGCATTGCCATTGCAATGTAGAAGTCACATAATGATAATGTGTGTTGAGTTCTTGTATAAAGTGCGAGCTCTAATATGAGAACGCATGTTTTAACCTCGTATGGATAGGTTATGTAATCCATCCAAGGTTAAAACATGCGTTCTGAAGATGTACTTCCCAAAGCCTTATATCTTGTTGGCAATTCTGACTAGAGCGTCTGTGATCTTATTGAGAGCACTGATTAAGCCATCATTCTGCTCCTTTCTTTGGTTTCTATCCAATTCACTGTTTATGTTCTGAGCTTCCACTTGAGCACTTAGCATGTTGCCGGTCCTCTTCAAGACTTTCATCCATTGGTCCTTGAGATCTGTTTCCTCAGTTCCATCAGATGATAACTTCCTCCTCTTCTGTCCCTCTTGATAGGTAGATTTTGTCCATGTATTAGAGCCTGGATTCTGTAGTTTGATTGAACCTGCAGGATATGATTCAGTCATTAGATAGATTCCTTAACTAGCTTACGAAAATCCGTAAGATCGAAACTGTATTAGTTGAATATGGACCCGACCACAAATAGGGGTGGCACTATTAAATATTCATCAAAAAGTTATTTACTCAAGAGATGTGCTGGAGCTTAATCTCGCCTGGTAACCAAACAAAAAGGAATGTAGTGTTTAGGTTTCTGGGATCTAGCAGCAATATATTCACTGAACCTAATGGAACCAGCAGTTTTAGTTCGTACAGTAACGATTTTGGGTTGTGTGGATGTGATGCTATAAAGCTTAGATTAGTGATTAGTGTTGTATCATAAGACAATTTTCGGGGTTAGATTGAGATGGTGGTCATCAATCATTTTGAAGTTGTTGAATAAGTTGCCATTCTTAGTTCCTACAAACATTTTACAGTTTAGTATTGGTTATAACTCTAGCCTCTAGGTTGAAAAAGGTTACCAATGATTTGATTTGGTATACAAAAGACACTAAGCAAGGGAGAAACTTCCCTGTTAATGTTGGAATTTCTATATGATAAGGTTAATAAGGTTATATAGCTTTCGATACCTGTAACTGGCAGTGGTTTTGCGTCGTTGTTTTTAGGATTCTTAGTTGCAGTGGCTTCCTTACTAGAAATAGAGCCATTTTGATCCTGCCCAGAATGTTCAGAGTCTGAAAATGGAGCATTGTTTTCTGTGGCATTTTGACTGTTGTCGAAAACTGTCTCAGACTCTCCATGTTTACCCTCCTCTTCATCTGAGGCTACCGCCTCATCCCGATCGGCATTATCTGTTTCTGTCTTGACAGTAACCATCGACAAGGGAATTGCGTCAGTGACGAATGCCCTCCCATCCAAGACATCATAAACCTCCTTGTCGAAGAAACTCGGCAGCTTCTTTTCTTTCCTCAACTTATTCCTCATCACCCAGAACGATTCATCCTCACCCTCCCTCGATTCCCATGCTTTAATCTTCCTAAAATCAACCAGCATGTTGTTCCATCGTTTCCGCACTGAACTGGTTCTCTGTTCACTCCAAGGTGCTTACAGTGTGCTGAGATTGAATCCCATTTGGGTTCGGTCAGTACTGACCCGTAAGCTGAGGTGGATCTACGATCCTCTGAAGTTGATTCTCCACAGCCCTCTTACCCTCGATGAGGACATACGTTTCTTCCCGCGTCCATCGAGGGTGCCTCGTCTTGGCTTTATCGTTCCACATCTGCAGTTTGCTACCCACTCCACAAGCTTGAGTGGAGAAATGTTTTGGGTCATTTGAATACAGTGCCATGGCGAAGGCTAGAAGTGTGTTTGAATGGAATGGAATCCTATATGAGAGGATGTTTGTGTCAGGAAAGAAAGGGGAGATGGGTTGGTGGCTTATTTCCTAGGGCCAGTGGGGAAATATATTCTGATCTCTTTGTCATTAATTTTCTGGCTTGGAGGGCATTCAAGGTAATCTTTAAATTTGATTTTCTACCAGAAATGATTGAATTTCTAAAAGGAGGCATCCGTTTCTTGTTACTCTTGAGCAATATCTCCTAACTTTGGTATGGTTCATGCAGTGTGATTCTGACTGGTGCCAATTTTTTCTTTTCTTTTCAATCAGATACCAACAGGACAAACTGGCAGCAAGTATTTTTTTTTCTAATTTTATGGCAAATCCTTGGTGCCCTATATTAATTTGTAGCGTTTAAAACCGAATTACCAAGTCTGGACATTTGAAAAACATGATTTCACAAAATAAATGAAAAAATATATATATACTGCCTACTTAAAGTACGTCCTTCAAATTAACATTGCAAACATTTTACATAAACAAAAAGTATTAGTTGTGGTTGAGAGGTTAAGTGGTAAGAAATTTATCCGTTTTATTTTAATTAAGGTTTTGAATTCGAGTTTTAAAAGTTTTGAGAGGATACTTCCAAGAAAAAATAAAAATAAAATTTACTTATTTATCTAGGATATACATCACGGTCAAGCTCGGATAAATTCTCACAGGAATAGAATAGAAGTTAGGGTTTGAGTTTCACATATAGGACGATGAGTGGAACAGATGAGTAGCAATGCTCAAACAAACAAAAAAAGAACAGATGAGCAGCAGGATAACTCTGTGGATCGCTTCTCCGAATTGCAGGTGCCGTACTGCCGTTGTTGCACGACATCTTGTATCTCCTCCCCAACCGACTACAAGTTCTTCAGGCGCGTGCAGTCTCCAAGACATAGCTGCGCGCCTGGAACCCAATTCCGTTTTTGATATTTTATGACCGCTATGCCTATGCCCTGTCTTCAGGAACAGGAACAAACAGAAACAGAAAGGAGGACAGAACAGGTGATTAATTTTGCGGAAAAAACTTTGTTCTCTCGACTGCAGAAGAGGGTCAGCATACGTGATTTTTATAACCTTGATCAATTTGATCCCCATGTCTTCGCTACGCCACCATCCAAAACAATGTGGAAACCTTGAGTCTGTTTCTCGTAAACACTGGTAAAAGTACTGCAGAATATATCGTGCCAGAATTTGTTCTAGGCACGACATGTTTAGCTTACTTGATTCTTGCTGGCTGTAGGTTGGAGATGCCCGACGGCAGGATATCTTTCTTGAAAAGGCTTGAACTTTACTGAGTTTATGCAGATGATTAAACGATTCGGAATCTGGTTGTAGCGTGTTCTCTACTTGAGAAAGTGGGGCTTAGTTTTCGCAAGGGTTTCAAAAGATTGAGTTTGGTCAGTCTTGTTAAACTGATGGTTCTCAAGGTGGAGGACCCTGCAGATCTATTTCGAGCCGAATGAGCTTGGATCTCTCAAGGGAATAGATATGCCTCAGGTTACCAATTTGGCCACCTGCTACGAAAATATGAGAAGTTTAACACTCTAGAATCCCTGATCTGACGGATGATTGGTTACTCGCTCAAATATCGCAACTTATTTTCCTCGAGAAATTGACTGTCAGGATGTCTCATGCTAAAAAATGCCAAGATTTGAAGTCATAGTCTTAAACATTGCGCGTAGACGGGAACACGAATTTGACCCATGTGCAGATCAGCGCGTCAAATTTACATACACTTCGTTGTTCTGGCAGTACTGGAATTTCGCTCATGCTGGAGAGGTCTTGAAGTTTCTGAAGGTATAGATGCCATGCTCTGGATTTCTACTCATCAGAAGAATCTATCGATAAAAACTATTTAGATCTTGGTAATTCTAGTGTTAGTTTCTTTTTTTATCTTTTTTATTTAGATGTTCTTGACTGGTTTAGAATTAGAGTAGTACTACCAGCAATGGTAAGAATGATAGGAGCACGTCCTGAATATAATGATTCCCTACACCTCCCTGTAAGATTTTTACAGTTGATATCTGAAAAGGGTCGGATAAGCAGTGCTAAGGACCGAGTTCTTCTCTTAACCGAAAATTGACTCAGTCCATATAAACATGAGCAGCTTGTTTACTGGTAATATCCACGATATATAATTGATTGTGGAAGATTCTTACAATTGATACTGATTAATGCAGCAGATTCTTACAATTGATACTGATTAATACAGCAGATTCATACAATTGATAGAAGCAGTGAATTAACATAACACTGTTAAAATTGAATAAGCAAATCTCAACTCTATAGTGAGCTGTGACTCAAACCTTCTCTGTTTCCGGGACGTGGATACCTTCTATTTTATTTTTTGAACTGATGCACGACTTGGGTACTTGCAAGTCCGATCTGCGACTGGTAAACAGGATGTCTTTACCATTTACACTAAATCCACATCTGTGGCCCTTGTGTAGATTCAAATTCTTTTAACCCATACTATGGCAGAGCTACAGAGCGAACACCATAAATTTTTTTGACCAGTAATTAGAAACAGCACTATATCCGCACATTGACAAAGTTGATTAGCCTGCACAAACCAAACTGACTCATGAATACATTACCTGAATGTGGTTGGCCAAAGTAAAAAGTTTTGAAGCTCGCAGAGTTGTGAGGCATGATGATGGTGGAGCATAGTAAGGCTAGACAGATGCAAATGAACTTCCAAATAACTTAGAGCTTAAACAATATTTACCTGCAAATGAACACCAGTTTTTTGGAAATCAAATGTTGTGAGGTTGTTCTTCATCAGTAATATGAACAGCACTGGTGGTAGCTTTGCCATCCTTTTTAGCTATTTTCTTCCGCTTTCTATCAGATTGAGGCTCTTTCGCTTTCAGATCATTGCTGAAGGATCTTAACAACTTAGTTAGATGTTCATTTCTGTGAGCTGGAAAACAAAGCAGAGCCTTACTACAGCACATCACAAGGCACAAATGCTGGTATAAACATTTTAAAGGGAAAATACTTCAGACAATCGTCAGTTCGGAAGGTGGTGCCTCTTTTGATAGGATAGTAAGGGAAGAGTGCAAAAGGCTAATCATATTGTCACCAATGTATAGTTGGAGAGATATCTATATGAAGTAAACGAAAAGAGCGCAGAAAATGCACACCAAGAGGAAAGAGTAATAATAAAATTTACAAAGGTCAATGGTATTTTTCAACCTGGTTGACAAAACTTACCAGAAAGTATGACATCTTCCATGTTGACAGATTTACGACCAGCATGCTGGGCAAATAGCTCAAGATGCTTCGCCAATTGTTCTGTTAACAAAAGAAATATCACCTTTATCACTTCAACAAAGGTTTGTGAAACAACAACCACACAAGCACCAAAGTCATCACTTCAGAGTGTCTTTGCAAAGAATCCATGGAACTAAGAAATTTTATTCACCCAACAGGGATAGGCCACCAGTAACAATTAGCACAGGTTTGAACTGCTATTGAAGAAAGCATGCTATCGATAGGAGGCAAAATTAGACGAACTACATAACTCATTTACCTACCTTCAAACATATTGGTAGCTTAATACTAACACCCCATATACTTATCAACCATAAATCATCAAATATGAACCTAAAAACAGGATTCTGACCAAGGAACTATTTAGACCAAACAACTAAATTTCACCTAAACTCGGAACAAACTAAGATGGCATACATCACGCCACAAAATTGTCTCTATGTAACAAGGATTACCAACCCTAGACATACAATAACTCAAGAATCTCGTCAACAGTGTTTAAGGCACACAGATTCTACCCAGATTGCAGACCAAAGATCAACACGCCACAACATTGTTTCACAAATGCTGAATGATAAGAAAAAATGCTAAAATAACATTGGAAAATGTAGATTAATTCTGATTACTACTACCACCCCAACAACAAACAATAACAATACCCACATTTAAACACATACAAAACAAATCATTCAATCTGAAGTTGCAAAAATAAGACAAAAAAGTTTAACGAAGCTTTCTTACCCGTGTAATTGAGGGCCAAATCACCAACGCAAGCAACTACAGATTCGGCTATCTCCATGCTATTCTTCTTAGCTGATAGAAAACCAATCAGATCACATCAATCTCCAAAATTTAAAAAAACTGGAATGTAGAAGAAATGCGCGCAAACGGCGGTATCGGTTAAGAAATTGGACCTTCTGCTTCAGCGATGGAGATGACGGAGAGTCTAAATCGATCCCGTAGAAGTTCACCCAACGAATCCTCTTCGTCTCTTTCCGTGTCGCTTTCATCATGTCCTCCTTCCATTCTAGATTTCTAATCTTAGGGTTTGATTGCTGTTCCTATTCCTTATCGAATTTTTGATCTCGTGCAAATGAAAGAACGCGCGCGGGAAGAGTGCGATGATGCGCCTCTTTCGTTATCACTTCCTATCAAACGCAGAATGCTGCGCCGTTTTGCGTAATACATAGTAAATATTTTTTAAACTAATTTCCGTACTTCTCAAAACAATTACGTTATAATAATTTATAAATACTGTAAAAAAGAAAAAAGCTAACTCCTCCTCCAAGTTACAAATGCTTGTCGAACTCTTGATTGTTTATACTCCTTTCGTTTTTATATAACTATCGTTTTTCTAAAAAAATATTTTTTTTATTTAATTGTCATTTTTTATTTTCAAGATAATTTTTTTTATATTTTCAAGGTCATTTTTATAGTTAATAATAAAATTAACCTTAAATAATTTTGTAATAAAGAGGATGGGTTCATAATTAATAAGAGTACTTTAATAAAAAATTATTATCTAATTATTTTTTTGGTTATTGTAAAGAAAAAAAAATAGTTATATAAAAGCGGAGAGAGTATTATATTTACAAGTTTGGTTATTTGAAGTAGTTTTTATACTATTTTCACACCACCACCATCAGTGCGCGTGTAATTACATACTAGTAAGTACTCCATTTTATGTAATGAAATTAAATTAAATTCAGTAAACTGGATATTAATGGTGCACTGACTAGCCTGTAAGCCCATCTTTAAGGCCCATGAACCAGCGAACTTTGCTCTTCCCAGTGTCAGGCCTACTCATTTATTTCATTCCCTCTTATATGGGCCGAAGGAAGCCCAAATTTAATCAATCATGTTTCTTTTTTCTTTCACTTTTTGTTTCCCTTCTATCGGGTTTCCTAAAAAGTGGTGATTTTTCTAATATAGTTTACTTCATTTTCAATATTCGAATTCAAAACTTGATTAAAAGTGGACAAGTATCTTATCACTTAATAACAAGTAGTATTGGTTATCATGTTTTTTTCCCTCTAGAATTATTTTTTGGTGTTGTTATTCTTGAATGGATTTAATTGAGGAATTTACTGCATTAGTTCTTATATTTTGCAATATCATTTATAATATTTAAATAAGATAAGTGAAGTAACTTTAAAAATAATATATACGTGAATAACAATTTTAAGTGTGAGAATTCCGGAAATTAATGAAATGTTGTTATTTTATGTGGAATTTTTTAAAATAAAAAAGAAACCAAAGTATATAATATAAGTAACTGATTTATTCATTCCAATCTGGACAGAAAAGAATCGAGTAGGGACTGGCCAAATTGTCAGAGTTATGGGTAAATGTGAAAGAGAAAAGAAAAGAAGGGGTAAAATTAAAGTTGTTTCTCTGAATCCAATGTCAAAGGCGGGAAATCCATTTTTTTCAACACACTTGTGTTTAACCCTTTGATGAGGATAGATGATGACGTGGCTGGTTAGGAGAGAGTGATGGGCTGCTTCTGGTTTTGGCAGCATTTAAGAAGCAGAGTTGGAGTTGCAGAGGAGAGGAGAGTCAGAGGAAAAGTAAACGAAAGAAAAGAAATACTGGAAAAAAGTGATTTTCAGTTCTTCTTCTTCAGTACAGAAACGATGCTTTCACATATCTCACCTGCTCAGTTCCTTTTCATTTCGCCCACGCGCCTCCAATCTTTTTGGCTTGTAGTACTTTTTTATTTTTGGCTTCTACTCTCTTCCTCACAATTAACATTTTGCTAAAAAAATTATTAAACTTTATTAATTTACTCCTAATTCGAAAAGATGAATAGTAAAAATAATAAAATATATTAAGAAAAATATTAGTAATTACTTTAGTAATTTAATTTGAGACGGAGGAAGTATGACATATTTCGAATCTATATTTTTATGATAAAAACACAATAAAATTAAAAAAACTTAAAAACAATAATAAAAATAAACATTGTAGTAGTAGCTATCACGCGCATGAAATGTTGCTTGGTTACCTTTTGGTTACCCACGGCCACCACCAACGTTTCATGATGCATTTCTTTTTTTTCTGTTTCAAAATTTCAGTATTTTTTTCTTTGGAGTCAGTCATTTTATTAGATACTCTACTCTGAGCTAAAAAGTTAAAAAAAGAAATTTAAGATTGAAAAGTTGCAGAGCAGTGAAGTGATGATGTGATGATACAGTCTTGTTCGCGTCGTGGGTCCCGCCTCGCCCTAGGCTGTGCTTCTAAAACTCTATGAATATGATCTACCATCACATGGCCATCGTACTTCCACTTAACAGTTAACAGTGCCGTGATTTCAATGTCCCAACTTCGGAGAGTACGTTTGTTTGGCCCCTAGCTACCCATTTACCATTGTACCATTCCCCTTCCCTCTTTCTTTTTCTTCCAAATAAGTTCAATTTAATCTCCTTTGTCTATCGTCACATGGTACGTATGTGTAATTATCCCGACATAATTTTCTCAATTTCACACCCTCTAATTTAACTTTGAGTTAGTATTAATAAACAAGTTTTTTTGTACACCACCTAAAACAATCCTCTTTCCATGCAATTATGTATGTTTCGTGTTAAAATAAACAAAATTAGAGTCATTAATTAGGTAGCTAGACTTACATTACAAGCATACCAACATACCAATTAGTTTGAAACTCGATGTAGGTTTATAAAAAATATATATGTACATAAAAATGAGTGTTTTCACCATTCGATAGAGTTTTGATGATATCATAAGATTCATAACTGTGAAAATATAAAATTTTAAAGTGATTAAAACATCATTTGTTTGTTAAAATTATCATTTGTTCAACAACAATGCATAGTTTTTTTTTTCCACAAGAAGATAATAATCCCGACAAACGCTTGTATATTGGTTATCAGGAAGGTTAAGGCTTTAACAATTTTTATGTTTTATTTTTTAATTTTTTTTTAGAGAGTTTTCTTTCTTTTTCAGAAGACTTGCAAACCTTAAATTCAAACCAAATTCAAATTAACCTAACAAGAGTTACATTTTTTGATAGTAGAGGTTACCAAAAGCTAGTTGAGCCGCCCCATTCGTGCACTTTGTAACAGGCACCTAAGACAAGAAATGGTCCAACTCTTTCTATTGCATGTCCTTACAAAATATATAGCCATTTCTAATACTAGTAAGCAATTAATGTAAAGATGAGACGATAACTATTAAATAAAATCTCGAGTGTAAATTTTGAGAATGAAAAAAATTATATTGGGAGAATCACCGACTTTTAAGAGCCCTAAAAAACTCAAATTAGATTAATTTTAATTCAGACGACACCCATTAGATAAAAATAAGAGTCCCTTTTCATGCTTCCTAAATTATCGAATCGAAAAGAAATTAAATCCTTTAAATGTGCTAATGTGTTTAGTCTTATTCTACAATTTCGTGCATTGAGAGAATTGCAAATTAATGAGTCGAACGGTTTTTTTTCCTGTTATTAACGATTGATTAATAGGAGGGATTTAGTAAATTCAATCTTTAAACAATGACCGTTAATTTGACTTATATATAGTAATTGTTTATCATGAACTCTTTAACCTTTTTTACGAGTTAACTCAATGTGATCTAACAAACACTTGTGAGTTAGATTTGAAAATAAGTTTTATTTTATTTTATTTTTTCAATGGTAAACTCATGAGTGTAGTCTTGTTGCGACGCTGAAATTTGAGTGATTATGCTCTATTGATTTCTTTTTCCATTATAATGGTCTTTGTCTTATTTGTGGAAATAGACATTTAGCCTAACAACTAGATTTTGCCTTTGGTTTTACTTCTCGTATTCCCTCCAATTTTTTTTAATTGACGTTTTGACTTTTGGTACGTATATTAAAAAAACCGGATGATTCACTATTTGATCCAAAAAAGTCGTACAGGGCAAAATTGTCTCAAATAGTGAGTCATCCGGCCTCCTTAATATGTGTGCGCAAAATCAAAACGTCAGTTAAAAAAAACTAGAGGGAGTACTATTTACCTTAAATTCAATTTTAGGTAAATTATAAAAAAAGAAAAATATATATAATTTATAAAATAATCCATTTTAGTTTTGTAGTTTAAAAGCTTATATATAAATTTTATAATTTTAAAAATTACTATTTTAAACATTTCTATGTAGTTAAACCTGAGACAAGCTGAGATTTAAACTGAGTCTGAGTACTGATATTTTTATTATTAGTAAAACAATAGTTATATTATATTATATCCTTGATAAAAAAAAAACTGTGAAATGTAAACCCGAAAAATCATTAACCCAACGTATATCCTATAAAAAGAGAAAAGTAACAGGAAGAGTGCGCCTAAGCCTGTGTTGAGTTGTGGTCCATCCATGCTCTCTCTCTCCCTCCCTTTCTCATCCCCATTAAACGGTTTGAACACATAGCCCATGACTCTGAAAGATAAAAAGATGCCACCGCAGTCCAACACGTGGCGAAACGTTTTTCTCCTCCCCCTCCTTTTTAGTTTTTATCACGAGCCCAAAATGAGAACTAGATGATCACTCCCATTCTCTAACAAACAACACATCCCTCCATTCGCCTGTCACTTTGGGACATGCGATGCGACAGCCTGTAGTAGATCTAATCTAACGGTCCACAACCTCACCACCACCACCATTCATTCCCTCGTGATTCTTCTCATCTTTAGCCGTTTCTCCTTCTCTCTTTTAACCACAACCGTCGGATCAATCGATTGATCTGAAATTGGTTAGGAAGCTTGCATTGTCTGCCTCGTGTAGCCACGTAAAGACATACATAACCGGTAACCACTCTGCAATTCTTGCAAGTTTGTACGCAACAGTACAAATCATCTGTCGCTCAATTATTCAGACGCATTGCTAGCTCTTACATTTTCATGGGTTCATATTAAAAAAATCGAAATTATATATAATACTATTATTAAATTATTATATTTAATTAAATTTCAATTAAAGCTAGCTAGCTGGCGGTGATAGGCTCTGGCTAATTCTATTTTTTTTTTCTTTTAGGTACATGAGGTGAATTTAAAAACATATTTATACAAAAACCAACACCCCATCTATATGTCATAAAAAACTATGATAATTCCACGTGTAAATCCATAAAAAGAGTAGGATGTACCCAGTAAGTGAATTATCTAAAAAAAATGCACAAAAATAATAGTGATGTAGTTTTTGGCCCTTTTGGGTACAAATTGGAATTTCAATTCCATTTATAGATAGCAATGTGATAAGTACATTTTTTTTAATTAAAAATGATCCATTACGAATAGGGCTGAGCACGGGCCGGTTCGGTCCGCTTTTGGGTTCAGAACCGGACCGAACCGAAATTTTTCGGTTCTGATTATGTCAGAACCGAACCGAACCGTAAGTATTTCGGTTTTATGATCTGAGAATCGAACCGAACCGAACAGTTCGGTTCGGTTTCGGTTCGGTTTCGGTTTTTTTTAAAAAAATAAAAAAAATAAAAAAAATAAAAAAAATAAAAAAAATAAAAAAAATAAAAAAAATAAAAAAAAAATCTTTCATAGAAAAAAAGAAGATAAATTGACGAATTTGAATGCAACACAAATAAAGAAACCGCAGGACTTGTTTCAAAATTCCAATGTGGTAGATACCATCTCTGTTAAATTAAGGAAATTTTGCAAGATAATGCAACACAGAAAAAAAATTCCAACAGTAAGACCTCTTTCTAAACAGCCCATAAAATAACAACATCATGCAGCTTCATTGCAATGTGGAATTCCTTCCCCACTGCCGTTGCTTTCTTGCAAATACGGTACCTGACAAGGAAAATGATGCATAGGTGAGCATTAATTTTATGTTATCTATGCATAATCAAATACACACTGGAGTACATTGTTTGTATTAGATGTTTGTATATACACATCTATGCACGCACAAATAACACACTTTTGCTGACTTATAGGTGCATGATGACTGACTTTTCAGCAATAATGATAACAATAAGTCAATGACTGTATAGGCAGAGAGGGCTTGTTTTTTTGAAAATTTACCCCGGAAACTGAAACAAAACTCCTTGCTCAAATATAATATTTTTCCCCAGCAAAGAAAATAGCTGGAAACCATACCATCTGATTTCTTAAGCTCATACCAGGTTGGGAAATTCAGCAGTCTATTATGTCCCTTTTTCAAATTTTAAAAACAAAGAATAAAAAAATAGTAAAAAATAGTGCAGTTAAACATCTTTATACTCTCCATTTTTGCACATTAATTATATGCAAGAAGCCGACATTAGCTTGCAAGGACAATATTTATGTATATAGATAGATAGATATATACACACACACATTACGGATCTATATAAATGTTTTCTCATGGTTTATGTAAACATGGAAGGATAGTAATAAGAGACATGAGAAGAAAATAATTAACTTAAAATCTAATAATAAGGAAATGATAATGAAAGCCACAAGAGAACATCCTAACATCATCAAAAGATTTAGTGTTGTGTATCAATAATTGAAAGCGTTTCTAACAGCAGAAGCAGTAGAATGGAAACAAGAAGCATACCTCCCGGTGAGGGTGAGAGTGAGTGAGAGGCAGCGATTACGTTTGCGGCGTACAATTCCACGATCGGTCTGTGAGAGACGACGCGAGAGACGACGAGAGCAGAGAGAGGAGCGTCCAGTGAGGGTGAGAGCGACGGCGACAACCGGTGAGGGTGAGAGCAAGGGCGGCGGCCGATGAGCGCGAGAGTGAGTGAGAGGTGGCGATGTAATTTAGGTTTGTTTTTGTGGAAGTGGAACCCTAATTGCTTCTGCTGTTAATTAAATGTTAGTTGTATAATTTTAATTTAATTTTTTTGTAAAATTTAAAATAAAAAAGAAAAAAAATTACATTTGCTTGGGAGGGGATTCGAACGCCCCACCCTTTAAAAGTTTAGTTGCATACACAACCACTAAGGCATAGCAAGCTTTAATGTACATTGTGTACATATATATATATATATATATATTAGGTCTTTCGGTTTTTCGGTTCGGTTAAGGATTTTTGTAGAGGCAGAACCGAACCGAACCGAACATTTTCGGTTCTCATTGGAACAGAACCGCACCGAACCGAAAATTTACAGTTCAATTCGGATCGGTTTTTGCACACCCCTAATTACGAAGACTTCTCAAAAGAATAGCGCCTTTGTCCTATTCTCCTCCAAACAAATTTAATTTTAAAATTTTGATGGGATCTGTTGTATGATTGCACCTCTTTTTAATATAAAATCACATTTTGTAGTGTGGAATTAAATGGGTTGACTCGACCCGTTTAAAAAATGATATTTTTAATAAATAAGTCGACCGATTTTGTTAATTGAAAGGTTGATCCGGACCAATTCGTTTAATCAAAACAACGTCGTTTTAATTTGATATAAAAATTATATAGTAAATAATAAAAGTGCAGAAAAAATAAAAAATCATAAAATTATAAAAAAATCAGAAAATATAGTAAAAGAGTAAGAGACAAAATAAAAAATATGTATTTTTAATGTTTTTATTAATTTTACTGATTTTTTTCAATTTTTTTAGTTTGTTATATTATTTTGAATTTTAAATATTGTTTCTTTATTTATTTTTATTATATTTTTTCTTATTTTTATAATTTAATTGAATTAGTTAAATCTTTTAGAATTTTTTATAATTTTCTAAATTTTCTTACATTTTCTTTATATTTTTCCTGTATTTTCATTGTTTTATTATAAGTATTATGAATTTTCTATAATTTTTTTTTAAAAAAAATAAATTATTATTATAGGAATCGAACCATGTACCTCTATGAGTCACCAGTTGAATTTACAATTCGATCCAGTTCGATCTGGTTATGATAAAACCATATCATATTATTAATTATTATTACGAACCGAACCTATAACTTATCTCATAAATAGATCAAAGGTACCAATAAAGTACCGAACTCAAGTTTCAATCTTATCCTTACCCTTTAAAAAAAACAAATCGACCATTTTTATGGGTCAGACCTAACCCAACCCACTTAATTAACGAGTAAAAAATTATGACCTGAAACCTTCTTAAACGAGTTGAGTACATATCAATCCAACGGGTCAAACTCATACCCAATTACTTGTTACATCCCATTTTGGAATATGAATCATGTATCCATAATTTTTTCATTTCTCTTAATAGCAAGTTATGTGAATAAAACCTGAAACCTAAATTTTTTTAGGAAGTATCATTGAAATTTCAAACTTCATCATACATGAGACATCTTTCATTGAAGGATTTTCTTTTAATTCCCCCGAAGAAAAAGGAAAGTTCGTATTAAAAAGGATATTTTTTTTAAGCTGTCATTGTTTTATTTATTAGTATATGGCTATATGCCATATGGTGCATGATTGATACACCAAAGGCCCATTGCATTATTAGGATTTAGGCATATTCCCAGCGCGTAGGGTAGGACCACCGATCGAGCCCCCATCTATTTTTGGTTCATAAAAGAAGCATTAGTATGTGTCCCCTCCGAAATGAACAAATATAAGTAAAAGATTAAATTGTGGCCATGTGTCATGTAAGGTCACCTGCCAGACACACAATCCAATTCTCGTTCAATGATCCAATCAATTCATGAATTTGTTAACTTATCCTCCTCATAAGTGGGTCTTTAATCTTTATGGAATTTTCAAAGAATGCAGTGGATAATTAACTATTGTGGGTCCTTTTTTTTCATTGGAATGAAAGCAAACGCTAAATTATTCGAGTGATTTATAACATAATTTCGCTCATATAGTAAAAACAAAAATTAAAATATTACTCGAAAGTAATTAATCTACTTTACAAGATTTCTTTTTTAAACGGAAAATTAAAAAGGCTAAGTCACTCTTCATGCCGGTAACAAAGGTAGAAGAGTGTAACGAGAAAGAGACAAATGGCCCATTTATGATTTATGCATGATGCGTCTACTTTACCATAGTTGATGCGGCGGTGATGATCCATAATATAGCTTCACTCGTATTGTTGAGAAAATGGAAGTCCTTTTGATTTTTGTCGGTAATGTTTGATATCGGTTTTGTAAACTATAAGTTGAAATTTTGTCTATAAATTGATAATTTCGGTGTAACGTTACTCAATTTCTATTTTAAAAAATGACATCTTATTGATTGCTAAGTAATCTTAGTATCTAGTTAAAAAGAAGAAAATTTAACTAGGAGCATATGATTATAACTATGAATTTGTGTGTAAATTTGTATTTCTATGAATAAAATATCGAGTGAATGACGGGCACTTTAAAAATGACTTTGTGACATTCGATACTCACCGACACGTATTTCATACTTTAGGATACGTATAAAAAAATTAAAATTAGACATATTTTGGACACTTGAGAATACTCCGTAAATATAAAATAATACATTTATGAGTTACTTTTGGGTTAATTTTAAATTGAAGTGGGCTTTAATTGCAATTTTAAAACAAGGATGATGATTTATCTCATGACATATAAGGACATTTTTAAGCTAAATTAAAATGAAGTGAGTTTTAATCGCAATTCTAAAATAAGGATAGTAATATATATTATTATTATGACACACATAAGAGACATTTTTGGGTTTGTTTACTGTTTGCATATGCCGAGTATTAAAAAAATTATTATAAAATGTGGAATAAATATCCTAAATGTTATTTTATAACTATTAAAAATATTCCAAAATGTATAATATTATGTAAATTATATATTAAAAATATATAAAATTGACGTGTTTATAACCGTATTGAGTCCTACATTTTTTTATCGTATTAAAATATCGTATCCGTATCTATACTTCAAAGTTATTAGAAATGTATACTCAAGTTATGCTTAAAAAACACAACGGGTTGTTCATAAATTACGATTGGATAAACTCTATAGTAAGAAGAGTTTTATAAATAAAATGTTATTTCAGAAGTATCTAGTTTTCATAAAAATGTTAATTTAATATTTTATTAAAATTCACTTATTAAATTCTTACAAAATGACTTCCTAACTTTTATGTTTGAAAATTTTCATTTTCATCATTTCTATATAATGAGAAATCAAGATAAATTTTGAATGATTCTATTTAATAGTCATAGAAAATAATTAAATAAAAATATATTAAAAATATGAATCAATCATTTCGTTAATTCTTGTGAAGGTGGGATAAGAATCATTTAAAAAATAAGGAGTATCATTTAACAAAAAAAATAAATAAATTTACCAGTTAAAATAAAATTATTTAAAATTTGACACATACTTCTTCCGTCCTTCATTAAATGTTTTTTTCTGAAATAGCAACAAAAAATTAAATAAATATCAAAAAATTAAATAATATATACAATAATATATACAATAAAATTTAGTAAGAAAATAATAATTAATCACAAACGGACGGAGTAAGATATATATCAATCAAAGGATTGTCAAACTTATCAGCAAAATAAGATTATTCAACTATGAAGTATGAAGAACTGTGAAAGTAAAAAAGTGATTTTGCTTTTTTCACCCTCTCAAATCAAACGAATAGGCTAAAATTTAATAAAAAAGGAAAAAGCAATGAATCGTATAATGTCATAGGTTGCTATTGAGAACTGTGCGAAGAGAACCAACGTTCAAATTCTTGCGCCACAGCTTATCAAATCTTGAGCCAGAGATCCGGTCCCAGCCGATTACGACTTCCTCTCTCTCTCTTTCACGCCTCGGCTTTAACGGCTAACAGCTTCTTTCTGTTCTAGTCTTACACAAACACGGCTCTGCAGTGCAGCTTAATACCATAACCAGTTAACCACCTTGAGAAAAATCATCACAAAAGTTATTTGATATCGTACTAAAGTTTTGATATTTCATGACTCAATATATATCTTAATCTAAATTTGTACAGCTTTTACGCTTATCAAATTTATTATTTGAGTCAGTTATTCTTAAAAAATAAAATGCACTTAGCTTATAAAAATTAAACTTGTATTAACTATAAAAGTATCAAACAGCTCAAACTAATTATCGATACATTTTTTTTCTTCTTCCTTTGACATCTCTCCGTTACTCGTTCTCATGAGATCAAACAACATAGGAAAGTGACGATTTCCTAAACCAGTTGGCAGCGACCCAATTGTTTTTAATTTCTTCTCAAGTAATGACTCGTTTCTGTAATTTATAAATCTTACACGTTCAAATAAGACAAGATAAGGAAATGAACCAATAAGAGCTCGTTTTAAATCTATGCGACAAAATAAGAAAAGGTCCGCATATTTGTAATTTGTTTTTAAAAATATATTATACTCTTTTTGTATTTTATTAAATGTCGTTTTGGGTATTCAAAATTGATCTAAATTATATGTCGTTTTTCATCTACCAATGTAAATTTATAAAAAATTTACCGTTCTACCATTAAAGCAAATTGTATTAGTGTGCTCAGGGACGGATCCCTGAATTATTTTCAAGGGGGCGCCCCTAATTTTTTTTGGGGAAATAGCTTAAAACACTCCTGTACTGTACGCGAAAACCAAAAACCTCCCCTATCCTTCAAAAAGTCCATGACACCTCCCCTAAGGGTCAACGACAAAAACTCGGTCTCCGTTAGTCAAACTAACAGACCGTTAGTGTTGACCGTTGACTTTAATTAAAAAATTCAAAAAAAATGTAAATTTTTTAAAAAACATATAAAAAAATCTTAAAAAATCTATAAAAAACGTAAAAAATTCACAAAAAACATCTAATTTTTTTAAAAAAATGTAAAAATTCACAAAAAAATGCAAGAATTCAAAAACAAAATCTAAAAATTTCAAAAAATATCTTAAAAAATGTAAAAATTCACAACAAAATGTAATTTTTTTAAAAAATAAAAATAAAAATAAAATCCACAAAAAAATGTAAAATTAAAAAAAATATAAAACATCCAGAAAAAATGTCAAATCCATAAAAAATGAAAAATCCAAAAAAACCGTAAAAATTCAAAAAAATCATATTTGTTTAAAAGAAATTAATTAACGTAAGGAATTGTTT
Organism: Viola odorata; assembly: GCA_963691705.1. Lineage (NCBI taxonomy): Eukaryota > Viridiplantae > Streptophyta > Magnoliopsida > Malpighiales > Violaceae > Viola > Viola odorata. The sequence goes on from OY829541.1 coordinate 53,472,945, forward strand.
ATTTTTTTGGATTTATCACATTTTTTCAGGATTTGTAGTTTAATTAAATTTTTTATAAACAAATTAAATTTTTTATGATTTTTTTTGGATTTTAACACTTTTTTATATTTTTCTGAATTTTTTTACTTTTTACATTTTTTTAAATTTTTTGTGAATTTTTACATTTTATTTTTATTTTTAGGTTTATTAATTTTTTTGAGATTTTTTACATTTTTAAAAAAAAATTGATATTTTTTGTAAATTTTTACATTCTTACATTTTTTAAAATTTTTTTAGATTTTTTTATAGAATTTTTACAATTTTTTAATTAAAATCAACGGTCAACACTAACGGTCTGTTAGTTTGACTGACGGAGACCGAGTTTTTTTGTTTTTGTATTTTAAAGTGAAGGGAAACGAGTTGAACGAAAAAATGAAAAAATGGTTAAAAGTATTCGTATCCGTCACTAAATAACAAATATTAAAATAAACTTAACAAAAAGATAAATAAGAAGACGATATAAAAAAAAATTATACATTAGAATTCATACAATATACAGATTCTTATAATTTAAATTTTATTTCATAATTTTTTCGCATTTTTTATCGCTTTTCCCATTCGAACTCATATTGGTTCCGAGTAAAACTCTCGAAACCAATGGTCGAATAATTTCGCTCACTAGCTACTTATTTTTTATTAATTTTCTATCTCGTTGCGTTTCGTTCAATTTTTTATTTTAGCATTTTTTCTGTTTGAACTTTTGTCACATTATAAGCGAATTTTTATCGAGCTATGTAGCGAACTTTTCGTCTAATTATTTCAGATTATTTTATTATACATTTTAGCATTTTCGGTTCGAGTTTTTGTTCATTTTTGAGCGAAATTGCTCGTACCACAGACTCAAGCTAAAAAAAAATAGCAAAGGGAGAGTCAACTTTGATCTCAACCATTGATCTGGTTGACCAAAGCAAGATCAAACGGTTGTGATAATTAGCACGTTGGCTACGTCTTCTCTTCGACAATACTTTTTACAATTGTATTGCCAATGTAGTAAGAAGAGAGGCAGAGGCTAGGGATTTGATTTGGTAGAGGAGAGGAGAGGGCTAATGGGCTTAGTAAAAAAAAAAATTGATTGGGTCAGGGTGGGTGTCCTCAAGTGGATCTGTCCCTGAAGTGTGTTGACTTCTCGTAAATAATAAACAATGTAAGAGATATAAAAATTAGTAAGAACTTTAATTTTTCTAAACCAATCATTGTTTAAAAAAATATATCAACACCTAAAATGATATTTAATAAAAGCAAGAAAATCTTACAATTAAATGATGTAAAATATGATCAAATTGCATTAAGATATTATTTTTATTTATTATAATTTTTGAAGGGAAGTCTAGACAAGTCCACGAGAGTCGAGATAGGAATGGGCATCTTAAAGATTTAATCCCCCCCAAGAAATAAGTAAGAACAGGGCAGGGATGGGCATCTAGATTGGTTTATATATATATGTGTGTCAAGAAAGGTGTCAACCTCTTGAATGGTTTTGTATCCACACAAAGTCTAGAGAGAAAAAAAGTGGACGGGGGGAGATGATATGAGTGCTCTTATCCTGTATTAATTAGGACTGCCAAAAACCCAAAAAAATTTGGTATACGATCACGATACTTGTCATTTGGGAGAAACTAAAAAAAAATACTCCTTTAAAATCATGCGGTGTTAAATTAAGTCCTTTAAGATTCATAAAATTCATAGCTACCCAATACCAAATCCGCCAATTCCCTTAATGGCAAGAAAAGAAAAGACCATGAATGGTACTATCCTCCCACTCCACGCAAGGGTGCCCTTCAAAGGTGGGATAGTTATGACCTACAATCCACCACTTTGGATACTTCTCCATGTTTGGTTATCAAATACCACCACTAAACACCGATAATACGATTACCATACCTACCGCTTTTATTTTTGTGTAGAGGATGATGATCAATTTAATGCAAATATGGTAAATTACAATTTGTTGTAGTTTGTAATTACCAATTTTAATTTCCGTTTCACAAATTAAAGAGATACTATATATCAAGAATTTTTCTCAATTAAATTATAAAATAAATAAAAAATTGTCATTGAATTATAGTGTGATAAAAAGAATTCCAAGTAAAAGTGTACAATTCGCAAGTAATTATAATAAGTGAGGAGTATTAAAATATTAGTTGTCCGAAATCATTGAAACGATCATGGAGGAGATGAGCTGCCTTTCCAGCCAATGTGGGGCGAAACACGCGCAAAACGACCAACAACCCTTCCGTTTTACCGTTTTTCTACTTTTACTGTGGACCGCGTCTTTTTTACCAAACCCCAAAGCCGTCACGATAGACTCAGCCACTACCACTACTAGCCAGCCCATGCGATGCGCCCATGCCCATCCATCCAACTGCCGTAACGGCGTTAAATCCTAACCCATCCAATCCAACCAGATCATAAAAAAAAGGAAAATGAATGGTGTGATTAGTTAGGTAACTTTAGTTTTCTCTCTCCATTTAATTTATCCACAATATCCACAAACACAGCACCCCACCCGCGCCTATTTCCTCTGTGTTTTGTCCTTTTTTTCAAACCCAACTACCATACTAACAAATAACAAGAACATCCTTTCCTCCTCCTCCTTCTCTCCCATCCCTTCTCTACCGTCAGAATTCCGGCGAGTTGCCGGCGGGGAAATATCTCGCCGGGAATTCGCTTAATTTTGTTCACCTGATTTCTAATTTTATTGCCTTGTTTTAATTTATTGTTTTCAAAAAAGTAAAAGGCGGAAATATTCTCCGTCTCTCTTTTCTTTCTTTTTCTGTATTTCTCTGTTTCTTTGCGTGTGGTCTGTGCGAAATAGCTGAAAAATGCAGTGAAGGAAACACACGCAAAGATTCATTTTTATTTTAAAAAAACCCCTCTCTTTCTTCCTTCCGTTCTCTGTTTGATCTCTCTACATTTTGTACCTCCGCGGTTCTTTCAATTTTTCTAGAGGGTGATAGCCTGGAATTGGAGGAGGAGAAGAAGAAGATGGGCTTCCAATTTTGCTAACACGGTGCGTTTTCTGTTCTTTGTACAAGTTTAAGCTCAAAATTAGGAATTTTATTTCTGTGACCAGCTTGTAAAATTAGGAAAATTTAGCTGTCTTGTTTTGTCTGCCTCAATCGTTTGATCTGTTGGTTTTTCTTCAATGTGTTTTATTTTTAACTTCTCCTGGAAATGGGAATTTCAGTTTAGCTGAAGGCTTTCATTTTTCTTCCTTCCTTCTTCTTTTGATTTTTTTCAGTTTAAAAAAGAACATTAGGTAAATTGTTAAATGTATATTTTTGTTTTTGTTTTCTCTGGACGCAAAAGGTGTGTATTCATGTTTTGGTCGTTGGTAGGTAAGCAAGTGGCTTTCGTTTTCATGACAGAATACTCATCTTACGGTCTTGCTTTCAAGTAATAAAACTTTGAAAAATATATTTTTAATAATAATAAAAGTGGTCATTTTGATGCTTGTGCTCTCATTTTACTCTTTTAGAGGTTGCTAAGTGTACAAGAAAGTTTCTACCTTTCTGTGTTCTTTCTTAAATTGATCCGTACTCTTTTGTATGGTTTGCTTGCCATATGAAGGCATTGACTTTTGGGTTCTATATACAGGAGAAAGAGAGATGGACTGAGCTAGCTTGTCAGTAAAGTACTTTGTGTGAGAATATTGAGGTTTCTGTCAGGATTTTGGCTTGTTAGTTGAACCATGCCGTTTGAAATTGTGGATCAAAGGGGTGGTACTCCATCTTCCCGTTTCTTTGAGGACATCTGTTTTCCTCCTGAGGTACATGGAACACATCTAAAGTTGTTTGTGCAGTGGTAATATATAGTATTTGTTTTATGGATTACTCAAGCCTTGTGTTTGCAATTTTGTGTTGGCAGAGACAAGTTGGCTTTTGGAAGCAACATACACTTTCCGATTACCCTGGTGAGGATCGCTCCCTTTTATTTACTTCCTTCAAAGAGTTGGTTGTTGCTTACTAAATGCTTCTTCAACTTTATCGTGGATTATGGTTATCCATCCAAGGTTGCCGAACCTTTTTAGGCACGAAATTCGAGTACACTGAATAAGTGCGCCAAATGCTGATGATGTAGAGTTAGAAGTAATGACCTGTGATTCATTCACATGGAATGAGTTTGTAGTTTAGTGCTGTATCGTTAGCATTTTTGTGACCGATTAGTTTTCATTGCTGTCACTTTTATGCATGAGTGATGCATGTGATTTTTTCTTTTCAGTTGCTTTGTTGTTCTGTTTCTATGTTTTTGATATCACAAATTTTAATTGTATATCCATTTTCCTCATATAGGAGTAGATGGGAGAGCACCTAATTCTGTCTGTAAGTTGGTGGCTGCACCACCCTTGGAAAGGTTTTCACCCACTTGGGCATTGCCGGTGGATTGTATGAACTTGCCACAATCACTTCCAACCAGAGATCAGGAAATGCTACCAATTGGTGCTGGGGGTGAAAATATGCCCAAGCCTTCCTGGAACTCTATTGATCAACCAAAATCCTTGTCAAATGTCTCTTTGCAATCTTCATCTTATAGTTTGGGCGGTAATAAAATTGGCATCAGTGGGACTCAGTGGGAAAGCAGTCTGTTCTCAAGCTCGGTGTCTGATATATTTAGTAGAAAATGTAAGCTACTTTTTTTCGTGCTGCCAGACTGTTAATTAATTCGTACTTCTCTGACAGCGTTCTTTGAGTTGCGTTAATGTCACAATTTCATACTGCATAGTGTTCACTGTTATTGATTAGTTGTTTGGTAACTTTACTTTAACTATTAAAGTTTATACTGTGTGAACTAGCAGTGTCTGATTTTTTCTCTTATCTGTTTTTTCAGAAATACTTTCTTTTGTGTTTATTTCTGTTTGCTCTCTCTGTCATGCTTTTCTCTCAAATTTGAAATCTCATTTGTTGCCATATGCTTCATATGGGTGTATCTATGCATTCCTTTTTGCTTATTGCCTATCTTGATAAAATGTACTTCCACATTCTGCAGTGAGATTATCAGGAGATGAAGTTCATTCTCGTCAGCGTGTTAAGCCCATTATTTCTTCACACGAGGAATACGAGGCTATTGATTCTATTGAAGAAATTGAGGCACAGACTATTGCAAATCTCCTTCCTGCTGAAGATGACCTATTTTCTGGAGTGACTGATGAGTTTGGACACAAAACTCAGGCCAATAGAGGAGATGACTTGGAAGATTTTGATCTGTTTAGCAGTGGTGGAGGTCTGGAGTTGGAAGGTGAAGATCGCATGGGTGTAGGGAAAAGGGACTCTATTTTATGTGGAGGGGGTTCTAATGGTTCAGTTGTTGGTGAACATCCTTATGGGGAACATCCTTCTAGAACACTTTTTGTCAGAAATATCAATAGCAATGTTGAAGATTCTGAATTAGAGGCCATTTTTAAGGTACAAGGCTACATGATTTTTGATATTTTGCATATCATCTATCTACCTTCCATTTCTTTAGTTATTTGACTACACACGCTTAATTAATTCATTTTGTTCTATAAAAAGAAATCTAACTTTTATGGCTAGGATCTTTGACATTTGCGTTTTGTTCTATCAGCAATTTGGAGATATCAGAAATCTCTACACTGCTTGCAAGCATCGTGGCTTTGTTATGATATCTTATTATGATATAAGAGCAGCCCGGAATGCTATGAGAACACTTCAGAACAAGCCACTTAAGCGTAGAAAACTTGACATTCACTATTCGATTCCCAAAGTGAGTGGTTTGCCATTATTCTTATCTTTCAAATGGGTAGATATCTTTGTAATTCTTACAGTGTTTATCGGAGTTTTACTTGATCATTGGAGACTTACTTATTCAGTTAACTTTGGTTTGCTCCTATACCAGGATAATCCATCAGACAAAGATATTTACCAAGGCACTCTGTTGGTTTTGAACCTTGACCCTTCTGTTTCAACAGAGGAGCTTCACCAAATATTTGGTTTCTATGGGGAAATTAAAGAGGTAATTATTTCCTGGATTTCTTTTTTTCCTATTCATTTATGCAATTGAAAATTTCTAATTTATGAAATAATTGCTTGTGGCTTGCAGATCCATGAAACTCCACAGAAGCATAATCAAAAGTTCATAGAGTACTATGATATTAGAGCTGCAGAAGCCGCCGTCTCTGCATTGAATCAGAGTGAGATTGCTGGGAAGCAGATCAAGCTTGAACCAAGCTATCCTGTGGGTGCATTTAGCGATTCTCATCAGAGTTCTAGTGTTCCAGCAAACTCCCTGTCTCCAGCAGCTATGGCATCTCTTGGCAAACAGTTTGGTCATCATGAAAGTAACTGTTCTGTGGATGAAATGAAGTTTGCTAACCAACAAATTTCAAGTTTTCACCCTCATTCACTGCCAGAGTATCATGACAATTTAGTTGATGGTATTCCATACCATTCTTCAAGCACTCTTGGAGACAGGTCTGGTAGTTTTGGTTCCAAAGTGACTGAAGGAATCGGCAGTAGACACATTCAAGGAGTAGGTTCGAATGGGCACCTGATGGAAATTAATGGAGGGGGTAAGTTTGGATTGTCACGATGTTCTATGCTTCATTTTTCCCCCTTAAGGATTTCTTTGAGATGGATGAAGGAGATATATTGAAGGTTTTTGCATAAGAAAAATTTAGGTTCATGAGGTTTGAGGGTAGTTGTAGCTAATTCAAAAAGTTTTGGTTAACAAATGATGGATTACTGGAATGGTTAGCGCACTTGTACCCCATTCTTGGACACAAGTCCGAGTCGTGTAGTCACTCCCATTGTGGGAGCTTAAGATCACCGCTCCTCTCCCAACAAGGTATTAGTAGTCTGTGTAGACCATAAAAATAGATTGGGGGTACCCTGGGTTCTATTGAAAAAAAGAGAGAAGAGTTCTGGTTATAGGCTTGCTGAGTGGTCAAAAGATGAGTTTCATGAATAAGGGAGTAAGAGAGAAGTGAGAGAGTTATCTTACAAACACACCAACTGAACCACCTCGTTCCTCAGTTTTTACGTAACTGCTTTCATTGACAAACTTTGGAATGTTAAAGCTGCTGTGGTTATTGCTATATGTAGTTGTAATTTTTCTGACCGAACCAACTAGTAGTTCTTTTCAAAGGAAAATTTGATGTAATTTACCACTGTCATTGAAGTTTAGCTGGTAGCCTTATTTCTAAAGTTACTGATTGTGTCATTTTTGGATCCGATGGAATTGCTCTACAGTTTTTGGATCTCCAGCTAATGGAAACTGCTCTGTTCCTGGACACCGTTACATGTGGAACCACAACAGCTCAGGTCAACAACATCCTTCAAATCGCATGATTTGGCCAAATTCCCCATCATTTGTCAACGGCGTTCAGGCACATCACCTTCCACACATGACAGGATTCCCCGGGTCACGTCCTGTGATGCTGAACACTGCTCCAGCACAACACCACATTGGATCTGCACCAGCTGTCAATCCGTCCCTGTGGGACAGGCGCCAGGCTTATCTGGGGGAGTCTCCTGAAGCTTCTAGCTTCCACTTGGGCTCCCTTGGGAGTGTGGGTTTTCCAGTGAGCTCTCCACCCCATCCTATGGAGATCACATCCTGCAGTATTTTCTCTCATGTTACTGGAAATTGTATGGACATTGCTAAAATTGCGGGGCAACGCTCTTCTCCACAGATGTGCCATGTCTTCCCTGGGGGAAACCCAATGATTTCAATGCCATCCTCTTTTGATTCTCCTATGGAACGTGTAAGAAATCTGTCACACCGTAGGATTGAATCAAATTCCAGTCATTCGGATAAGAAACAATATGAACTTGATCTTGATCGCATAATGCGCGGTGATGACAGCCGGACCACACTGATGATAAAAAACATTCCCAACAAGTATGTGACAAATTCTCTTGCCCTCCTTTGCACTTCTATAATCTTCGCATAATTTGTTTCTTGGAAGTTTTATGAATATCAAGCTGTGGTTAAACTGCACATCTTGAGTTTCATGATACATGTGCTGGTGTGCTGCACCTCTTGTGCCCTTATAATCAATTCATAATAGACTGAAATTGACTCGGCAAGCCAATGTGGCCAATGTTTTAAAAGTAGATTTTTTTCTAGAATTACATTACATATGGTGATTATGTTTTATGCTGAATTTTTCTAGTATGAAGTCTTGCTTTTCTGGGTGTATCTGCATTTTAAAGTACTCATCCTCTAACATGCATTTTTCTTGCTCATGCTTTTTGACTTTTATATGTTTGTTTTTGCAGATACACTTCAAAGATGCTTCTGGCTGCCATTGATGAGTTCTGTCGAGGAACTTATGATTTTATTTATTTGCCTATAGACTTCAAGGTAAATGTTCTTGTGGATGAGAGATCTTTTCCTTTCCTCCTCTCCTGAACAAACAAACACATATACTGCATTATTTTATAGTTTTACTATGTGTTGAACTAATTCAACTTGACAAATTTGATCTACAGAACAAATGCAATGTGGGCTATGCATTCATTAACATGACTGATCCTCAACAAATTATCCAGTTCCATAAGGTTTGTTGTTGGATTTAGTAAATTGATGATATTGCTCTCTGCTTGAAAGGAAATTAAAGTAATGAGATACCAAAAAATTGTTTTTTGCAGGCTTTCAATGGTAAAAAGTGGGAGAAGTTCAACAGTGAAAAAGTGGCGACACTTGCATATGCTCGGATTCAGGGAAAAGCTGCTCTTATTGCTCATTTTCAGAATTCAAGCTTGATGAATGAGGATAAACGCTGTCGCCCTATTCTCTTTCATACTGATGGCCCAAATGCTGGTGATCCGGTAAGATATTTAACTTGCTGTTAGCTTGCCATAGGTCTAATGATTATCCATTGCTTATATTGCTTGATGGATATTTGATGTGGGATTACCTGTGAAGTCTTAATGTCTTATCTTTGCTTCCTTCGTTGGATGCCCGTTTTGGGTTTCCTTGGGGGAAGGTGCTGGTAGAAGTCCATTGAATCATATCATCCAGCCTATGGTTCAGTTGTTCCTCCAGCTCACATTAATTTAGTCTTTACACTTGCTAAATGGTGCAATTTTTTTGCTTAGATTCTCTTATGGTTTCCTCTTTTCCATAAGCTGGATATGATAATAAGAATGGATCTGTCTCTAAAATCTGTTGAAGCACTTTGTCTGCCTGGTCCAGTTCCTGTCAGAAAGCTTCTTTTGATGGCTTATCCTATATTGATAATGGATAAATAACATGTAGTGAAATCTTGAACCATCTGCAGTATCTTCTTTTGATGGGTTTTTTTTAGTTATTTACCATACTTGACTTGTTGGTTGAGCGTATGGAGTGCTAAAACTAACCCATTTCCTTGTCCGTTCAGGAGCCATTCCCCATGGGCTCTAATATTCGATCTAGATTGGGCAAGCCTAGAAGTAGCGGCAACAGTGAGCACCATCACCATGGGAGCCCTTCAACTTTCGTGAATGGAGAGGATTCTTCAAGCGGTTCACGTTCACCGTCAGGTTCAGAATGAGCTGCCTGGTTCATACTAACTCTAAAACACTGCTTGAATACAAAAACTATGTCCACCCCAGTTCTGTATATTAGGGGCGGCCTGACGTCTATCTTTTTGGCTATAGAGGCTGTTTTTGCAAAACCTCTGGTATCAGAGCACTCATCCGGAACTAAGTGGCCTACCTGAAAATTGTGCCGTCCACAGAAATTTTCTTGTCTAGGTCTATGCTTTAAGTGTAGAAAAGAAGGCTTAACTGAGGGTCAAAATTTTGGTTAGTCATGATGTACACAAGTTCTGTGCTCTTACGTATTTTGCACAAAGATGTTTCCCTGTTTTTGTTCTCAGTTTTGTATCTCCATCCCTTGTAATTTACGGTTTAAAAAGGTTATCTAATTTCATTTTCCCTCTATTTCCTCTTCTGCCCCTACTATGCCCAGTCTATGTTCTCTCTACCCACCCACTGCTCAGGGTTAATCTTTTCTTACAATTGTACTAAATCAATAGATTATTAATATACTCGGATGAGTGATGAAATTGAAATTACCATGTGTTGGGGTTTGTGTATTTGGGCTGGCTAGGGCTAAGTTTTCATGGGCTTTCTTCATTTGGGCCGCAACCTTATTCGGTTGAAGGCTGGTTTTTGTAATGAAAATGTATCAATATATGATGAAAATGAATGTTGCAGCTCCAATCAAAACTTCTTGTTTAGAACAGGAAATGCAGAGAACAATTGCATTAAAACTTGTTTACCCCATCAAACGCCATTACCGTTTCAATCCATGCTTGTTTTTCTCTTCCGACACGCTAACACCCATTCCTTATGGAGGGGAATCGCAGGATCCTCTCTACACAGACATCCCAAAACCTCCCCAGGACAAGTCGGAGAGAAAACCGTACCCAACTCCCATGGAAGTTTTGATTCAGAGAGCAAAACAAGAGAAGGAAGCCAGAAAAGCCCAGCCTTGTAGGATGCTGGAGCACTCACCCGATAACGGATTACTAGTTCCCGAACTCGTCCCCGTCGCTCACCGAGTTTACCGAGCTCGCGAATCGCTCCTCTCCGGGCTCAACAAACTCGTCAGACTCATCCCAGTTCAACGCTGCAGGTAATTGTACTTATAATTATAGTCAAAGTTTGCAATTTGTGGAGTTCGATGAATTTGGGTTTGTGTGGTAATTTGAAATTTGTTACGGCAGATGGTTATTTTGATATGGTTTTCCTAGGTTTTGTCATGAGGTTCATATTGGTAAAGTGGGTCATGAGATTCGGACTTGTACGGCGCCAGGGAGTGGTATGCGGAGTGCTAAGCATGTTTGGAGGAAGGGAAGGGTGCATGATGTGATATTTTTTCCTAAATGCTTTCATTTGGAAGACCGTGCTGTGAAGCCGAGGGTTGTCCATGACGATAGGCTCAGCGTCCCGCGGATTCCGGCCATTGTGGAGTTGTGTATACAGGCTGGTGTGGACCTTGAGAAATGGGCTACAAAGAGGAGGACGAAGGCTTTGTATTCTATCGAAGGAAGGATTGTAGACTTTGAGGAAGTCAGAGGAAGTGACGAAATGAGGATCAGAGAATATATGAAGGATCATGACCCTCCTGTAGATTTGGATTCTGAGACCACATTTGATGAATCTTCATTGAGTAAGATCGAGTCGGGGAAAGAAAGTAATGCTTTTGATGATTGGAGTGATGAAGTTCGTGAAATTAGAGAATTAAGCACTCGGACAATGGAGTCGTGGTTTGAAATGGTATCAGGAGCGAAGAAGATCATGGAGAAGTATAGTGTGCTGACTTGTGGGTACTGTTCTGAGGTTCAGGTGGGTCCAAAGGGACACAAGGTGAGGGACTGCAAGGGAACAAAGCACCAGGCTCGTGACGGTCAGCATGCGTGGCAGGAAGCAACCTTAAGTGATCTTGTTGGTCCCAATTATGTCTGGCATGTTCGTGAGTTGAATGGTTCTCCTCTAGATAACAAGTTGAAGAGGTACTACGGCAAGGCTCCAGCTGTGGTAGAGTTGTGTGTGCAAGTTGGTGCTCCTATTCCGGATCAATATAGGAGTATGATGAGATTAGATGTCGTTCCTCCTGACCGTGATGAAGTTGATCTAGTTGCTTGAAATGAATTGTCATATTATTGGGTGAAACTCTTTCAAGTGAGCAGCTGAAACAATCGAAGGAGATCAACATAGAGGTAGACATGGCAGAATTGTCTCTGGCTACACTGAGGAAGCTCTGGACTAGGAAGACCTGACCAGCAACCTGTCAGCTCCTATAACTGATCCTCATCCTCGCACCCACTTTTACGGTGCCAGCCCTTCTTAAGGGGACCGGAGATTGCTATGAGTCGAGGGGAAGGGATGCGTTGAATGCAGGTATAACAATCACAGCATTGAAACAACCCTTATTAGCTGTTTTCCGAAAGACAGTAGTATTCCGACATGCACTGGGATTCCTCCTTCTGACTGTCAGGGATCAACAACTGCAGGACTATTTACTGTAGGGAGGACAGCGGTATACACCAGCAGAAGCAAAACTGGTTTCGAGTATTTCAAGATGAGCAAAAACATCTGGAATCTTTATTTTGAAATGGTCTTTTTGTCTGTCTTCTGTTGCTTTATATTCTTTAGTGTAGGATCGATAAACATGGGTTATCTTATACGGCCCAGGTAGAATATTCGATCTGATTTCTTCCCTATTGTTTCCTTGTAAACATGTAAGTACTTGTTTTATTATTACTATCTTCTTCACAGTTGAATGCAACGACCTGCCAACGTACTGCATCTCCTGTAAAGCCTTTTGATTTTCTTGGTCATCGGTGCTAAAGTTGTGTTCTTAAAAGTATGCGGTTCTTGTGCTCGAATGAGAATAGTATCTTACCGAAAAGATGATACCAAGCTTCTTGGGCCGCAGAAATTAATCACACTACCCTATCTCCATATTTGAGAATTGGACTTACCTGGATGGATGATTACTGGACTAAGTGGCAGCCATCCTCTTTGGTATAGTAAGATTGACATTTAAGAGCAGAGAGACTATGACTGATATTAATAGGTAGGATTCGAATTCAAACCACTAACAACGTTCGATATCGACAATGTTAAGTGGTAGATACACAGGATTCATAATCTTTTATTATCAAACAAAGTTATTTTATGGGACAAAAAAGAAGTTATTTTTACTGATAAACAAAATTGGACTAAAATGATATGGTAGGTAGTATATATATAGTACGTGGAGCTCTAGTAGTGAACTAAAATAAGAAAAAAACTAAACCAAGAAAATAAAACTATTGGACAACTTTAATACTTGCAATTTTTTTTTGAGAATTTAATCCCAAAATTCAACCGTAACAAGAAGCCACTTTTGGGTTACAGATAAAATAGGAAAAATGCTCTAAGAATTTTTTTTTAATACAATTTTTTTTTGGGGCTTAGGGTTTTGGGTAATGGTGTTTGGTTTGGAGTTTACGATTTAGAGTTATTGGTTTAATGATGATATGATACATATCACGTGACGTATGATTGGGTAATGTGTCACTTGCCACATAATTTTTTCCAGTGTTATTGTGACATTTTTTAAAATGAAAAATTATGTAATATCTTTCACTCACCGTAAATATAATAATTAAATAAAATATACTTTATTAAATAAAATATTTAAATTAAGGAGGGAAAATATCATTTAAGTGTTTTTTTTTCACTATACATATTTAAAATTCTTTTAAGTGATTCCTTTAATTTAAAATATCATTTTCAAAAAATTATGAGAAAGAATTAGGAATTTATATCTCTAGACTATGATAATAACCATTTGGGACTGCGCACCCGGGGGTCCCTCCACTTATTATTTTCATTTTAGTCAGTCCCTAACGTTTGTTTTTGTTCGATTTGGTCCTACACGTTACCTCCGTTAGACCCGCGGAGTCCCTCCTCCGTTAACGAGGCAAACGGGCGTTAGTTTTGATTTTTTTATTATTAAATCTGTCTGACCGTGGGACCCACATGTTAGGAAAATTAATTTAAAATTTAAAAATATTAGAAAAATACGAAAAAATTAGAAAAATTAAAAGAAAAATATTAGAAAAATACAGAAAAATTAGAAAAATTAAAAGAAAAATAATATTATTAATTTAAAAAATACAGAATATTTAATTTTAAAATTAAAAAGTATATAATTAATTTTAAAATTCAAAAATATATAATTAATTATTTTTAAAATTCAAAAAAATAATTATTTAATTTCTTTCTTTTTTTCTCTTTCTTTCCTTTTTATTTAATTTTAAGAAAAAAGAGTAAGAAAGAAAGAAATTAAGAAAAAAAAGGAAAGAAAGAGAAAAAAAGAAAGAAATTAAATAATTATTTTTTTGAATTTTAAGAAACGGGAAATATCATTTTTTTTCTTTTCTTCTCCGTTTTTCTCATTTTTATTTTCTCTTTCTTTCCTAATTTATTTAAATTAACAAAATTAAAAATGAAATAAACAAAAAATAGAATTAAAAATCTAAATCAATTTGAATTTTAATTCCAAAATTTCGTTTCCTATATCTCTTCCTCCTCTCTCTCCTCCATTTCTCTTCCAATCCTCCACTGCATAAACCACTCTTTCTTCCAACCACCATACAGTCACACCATCTCTCCTCCATTTCTCTTAAAAGAAAAAAAGAAGAAAAGAAAAGAAAAGAAAAAGTAGGAATAATTATTTTTAATTTGTTTAGTTAAATTCGTTTTAATTTTATTAATTTAAATTAATTAGGAAAGAAAGGAAAAAAAGGGAGAAAAACGGAGAAGAAAAGAAAAAATAATAATATGTCAAAAGGGAGAGAAAAACGGGAGAAAATATATAATTAATTTTAAAATTCAAAAAAATAATTATTTATTTTCTTTCTTTTTTTCTCTTTCTTTCCTTTTTTTTCTTAATTTCTTTCTTTCCTACTCTTTTTTCTTAAAATTAAATAATAAGGAAAGAAAGAGAAAAAAAGAAAGAAATTAAATAATTAAATTTTTGAATTTTAAAATTAAATATATATTTTTTAATTTTTTAATTAAATATTCTGTATTTTTGAAATTAATAATATTATTTTTATTTTTCTAATTTTTCTGTATTTTTCTAATATTTTTCTTTTAATTTTTCTAATTTTTTCTAATTTTTCTAATATTTTTAAAATTTAAATTAATTTTCCTGACATGTGGGTCCCGCGGTCAGACACTTTATCAGATTTAATAATAAAAAAATTAAAACTAACGGCCGTTTGTCTCGTTAACGGAGGAGGGACTCCGCGGGTCTAACGGAGGTAACGTGTGAGATCAAATCGAACAAAAACAAACGTTAGGGACTGACTAAAATGAAAATAATAAGTGGAGGGACCTCCGGGTGCGCAATCCCCATTTTTTAAGCATATATTTTAACATTTTTTAAGGAGATAAAATATTAAAAACAAAAAATAATCTCTCGAGGGAAAAAAACAAAAACAAAATGCAATTAAAAATAAAAGAAAACCATTGAGTTTCCTCTGGTTCCCTCCGTGGTATAAACCACACTTCCTCTCCGCGCTCACCCAACAGAACACGACCTCCCACCTCCCCCACTTCTTTTGCGCCAGCCCGCGCGACTGAGCAGCCAGAAAAAAACGCGATTCCGAGCTAATGACTTCCGCTTCTCCTCCGATTCTCAAGAAACCGAAACTAGAACGGATTGAAGATCACGACGGAGTAGTAGCAAAACCAAACTCTATGGCCAACCAATCCAACGGACAAGACGACGACGAGGAAGAAGATACTATCAGCAGAGAAGAGCAGGAACTTGCTCTCGTCGCCTTAATCGAACACCGCGCGCGTGAAGTTCAGCATCTCCATCAACGCATCTCTTATTATAAATCTCAGGTCACACTTCCTTTTCTCCTTTTTATTGAGTTTTTTATATTACTATTACTGTATCTAAATGTGGAGGTAATAGTTTAATCATTTCTCGATTAAAATCTTATTCGAAAGTTATGATTCATACATATTAAATGAATGGAATTCATATTATTGTTTGTAGTAAATAAGCAAGTTTAGATTTCCCCCCGTTGTTCTATTATTGTAGTAAGTAAGATAGCTGTTACTGTTAGGTAGAGTATACAGGCCAGATTTTCTTGAAGAATCTGATGCCAGTAAGATTCTAGTGGTATGAAATTGTCAAAATAGTCAAAATACCATGTCTTTTTGGGGAATGTTTGCCTGAATACTATTATGGGAATTTGCAGCTCGATCAAGCGGAGAAGATGTTGGAGGATTCAAAACTGCAATTGGCTCGGTTGCGTGGGCAAACTTATGCAGCGGGTAAACTATCGAAAGAGAATGAAACTAGGAGTATGAAGGAACCATCTTTAGAGAATGAATCTAAGAGTCTGAAGGTGGAGAGCAGAGCTGCGAGTCCTGTGGTCTTGAAAGAAAGCCCTCTGGGAAACCAGTCTCAGTCTAGGACTGAACTTTTGATTCCAGCAGTAAATCCAAAAGTTTCACAACCTGTAAAAACAATAGGGTCTAGTGCGAAAGCTTCTGTTGGTTCTGTTGCTAAATCAAATTCCTTTGGCTTCTCTAATACTGCTACCAAAGTGAAAGTGGAGAAGTCTTACAGGAGTACTCCAGCTGCTGAAGTTGTTGAAATCCAGGATAAAGGAACGAAAAGGAAAACTGGTAATACTTTTGCTTTATGAAATGGAAATTCACTTTGCAATCGCCTGTGACCCCATGTGCGGTTCTTCCTGTTTGTGTCTTCTCCATTTAGTATTTTGCATGTATGGATGTGCACTGTTCGTTGCTGCCCTATTTTTTACTCATGTTATGGTCTTAATTAGTTCTATTTATAACATACGTATAGTTTTTTTTTTTTTGGTATTTCAGAGCAGAAAGAACACAAGGAGTTGATTCCCCTGGTACGCTGTAGTTCTTCCCCACACACAGTCAACTGCTATGGAAGCAATCACATATCCAGTCAGCACAAGAGGAAGTTGAGATGTCTTGCTCTATGTCCAGTGAATGACCAGCTTTTTGTGACCAGGTGATAATATTCTGCTACACGTATGTTGTTACGGAAAAAGATTATTAGCGAAAAATAAGTTGTGCTCTTTGTAGCTGGATAAGAGCATGTCCACTTGATTTGAGATATGATCTTGAATTTTTGTTTCACTTAAGAAGAAATGTGAATTCCAGTGGTTGATGGAGATAAATTTCACGTTTGTTTATTTGGTATATTTTTGGTAGTTAGATGTTTTTTGTTGTTCATATAGTCTTTTTGCTTCAGCAACTAACTCGTGTTATGTTTGTATACAGTGCTTTGGATGGAATGGTCAACTTATGGCAAATTCAATCACGTGGGTGGGTTTTTATCTTCAGTATCTTTTGTGGCAAAATAACTTGTTTTTCAGCATTGAATAATAGGACCAAAGAATTATTTCACATACTTAAGAGTGAGAACCTGTAAACTTTTGAAGTAACAACCACCGTCTTTTATCGTGTCTTCTCTATGGACAATCCTCAAATAGTTAACATATCAGTCCACATCCGAAGGCCTTTTCAAGCCAGTGGAATTTTGTTCTAAGGTTCCCATTGGAGAGGAAATGAAGGTTAGAAAGACTGTTGTTGCCTATTAGCCCTTTGTATTTTCCAGGGATCACCCTTGGTTAGATAGGCTGCACAACTCAACACTCGTTGAGAAATGTTCATTTTCATTCCCAGAGGCTTGAAGCATGGAGTTGTTTCTTCATTTTTATCAATAACAAGCACTGTCATGTTTTGTTTTATATTGTGTCAAATTGATATTGAATCTTTATTTCTCCCCTTACATTTACAGGTCAAATGCTTCTTTGCTTAGTACTACTGACGTTGTTTCTCCAAAGAAGCGGCGATGGCCAGAAGATGTAGCATGGCACCCATCAGGAAACAGCTTATTCTCTACTTATAGTGCCGATGATGGGGATACACAGATATCTATCCTAGACTTGAATAAAGCAAAAGGGGTAGGGACTAGAATTACCTGTGTTGTGGTATATTTTGTCTAATACTGCATGACTTGTATCTGGTTGAGATTACAGTTTTTTCTCTTTTTTTTGTTTTTTTTTGGGGGGGTGGTTGATAAATAAACTCTTATTATCTGTTCTATGCTTTTTATTCTTTTGATTTTGGCAGGGAGCCCGCCTTACCCATTTGGAGGATAAGCCTCACGTCAAAGGCCTTATTAACAGCATAGAATTCATGCCCTGGGAGGATGCATGTTTCGTCACTGGTGGCAGTGATCATGGTGTTATAATCTGGAATCAGAAAGGTGAGAATTCATGGAAACCAAAGGCATTGCACCGTAGTCTGCATTCTAGTTCTGTCATGGGAGTTGCTGGGATGCAGCAAAAGCAGATCGTATTATCTGCTGGTGGAGACAAAAGAATTATTGGTTTTGATGTCCAAGTAGGGAGAGCAGACTTCAGGCATCAATTAGATAGTAAATGCATGAGTGTCCTACCAAATCCATGTGACTTCAATCTATTCATGGTTCAAACAGGGTAAGTAAGACTCTGGTTGAATTGACTTGTTCTTTTAATTGGTTTATACGTGGACCCTGCTAGTCTAAAATTGCTACATTGCTGAGATCAGTTGAATTTTTTTTTTAGGCAAGATTCTATGTTCAACTTTCCAGAAGAGATTTCCTTTCGTATTTTCTAATTTTGTATGCTCCTTGAACATCTAACAATAAGACGTCTCACATGCAGGGCTCCTGAAAAGCAGCTCAGATTATTTGACATTAGGTTGAGGCAGACAGAAATCCATACTTTTGGGTTTAGGCAAGAAAGCAGCGACTCTCAATCAGCTCTGATTAACCAAACTTGGTCTCCTGATGGTTTGTACATCTCCTCTGGTTCTGTAGACCCTATTATCCACATCTTTGATATCAGGTACAATTCTCCCAAGCCCTCCCAGTCTGTAAGAGCTCATCAGAAACGAGTCTTCAAAGCAGTATGGCATTCCTCCCTCCCTCTACTTATTTCCATATCTTCTGATCTGCACATTGGGTTGCACAAGATGACATAATTTTTGGTTGAGTAAGACATGTCCCAAATGTAGATCCTTCCATTTGCTCATTTTTGCTTTGGTGTTTGTCTTGTTGATTTTAGTTGGAAGCTTCTGTTAGAGATGGGGTAGCTTATAAGAGCATTTTTGGGTGTTCATTGAAAATTTTCCATTGGTATGTCGGAAGAGAGAATTTTTGGGCTGAGCTAATGGTTGCAAATTGGTTAGACGTTAGCGGTAGGGTTCATACACGCTCTAGCCTGTGCATTATATAGCATCAAAGATACTATTAACATTCACGTTGTACTTGTCAAACTCTTGTGCCTTTTGGTAGAAAATCTAGCCCCTCCATTCTTTTGTTTCTACTTCTGATGGCATGCTAATTGGTACTGGTTAGAAATCTGTATGTCGGATTAATTAATTTAGAGTTTCCTTTTGGAGAAAATGTAGTCTCCAGCTGGCTTTTATTATTGCATTTGCTTCCCTGTCCACAAAGGCAGAGGGTATCGGTAGAGGGCTCTGCAGTTTATCTTTGGATGTATTGTTAGGACTAGGAGAAGTAGGATTCAACCCCCAAGAAACTTGTTTTGGTAGCAGCACAACCGGCAAAGCTGGTTATGTTTTCCTGATTGTTACTATGCTGAACAAAGCTTCTCATCTGGACTCCGGTGTCTAATCAGTTGGTGATGAGGAGAATCAGAAGCTGACAAAGTGTCAGAAATTGGCTCACGATCCTGATTCCTTAGCTGGCGAAGGTGGAACTCGTACCGGAGTTTTTTACTGATTGATAAAGATGTTTAAAATTGTTATGGATATGATAACATGTTCGGCAGGCGGCTAGTACAAGGATGGATCATGAATGATTAGCTATTTTTATATCCCTCTAACCGATTAGTTTAGTGCGAAATTGGAACCATTTACTAGTATGTTTTTTCCCTCTCATAATTGCCATGGCTCTTCCCCTACATGGAATCGGAGCATATTGGCACGATTTTAGCCAAAATCAATGTAGTAGGTGCATCAAATAACTTGAGCTATTCTCACCAAATTGCCCTTTCCTTATCGAAGGACATGAAGACCAAACACTATGGACACTCGCTACTCCACTTCCAATTAGCGCGTCAAGATTTTTATAGTTTTTGCATAGGAAAAACATGAAAATTGAAACGTTGTCAAGCTAACGATGGCGGATAAATATATTTTTTAAAATTAGAACTAATCATATTTGCATAGAGTTGATCCACTAAATGATAAATTATTATTTATTACGTGGTAATCTCTTTATATATAAGGATAACACATGCAATCTTATTTAATGGAACCAATTACATGTTGGCTTTTAATTTAGCTAATTAACAAACTATTTATTTTTGCTGCTTACATGAGAGGCTCATAGCGTAGAAATTTCATTCTTCATCTCTTCATAACATACATTTAGTATAATTGACACGTTATTCTTATTAATACTAGATAATGCACCATTTACTATTTCATCACAAAACAAAATTTAATTCTTCCAGAGAAAAAGAAGAGATTACTATAAAAATTCACAAATAACAATAACAACTCAGTTACTAATTAGCTAGGGTAGTTGTAATTGCAGGTCTTCGTTGCCTCAAATTCACAAGTAACGATAACTAACTCGTAGTGATTGACCCGCTGACCTAATCGCTTTCATATTTCTTGATTTGATGAAGTTGTATAAGATTCCCCATTACCAAACCCGAACCATACTCTAATGGGTCATAGAGTATAGTTCATCAACGCAACAAAATAAACAAACTACCAAAAAAGCGAATAAAAACTATGTAGTATAATCAGCACATGAGTTGAGTAGTTGGAAACTAATTGCAGTGATTAATAATGTCATTAGCTAAGTGGGCCAAACTCCCCGTGGCCCGCGGGCGATGCTTCTGATTGATTGTGGCCCTTTTTCCCCCGTCATAATCAACTGCTTTTTCAGCATTAGGGTGACAACGTTCAACATCATTATTGTTCATAATATAGATTTTGATTGGGGTCTAGCTATTATGTTATCCTTTTAGGGGTCACTAGCAAGCAAAGATGGTGGCGGTAGCCGCTAGTTTCCGTGTCTAACTTCGAAATCCTCATTTTGGTCCCAATAATATTTGAACGAGATTAATCTCATATCTAGAACTACTATAACACTCAAAAAAATGCGTTAGTATATATTACTCACATAAATGTTACATTCCACAACAACATCATTTTATACTTGTGGGTTCCACTGGCGATGCGATGGACCCTTTCATTTATTCGAATAATAAAATATAAAATTGTGAGCCGATGCAACTAGAAAGTGCCCAATAATTTCTCGATTCCAGCCCTAGCTATGCCAATATTATTGCAGCGGGGCGGACATGCATGGCTTTAGCTTTAGCAATCTGTCGTCGCTTGCCTTTATGAATTTGGTAAGCAAAAGCTTCTTTAATGTCTGGCCTTGGGTCCCAATTTTGCTCCTTTGCCTAGCTCGCCTGGCTATAGATAGTGCTGGCCTATATGCAAACATGAACTTACCTAACTAATTATGAATTGGGTTGCTTACTAAACAATTAATTGTTAATGAGTAGCTAGCTTTTGCTTAAGTAAAACAAGAATGAAAAAAAAAAGTCATTTACCACATGATTATATCACCCAAAATTTTCAAATTAATCGGTTCACTTTTGTTCTTTTATTACATAAAGTGTACATAAAAATTCTCACTAAAGATCAAAAATAGCTAGCAATCTCACCCAAAAAACAATTAAATAAAGATAACACTCTACTAAACTTAGATCATTGGACGTAATGAGCTTATCAATCTTATATTATATTAGTTGGTATAGTCGGTACGTCCCATCTCAATAAAAAAAAAAGAGGCTAGAAAATATGTTATACCATTTCAGTTTCTATCTCAGTCCATACCAATCATACTAGCATTCAGTATTATCAGAACCGAACTAGACAGCGAACCGGAAATAAAAATTTAATGGTTCAACTGGGTTTGACCGGATTGACCCATTGGACCGTTTTGAACCGTTCACACATCGAACCGTTCAATCTTAGATAATTGAACCAGATTGAACCGGTGAATTTTCATATTCTGATGGGCTGGCTCATGCCTGTAATTGGCTGACACATGCTTGTAATGGGTCGGCCCATAAAAATTTCCATATTCTTATTAAAAATAAATCCAATACCAAACGATGTCGTTTTGCCGTTTTGAAAAAGAAGGACAAAACGACATCGTTTCCTTTTCCTTAAACGACGCCGTTTTGATGGTGGCATTGACCCAACTAGGTTGACAGTGAACCAGCTGGGTCGCTGGTTGTGTAAAAACCGACCGGGTCGACCGATTTTTTCCAGTTCGCATGCATATCCGGTCAGATAGCTGAATCGAACCGAATTTTTTTTGGGTCACAGTTTTACCGGTCCGACCATCGGGTTAGTTCGGTTCTGATAACTATGCTAGCATGTATGGAGGGTTCGTCTCATCCTATTACTAAAAATTATATCATAAGTGTGTGCTGAATGCTTATGAATTTGTATAGAATTCCGAGATGTCAGTCGAAACTAGTATTTTAACATGGATTAGTACATCTTATACCAATGAAAAAATCGAGACACTTATGGTACGAGATTTGTAAGGGAGTGATGTATTAGAATTTAAGATAACAATTCTATTTATTTGATAAGATATTATTTATTTATTTATTTAGCATGGACCCGCCAATGATGCAAGGTAACAGATGAATCAGGACATATGATAATAGAGTTAGGACTTTGCTTATAAAATAAATAAATAAAACAATCCTGCTGCCATTGAAAAACATGGCATGTGACAACTTTTATTTTATTCTTCGAACAGGCAATGTGAGATGGGACTGAAGCAGTATGTGATTTTGAGTCTGAATGTCCTTTGACCGGTCAGCTGTGAATTTTTATCCTAGACAGTGCAGTTGCGGAGTCCACGTCGTCACTCACTGATTGCGGCCAAAACCAAGATTCCAGGCTCCTATTTATCTGTTTAAGTGTGGTAAAACCGCGTTAATCACCTTATAAATTTAGACTCTTAACCATCGTCATCTTTATAAAAACCGTTGAAAATATTTATGGGTAAACAAATAATTGTAGTTAAACCATCCCGTAAAATGATTCGAATACTAATAAATCCTATAAAATTTTAATTAGAATATCCAGAGTGGATAATTGTTTAAAAAAAAAGGAAATTGGAAGAAGAAAGAGGTCCACGCAAACGCAAAGGAATATTAGCAGTAGAACAAAATGAACGAAACGCGCCATCAACAAACAAACGCGGTTT
This sequence comes from Viola odorata, assembly GCA_963691705.1. Classification (NCBI taxonomy): domain Eukaryota; kingdom Viridiplantae; phylum Streptophyta; class Magnoliopsida; order Malpighiales; family Violaceae; genus Viola; species Viola odorata. The sequence goes on from OY829541.1 coordinate 53,495,820, forward strand.
TTGGTAGGGAATAGGGATTGTTTTACACTGCACGAAAGAAGCAAGAGAAATAACGGATAGCAACGAGAACAACAACCTAACCAACTAGGGAAGGACGACGACGACGACTCAGATCAAACAACAGAGTGGGCCCCATCATTCCCTCTTCTTTTTTTGTATCAATTTCTTCACTAACTACAGAGATCAGTTTTTTTCACTCCGATCGATACTCTCGTCTACAATCGCTCTCTCCCGGCCCCGTTTTCTTTTCATTTCACAGTTACCGACTGCGCCGTTTCCCCTTAAACTCCTGCTGTCGTGGTGGGGCAATGGGGAATTGCTGCTCCGACGTGGTCGGCGGGAGGGCCGCGGTTGGTGGAACTTCTGCCGCTGCCTCCGCCGCTTCTGCTAACGACGCAGTCGATTTGTTTCTCAGGTCTCGCGGCTTCAACGGCCTGTTCTCTCAGATCGAGGTCACCTCTTTTAACTCTTCTATTTCTCTTTTGTCACTAATTTCTGATTTCAAATTCGTGGACCGTCGAGGAAGAAAGGAAGTTGCACTTGGAATTAGCATGTATACTTTCTTTTTGCTTACTGGATTTTTTGTGAGTTTGCAGTTGTCATTTTCGGCTACAAATTTGCGCAACCGGGATGTGCTGTCAAAGGTTAGTTAATTTCCCTCGTTTGCGCATTGACGGGTCAAGACTAAGTAATTGTGTAATGAAATGATTTTTAGATCCACATACAACTGTGAAATCTTTTACGTTAGAGTTTTCTGGTGTTGAGGTCAATGAGGTGTATAAAAGGTGATCGAACAAGTCATGATCTTGTTCACGGTGAATTTGATGCTTGATGGGGTGCGTGCGCTGGCAATGGGTCTTTGATTATTTTGTTTGTATAGATGACAAGAAGTTCAATTTGCAAGAATTGTGAAAAAACTTAAGTTTTCAACTCTGCATGTTTCATGAGAAAATTGTTAAATGGAAAGCATCCATTCAATCAAGACTTGTGAATCCACAATTTAGTCATAAAGATTTCCTTTTGGCTTGCCTTATGCTTATTTGGATAGGAAAGGGGGAAGATGTAAGAACTTAGTGAGAGATTCCAGTGGCATTGGCATGTCCTGGTTTTACATGGTCAGTTAGTGTAACTGTAGGTGGAAAGGGTGAGACGCAAGGCATTGCCTTTGCTTACTTGCCATATTTACTTCTGCAAAAGTATCATTTAGCTTTTGGGTAACACATGACCCCTTTTATTATCACCCTAGGTTGATTTTAGATTAACCGCATTGCTTTCTCGAATGATTAATGTGATGCAGTGACATCCACTTGGAATGGAGACTAGATTTCTTTGAGAATTTCAGGACTATATTTTTCTATTTATGATTTGTATCAGTGTGAGAAAAGAGAAATTGCCCCATTTTTTTTTTCTTTTCTTTTTACTATTTTAAAGCTGTGTTTCCTCATCAATTTCCGTTCCTTTTAGAGTGATCCCATGCTGGTTGTTTATACGAAAGCAAGCGATGGAACACTTACTGAAATGTTCCGCACTGAAGTAGTACTTAACTCATTGAATCCCACATGGATTACAAAACACATTATTACGTTCCAATTTGAAGTTGTTCAAACTTTGCTGTAAGTTCATTGCGTCTTGCTTTTTATTTTCAATTATTTCATGGAAATCTGCACTTTAGAAGTTCACTATAAGGTGGCGTTTTGATTCATGGCAGGTTTCGGATATTTGATGTTGACACTCAATTTCACCATGTAGATACAAAGGTATATTTTCTACAGTTGTACTTAGTCTTTCTTTTGTTCATCTTTTTGTTTGGGATGAAATTGCTCCAATTAAAAGTTTGTTGCAAAATATGTTTATATTTACTCTACCTTCACAAGTGGAGCCATTTGTAAGATTATTGAGATCTTAATATTGTGCTATACTATTTTTCTGGTCTTCTGTATGGATCAACAAATAGACAATTAGACATTGTTGGTGTTCAATTTCACTGCTCATATTAGGGGCTAGGAATAAATGACAGGCTGTAACGTGATGAGAAATCAAAGTTTTCAAGCATCATATGAAATTCAGAAGTGCTAAATATAATTTTAATATTTAATAGAAAAAAGAAAGTTATCATTGCATGAATGCAAAATTTCAGCTAACTAATTGTCCTATGCTTGAGTTTGCAGCAGTACTTTTTGGGGTTTTACATTTGTTATAAGTTTATGGTCCGTCAGTTATTATATTGTTAGAATGATGGAAGATATCTATGCATCTGGCACGTCCTACTTAAACCTTCCTTGTTAAAGGGAGAGCAAGATATTGCCATGGTACATGGAAAGAAAAATTTAGAGCGAATTTTCTTTTGGGTCCGTGGAAGCATTCTTGGCTAAGTGTTAAAACAACACGTCTACTCATTACATTCTATTAAATGCTTTTGTTTGCACTTGCTATTAAGATGTTATGACTGTGATTTCTGTTGGCTGAGGAAAATTTTTCCTAGCAAAAGTACAAAATTGTCAAATACTATTCCGTTGGGATCAACGGGATTCTAAGGCATTAATAACAATTGATTCTACATGTGTAGATGCTTAAACTAGATGAGCAACAATTTCTTGGTGAAGCAACTTCTGTGTTATCTCAGGTATGACATGAAAACCACTCAGTTTACATCTTTCATTACAATATTCTATTAAAGAATGAGAACTTCAACGTTACTCAACCAGAATATGAGATCATATGCTAATCTATTTCAATGAAAGACGCTGTTTGTATGATGATGAAATTTGGATATATGATTGTGGATTTCACTCTTCCATTCTAAGCAGTCAAGATTCCTTTTTTTTGGAAAAAAGTTACAGTTTTTTTTTCCTTGATAAGCAAAATAGCGACATAGGTAAAGGGACCCTCCTGAAGCAATGGGGTCCAAAACCCAATCTATGCACTGAAATTCTTATTTTAATTACTTCCTTAACTACTTTCATGATTCTCTCCCTGCAGATTGTGACGAAGCCAAGTAGATCTTTGACCCTAGATCTCGTATATAGAGAAGATTCCAACCTACAAAGTCATCCCCAACACTGTGGACAGCTTGTTGTGCATGCTGAGGAATGCATTAGCTCCAAAACTACAATGGAAATGACATTAAGGTGTTCTGATTTGGAACATAAGGAGCTGTTCTCTAGAAGTGTATGGATCACTGGTCTCTGTTTTCTCTCTTCTGTCAAATATTTGATAAGATATATAAGTAATTGTCTTCACTTTCCACCTGCAGGATTCCTTCTTATTGATCTCAAAAATTGTGGAGAGTGGAAATCCGATACCTGTGTGTAAAACAGAAGTCCTCAAGAACAGTCAGAACCCAACATGGAAGCCAATCTTTCTGAATATTCAACAAGTTGGAAGCAAGGTAAAAGAAATTATCATTTGTGTCCAAACCTGCTTTAACTAGTAAAAGTCTAGGATCCTAGAAAGCAGGGAATTTTTTTTTCCAACTGAAATAAGAAAACCTGTGCTTGGTTTATTTTAGTTTCAATCTGTTTGGGCTATCCAATTGTTGTTGCTTATATGTGTGCAATTAGTATTCTGCTTACCCCCTCTAAATGTGACATGCAGGACAGTCCATTAATTATTCAGTGCTTCAACTTCAATAACAGTGGCAAGCATGATTTGCTTGGGTAATAATGATCTTTCTCTTTTCTCTTTTCCCATTGCCTATACATAGTTACGCGTTTGAGAGATATTCACTTTTGTTCTTTATCAGTGAAGTTAAAAAATCAATAGCTGACTTGGAAAGGCTTCATTCTCTTGGGGAAGGAGAGAGATTAGCTTTGCCCCCTACTGCTGGGAATAATCCTAGCAAGGTCTGATTATCTAAATCAAATGATTTGGTTCCTACCTTTTCTTTCTTCTCCTTTGATTCTAAATTTTCATGATGCAGGTCTTAAATGGCCAGCTATTTGTGGATGGGTTTTCCGAACGTACCCAGTACACTTTCCTGGATTACTTGAAAGGGGGGTGCGAACTGAACTTCATGGTGGCCATTGATTTCACTGGTAACTTTTTAAGTCTTTTTGTAGAGTAATCTACCTCCCCTCCCCCCCCCTCTTTCTAACAAAGAGTAATCTTCCTCCCTCGTTTTAGGCTAGAAACTCAAATTGTAACTTTTTATGCCATGATGAATCAGTTTGTCAGTTATGCAGCCGCTGTGTTACAGTTGTGCACATATCTTTGCATTCTCTCTTGAATTTCCACATGAAACTACAAAACAAGGATCAGACAAAATACTCACATAAACTTCACTATGATCTAATTGAGTACGTGCCTGTTTTCCCCATACTATTGTTTTTATGTTTTGGAACAAATGGCTCTATTAGACTGACACTTGTATCTGACTAAAATATGCACCGATTTAAGAGAGAAAACTATGGTTAGTATCACTATGAAAAGAAAATATCTGCTTATGTTATGACAGGCTGGAGCAAGCCTATATCTTTCTTGGTCTTGGGCCTAAACCTAAAATTGTAAGCAAAAATGTGTTTTTCATGGTTACTTATCTCTTTCGCAAAGTTCTTACAGATTTATGTTACTGGCATCTTTGTCAGCATTGTTTTCTTCCTTATTGTCAGCCCCATCTGCCTTCCCTCGTTAAGCCCATCATGTAATAGTTAGTCATAATGAATCATTAGATAAAGTTGGATATCGAATTGATTTCAGTGATCTAATAATATATGTTGTCATTTTGTTTCATCTTTTAGCTTCAAATGGAAACCCCCGCCTCCCTGATTCATTGCATTATATTGACAACACTGGTCGTCCAAATGCATATCAGAGAGTAAGATATGATTTATCTCTTCTATACTGCTGCTTTTTAATAACTTATTGATCTCTTATCTGTACAACTGCCAATTTTTTACCAGGCAATCACAGATGTCGGAGAGGTGTTGCAGTTTTATGATTCAGATAAGCGCTTTCCTGCCTGGGGATTTGGGGCACGGCCAATTGATGGCCCAGTCTCTCATTGTTTTAACTTAAATGGGAGCAGCCACCAGTGTGAGGTGAAAATGCTTAAATGTTTTTGATGTTAACTATATTACTCTTACTCAAACATCCTAACGATTAAGCATAACTCTTTCTCAGGTAGATGGAATCCAAGGAATCATGATGGCATATAATAGTGCACTATTTAACGTTTCTCTTGCGGGACCTACACTTTTTGGACCCGTGATCAGCAATGCTGCACTAATTGCTAGCCAGTCTCTTGCAAATGGAGGGAAAAAATACTTTGTTTTATTAATAATTACGGTAAAAATAAGAATTCTGGATGACTTTTCCTTGCTCAATCTGAATACTATCTTCCACCGTTTTGTTCTAGGTTTTAATTTTCCCTTTTCTTGTGATGGATTTTGTTTGTCCTTGGAAGAACAAAACTTCTTCTTGATTGAGTTCCTGCATTTTCTCTTTTAATCTGAACTTGTCTGTTCTAGGATGGAGTTGTCACTGACCTCCAAGAAACGAGAGATGCCATAGTAAAAGCATCTGACCTACCCCTGTCAATCCTCATTGTTGGAGTTGGAGGAGCTGACTTTAAGGAAATGGAGGTACCTTTCTTCACACATTTAACCTTCCCGTCTTGGGATAGCTTATTGAATGAGTAGTGCTATTTCCTTTTGGTCCTCGGTACCAACCGGAAACCTGGATTCTTCAATTCACTCCAATTTTCTGAATTTTGATTGCTTCCTAAATAGGTGTTGGATGCTGATAAAGGAGAGAGACTTGAAAGTTCAACTGGGCGTGTTGCCACTCGTGATATAGTCCAATTTGTACCATTCCGGGATGTACAGAGTAAGTCTATTGTATGTGCGCCTACTTTTGGTGGAAGCTTGAATGCTTAGTTCCAGTTTGTTAGTAACTTCCCTAACAATTTCAGGTGGAGAGATTTCTGTAGTTCAAGAACTTCTGGCAGAATTACCAACCCAATTTTTATCCTACATGCGGTCCAGAAATATTCTACCGAATCTTTGATCGCGTAAAGAAGCGTGTACATGGGAATCAATTTTTGTTGGTGGATTTCATGAGATGAGTTTTCCTTTGTGTAGGCCATGGTGCCAAAATGCCATTGTTTGTAGGTAATGAGGCCTCCATACACCTTGATAGAAGAGCTGGGACGTGAATTCTCAAATTGGGAGCAAACGATTTAAAAGTCAAAAACAGCTCCATGCCAAATGAGTGGGGGGTTGGTTGTGCATCTTGGGCTGGATGAGTTTTACATCAATTGCCCGGTAAGGATCGGTACTGTAGCTGTGTACCGCATCAACTGCGCCAGGTTAGTAAAGTTGATATGTTAGAATCAACTAAACAATCCTTGTACATGAAGAATGCAGAATTGTAACAACTGTTCAAAGATTCAAAAAGGGAAAAAGAGAGGAGGTAAGTGAAAAGCAGCAATGGCCATTTATATATAGTATATACCAGCGTTGTATTCATGACTTTTTGCAATTCATATTTTTGGACCCAACATGAAGTCAATTTCTTTTTTTCAGTGTGAAATCTATCTGATCCACCACAATTATTTTTATTATTAGTTCTCTCTTTCATCCTGTTTTTTTATTGTATCATCCATTTTAAAGTTACAAAATCCAAAATCTGGTCATACTTGGGAATGCCAAGTCAGAAACTGCGAACAGCGGACGGGCTGTGACATCTTTCTTGTACTGTCAATGAAAGGAATATTTAGCAAAAAAGCATTGTAGGATTTAAACGTTTCCTATTATCTATTAGTATTTTTCTGATGGAGACTTGAAACAAAGTCAGCTTCAACGGTGGACTGCATTAAACTAGTTTTTTATCAGTTTTTTTAATGAAAAGAAGGTTTTCTTTACTTTGAAAAGAAGGTTTTCTCATTATGGTTTCACTATTATTCTCGTTTGCTTATTGATTCCTTACCGCCCGAACATAACAAATGTGGTAAGGCTGTATTTATTATGAGGATTAAATAGAAAACGAGTCAACAATATTGAATAGCAGGACCTTCGGTCGTTGGTCAACGTCGAAGAAAAATGTACATGCATGCTTTTTGCGCGTGGTATATATACATATATGGAGTGGAACGTGTAATAAAAGGGTCGCAAGAACATATTACATGTTGTTGACTCCGCTAATAAAGTCATATTAAATTAAATAAAGCAATTGATTGTAATTAGAAATGCTAAACAATCTGACTTTCAACTTTCAACTTTTGAACAAAATAATACTAACAACAACAGCAGTAATTAATTTAAGGTACTGAAAATTAGAAATTGTTATTAAGGCATTTATATTAGTAATATACACTAATCTAATTATTTAAGTATCATTAATTTAATATTTCTAGTAATTAAGTAAGCCAATAAATTAATTTAAATTAGTAATATATAGGCGCGTGGGGGAAAACTAATTAAAGTCAATTTATAATTAGATTTGCCGTAATCGGCGACCAAATTGATTCTCTACCATTAATTTGGATTCATTAGTTTGAGGTTTGAAGGTACACCCCTCAAATGCGACTCTCTTGAAAAAATGGATCCGACTTCTCTAATTTTTCTTTGAACATGACTAATCATGTTAGAGAAATCTGAACCGTTCAATAAAATTGGACGGATGAGATTAAAAATTCAAATCATTAATGAGTTGACTAGTCAATAAAAGTCAATAAGTGGTCAACTAATTAATTATTTGAATTTTTAATCTCATCCGTCCAATTTTATTAAACGGTTTAGATTCTTCTAACATGACTGGTCATGCTCAAACAAAAATTAAAAGAAGAAAAAATCTCTTAAAAATGAATCATCGAACTGAATTGGAGTACTAGAGGACCATACCTATGTCATCACCATGTTAGTTTCTATGTAGTAATATGAACAATTTGTTGTGTTAGCTGCATTATCTAATGGTATGTCATCACATGTGCTGAAGTGGCACCAACCAATGACCATTTGCTCTGGATTATTCGTGGCCTTGCACGCTGTTTGTGAAAACAATACTAAATGTAGCCATCACTACAAATGGTGAAACAAATAACATGATCAACTAACATTTACTATGCTACCGTAGTTGTTTGGTTCACGCATCTACTCAAGGACCTTTCTGATCATTCAAACAACTAACAGGTACCATTTGTGTTTATTATTTTATCTGTTGTTAATTGATTGATTTCGTCCCTTAACTCTCAAATTAGAAATGTACAAAAATAAATATATGAGCTAGTAAGTAGAAAGGTAGGTGAGAAACGGATCCGGCTCTTCTAATTTTTCCTTGAACATCACCAGTTATGTTAGAGAAATCTGAACCGTTCAATAAAATTGGACGGATGAAATTAAAAATTCAAGTCATTAATGAGTTGACCAGTTAATAAAATTCAACAAATGGTCAACTCATTAATTATTTGAATTTTTAATCTCATCCGTTCAATTTAAATTGGACGGTTTAGATTCTTTTAACAGTCAGTCATGTTCAAATTTTTTTTAGAGGAGTTCAATCTACATCAACCATCTCGAGTGCCACGATAAGAATTAAAGATGAAAAAAGAGAGGAAAACCTTAAAACAATTGAGAAAAGTGAGATACTAAACTTGAATTACAAACTTATTCCACGATCTTGAACTCGTATTCACACACACAAAGCTTTGTATGTCTTCTTCGATCATCTCCTAATGATAAATAATTACTATAAAAAAAGGAAAGAGGAAAAATAAAAGAAATCCGTAGCTATATATCTTCTTCTTCGCAACCCTTTCTTGTTCCCTAGCTCTTAATTACTACTACTAGTTTCTATCTAGCTACCTATGACCTACCTACGTACTAGTCTTCTTCTCTTTGTTCTACATCTTCTTCATATCTATTTATTGCCCTAATTATGCAACAAAAATAATCGCCAAGAAATTGTAATTTTATCATTTTCTTGCTTTAATTGAAAAATATATATCTATCTATCCAAACTAGGGTTGTAAAAGTGGCCGATCGACGACATGGGAAGAGGGCCCTTCCACCCGATGAGGCGGCGGCGGCGGCGGCGGGGGCCGAGGAGGAGGAGAATGATGAGCAGGAAGACATTAATTATCCAATCTTCCCCATCTACTCAGAAAGATCCCAACAGGACATGAATGCTATGGTCTCAGCCCTAGCTCAAGTCATCGGATCAAACAGACAACCTAGACCACCGCAAAACGACGTCGCCCAACCTCATCAAAGTCCAGGACACATCACCACATCACAAGCAAACGATCACCTACCAACTCCTCCACCTGCTGTTCAAGACCAAGGTAATTAAATGTCCTTGGATTTTTTTCTCTCGTCTTCTTTTTAAATATTTGAACACGTTTTATTCTAAAAAAGAATGAAAATATTGATTTGAACACGTACGTTTTAATTTGAATGCAAGTGTGTTCCCACTTCCCATTCTCATCTCCCTTTTGGGTTTCCTTTTTCCCCTTTTACAAATGCAATTTTGGTATGATGATGCCTTACTTTTACTCCCATTCCCATATGCTTATTCCCATTGTTTTTAGTGCATGCACATACACATCATGAAATCTAGCTACTTCTTATTCTGATCACTACTACTCTTCTATTAATTAAGATTTAAAATACTAAAAATTATATTATATATAAAAGTTAGAGAATTGGAAGTTGAGATCTAACCCTTTTTTATTTATTTCGTAAGAAGTCTACAACTGATCGACTATTATCGATCTCATTGGTAATTTTTTCTCCAATTTGTTCCATTAATTATTCTTCTTAATTATCAAGCAGATGCACTGCAAGTTTATGCTTGTTCTCCATATGCATTAAGTATCTTCAAATATTAAGTCTCTTAAACATATATCCTTACCTAACATTTTAAGTTTTCAAAAATACTACTCCCTCTGGTCTCCAATAAATGTCTTCCTTACATCCCAATATTCAGTAGAGAACGAATATCGAAGAAGCCGGATGAGGCACTATTTGACACCAAAAAATTCTGTACTTTTTTTCGAACGTACGTTAATCCTTAACGTACTTCCGAGAAAAAATTGGGGCAAAATTGTCTCAAATAGTGACTGTTTCGGCCGTCTTAAGATACGTTCCGAAACAGTAAAAGCAAATGCTAAAACGACATATTTTGGAGACCGGAGGGAGTAGTATATATATTTACATTTCATGTGTGTACTTTCTTTTGTGAGAGACACAAGCTCGTTTTCATTTTCTTATTTTCTTATTTTCTTGTTACAACATCAATTAAAACATCATTGGATTAATGTCATGGGATTATCCTTACCTATATATAATTAATATCATGGCTAATATTTGAGAAGGGAATGTGAGGAGAAGACACTATCGAGGGGTTAGGCAGCGGCCGTGGGGTAAATGGGCGGCGGAGATTCGCGACCCTAAGAAGGCCGCAAGGGTGTGGCTCGGTACTTTCGACACGGCGGAGGCCGCGGCACTAGCATACGATGAGGCAGCCCTAAGGTTCAAAGGAAGCAAAGCAAAGCTTAACTTTCCCGAAAGAGTTCAAGGCAGGTCCGATCTCGGTTTCTTGACTAACCGGCAAGATTCGCTCTTGATGACTCAACAACAACAACAAGTCCCCAATATCAACCCGGGTGTTCTTAACATTGCTCCTCCTGTCTCGCAAGAAACAACATTTGGTGGAGCATATCCAAATCCGTTTCAGTATCCGCAATTCGTTTTACGTGGAGCTCATCATGGCGGGTCGAATAGTTATGGTGTGCCAGTACTACCGGATCATCATCATCATCCTTACGGTAGTAGAGTACAAGTACCTTTTCTTTCACGCTCTTTGTCCACAACTACTTCTTCGTCCTCGTCCTCTTCGGCGTCGTTCAATCAAGAACAGCAACAACAAGAACAAGAAGTTGTAAGATTTTCAATGCAATTTGGAAATTCTTATAATAATTCCCCTTCTAATTCTAATATTAATCCTCCTTCAAATAGGAGGAGGGATTCTGATTCTAGCGATCAATGAAGGGATTAGAAATGTGTGTTTGTGTGTTCCTTTTCTTTTCCTTTTTAATTTGTTTTTTAATTTTTTTTGGAGATAGTAATAAGAGGATTCGTCTCTTCTCGTAATAAGTAGTTTCTTGTTGAGACTTTACCTTCATTACCTCTTGCTATTTTGATCAACAATTTTTTTCCTTTTATATATCCTTGATTGGTGAAATATATTTATTTATTTTTATACCTAATAAAATCTCTTGCAAGTTAGGAAAAGTTTGATCTTAAATTTGAGCTTGAAGCTACGTTGTTAGTATACTTATGGTGGTTGCATTATTGCATTAATTTTTGTGTTATAGTGAAGAGCATCAATTAAAAGTGTTGTAATTACACAATTATTTATTACTTACCCAATCAAAAGAAGAAGCCATTATGAGCAACTTGGAGGAGGTGATCACGTCGCTAGCTAGCTAGCCTTGCACCATCTACGTAACGTACCTCAACGATAATATTATAGGTTATATAATTATTGCATAGCCGGAGCCCAAAACTTTATTGGCAGAGTAGAGTAATATAATTGAAGGTAAAGACTTTGCGATTGCTCTCCCGACTTTATTTGTTGATGGTGGTTATACATCAACATGCATGGATGGATACCCGTAATCCATCTACCTCCACGCGACATTGCTCCATCAGAGTGCCTCTATTTCATTATATTTCACAATTTCATTCGTTTAATATCTCATTTCTTTTGGTGTCATTGACATAAAAGACGTAATTTCTAGTTTCAAAATCATCATTAATGTTATTTTTTATAACTTTCTTAAAAAAAGTTATTTTCCAACATTTTCTTTAACCAAATATTTATATATATAAATCATGATTTTAGAAATTTTGGTGCTTCTCAAATTGTCACGGAATTCGGCTTTTTCTTTTCTTAAAAAAAGGACAAGTGGGCTTGGTCTTGATAAATGGGTTGTTCTTATTGGCGGCAATGACACGTTGTATGGTCGGCCCGCTTTGAGTCTCCTTCCTTGCCGCTTATGATCAGAGATTGCGTCCAAGCCATCACTTCTTTCACATTTGGGCTTTGACTAAATATACATATTTCCGCTTGTAATATCTATATAATCAGAAGCTTAATTTGTATCTTTTTATCATAAAAATATAAGTTAATTAGGAGATTATAATCTAAATTTTGGAAAGCTCGAATATGTCATGTTGGAATGTTAGGTCTTTTACCATTTCTGACATCTTTATATTTTTCTATATTTTTTTTATAATATTCTTTAATATATATGACAACCACATCAGCATAATTAACGGTGTTAACTTGCCACGTGAAACACCCGATGGTAAATTTATCTAACATACGCAACTCCGATGGAAAAATTATTTAACCAAGTATAACGTAAGTGGCAAATTTATAGAGAATAAATTGGATGGTAAAATTGACCACAAGAGGAAAGGTGCAAGTTAACACACGTGGAAGTTGAAGATTGTATTCCTAACAAAATGTGCTTATGTGAAACTTGAAAGATTTGTCTCGTTTATATTTATTAATTATGTTTTTTTAATATTTTTATAAGTTAAAAAGTTCAATTTAATCAATTTAAAACACGTTAATTTTGAATTGATCAATTTTAAGTGAAATAATTAATATGATGAAGAGAAATAATTAATGAAGTGTATTTGTAACCAAAATTAACGATTATCTTGATCTGTGTAATTATGGTTAAAACGACAGCCATAAAAATTCGGAGAGAATAATTTTTTTTTCTGAAGCCATTAATAAAGAGCCCAATAATATGATTATTTGAAGAAAAAAATAGTAAAAGATAAAATCATAAATGCATATAGTGATCATTAATATCATGATTGCAACGTGCGTGAAGGGGAAACGAGTACTCACCACCATCAACTAATTAAGTGGTACTGTAATATTTGAGGATTATTAAGTGACATTATTTTCAAAGTTTGATCATTACTTCTAATTTTTTCTCACTTTTTCAAAAAAAAAAATGGTAAAACATCCTTTATAAATTTTTTAAATAATTTTTTTTGTATATTATTTAATTTCAAAAAATTGATATACGTTATATAAATTTGCATATTTAGTCCTCATTTTTCTACTTAAGTTTAAAGTTTAAAGTTACATGTGTAAAAGTGTTAAAAATAATCAAACTATTCTTTTAGTTATAAAATTATAATTAAATCCACTTTTAAAAAGGAGGAGTAAAGGACTACTTATTTATATTAAAAATAAATAATATATTTTTAAAAATTTATATTACCTCAATCCAACGATTAGTCTAAAAGTTATGTCATTTGAAAATTAGGCTATACATTTTTAAGCTTATTTTTCTTGTAGGGACTTATTAGGAAAAACCGGACAAACACATAGATAGCAAAAAAGGAAAAGAATAAAAACGAGTGAACAACTTTGATACATTAAGGGTATCTACCGGTTAGTACTTTTCAATACAAAAATTTAACACATGAGTATTTTCAATAAAGAAAAAAAAGACTTTTAAAGACATTTACATATGACATTACAAAATATACATGTAATTTATAAAAGATATTAATGTACCTTAGGTTTTTTCTAGTCGAATCCGCATGATTTGTTGGGTTTTTTGTGATCATATGGATGAAGGATTTTAGACTAAAATTGAATTGAAAAATCAACCGGTTCTAGATCTTCACCGTTGAAGTGACTTATCACTAGTGAATATTATTCCCTCCATTTCTTAAAAAATGTTATTTTAATTGAACTATACGTATCAATGATATACTCCCTCTGTCCATTTTTAGTTGTCCCTTCTTTTATTTTTCATAATAACTAAGACAATCATTAGATTACAATTATTGTATAATTTTTGACTAAACTATCTTTATTAATTATGAACCATTCTTTTTCATTTTTTTTCTAAAAAGTGGTTAATTTAAAATTATTTAAGGTTAATTTTATTATTGACTATAAAAAGTGATCTTTAAATTGAAATATGACAACTAAATAGAGACAATCATTTTTTGTAAAATCGACAACTAAAAAGGGACAGTGGGAATAGTTGAGAACGGTAGTACCTTTTAAATTTTTCCAACGAAAATTTAGCCAGTAATAAGAAAGCATGCTCTCATGTGAGAATGATGAAAGAGAATTTAGTTGATTAATTATTAGATATAGAGAAAATTAATGACCAGTTATGTTCAATGAAAAATTAGAAGAGCTTCTATTTTTTTTTTAATTTAAAAATCTGCCGCATTCTCCGAAGATTGAGGAACAAGAAGAAAGCTATTGTCTCTATCTACTATTCACTAAAATCATCATTGTGAAAACTAAAAACCAACTCCGACCTCCAATTTGAAAACTAATTTTGTAATTTAATTAGTGAAATTACTATTGTCTCTATCTACTATTCACTAAAATCACAGTTGAAGAAATGAATTTGGCGGAATCAACGGGAAAAGAATACCACATCAAACTTAACTCCAATACGATTTTATAAAATAATTTAAGATAAATGAGAGTTTCGGGGTATAACGTTATTTTATTGTATAAATTGGAGACTTTGATTTTGAAGAAAACAATACCAAAAAGATTACGGAGTTCCCTAGTTTACGCGTTACACTAATTATAAGGCAAAAGAAAGTAGCAGTAGGAGGCAGGATGTAGAGTTCAAATGTGGAAGTCAATTTTGAATAATGACTTCGGCGCCGACCCCGATTCCTCCAGTAATGTTGTCGCCTTCGGCTGGCGTCAAACTTTACGGCTAAACTCGTCTGGTCCCCTATCTTTTTCTTTGTTTGCCGTCCGATTTTAGTATATTCACTTCATAATTATTTATTTAATTAAAAAATATATCTTTTATTATATCAAGTAGTAAATATTTAGCACTGAATAGTTCGTATCTCTAATTTTATTGAAAATATTATCCAAAGTATAAATAATGACATAAATTTCATGGAAGAGAAAAGAACCCAAAGCAAACTCAATTTTATTAATAAAATTAATTGTGTTTTATGTTTTAACTTCAAAATTAAAACATTGAAGAAAATTATATAAGAAAAATCAAATAAGATTAGTTTTCTACTAAAAATTACGGAGTATATTAAAAAAAATTGGGAAAAAAACTCAATTCTACTTATTGGTTAACTCCTCTTTTCGGTTGAGGGGAGGTTCTTATTAGTTGAACTTGTGAGTTGCGGTGACTTGTGGTTAAACAAAAGTCAGTCAACAAGAGCCCAAATCAAAACAGTATCCAAACTGAGAGAACAAACGAAGAAACAAAAGAAAAGTAGACAAAAATCCCAGAAGCAACTTCCAAAACTAACAGCATTAGGAAATTAGGACCCAAATTTCCCCTCCAGGCAAGTTTCTAGATTCTTGGTCTGTTTGTTTTGTATTTGACTTGTTCGTCTCTGTCGACTGTAGGCAAGAACAAAACCGTACCCACAAGTTTACTTTGCATTGACCTAATTCACTCCATTTGTTTACCGTCCTTGGACAAAGCTCATGTGCTCACAACCTGAACAAAAAATATGTTCGAACGAAATTAGTCTCCAGGCCCTAAAGAAAGTTGATCGAATGATATATAACCCTTTGAGATTTAAGAAAAACTGGAACAATGCATCAGGCAGTAACGAATATGGGTACAAAGAATATCCAAATCAAAGACTAGTCAACCTCTCAGCTTCCTTTTTGTATGTTGCCTCCAAGCATTCTTTAGCTCTATGGACCTTTGATTGGAGGTAAAAGCTTCCACTCTTCGCATTCTGCTCGAACAACTTGTCATATTTCTACATGCAAGGAGCCATTAACATTGTCAGGAAGTCGATGAGTTTGTTCCAGTGCAGCTGCATCGACAATTAACCAAATAGGGCTGCACAACTATTAGTTAACATAATTAATAAAGTATACCTTAAGAATCTCCTCCCAAGTTGAGTGCTCATTGATGCCTAAAACCCGCCTGGCCTCTTGACCAGCCATGCTTTTGTTTACTCTCCTAATGTTCTGCACTGTTTCTTGGGCAACACCAGACTTTGAAGCATCTGCAAGTGATTTTAGAAACCAAACATTTCAAACAGATTGAAAGCAATGCCAATACATCAAAATTGAGAACACAAATAATTGTTTCCCAGTGGTTTGTGATATTTCGAAACCCAAAAGTTAAACGTAAGTGAGTGCTGAGTTTTTGAAGAAATCATACTTCTAAGTGCCTGATGGTATGATTGAGTGAATGCCCTCACAACGATGCACAAGCAGGTTTGTAAGAAGCCGTGCAGCCTGCAAAAACAAATAAGAAAAGAAAGAAAACTCAACACGTATTAGTTTCTCTCCTGTCTTTCCTTTTTCCATCTGAAGTCCAAATTGTCCAATGCACTAGGTGTACACATCAGTGCAAATCAGAAGTTTTAAACTGATCAAATAGAAATCTCTGGAACTCATCTTCTGCTTAAACGGCAAGCAAACATATACCAAGCACAAAAAGCAAAATAATCCATTTCAACCAAGAAGATACATGCATGTAAGATTGTCAACCAATCAATACTTCTTCTACATCTAACGTTACTCTATTACACGCAGTGCCTGCTAAACTGATTCAACAGTAACATTCAAGTATTTAAGCAGCATGAAGTAAACTCAAAAAGTTCTTCTTATGAGGGGCTTGTACCCTATCCCAAGTAGAGCCCAACTATTTTCCTAAGAGATTTCATAAGGGAAAAAAAATGAGTAGTTTTTCCATAGTTAGAGAAAACTAAGTTCCCACACATACCAGATAGGGAATACTTGGTTTTCGGAGAGGCTTCCATCTAGAAACTCTATAGCATGTTCATGATCCTAAGAATATGACTTTCCACTCAAAGAAGCAGAGCTGCCAAGGAGCACAGACAAGATATTTGGACAACAGGTCCCTTGGTTGCTCATTAATCGGCCAACATCACCATAAGAATAATAACAAAAAAGAGAGAGGATATATAAACAACCAATTTATAAACGATAAAAACTCGCAACCAATCTCAGAACATAGCAAAAAAAGAGAATAAAAATCTGAGAATAGCGTTATAGCTCATACCATCAATGGATGCAAATGTAATCCCAACAATAGAAGGTGCAATACGAATTACTGAAGAATTCAAGAAGCCTACACCACAACAGAAAACACCTAGTATGAGATAAGTACTGATAATTAGCTAAAGACCATCCATAAATAACATTTGAACCATCTCCACAAGTACTAATCATTAGCTAAAAACACCATCCACAATACATTACATCTCAGAAATATATACCTGAACATAGTAAAAGCACAATACTTTAAATACAATGAGATGACAGAAATCAAATCCTGTTGATAACAATAGAGGCAATTCCAGGGGCATTGCCGTCTTTACATTCAGCGACAAGGTTGGATTACTATAGCTCCAATTGGGCGCGCCTCATCGAAGATGCCGCCTTTCACCAAGCGATGAACTTTGGGATGGTCGACATCAGCGGGGGTCTCACGCGTTATCTCCCCGCACGCACGGCGTTATCCCATTCCAGGTCAGTCATGACCTCACTCGAGGCATTACCCCCCGCCTTTCTGCGCTTATAAATACCCCACCGTTCAAGACGAGAGGTAAGCCTATAATTGCTAGTGGAACACCTGCCATTTGGAACAATCATACTAACTTAAGCATTGGAGTGTCTACGCCGGAGCCCCTTCCGGCGCTTTGCAGGTACACCGGACGGCAAGCACAGTAACCTTGAGAGGCCGTGGTCCCCACCCTTGGTTCTTCAGAGTCCGAATCTTATCACCTGCAGCCAACAATTCCCCGGAATTTAATTCCACAAATTAGCCAGCAAATTAAGCCATTCTCGCAATGGAAACCACGCACGCAAAGTATTTTACTTGATGAACAATTGAGTGAAAAGGCGGCACTAAACCTATTATATTGTAGATTTTTCATCCTAAAAGTACTCTTCGGACTTGAAATAAATGATGAAGTTTGGTTAGAACGATTATAACAGTTTGAAATCCTGAAAGCGATAGGAGTAGTTAGCAGGGAAAGGAGCAGAAGAAGAGATTACTTACGGAATTAGACGGGGGCGATGAATGCAGAATCTCCGTCGTCTTCTTTGGGTGTTTCTGTGAAATTAATGTTTTCGTAGCTCGGCGATGGCGGTGGCGGGCACTCACGATGCACTAATCCAATTACAGTGAGAGAAATAATGTCGTGGGCTTTACTCGGAGGAGAATCCAGATTGGGCCCGTGGTTTAACGTTCGTTAAACGACAAAGCCTTCCTTAACGACAACACGTTTTTAGGATTGAACGGATTTTCGCAACGACAAGTCGTTTTAAGGATTACATTTACAGCAAATCTTGATTAGCCTCATCATTCTAACAAGTTTCTTCATGGAATTGCCTGCATGACAGCAGGCAGGCAAACCACATACAGTCCCACAGAGTAAATGAAGTAGTAGCATCTTAAATCAATATCTGCAACGCATTGCCGAAGAGCAGAAAAACCTATTAAGGCCTATTGCACTATCCCCAGTCCCCACAGAAAAAAACTTACCAAGTTTCTACACTACTATAGGAGAAGCAGCGATAATCCCACCAATTTGCAGTGGCAAACAACAGCTCCTACAAATCTTGGCATAATCACGAAGTGATCTGCTTGTATGAAGCAACCGAACGAGTTGAGACTGAAGGTGATGGGCCCAAAGGGATCCGAGCAATGGAGCATGGTGTTTGTTGACCGAGATTTCTCACAGCAGTCATAGATCTGATAGCGGGCCTCATACTGATCCTACGATTAGGCACCCTTAAGGATTTATTATCAGGATTGGCACCAGAGTACAGAAGCTCTTTCGGTCCCATGGGGCTGTCCAGTGCATGATGTTTCCTTTTCGTCTTCAGCATCTCCCACAGTAGCTTGTCATCCGTACCTTGCTCTTCCTCCATGCCTAAGAGCTTCACAGAACAGGAAATGGGAGAAAAGGTTAACATAGATATGTTAACTTCTTGCAAGCTTGTCTAAATCCAGGAACCAGATGCTTAATGTCTCGTTGAAAGTAGGGCAACACTAGCATGAAATTTCTCAACTGTAGTATCACTTAAGCTGCATTTACTACTGCACATTCAAACTAAGTCAATTAAGGAACATTATAACACCACATGCAAGAACTAAGTTTAATTTTTGTCATTGGTTGAAGAAGAGGTTTACACCAATACTACTGGTTCAAGCTTCCAATTCTGCATCATTTCCACAGCACAGGGGGGAAATTAAGTCCTCATAACTGGAAATGGAAAGCTAACAGGACCACAATCATCAATCAGATTTTTTTTTTATGAAAGGAACTGGTATTTCAGCTAATGTCAAACAGGCATAAAGCTTTTCTAGTGTAGTGGTGGAAGACTTGATTTTCTACAGAATTTACAATGCAGTTACTCAATTCTTCCACAAGAACTAGCAAAAGCTATCTGCTCACTCTATTCACCAAACAGAATAGTCCTCAAAGGAGCAAACAATTCACCGGTTTGTGTAGCGATCAGTTGGGTGCTGAGCTAACCCCTTCCCATTACTTTTGTGTGTGTGTGTGTGGATGTGCGCCCCTTCCCGTTACTTGAAACAGTGGAAACAGTATAGTTTTATAAGTGTTACGTGATGATTGTTGTGCCTTAGGTGATGATTATCACATAGTTGATGCATTTGCTCTAGAACTTAAAGCATGAAAATGAGTCAGTAAACTACCAGTACCTTCTGTATAAATGATGATATTATATGCTCACCTTGGCTTCCAAGAGAGGCTTAAGGTGTTCCTTCATTTTTCTAGCTTCATCATTCGCAGCCTCCAACTTGCACAATGCTTCAATCCTTTTCTCTTCTGCTACTCTGGCTTTCTTCCTTGCATCCTCCAACTCACACCTTCCGTCCCTCATGACCTTTTCCATCTCCTCAACCATTTCCAACAATCTTACAGGTGTTCCATGCTTAATCTCATCCTTGAGCCTCTTTACATACTCCACCATTGGATTACACATGTGTTCTGATAAGTCCTGCATTAAGTCTTCCACACCATCCTTTACGGAACCAAGGGCAGCACTTACATTCTTAAATATCACTTGAAGAAGGTGCAGAGTAGCCAACAAAACATCATGATTTTGACCATGCAGCGCAGATATATAACAAATGGCTTTCTGCAACAATTTGTAGAGAGAGGCGTTGTGATTATCAAGAGTCTGGAGGATATCATCTCTGCTCGAATTGACTTCAGTTTCAATCTTTCTAAGAAGCTGGACAAGATGAAATAGTTGTATTCTCTGTTTGTCTACAAGTTCTTTACCAACCATGGTAACTTTAGTAGCACAACGTTCTCCCTGCATAATAGAGAGAGTCTCTGATTACGATGACCAACAACATAATAACAGTAAAAAAATCATGCTAAGCTAAGTCATCATAGCCATGGGAGAAGTACCATTAACATTTCCTTCATTCATTTATCAGAAAAGGAACGAAAAAGAAAAAGCTAACGCTTCGGACTAACCCTTCAGAAATCCCTGTGTTTTTCTAACAACAATGGCCCTTTTGGGGAGAAAAGATCAATAGTTCTTCTCAAGGTTTTATCAATTAGAAAAATCCATTAACATGCTGTATGCGCTTTTGTTGTCCTTTATACATTATGAATTCAATAAACATTGAAACAAAACTGAACATGACACTTAATCTCACTTTGGCACTGCAAATATACATTTGAAATTGATTGATTTATCAAACTAAATAAACAGATAAATGTCTTTAATTGAACTAGATTTGACATCACTGGCAAGCATAATTTACAGTTGAATATAACTAATTATATGAGCCGATTGTCTAATTTCGCAGTTCAATTTTTAGAATTTTTAAACTTGTTACCTCAACTGCGCCAATCTGATCGTTTCTATCTCCAGCAACAACAGGCGATTCCGCTCCAATTCCATACTCCTGGCTTTTCTGCCAGGAAAAATTAACATTTCATGAAACTAAATTTCCAAATTAATACTGTAAGTTTAAAATGGAGAAAATAAGAAACAGAAAACATATTAGGATTAGATTACATGAGCGAAAGCAGTATCAACGGTGATGGTAGTGAACCGTCCTTCTTCCGCCATTTCCACCGTTTTTAACCCAACCAGCTTTATCAACGGAATCGCCAAAGACGCGAACACTTCCTCCGCCTAAAAAAACAATAACACGTACTCTAAACTCTTGAAAAAGAAAACGAAAGCAGAGAAAAGGCAAGGGTGAGAGCGCGAGAGAGAGAGAGAGAGAGAGTGGGTACGTACTTGAAGTAAGCCGTCGTCGATCTGATCCTTCAGCCGGTGATACGCGATCTTCATTTCCTCGTGCCTCTTCACTAGTCTTGTCAGCTTCAATTGAACTTCGGGCGGTGACGAGATCTGAGATTTCCTGCGGTAAATGGCCATTTTTGGCGCGAATGAGCTCATTGTAGAACACAGTGACAGTGAGATTGTAGGGAAATTGAGAAGGTTTGAATTATTTAGAACGCAGTTGTTTATTACTAACGTGAACTGTGGAGTGTGGACTGTTTTCCTTTTCCGAGCCACGTACTGGTTGGTGCTATAGTTTGATGAAAATACTAATCACAATTTTCATTAGGTAGTAAAAATGTTGATTTTAATTAATTCTTTTATCTTTTGCATAAAACACTAGAGATTAATATTAAGTTTGTATTTTTTTTATTATCATATATTGTAGTATTTTCTTTTTTTTAAAAACCTTAAGTATTACAAAAAGGAGCTTATGTAAAAATTGAATGAAAAAAAATAAAAAAAACATTTAGTTTTATATTTTAATTTGTAAAAAAAGGAAAACATAAGTCTATTACTTATTTAAAAGAAATTGGTTATTTAACACTTTCAACATCACTATTTATTTATATAACAATTTTTTCATGCACTATGATTTTAGTAGTAAATATTTTTTTCTCATTTAAATAGATTGCTACCGTCTATTATGGGGTATCTAACCCTTTAAATATGACTAAATATATGTAAAATACTTTATTTTTTTTATAAAAAGATTTCAAATTGCTCTTATAGTATGGTTTTAGTAGTAATATATATTTTTTACTATCATATTTTTAATTATTTTATTGTATGTTCTTTTTCTTTCTTTTTTTCTATTTTATTAATTACTATTACTTTTTTATTTTAGAAATTTTTAATTGAATTTTTACATTCTTATGTATCTTTTCCTATCATATCTTTTTTTTTTAAAAAAATAGGCAGAAGAATTTTATTGAAATAAAATGTCATCAAGAACATGACCAAGAAACAGACCTGCAGCCGCTGCAAAACTGCATGCTTACCTGCAGATTCACAACGACAACAGCAGAAATCCTAAGAAAATGAAAACATAAACAGACAGCTAACAACTATCAGCTAGCCAAGCAACCAAACAGCTCAAATGTCCTCAGCACGCCACGAAAGGAGTCACGCCGGCGACTGCAGCATGTCTGTCATGCTATACGCGAAAGATCGATCCTGGCTCTTCAGCGATCAGTGCCAGCAGGAATATATCATGTTCACACACCTCGATTCGTTGTACTCTTCATAATGAAAGACCACCGCGTTACGAGATTTCCACAAGTTCCAGATGACAGCATAGAATAAAGTGGTCCATGCTCTCCATACATTTTTGTCGTGGCAAGGCAGACACCTCCCCCACATCCTCCATAAGGTCGCCATATTCTGAGGTTGGCACCATCTAACCCCCAGCCACCATATGATGAAGTCCCAAACTCCTCTGGCTATCTCGCAGCGCAGGAAAAGGTGGGTAACATCCTCAGGCCAGCTATTGCACATGGGACAGCCATTCGAAGTCTCCAACAGCATGTTTCGTCTCTCTAGAAATATCCTGGTCGCAATTCTACCTCTTAGCGTTAGCCACATGAAAAATTCCACGCGATAGGGGACCAACCCCTTCCAACAAGATCGAAGCAGAGGTCTTGCCTCGTGTCTCCTTTCTTCCCATTTCTTATAGGCCGAGTGGACTGTGTACTTTCCCGTTTGATCTAACTCCCAACGCAGTAGAGCTTGTTGCTCCCCCCTGCTCGGGATTGGCAGGCGATCTCTCAAACATTTCCATTCATCTCTCTCCCACTCAAACAACCCCCTTCGCCACTCACCTTGCCACTCCCACATCGTTCCATTCCAATCACCAAAATCCAAGACAGAACCACGTTGCTTACTTGAAATATGATATAAACGAGGGTAAAGTAAAGCCAACGGCTTCTTGTCAACCCACGTGTCCCACCAAAAATCAGTGTCCTTGCCCTCTCTAACCTTCAGCGAGGTATGCTCACTCCACATGTCAAAGAACTCGCCTCCTCGACCACAAACTCTCATGATGTCCCTCCAAATAGAAGAAAGGTTATCCTGTCTCTCCCTCCACAAGTTCCCAATGGACTTAAAGTTGTACTGTCTCCGAATAATGTTAGCCCAAATCTTCCTGCTTCCCTTCATTAAATCCCACACCCATTTGAATAAAAGCGTCGCATTTCGATCCTGCATCCTACCAATTCCTAAACCTCCACAAGATGTCGATCTCACGATCTCCTCCCACTGCACTTTAGCCAAACCTTTCTTAGATTCGATACCACTCCAAAGAAATCGCCTCATTACCCCCTCGCACTGTTGAACCACAGTCTTAGGCATCCGGTATATAGACATGTTATACATCGGGAGACTCGCAAGGGCAACCTTGATAAGAGTCACTCGTCCCCCCACAGAAAGGAGATGCCCCTTCCACGTGGCTAACTTTTTCCTCATCTTTTGAACTAAGAAAAGCCATCCTGCCTTTCTGATAACAATTGGAATACTCCTGACGGCATTATTGTAGCTACGGCATCTATCCTTGATGAGTTTCTACACGCTTCCCTGAAAAACCAACCTATCGCCCGGGCCGGCGGAAGTTTCCTAGGATGGTCGACTTCAGCGGGGGGGGGATCTCATGCATCTTTACGCGCACGGCGTCATCCCATCCTAGGGGAACGAAGAGGATGTCGCTCCTGATAGGCCTTATGTGATTATCGCCCGCGATGGCTCACCCATTATCGCTGGAGGCGATATATTCGGACGATGCTTATCGCTGCACCCTTATCGCTGTCAGGTATC
Source organism: Viola odorata (assembly GCA_963691705.1). NCBI lineage: Eukaryota > Viridiplantae > Streptophyta > Magnoliopsida > Malpighiales > Violaceae > Viola > Viola odorata. The sequence continues at coordinate 53,519,940 of OY829541.1, forward strand.
GCCAACTTCGGCCTATAAATACCCCCATATTTTCAAACAGAAGGTAAGATCGAGATCATCTTGGAGAACCTCTACCATTCTATAAACTCGAACTGACTTAAGCATCGGAGTGTCTACGCCGGAGTCCCCCTCCGGCGCTTTGCAGGTATCTCTGACGCCAATCGCTTCCCCTCCGACTAGCTGCAGCAGCCGTTTTCCGACCCGAAGAGATCTCGGATCTTATCAAATGGTGCTTTCATTGAGAGCTTTGGTGTATTAAGTGAGCGTCCTTAATAGCCAAGCTCTGTTTAGTTGGGAGATCGGAACGGTTATGACAGCCAGATCGGAGCCAGACCGGTCTACATTTTCCAATATTCCTTTCTCAACTCGCAGGCGGTTATTTCCTTTTGCTACTGCTGACCTCTCTATGACGACGCAATCGACTATCTCGGGACCTCTGGACCTCTCGGTCGGGATCGCCGGAGGATCTATCTCCTCACAGACGGTCATTTCTTCATCACAGACAGCGGGATCTGATCTTTATACTCCTCTTTTGGAAGGATCTGCGCTTAGCAGTGAAAATCCCTTTGCTATGGAAATAGCGGCCCTTCGTTCCCGCCTGGAATATTTGACTGAAATGGCCACTAGAGTCACGCCCGGTGCTTCTGGATCTAGCGTTCCTCCTCGCGTCTTGTTCACATCATCTATTGTTGCTGATCGACCTCTGCCCCCGTTGTTTCCAGAGAACCCCCAAGTGCCTTTATCCGCAGGAAATCCCTCGGTTGGTCGCGTACAGCTCACTCAAGGAGGAGTAGAGGCTTATGTACCGCAAATGCCGCAAAGACTTCTCTTGCAGGAAGACAGGCAGCTTGAGGCATTAAGGAACCGTTGGGCCGGACGGAGGGAAGGAACAAACAGGAGTTTATCTCCCGTGTACAGTGAAAGATCTAGTAGCAGAAGAAATCGAAGTCGTTCTCCCAGGAGTCGCAGTCGGTCTCCCAGGCGACATCATATACCTGAACTAAGGGAAGGAGGGCGACAAGGAGACATATCTCCCCCACGTCATGCGCGTGAGATTCTTGATGATACCTCAGGTCACCCTTTCAGTCGTCGTGTAAGACGTCACAGGGTCAGCAGGCGAGTGAAGCTTCCCGCTGATACTTATGATGGTACTAAAGATCCTATTTCGCACATCAACAAAGTGAAGGATTTCGTCCAGTTTCAAACTCACAGTGATGCGGCTTTATGTCAGATATTTGTTATGACCTTATCGGGAGTTGCTCGTCTTTGGTTTGAAGGTCTTCCTGGCGGATCCATTAGTAATTTCACACAGCTGGAATCCAAATTTCGGAGCAGATTTAGTACAGCAATTCCAATTCGGAAATCTGCCGCAGCGTTATTTGACATACAGCGGAAGCCCCAAGAGACATTGAAAGAATTTCTCAGCCGATTCGATCTGGAAATGTCATTAACGCCTGGCGTTACCGTTGATTTCGCCATAGAAGCTCTGAAAAGAAACTGCCGTTATGGAAAACTGAAAGATGCGCTGATGGTGGATCCTCCAATATCCTTGGACGCACTGAGACTTAAAGCCCATAATTATGCGAAAATGGAAGAAGAAGAAAATAGAAATAGAACATTTGATATACCGCCTGGGGCACCTCGCATCCCTGCCGCTCCCGCAAATCCTCTGGCTGACGATCATTACACTGATGATTACGCTCGACGGAAAGATTACATCCCAAAGACCTACGATAAGCAAAAAGGAAATTCCTCGAAAGGAAGACAAGGTAGTTCCCCTCGTCAGCGTCAAGGGAACGCTAACAAAAATCGGGCGTATGATCCGGATTTTCCCTCCTTGAATGTACCAAGAGCGGAGATCTTGGCGATAGCGGAACAGCGAGATCTCCCTATCCGTTATCCTGCACCTACAAAACCTGGAATGCTTTTAGGCAGGAGAGAAAACGCTTACTGTAAATTCCACAAAGCCAGAGGACATTCCACAGAGGCTTGCAGAGAATTAAAGTGGGCGATAGAACGCTTGGTGGAAGAAGGATATCTGGGAGAATTTGCGACTCAAGTAAGGGAAGATGCCCGAAACAATCCGATAAGAAGAGCGGTAGACGAACGACCAAGACCCCCTCCAGTCCCACAGCCGGATAACGCTCCCAAAGGAAAGGGTGTGGAAACCTTCGCGATAGATGGCGACGACATCCCCATAATCAATATCATAGCAGGAGGGATTCCCTACACAGATGAATCAGAACAGTCGATGGTGGCGAAAGGGGAAAAGCGTACGCGAGACGGCATGACAAAGAAAAGGGGAGCGATAGACATACTTGATCGCATGATCTTATCCTTTTCAGAAGAGGATGAGAAAGGCGTTATCTATCCCCATAATGACGCCTTGGTAGTCACACCTGTCATCGCCAGTCATGGTATAAGAAGGACTCTTGTGGACAATGGGAGTGCCGTGAACCTTTTTTCGCTGGAAGCTTACAATCTCATGAAACGCCCCCACGACGAGTTAACGCCTAGTAAGAGACCCATAGTCGGAGTGGATGGGACCCCTATCCCTGTTACGGGAGTAATCACCCTACCCGTATACTTCCGAGAAGACACTTACAAACGGTCAGAGAATTTGTTGTTCCTGGTTGTGGATCTGAATCTGCCCTATAACGTCATACTCGGACGGCCTTTCCTCAATCGCTTTGGAGCGGCGATATCACAAAAACATCTAAAGATGAAATACCCCTCCTGGGACGGGGTGGTATCGATAAAAGGTGATCAGAAACTGGCGGCAGAATGCTATTCGCTCATGACTCGGACGAGCTGCGATAGATACGTGTGTATAGCGGCAGACCCCTACGAACAGGGTGATGAAAAACGCGCTCAACCCCTTGACAAGATGGTGCCCGTATCAGTGATAGGCAAAGAGGGAGCCAGCTTCCTGGTCAGCGACAAGCTCAGCCCAGCGGAAAATCTTCAACTGGCACGGCTGCTGAACAAATGCCAAGGAAATTTCGCATGGGAACCCGCCGATATGCCAGGTATATCCCGAGAAATAGCCGAGCACAGGCTTAACGTTGACCCCAACGCCAAGTCAGTTCAGCAAAAACGACGGGCGTTCTCCACCGAAAAAGCATCGGCCGTGGAAAAGGAGGTTGTGAAGCTCCTTGACGCGGGTTTCATTCGCGAAGTACAATATCCCACTTGGTTAGCCAACCCGGTTCTTGTTCCTAAACCCAATGGAGACTGGCGTATGTGCATTGACTTCACTGATTTGAACGATGCTTGCCCTAAGGATTGCTACCCGCTTCCTCGCATAGATCAGTTAGTTGATCAAACTGCTGGGTACGCATATCTAAGCTCGTTGGACGCCAATTCCGGATATCATCAAATCCCTATGGCCCTAGAGGATGAGGAGAAGACCGCCTTCCTTACTCCTAAAGCCACGTATTGTTACACAGCGATGCCATTTGGGCTAAAGAACGCGGGGCCACGTTTCAGCGAATGGCAAATAAGATTTTTGAGGAACAGATAGGGAGAAATGTGGAAGCGTATGTTGACGACATACTGGTAAAGAGTGCGAATTTTCATGATCACCTGCAGGATCTAAAGGAAGTTTTTGATGTGATGACAAGGTATCGCATGAAGCTAAACCCCCGGAAGTGCATGTTTGCATTCCAGACGGGTAAGTTCTTGGGCTACGTAGTTAGCCAGAAAGGTATCCAGCCTAATCCATCCAAGGTTAAAGCTATACATGATATGATATCGCCAAGAACCGTTAAAGAAGTGCAAAGGCTAACAGGGCGCGTTATCGCTCTGGGACGATTCGTCTCCAAGCAAGGAGAAAAGTGTCTCCCCTTTTTCAAAGTCATACGACGGAAAGCCACGTTCGGGTGGACCCCAGAATGTGAGCAAGCATTTGTGGACTTAAAGGACTATTTTTCATCTGATTTGTTATTGACAAGGCCCGAGTCCGGCGATACTCTGTACTTGTACTTGGGCGCGGCGGACGAAGTGGTCAGCGCCGTCCTTGTTCGTGACGATAACCACACTCATCGCCCAGTTTACTTCGTGAGTCATGTCTTAAAGGACGCGGAACGGCGATATGCTCGTATTGAGAAAATAGCATTCGCCCTTATACAAGCCGCCCGCAAGATGGACCGATACTTCCAGTCTTATCCTATCGTTGTACTTACAGACCAACCCTTGAAGAGGATATTTCGAAAGCCTGAATCTTCAGGAAGAATGCTGATCTGGGCCCTAGAACTCGAACAATATGGTTTGAGATACCAGTCACGGCCATCCGTAAAGGCTCAGGTCCTTGCTGATTTTATAGCGGAGTGTACTTTCACAGAGGACCCTTTGAGTGGTGTACCGGAAGCGGAATGGAACGATATGGATCTCCCGTTCCTAGAAACTTATACAGATCTTTGGATCGTTCATGTGGACGGAGCCAAAAACCAAGAACTGGCGGGGGTTGGAGTCTTCATAAACGGGCCGCACGATATGCATATACGGTATGCTATTCGAATCTTGCATCCTTTGTCCAATAACGCAGCCGAATATGAGGCATTGCTAGCTGGACTCAGAATAGGAAGAGAGTTTTCTTCTAAGGGAAGGCGCGATATCGGCCAAACAGGAGATCTGCGTCTAAAAATTTGTGGAGACTCCAAACTGATAATTGACCAGGTCTCAGGACACTCTCAGGCTCGAGAACCTATTATGGTGCAATACCTCTCTAAGGTAACGCGAGAATTAGTGGAAATAAAGAAAGAGGGCATGCAAGTCAGCTTCGAGCACGTCCCCCGAGAGGAAAATGCTGAAGCCGATTACCTTGCCAAGCTGGCCGCAAATCCTGAAGCATCTATACCTAAAGATGTGTATTATCGTGAGCTATTGGTGCCGTCCTTCATGGAGGAACAAGCCTCTTTGTGTGTGAATGAGCTCGAGAATGATTGGCGGATTCCGGTAATAAAATACCTGGTGCACGAAGAGTTGCCCGACGGTAATGCTGAAAAGATGAAAGTGCTAAGACAGGCTGCTCGTTGCACATACTATAACGGGGATCTAATTCGAAGATGTTTTTCTCACCCCGGCGCCAAATGTATAACCGAACAAGAGGGCCTTCACACCTTACGCGAAATCCACGAAGGGATATGCGGAATGCACGCGTCAGGCGGCACCTTGGCGGCACAAGTTTTCAGATCAGGATTCTACTGGCCCACTATACGAAGGGATTGCCACGAGTATGTACAAGCTTGCCCCAAATGTCAGGAATTCGCTAAAATTCCTCGACGTCCAGCTACGAAAATATCGGAAATCATCGCCCCTTGCCCTTTTGCCAAATGGGGGATTGACATCCTGGGTCCATTTCCAAAGGCAAGGTCCCAACTGAAATTTGTGATAGTGGCTGTGGACTATTTTACAAAGTGGGCGGAAGCTGAAGCGGTTGCCACAATCACGGCAGAAAAAATATGGCGTTTTTTCAAACATCAAGTTATCATGAGATTCGGGGTGCCTCGTATCCTTGTCAGCGATAATGGGACCCAGTTCACCAGCCAATTCTTCAAAGACCAATGCTCAGAATTCGGGATTGAGCAGAGATTCTCTTCCGTGGCTCACCCACAAACCAACGGGCAAGCAGAGGTAACTAATAGGAGCATCCTCAGCGGTATTAAGAAAAACCTAGAGGGGTCTAAGAAGAAGTGGGCTGATGAATTGCCATACGTGATGTGGGCATACCGCGTGACCGTAAAAGTCAGCACTGGAGAAACACCTTTTGCGTTGGCTTTCGGAACTGAAGCCGTTACGCCAGTGGAAATTGGGGCCATGAGCCTGCGGGTGGCTCACTTTCGTGAGGAACGGAACGAGGAATGGTTACGTGCTAATCTGGACGCGTTACCAGAGGTTCGAGAAGAAGTCCTACTGAAAACGCAACACTACAAAAGAAAAATGGCCCGTTATCATAATAGGCAGGTCAAAGAGCGATTGTTGAAAAATGGTGACCTTGTGCTCCGAGACAGGCGAGCAACCGGACAACGTATGGGAAAGCTTAGTCCTAACTGGGAAGGACCGTATCGCGTAACCCATGTTGTCGGAAGAGGGGCCTATCGCCTGGAGACACTTGACGGTACGCCTTTATCCAACTCCTGGAATATCGCTCGTTTGAAGTTATATTATCCTAGAGTTTAATTTTATCTGCACTATTTGGATTATAACGACCCTAACCGTGGCTAACGCTCAATAGGAGAGTTTTCGTGGGTTTGTGGTTGCTTTTGTGCAGATAAAAAGGGGGGTACCCTGGGAGTGAAAAGTCCTATCCTTGTGATGGTCGGTCTTGATCAGATGGCCCACTAAGTGAGGGCATGACCCCAGTGTATCCTTGATTAGCGTCGGATTGAAAGATCCTTGACGCCCCCGGGGGTGAAAAGTCCTATCCTTGTGATGACCGATCTTGATCAGATGGCTCACTAAGTGAGGGCACTGCCCGGTATCTTTGGGAGTGAAAAGTTCTTTAATGATAACCGATCTCGTGGAGACGGTACATCAAGACAAGACACACCCCAAAGAGTTAGAAACTCTGTTTAGAAACAAGAATCCTATCTTAACGGTCGGGCTGGTGCAGCTAAACCATTAAGTAAGGACACGGTTCTAAACGAGAGGACAACGCCTATAAAAGTGAAAATTCCCTAGCCTTGTGATAGCCGTCCAGATCCGACAGCTCACGAGATGAGGCACTTAGAAAGGCCGATCGAGAGATAAGGGAAACGTGAAGGATCGCGTAAGTCCAGCTGGTAACCGGATGAGTAACCCTTGGCGAAATGTAGAGCTGAGGGAAAACGCGATTCGAAACGGGTTCCGTGATAAAACCTAATTATGGCAGCAAACGGGCTCCTACGGGTAATCACTATCTCTCAAATCTCGTTTTGTTACTGATAATCTACAATTAGAGATGTGCAGAATGCTTCTGAGCAGCGGAAGGAGGGGTGGCCATGATACCGATAGGCTAATCGAAAGGCCAACCCGACATAGATCCTGGTCTTCTTGGTATAAATACCAAGGATCTGCTCAAGAAAGTAAACGCACCGTGTGGATAAGGCCACCTCAGGGACGAGAGAAGTCTCGCGATGAGAAAAATAAAAGAGAAATATCGATAAAGGGATTGTCTAGAAAAATTAAAGGCATCTCAAGGATTTACAAAGATTCACTGTTCAAAATATTGATGCTGTAAAGACAAAAGACAAAAGCCAAGCGATATGTGATTGCTAGAGGGAACGGCAAAATATCGCGGTAAATCAGCTCTCGGGGACTTGTCGTTTCCAACCCGCTGCCTTGGTTTGGCGATAGCCTGCCTCGTTAATATGGGCAGAACTCCGTAGAAAGGCTTTCGCGACATCTTCGCCTTTGTACGCATCCACCCCGTGAATCTCTTCGAAGCACTTAACCAGAACACGGGCGGTCTCTTCAGCATGCCACCAGCCCATATCGGCTGACTCTTCCGCCAAAGCTGCCTTTTCCTTTTCTAAAAAGGACTTCTCATTCTCCAAAGCAGTCACTTTGGCTTGTTCCTCTAACAAAGCTGTTTCCAGGGCGGAGTGCTGTTTCTGTAAATCGTGGTGAGCTAGCAGTATCTTGGAGCGATCTGCCAACACCTTTTTCTTTTCCTCTTGCTCCTTGGACAGCTCTGCCGAAACAGAACGAAGGGAAACAGCCCGATGCTTCATATCCTCCGCCCAATAGTGAAATTTCATCATATTGGAGAAAAGGCCAGCACGGACGGAGTTCACTTGGTCATCTTCCGCCTGGGAAAGGAAAGCTTCCCGTTCTGCAGATGAGGCCAGAATTTGAGAAGCCAGCAGAGCAGAAACCTCATCTGAACCATCGCCCCCGATGGCTGCCAAACCACGGGTACGGAAGTCGAACAACTCAACCTGATGGGTCACTTCGCCGAGCCCGTTTAATGGACAAAGATCCGCCGCAAAATTGAAAGAGGTTCCGGCTTCATTATAGCGTTGCCGCCAAGGAACGCTAGAGGGAACGAAAGCCAGAGGACCAGGGGCGCGAACCTGTGAAGAAGAACTGCCCGGGGGCAGGAAGGCACCATGAGGCTGATAGCCCGAAAGGTCGTGAAAGACGTCTTGATAAGAAGAGGAAAAATGATGCACAGGCCCGCCAAAGGAACTGGGCGAAGCACCAAAGGGGTCCGCACCGCCTAAGTTCCCCAAATCTTCCACGGAATGTCTACTTGGAGGAACCACTGCGGAATCAGGAACGTTAACGGAACCACCTTCCCCCGCGATGTTAGAGGAGGGTATGTTCTCATCCTCGCCTTCTACCCGGGCCCTCTTCGCGGAACCCCTCAGCACATAAGTGAGATTCATATCGCCTGAAGGAGCGGACGCAGTAACTATAACGGCCTCCTGCAAGGAGTACAAATTGAGAAAAGAAAAATAGATCAAATGACGACAGATATTGAGAAAGAGAAAACACGCTTACGGTAGCGGTGTTGAGAGAAGACTGTACTTCGGAAGAACCCGCAGCGTCGGGAGAAGGAGTAAGAGTGGCGATACTCCGTGTTCTTTTCTTCTTTTTTCCTCTGGCAATGGTCCTAGGAGCCTGAGAAGACGAGGGAGCAGCAATGGTCACGATAGGAACACCTTCAGGGATGTCAGTATTCCCTTCGCCAACTGAGGAAGAGGATACTTGAGCGAGATTCGCGGAAGTAGCCGGAAGCTCAGAAGGATTATCAGTGGCCTCTGAATCGAGCTTTTCCTTTTCCTCTCTATTACGAGCTCTCCTTAAGCGTCTTCTTACGCTTTCGGGTTTATAGTCAGGATCCGTCGCTGCAAAATCACAAAATAATGTCAGCGTTAGTATCAGCGATGAAAGGGAAAGGTAGCGCGATACTCACGTCTAACGCACTCCTGAATGGCCATTCTGCAGGCCGTGAGTCGAATATGAACACTGATCTCCAGTTGGAGTAAGGTATTTAACCATCCTTGTTCACGAGCGGGAAGTGTCCCTGGTCGACTCCAAACGCCATCTTGGACGTCCTGGTTGAACCCAGAACGCCACTCGGGACCAGAAGCGTCAGGAAAATTTATCAGAAAGAACTCCTTCTTCCAAGCCTCAACAGAAGACTCAATATGGAGCAACTTCCAAGTAAAAGACTTGAGAGAATCATCGTCAAAGCGAGGCGATATGGTTATCACACCCCGGCACTTCATCAATTTAAAAAGGGATCTAAGCAACAAAAGAGAAGGGGAAGTGATCCCCTTATATCTACAGAGTTCCAAGAAAGCATAAACACAGCAATATGCATTTGGGGCTAACTGGGCAGGATTGAAATTGCCAGCAATAAGCAAACCCTTGACGAAAGAATCGATAGGGAACTGGAAACCGTAGCGAAACATCTGGGCATATAACACCCTTTGATTACCGGTCAGAGCGCTGTTTAAACAAACCGACCCAGGGGCAACAACAGCTTGGTAACCGTCAGGAATAACGGCACCGTGAGTAGCCAAATGCTCCCGGAGAATGGCCTCCGTGGTAATAACACTGACCGTGGTATCCATTTTCTTCTCATCAATGGATCTCGACTCAGAACGGCGAGTCTTTGCCATGACAGGACTAAGGAAATAGAAATGAAGAAGACGAGGGAAAGGAAGGGAAGTACCTTTGGAAGGAAAGAACTTCGAAAGTCTTGAATGGAGGTGAGAAGGACAAGACGGCTGAGAGATAATATGAAAAAGTGGAGTGAAAAAGAAAAGGGAAGAAATAAAGAGGGTTTATAACCCTAGTAATTAAAAGGAAACGACGGATGCTGCAGTCGTTGTGTCGAAGCGGCATGAGGGATAAGACTCAAGCAATGAGTACGATTCTAGAAGAAGCGCGACCAACGCTTCGATCTGGTTAAAATTTCTAAACACGCTAAGGTGAAGCGGCAGAAGAAACGAACACGTGTGTCGGCACCATCATGATTTTTCCCGCGCATCGACGGAAGGGTCGCGAGCATTAAATGCTCTGAAAAGTAGATGCGACTTTTGATAAAAAGCAAAAGCGATATCACAAGAAAGGAAATAATGCAAATCGGCGTTGAATAAAAGAACAGTTCTCAAAGACAGCAAGAGAGCGAAATAAAACAAGATATCGCCCAAAGAGCAAAGTACCGATATCGTCTCGCGATAGGACGTTATTACAAGACATGGAAAACAAATAGCAACGTTCTTCAAGGGATCAATTAAGAGCCATCGCACGCCTCGCCGTCATCATTCCCTTGCTTTTCCCCAGAAGGAGGAGAACTCCTTTCGCCTTCACTAAGATCTTTAATTTTTTGAGAGGCGTAATTGGCCAGCATGGATAGATCGACAGCGCCTCGGACATGGAGATCCTTAAACCCTGCGATACAAACCTCGATGGTCTTATTCTTCCACCAGGCTATCCTCGAAGGAACTTTGGCCAAATCGGCATCGCGAGATGACAACTCTTCGCGAAGGAAGACATTCTTTTTATCAGCCACCACCAGTTCCACCTCCATTAACTCTGCTCTCGCCTTCCCCTTCGACTTCTCCCGAGAAAGTTCACCGCGACAATCCTCCAACTCTGCCCGAGTTCGTTCTTGCAACTGCGATAGCTCCTCCGCCTTCGCCAAAGCCGCGTCTAATTGTTTCTGCAAATCCGAACAGGGTCGAGTTTTGTTACGCTGGCCTTCAAGAAAGTAATGAAATTTCCGAAAGCTGGCCAGCATGTCGTTCATAAGGTGTGACTGTCGTGTCTCGGGAGCATGCTGTAAAAACTCTCCCCTGTCCTTGGAAGAAGTAAACATCTGTCCCACTATGGGACCCACGGGCTCTTCTCGCGATAACGGATCCGATATTCCTAAGGCACGAAGCCCATCAGTGCTGAAAGAGGACAAATCCAGCTGATATCCAGTAGGGCCCTGGGACCTCTGAGGAGAAAGGTTGGCAATGTAAGGAGGGGAACAATTTTTTGCGCAATCACCAACGCCCGAAATTGAAGACAGAAACAAAAGAGGAGGCTTCCGTGGGAAAAATTCAGGAGGAACGCCTAAATCCGAAACTGGTGGGGTTGTCTCTGGGATAAAGGAACCTATCGGGGAAGCAGGATGACCCGACGACAAAGGAGAGGTCGCGGCTACCGAGGTCTCATTGTTTTCGATAGAAACGGCGGAAGGCACCCTGATAGCTTTGATATTTTTCACCACTTGCGAAGTACTCGCGGCATGAGAAGCGTTAATATTCTCGGAGGGGGCCGCGTTAACTCCCTTCAAAGGGGGAACTGGGGGTTTAGTTTTCTCGGTGCGAACTTTCTTTACGAGACGCTCTGTCTCTTCTGCGATTTCTTCGCTATCGTCCTCAGCCGATTCCGCCGTGTCATCATTCCTCCTCGACCTAAGTTTCATCCTTTGGGCAATAGTAGCATGACGTAATTCAGGACCAGTATCCATGCTCTCGCTATCGCTGTCGATTTTCTCAAACACAAGATCGCCTTGAGCTACCCTCTTGCCGCGGGAAGGAAGCCAATTTTCAAGGAAACAAGAAGGTCGAGTGGAGGCTCTGCGAGTTGTGACGGTTTTAGTCCTTCCCCTTTTAGGCGGAATAGGTGGGCGGCGGGAGTTTTTAGGCGGAGGAGAAGGAGGTAGCGACTGGAGAGGTGTTACGTTCAAAGGGGCGCCACCTTCCCCAGAAGAACTACTCTCAGCGTTACCTGCCAACAAAACATATTAGCAAATTAAGAAGAGTGAAGCGATAAAGAAGAAAAAGGAAACTCACCCACAACGCACTCTAACAAGGGCCTGAACCGAGCAAACTCCCGGATACGGAAAGACCCTTCTATTTCTAACAAGGCACTAACGTTGGAAACATCCTGGCTTGACAGCGCTTCCGGTCTTTTCCAAACGCCACTACTGATTTTTCGATTGAAACCCCCGCGCCAGAGCCGTGACGGCAAACGGAGGGTGAAAAAGCCAGACTTCCAGTCATTTACGTGTTCCTCAAAACCTTGGAAGTTCCGCCGGAACAGTTGCACAACGACATCATCCCATCTGGGGGTAATATCTACCAGGCAGTCGCGACAACTCAAGACAAAGAATGTGCGAAATAGATCAAGCGATGGAGCAAATATACGCTTCATCTCGCACGAACGAAGGAAAGCATAAATACCACACCAAGAGGGTGGAGTAATCTGAACGGGATTAAGGTCGTAATGGTCTAGCAGTTTCAACAGAGAAGTATGAAGTGGGAAACGGAATCCGTAAATAAACATCTTGAAATAAACTAACCGGAATGTTCCCCACATGGCGTCAGGCAGACGAGTGTCCTTCAAAGAGACAAAAGGGCGATAGCCCGTGGGAAAAGTAATACCACTCTCCTCTAATTCAACCCTCAAAACCTCATTACAATTGAATATGCTGCGAGTTCGCCTAGCTTCGGGATCTATGGGGTTTTCAGCAGTTGAAGACATAAGGGACAGTAAAAGTAAATCTACGGCGGTAGAAGGAGTAAATACCTGGAGCAAAAAGCCAATAAGCCGGTCGCCGGCACCAGTGAGCGGTCGCGGAAAAACCTCTCGAAGAAAAGAAGTGCAGAAGAGAGAGAAAATGTGCAAAAACTCAAAATATTTGCAGAAGCAGTAAAAGAGAGAGAGGATTTCCTTATAAAGAAAAGCCTGAAGAAGAGACAGCCTGTAAAAATGAAACACGTACAGAACAGAAAAAGACACGTGGATAGTCATTTGTGTCTTCCGAAAGAAGACAGTTACCAATTAGAAGTTGAAGGCAGTTACCCGTAGCGAAAGGGACGCTTCCGCGTTAACCCGGAACGCTCAGAAAGAAACAATAAGCAAGCGATGAAAAGCGAAAAGGAAGTAAAACCATCATTCATTATTATGAGAAAGGCCATACGGCATCTACAAAAAGAAGGATTAAGGCCCTACTCATCACTGACGTACCAAGTAACGCCGTAGCAATAGACTACGTCCTCTTCGTCATCGCCACCCCAGAATGGTGAATCCACAATAGCAGGGGGAGAAGACTCACCGACCTCCTTTCCAGCGGCAGAAGTCAACTTGGGTAACTCCTCCTTAACGCCTGGCGATACTGCCCCAGCGGCCGAGCAAGCTGAGGGAGCCCACGGAGGTGATTCCTGCGGAGGGGGAGACGGTTTTTTCTCCTCCCTAGCCAGAGAAGCCAGAGAGTCGAAAAATGACTTAGAGGCCTGGGCAGCCTCCTTCCTTCGTCGTTCAACTTCCTTCCTCCGCCTCTTGCGACATCGCCGACGAACAACCGGCCTCCAAGGAGGCGATGGGGGAGGATTATCTGTGTCAGGGGTGGTCGGAGGAGTTGGCGGTGAATTCGCCGAAGCCGTACCTAGTAAATAAGAATCAGCTATGAGACTTGCAGAGGACCTATAACGAAGAAAAATGAAGGAGAAAGAAATGGATAAGAGTGAAGGAGGGAAAGCCTCATTAAATAGCCGGGAAAAGAAGAAAAGAGACTCTTCGATCCTCCAACCCGACTCTTGAAGATTGGCACGTGTACAGTCTGGAGTGCAAATATGGATTCGCAGTCGCGCCTGTTGAAATCTCGCGCAGATCAAGAATAATCATAATCTCGGTCAATCAGTTGTTATAATGAGCAGCGCGGAGTTAAGGCAGAACGATTGGCAGAAAAACCGCCCAATAGCAAGACTGTTTTCAGTTGGGCTAAGAACACCCTCTTGGAAAACAACAAAGAGCGCAGTAAAGAAGAAGAACAGTTGCGAGAGGGAATGAGGAAAATACTTTATTTATTACGGCCTAGTGACCGGAAGATACATTGACAAGATAAGGGGAAAAGAGAAAAGGCCCAAAGGGAGCCGTCACTATCAGGCGTCAGAACCGGCATCCTCGGGCACCTCAGGAAGGTCCCTCAAGGAATCCATGACCAGGATAAGATCATGGGAAGTAGCTCTCATCCCTTTCAGGCAGCACCCCAACATGTCCTTACGCTGCTGCAACATGGCAATCTCCACCTGAATCCGAGCGATGGAGGCGGACAGCTTTGATACGCTCTCCAAAGGACTGAAGTCCTCTAGGGAAATGGCCCCTAGCCGGGAATAAAGTGGAGTCAGCATCCCTTGCAGCTCCAGAATATCCTCAGAAGTCTTGACCAGCATGTTCTCTAGGAAACCGACGTCACCGTCATTGAGGTTCCTGAGCGAGTGACCCTTGGAGAGAAGAAAATTCTTAGTCAAATTATCCATGATGCTAGCTGATAAAGATGAGGAGAACGTGGGTGGAGAAAGCTCTCCGATTTATAGGCTCCAGTGAAGAGAGGCCTTGGGAAAAGAGACTGAGGTCCTCAAAAGACGAGCCGCCCCGATAACCTCGAGGATTGATAAGCGTAAACGAAAGGGACGGGTGACGTTCACGACACAGATACCGGAAGGAGTACGAGGCAGAATCTGAAAAATGTTGACAGGCACGATATCACTGGTAGCCCTAACGCTAAAACCATAAGGTTACCGGTATCCACAGTGTAAGGCCGCGTTGATGTCGCCGGTGGCCCTGGATGCGTAAAACCGCGATGACATCACAGGCGTCTGGTGGTATGAAGCCGCGATAACCATAAGGTAGCTGATGGTATAAAGCCACGCTGATACTTGCTGTTTTCTCGAGCGTAAAAGAAAAAGTGGGCACGTGTGACCTCGAACCTCTGTAAGTAGAAAGTTTGCTAACTTCTATATATGTTCTATCTCCTCTGTGCCTTCGCAGAACACGTGGAAGAACGATAGACCCAAAATATATGCCAGCCCATGGTGCGGCCTGGCTGAATATACGCGATGATATCGCAAGCGACCTATCGACGGTCCTTCTATGACTCGAACGAAGCGGAGACTTCATAAGTCCTATTGAAAGGACAAATGGGCCAGTATCGCTGAATAAAAGTGATGCCTTCAAAATCGCGAGCGCCCCAACGGCCTCCTAGTAGAATTCTTAACGTCCCGAGGAGACGGGTCTTTTTGACAAGAAACAAGGACGAACTTGACCGGATTAGTGGAAAGTTGTGGATCTAAGCCCTCGTTCCGCATTAGGATTGATCAGCCTTTGAACGATAAAGAAAGCCCAAGCCCTCTGTGGAAATATCGCCTCATGACAGAGCAAACCCCTATCTAAAGATGTCAGACATGGATAGCCCTTGGTGAACACTCGGGCTAGTTTTCAGTTGGGCTTATGATAACAATTGGAATACTCCTGACGGCATTATTGTAGCTACGACATCTATCCTTGACGAGTTTCTACACGCTTCCCTGAAAAACCAACCTATCGCCCGGGCCGGCGGAAGTTTCCTAGGATGGTCGACTTCAGCGGGGGGGGATCTCATGCATCTTTACGCGCACGGCGTCATCCCATCCTAGGGGAACGAAGAGGATGTCGCTCCTGATAGGCCTTATGTGATTATCGCCCGCGATGGCTCACCCATTATCGCTGGAGGCGATATATTCGGACGATGCTTATCGCTGCACCCTTATCGCTGTCAGGTATCGCCAACTTCGGCCTATAAATACCCCCATCTTTTCAAACAGAAGGTAAGATCGAGATCATCTTGGAGAACCTCTACCATTCTATAAACTCGAACTGACTTAAGCATCGGAGTGTCTACGCCGGAGTCCCCCTCCGGCGCTTTGCAGGTATCTCTGACGCCAATCGCTTCCCCTCCGACTAGCTGCAGCAGCCGTTTTCCGACCCGAAGAGATCTCGGATCTTATCACTTTCGTTTAGGATTAAATCCCACCACAGATCCCAGGTACTTAAAGGGGAGCGTCTCATATTTGCATCCCGTTCGCGTAGCTAGAATATTCCCTATCTACTCGTTCAAGTTAACCCCCATCAAGGTATTTTTATGGAAGTTTACCCGGAGCCCCTGAGTAAGCATCAAACCAACGCAAAATACCCTTCACTCCCTGTAGTTCTTCCTCGTTGTTATTCACAAGAATCAACGTATCATCTGCAAACTGCAAATGACTAAGCTGCCACCCTACTACCGGGTTGCCAATACCCCTTAGAACCTCCACCTCCTCAGTTCGGATAAATAAATAGTGAAGTCCCTCAGCCGCAATGTTAAATAGGAACGGAGACATAGAACAACCTTGCCACAACCCTCTTCCCACACCAAATTATCCAGATGGCGACCCATTGACAAGTACAGACACTTTATTCGTACTAACACACTGCCTAATCCACCCCCTCCACTTCTCTCTGAAGCCCATATGTCTCATCCCATACTCCAGATATGTCCACTCAATGGAATTGTATGCCTTCTCGAAATCCAGCTTAAAAAGCAGCCCTTGTTGCTTCGTCTCCTTCAAGTAATCAACTACCTCACTTGCTGTCATGACATAGTCAAGAGTATGTCTCCCTTTAATGAATCCATGTTGGACCTCGCTAACCACTTTCGTGATTACCTCGCTGATTCGTCTCGCCATAATCTTAGAGATAACTTTATAATAGCTACTCACTAAGCTAATGGGTCGATACTCTGTAAATCGCTTAGCCTCAAGAATCTTCAGAATGAGAGTAAGAAATGAAGTATTCGCCCCTGCCGGGAACTTCCCCGACCTAAAAAATTCCTGAACCAGTCTGTAATAATCCTCCCTGATTATATCCCACGCCTTTTGCAGAAAGCGAAGAGAAAACCCATCCGACCCAGGTACTTTTTGCCCATCACAACCCTTTACCGCTTCCCAAATTTCTGATTAAGTAACCTCTCTTTCTAACCCATTCGCTTCATCTTTCGACAACTTCGAGAAGCCTAAGTCCCGCATCCGAGGTCTTTCCCAACTGACCGATTGGAAGAAAGACTCGTAGTGCTGCACGACAACCCTCTTAATTTCCTCTAGCGTTGAGAGTCTCGCATTTTGGGTCACAATCTCTCTAATGATGTTTCTCCTCACAGAAATTTTGGCCATCCTGTGAAAGAACCCCGTATTGCGATCACCCTGAACATTCCACTTTACCCTATTCTTTTGCTGCCAATACCTCTCTACTTGCTCCTGTTGAGTCCAAAGCTGACTTTTTATGGTTTTCTATTCGGTCTGTTCCTCCCGAGACAAAGCACGCTCATCTACCAGTCTCTAAAAATCCTCATATCTCCCATGCATATCTCTTAATCGACTCTCTACATTTTCAAATACTTCCTTGTTCCAAGCCTGAATTTTCTTCTTCAAGTATTTCATCTTTTGAATGACCCTGAAATTACCTGGACATTCGGTACCTGCTTCTCTCCACCACTCCACCACCAAATCCTTGAAACCTCTAGCTTCCCACCATACCGATAAGTCCCTGAATGGTTTTGGTCCCCAATCAACTCTCTCCTATCTAAGGAATAACGGTGCATGGTTGGAACCATTTCTGTCCAGCGCTGTCAATGCGCAATCATTGAAGTATCTCGACCACTCGACTTGAATAAACACTCTGTCTATCCTACTTCTACTAATGGCGTTTGACCATGTAAATCTCCTTCCTACCAGCTGAATGTCCTGCATCCCACACCTATCTACCCACTCCTGAAATGCGATCATAACCCTAGTGTAACCCGCACCTGTAAGCGATCAGTTGGGGCTAGTACTTCATTGAAATCGCTTGCTACTAGCACTGGTATTCCTGCGGCCTCTATCTTGTTTCCCAGCACCTCCCATAAATGTCCTCTCCGCTCTACATCGTTGGGGGCATAAACATTCAGGACTGCACAACGCCTGTTTCCCGCAGTTAGCAAGCCTTCTATCCAGATAAAATTATCTCCCACCTCTGTATAAGCTGAATTAAATCCTGTTGAAACCCACATAGAAATTAACCCCCGGGATCTCCCCATGGATAGAGTAAACGTCCATCCCATCTCTCTCCCCCCCCAAAGCGTGGATGAGAAAATCATCCACCTCTTCTTTCTTGCTTTCTTGTAACAAACAAAAAGTCGCATGATCTCCTTGCATAATCTTCTTGAAAAATCATCTCTTCCTAGCTGAACCTAACCCCCTACAATTCCATGAGAACAGTTGGATCATCGTGTCTTGGAATAACACGCTTATCACACTGTCCTATCAACAGACATTACCTACTTCTACACCAAACCGCTCCCTGTCAAAGGTTCGGATGGCTGCTTCGTTTGCCTGATCTGTGATTGATAATAGTCGCCTAAATTCCCAAGCATCTGTGTCTACCATGATTACGTCGGCTAGCCTGTTCATATTCCTGATATCACTGTCATCCGCTCGAAACACATCCATTCTCGAATCCTCATTTGCACTGGTCGTTTGCAAGCTGCCAGTATTGTTCATGATTCTCTTGATCTTCCCCCCTCTCTTTCTTCTTGTTACTAGTGGAAACTCAGGCAAGCCAAGTGCAATGAGAGCATGAGTAGCTACTGCCGAATTATGCACTTCATTTATCATTGTTGCACTATGTTGATCATTGGCTCCAATCTCTTTTGTTTCTCCATATTCATCTTCTTCCATCTCCCCATCCGAGCCATCCTCAACCTCTTGTACCCCAATCATCCAATCAAGGTTAGAAATCACCCCCTGCATTGGTTCCTCGTGGCAATTCACTTGAGCCAATGTATTCCTTACCTTAACCCGAATATCCTCGCGAACGTGTATTTTATCCGTCACAATTAACAATCTTGCTACATCAAACCTTTTACGGGCAAGTGTATTGTCATCCACCGCCACAAGTTTTCCCAGCTTTGCTCCTAACTTCTCGAACGTCCCGTAGCCCCAACATTGAACTGGGATTCCTGAGCATTGAATCCAGTAAAGTCTACCATCTCTAGATAACATCTCTGTCTAAGGAATCACCTTGGAAAACATATAGTGAATGCTCTCAAGTTTATTATTAAACGCTTCCTCCCGATCTTATTGTCTGTCAAATTCTATCAAGACTAATCCCCGACCTAGGATTCTGGTTTCACAAATCCAACCCGCTTCGAGTACTAACTCCTGAATTTCTGGTATGTCCTCTATTTTTCGAAGGATGCCAACTACACTTCTATCCAGCCATACTTTGTTTTCGTCCGGAATCTCTAAATCTAACTCTTCATCCTCATTTCTATCCACCTTTGTGTTCTCTGTCCCGTTGTATTAAATTGCTTCCTTTTCTATTCCTGATCCCGATTTCTGTTTGTGATTACCGACCTTATTCTTCCCTTCTTCCTTCTTTGTTGTGTCACCGTTGCCCAGACTATCTGTGCGTATCCACCCTGTTTCTTCCTGCCTATGCCCACTAAGGGGTCATCTCATCTCTGTTAATTTTTTCTCTATACGATCCGACCACAGTGCATTCATTCCTCTATTTTCAGATCGGCCTAGGTTGGCCCTTATGGCCGAAGCGCCTATGTATTGCCAATCAAGGGCCAGCTCCATATCTATTCGATTCTCTACCCGGTCAAAACGTATGAATCCAAATCGCTTTCCCATCTTATTCCTTCTATTTGGAATGAAAATATCCACCAGCTTGCCAAATGGCGGTAACTTCCATCGTTGCAGGACCAGATATCTAAGAGCACGTGGATCTACGTGTAAGGGCAGATTCTCAACGTAATAAGTAATGCTCTTCATCGGTTGCTGTTCACGTCCCATCTTTATTCTACCAGCCGCCATCAGAAGCCTCTCCAAGGGAAAATATCACCCCGGCAACAGTGGGATGACCGAAAGGGGGTTGTTTTAGGGTTTTAGGGTTTTTTAACTCCCTCCTCTCGAGAATCAGTTGACTTCCTATCATATCTTGGCATTGACAAGAAATGTTTTCGCTTCCGGAAATACCTTGCAAATGAGATAGCCCACTATGCAGTTGACTGCTAAGATGCTGAGATTGAATGGTCCTATGGCTGGATTGAAGTGTTGGCATTGCAGATAGATCTGCATACGATTTGCCTGCTCATACAGTGAGTGTTTAATGTTTAATATGTACTTCTTAGGCAGTGAGTAATTAATATAAAGACTATTGGCTATTTGGAAAACTTATGGTTGTTACTAGCAGTTTTGCTGCTTAAATTTCCTTATTTGTATGCTGGGTTCTCTTTTCTTTATTTGTTTTTATTTAGTGCCATCTAGGTGTAGTTGTTTCGGTGATGGTAGAGCAATTGTTCATTTACATCAATAGGGAAGCGATAAGCGAGAACATATGAACTTGGGGTATCCTTTGCAATAACAGTAGATTCAGCTTCATCAGTCACGATAAGGGAGAGGGACAGCAAAATACAGGTCTGTGTTTGTGTGAATAAAGTAGCAATTGTTGTTAAAGAGTTGCTAACGGTGTAAGCACTTGGTTCGATGTGCTGTTTAAATATTACACTCATGCCTCTGTACGTGGCTGAGATGAATAGATTTCAGAGCTAGCTCCTGCCCTTGCTATCTTCTTGGCAGTAAATCTTTGTTCCACCTATATTTTTACGTTGTGTATAGTTAACAATCTAAATGCCAGGAAACTAATGCCCATTTCGTGACAAGTTTGATGTGGCATTGCTGGCTTCACTTGTACAAAATAGAAACAGTAGACCGAGAATGACATATTTGGGCTTTAAAAAATTGGGGGCAGACGAGATCTTAGTGCTTGATAGTGAAGTCACTAATTTGGAGATTTGGGAGGCAGTTAAAAGTTGTGGCAGAGATAAGTCCCCAGGTCTGGATGGCTTATCGATGTTGTTTATTCAAAATGCATGGGAAATAATAAGGGAGGATGTGAGCCGGCTAGTGAGCAGTTTCTTTAACCTTAGGCGCTTTCCTTTTGGCGCAAACACATCTTTCCTCACGCTTATTCCTAAGGTTGTGATGGCAAAGCATTTTTTGGAGTTTAGGTTGATCCGTCTGGTCAGCAGCTTCTATAAGATTGTCTCCAAAATCCTTGCCAAGCGGTTGAGTAGGGTTATTGCTTCTGTGGTTAGTGATGTGCAACATGGTTTTATTAAGGGGAGGCAGACGCTGGATTGTGTAATGACTGCAAACGAGGTAATCCACTTCCTTAAAATTAATCGGTGACAAGGGTATTTATTTAAACTGAATTTAAAAAAAATGTGTGATTCGGTTGAATAGGGGTATTTAGATGATGTGTTGGGGTTCATGGGGTTTAGTTGGAAGTGGCGAGGGTGGGTGAAAGAATGTTTAGCAACGGCGAGAGTTTCGGTCTTAATCAATGGCTCACCTTCCGCTCAATTCGGGGTGGGGCATTGGCTGCGGCAAGATTGCTCATTGTCTCCCTTCCTCTTTAATATTGCTGCTGAAGGGCTCCACTTGCTATTCAACAGGGCGGTCGTTCAAGGCCTTTTGAGCAGTATTGGCAACGAGGTGACGGGTTGGAATATCTCGCATTTATAATTTGCGGACGATACTCTAGTGTTTGTGAAGAATGACGAACAGGAAATCCAATGTGTGAAAGGGATTCTTAGGTGGTTCGACGCTTTTTTGGGGATGAAGGTTAATTATCATAAGAGCACCCTCGTGGGAATTAATGTTAGCAGACAATCAGGGGAAACAATTGCTCGGAGGGCAGGGTGTAAGTATGAGGGCCTTCCGTTTAAATACTTGGGCTCTTACATCGGGTTAAACCCGCGGAGGATTTCTAGATGGGACTTCCTCATCCAAGCCTTGCGCAAGAGGCTTGCCACTTGGAAGGGATCATTGCTTTCAGTGGGTGGAAGATTGACGCTTATAAAATTTGTGTTGAACAGTATACCTGTGTATAACATGTCAATATACCTCATGCCAAAAGGGATTGTAAGTCGATGTGAAGGAATCATGAGATGATTTTTGTGGAGCGGGGGCGAGCATTTCAAGGGCTTGGCAAAGGTTAGATGGGATAAAGTTACCCGATCGACGGAGGCAAGCGGTTTGGGGCTGGGTTGTCTCCACACCCGCAACATTGCTTTTCTATTTAAATAGATCTAGGGAGTTCTTAAGGGTGAAAAGAAACTATGGGTGGAGTTGGTTAAGAGGGAGTATAATTTCTCTGCTATGGGAGACTTTTGGTTGAGGGATATGAATAGGATGTCTCCCATTTGGCGCGACATCATGCGCACGTGTGGGAGGACATCGTCGTTGTTTGGCTTCTGGCAAAGCAACATTCGTGTTAACATAGGAAGTGGAGAGGACGTAAGGTTCTGGTGGGACACTTGGGCGAGCAATGTGCCGCTGGCAATCAAATATCCGAGGTTATACTCCCTTTCCTGTAACCGTATGGGCTTGGTTAAGGACGTTGGCCATTGGGAGGGGGATGCTTGGGTTTGGGACTGGACTTGGCGTCGGGGTCTCTTTGAATAGGAGGTGGATGACCTGGGGACCCTCAGGGATAGCATTCTTGTGCCTAGTAACACTAGTAGCAAGACAGAGGTGAAATGGGACCTAGATAAATCGGAAGAGTTTACTATCAGGTCCTGGAATGCAGGCTTCGAGGCCTTTCGGTGGAGAGGGGATATCAACGTGACCCTTCAGTCGTGTTGGAAGGTTAGGGTGCCCCATCGCATCAACTTTTTCCTGTGGCTGACCATGCAGGATCGCCTCACCACTCGAGATTACTTAGGGAGGTGTCACATCAACCCGCAAGAAGAAAACAAGTGTCCGCTGTGTATGGAGCAAGAGGAGACCACTCACCACCTGTTTTTACATTGTGGTTTTGCAGACTTGGTTTGGGGTCAGATTTCCCGTTGGATGGGTTGCAGTTGGGCAAGGCCAAGGAAGCCGGGGAGATGTAGGGATCATGGTCGTCCTTACTGGTTGTGCGAGCGAAGCCGGTGCAGGAGATGTGGCAGTCGCTTCTCGCGGCTATGTTGTGGTCTATTTGGCTGCAACGTAACGCGACTATTTTTCGCCATGTTGTCCCGTGTAACCGTCGTGCCTTCCATGCTACTTTTGAGTTCTGGCAGCATTGGATCCTCAGTACTGATTCTCAGTTCCTATACAGGATGGATCAAATGCTGCAGTCCTCAGATTGGTCATCTTGTGTCAGTTGCGTGGTTTAGGAATTAGCCTTTCTTTTGTTGGGTAGCTTAGGGCTCTGGTTGTCAGTTGCCTTGAGCTGCTACATGTACATTCTTTTCTCTGGTTCTGCTTCCATTTTCCCTATGACTTAATAAAATCTTCTATCAGCTTATTAAAATATATATATATATATATAGAAACAGTAACTAATACTGAAAAATCTTGCAATAACTTCTTGCTTGTGCATTCTCATTGTTATTGGTGGAAACTACTTGCTTTAGAATTATGGATGTATGCAC
Source organism: Viola odorata (assembly GCA_963691705.1). Taxonomy (NCBI): domain Eukaryota; kingdom Viridiplantae; phylum Streptophyta; class Magnoliopsida; order Malpighiales; family Violaceae; genus Viola; species Viola odorata. The sequence goes on from OY829541.1 coordinate 53,543,191, forward strand.
CTTGATTTGTGTTACGGCATAATGCAATCGCAGAAAAAAAAGTGAAATATATGATAATAGCTTCATCGAGCAAGCAATAGACTAAATAGTTTATGCTTTTGTTAACCTTAACCAACCACCGTTCATAAACTACTACTCCTCCCAAGTGCCTAACAACTATGACACAACTACAGTTATGAAGATCTAGAACGGCAGGTGATCTCCACCACCACCACCACCGGAGACAGAGCTAGATGCGGTGGTGCTGTTGCGTTCCGCGTGGCAAAGCTGGCGGAGCTTTGTGGGGACATACCAAATGGCTAGACGTGGATGTGCATTGAAGATGGCATCAATGTCCCACCCTTGTCGAGCCGCTATGGCCACAAGGGGCTTGTAGCATGCCTGCCTCCAAGCTCCAACATTCTCTCCCCTCTCCTTGAAACCTCTCCTCAGTGCATTGGATGCTGCCTCGTCGAGACAATGTAGGGCATAGCAGTGCACGTAGTGTCGCATTTTAGGCTTGTTGATGTAGCTCGCCCCTGCTTTTTTCGCATACCTAAACACCTGATTTGTCACCTACAATCCAACATTAATTGAGTGTTAAAACTTAAAACTTTAATTTCCACCTTAAACCAAATCAAAACCCTTCATTGACCTTTTAGAGTTTGGCATAAATTCTAAATAATTATATTCTTTGTGTCTGTTATTGTAAAACTACGACGAAAAAGCTCATTATTTGGATTTCGAATTCTAGTTCTTTAATTAATGTTTATAAAAACAAAAAGTACCTGCTTTTAATAAAGGAATTTAATCTCAACAAATGGGACGGTAACAAACAAATATAATATTTAACGTATATGATGAAATTAAAATAAAAAAAACCATGGAAGATGACAAAATAATCAATTCGACTGGGACTAAAGATAAAGAAGGCCCACAGCAAAATTTAGCCTAAAACCAGGGCCCAGTTCATCGTACGTTACGTGTCAGGTTGAGATTGCGCCAGCTGGTAAGAGCGTACCTTTTAGTTTTACAGATGTGGGGCACAGTACCCTACGGTAACAGCCTATGATAAGACTAATCTAAACTGAACCAAAAGACAGACAGGGTAAGAGGGAACAGGGAAATTAACGGCCAAGATACGTTTTTACCTTAGTGGGGCATTTTTCTCCACGCTCCTTGGCGATGTTTTGAACTTGGATCAAGAAATCACGGCACTGTTCGTACAGATGGAACAGGTAATCCAGGCCGTTCTTTTTGCCACGTGCCACTTCCCCAGGCTCTGTTACAATAAATGGATGCTCGCGCTGTCTCTCGCATCCGACGCCGTTTTCATCATCTTCATTCTCATCGTCACAGTCAATATCCACCACGTTCCTTTGACTCCTCTTCCTCTGCTGCTGATTCTGCCTCTTCGCCACCACGTCCCACCCCACACCACCAGCTCCCCCGCCACTCCCTGCCGCCTCCTTCTCCTGCTGCACCGGCTCCTCCGACAACCCTACCCACCACAAAATTCACACACCACCCACACCGAAAAAAAAAAATATAATTAATTAGTTTATAATATTATTCTTGTATGTAAATACTCTAATTTTTTACCGAAAGAAAAAAAACAGAGCAAATTGAAAGAGATCGAAAAAGGACATTATCTTGTCATGCTAGCTAGCTACACTAGTATAACTTTTGTAAAATATAATGATTGAAAGATATAACAGTTCCTACCTTGATTGGATAGTAATCACCTTAATAATAATTATGAATAAATAGCAAAAAGTTTTAATTTAATTCTCTTATTTTAATCTAAATAACAAATATTTATGAGTATATCACAAACAGTGATTTAAAACAAAAATTGTAAATTTTGAGTTCAAGTTTGCTGACGCGCGAGGGGTAAAGTAAAAGTAACAAATTAGTTACTTGTAACAATATTTTAATTATATGTACCTTCTTGGGAGAGAGCATCAAGAGCGTGGGTGGTGTCGCCGGAGATGACGTGTCGTCGACGAGAATCTTCTTCATCAAGCCTTCTCCGCTCAGCTCTAACAGCAGCTTTGATCCCATACCTCTCTCCGACAAGAAGCTCCCACCTAAAAATCTGAGACAAGCTGTTCATCATCTCGTCAAGCTCCTCATCCTTCATGTCCAGAAGCGTGTTCACCGTAAAACCTAACTCCGCCATCTTTGCCGCAGTGAAGTACCTTATCCCATACGCCTGAAATAGCTCCTCCAGCCCAAACAACTCCCTCGGTGCCCTCACCCCGTACGCCGCCGCCACCCCCTGTTGATGCTGCTGCTGCTGCCCCGCCACAACAACCGCTGCCGAAACCACCGGCTCCATAATCACCGGCCTCGGCTGCGGCACCATCGCTCTTGAATCCCACTTGAACAAACTCGCCGTAAACGCCTCCGGATCCATTTTTCTGATTTCTGATTTCTGATTTCCCTCTACGTGAAAAGAACAGTGGATGTCACTCTATTTATATACCACGAAAAAATCGGAGTTGTTTTACTTTTCGGTCGAAAATGCCCCTTGTATGGTTTTTCCTTTGTTAGTTTGAGTATTTTTTGGCCCTAACAGGATCGGTAACTTTGATGTTTCGTTGAGACACGACAGTAGGGATCTAACCAGTCAGGAGTGGTTGTTTGTTTCATTCAGTTCAGTTCTGTTCTGGTGGAGTGAGAATTATCTGAGTGTGGATATCAATGACCAGTCAGATATTGACACGTAGGCTACAGTGTTGTTAATTGGTAGCTAGCTAGGCTCCTCGTCGTACTGGGGGTCCTATAATTCATATGTGTTGTTTAGTCGATAGGCGTACAGATGTTCTGAATTTCGATGATGATAGTATTTTTTTGTGGGGGGATGAATCTTAGCTAGCCGTCTGATGCCGTCTGATTTTTTTGGTGATATTGACGGATCTTTCTGTAGGGTAATGCTGAGTTACGGTCCATGGGAGGTATGGTGTAGCTGAGAGTGCCGGATAATGCCCTCTTTGTACTCCCTCGTAACTAAATACGTCATGGGACTAAAACTAATTCGTTGGAGTTGTCTGAACAATGCTCTAGTTCTTATTTAACCGAATCCAACATTCACAACTTAAAACTAATACGATGTGACTAAGCCATTGAATCGTTGATACACGTACTAGATGTGACTAAGCCATTGAATCATTGATACAAGAGGTATGCAGGCAAGTAGTGCATTTTATTTCTTTTCTCTACTCGTGCATTGGTGGAGTGATTATATTCTATTTTTTCAAAAATCTTAAATGAAATGTCTCTTGTGGCATATAACTTATAATCGAACTAATTTTCAAACCATCTATGGCATATTTGGTGTTACAAGAAATGCAACAATATTAGTGAAAGACTACTATCAAACACGTTGTTAAAGTCTTGGATTTATGAGTCATTCATTAATTTGAATTCATTACGTACAAAATACATTTTTATTTTATCTGATTCCTCATAAATTTGTTGATCTGTGCATTTCTATACCTTGAACAATCTTCTGTCTTTGTACATCATGGATTGTTTGGATACGTACGTGCTTCCTCTAACCCTAGCCACTCCAATTAGAAATGGACCTTATAACTTTTCTTTCTTTTACTTTTCAAGAAAAGAAAAGGAAAAAAGAAGAAGAAACTGTCTCCTCGAATTCTAGCAAGTAGCAACAGTAGTCTCCAATCAAAAGTGCCAAAATACAAAATGAGCTGAGCCTCTGGTTCTGAAAAAAGCATACACTGACTGAGAATTCTGAACTCTGAACTCTCTGCTCTCTGAACACCACACTTTCATTTACTAGCTAGCTAGGCAGCTGGCAACGTTATGCAAATCAAACAAAAGGGTCACCCCAGTCCCTAATCCCTAATCCCTATCCCCAGCCACAAATAATTGTTGTTATTATTTTCAACGAAAAATCATATTAAATTACTAATAATCAACACTGGACACGATTAAAATTAATTGCATAGTTTAGTCACAATTTAATGCCATTCCTTGGCATTTGGCAATGTTAAAACAGATAATAATTATAAAAAGGAGAAAAAACAGGGAAAGTACAGAAACCGCGCAGGTGGCTCAGCTCTCAGCCGCTCAGTCCCAAGTCAGTTGTCGAACCTCTTCCCTCCCTCTGTATTCTGTAAAAACTCTGTTCTTGTACTTTCAAAATAAATTAAATTTATATAATAATATATAAAGAAAAATATATATAATTATTTGATTATGGTGTCATAATCAAGTGTTCCTGTATCTCTCTAGATAATTCACATGGATATGTTGATTGGTATCTTGCATGGAACTACGTGGCGGTTTCTGATTGCCTCTGGGTTTTGCAGTTTGAATCATGCGAGCCTTATTTTTTTTTCATGCACTCGAGGAGAAAAATAAGTGACAAATAATAATAATAATAATAATAATAAAAAATATATTTTGAGCTTTAATATCCTCTTTCCTGAAGAACGAAAGCTTTGGTCAACCGGACAGTACTGTTTTGGTTGCCAATGAAATGATGACACGCCACGTCTCTGCTGGATGCTCCGCTTGCGTCAGTTTAGTCAGTAAGCTAGCGCAAATAGTGCTCTTCTTTTTACAATTTATCCTTATTATTTAAATTAATAATATACTATTACTATTAACTATTTCTCCCTTAAAAAATACTACTTTTTAAAAATAATTACTAGCTTTTTTAAATTATTTTTTATTCTATTTTTCTTCCATATTTCTACCTAAATTTTACCATAACTAAATTAGATATGACATGATAGTTTAAAATATAATTCTTTTATTCTAAAATGTCTATTAATTACGACAGTAAAAAAGTGCATAAATTATCGGTTAATAATAAATGAAGAAATCATTAGCTAGCAAACTTTACAATATGTAACAATTCCCAGTGGTTTAATTGTTCTATCAATATTACCCCAAATTTATTATTTTTGGTGATTGTACAAGATAATTTCATTGCTATTTCTTTTATAATTAAATATAGGTGCAATAGTAGTAAATTTAATAATTGTTACTATTGAGAAAAGCATTTTAATTAGTTTAAGTTGAGCGAACAAAAATAATCTTGATTTTTTTAGAGGATTTCCAAAAATAATAACAAAAAAAAATGTTTAAAGCCTTAAAATTGCAGATGGGAATTTCTTTATGGAGGTCATTTTACAAGCGGTGATTAATTAATCATAGATCATTAGTACCATCACCACTCAAACTATTACCGTACGATAAATAGACTATTTAATAATTATTTATTGAATTCAACTCCCCTAACTATCTTTTCATTGTAAAAGGACTCCTTTTGTTAATTTTTTATCCAAAACCCGCATATATTTATTTTGAACATATTTTTTTATTCTTTTTAATTCCAAATAAAATTTAGACTCCAAAATAAAATTAAAGAAATATTCTTGATTCTTAACTTCGTAATCGTTAAATACCTATGAACATAACTATTTTTCTAAAAAAAGTAATTTATTATTTTAAAAATAAAAAGAATCGAAAAGAACAAAAATAAATTCATAAAAATAAAATTTTAAATATTTATACAATTTTCTAAAGAATTATAAAAGATAAATTAAAATTAGAAAAATAGCAGCTTTTGTTGAAAAAATCGAGAAAAAAGGAAAAAAAATAAAATCATAATATTTTATAACTCTTTAGAATAGTTATCCCTTTTAAATTTTAATTCAGAATTTTTTCAATTTGAAAAATTATTTTCTATTTTTCTCACTTTTTAAAAATAAAAAAGAATAAAAAAATATCGTCAAAGTAACTCACCATATAAAGACCAAAAAAATGTATATTTAGGAATAAAATCGTTTGTGTAAACTCATCCGGCCGTCGGCGAGTAGATGTAACCATCATGCTCGATTATTCTCACAGGCATCTATAAAATAAAGGTCTATAAAATAAGGAGAATTGATGAGATGGTACCAATATTTGCATACAGTCTTGAACTGGCAGCCAAGAAATGATCTCTGTCGCCAGCTCTTTTGGTATACTCTCTTCATTACTCATCATAACTTTCAAACTAATTGCAAGGTTACTCTCCTCTTAATTCCTCTTCTTCTTCTCGATTACTGTGGCCGCCGCTGTACAACTGAATATGATATACGATACCCCAAATTTTCAGTTTAGCTAATCTTGTTTCTAATTAATTAATTAATTTTTTAAATCCTAATTTTACATATATTTTCAGCCCAATATCTCCCTGTTATGTGTGGTGCGACCAGCCCAGCCCAATTAAGTGGATCCTACCAACATCTGTGACTGCAAGCCCATTTACTTCTCCTTCCTCCCTCCCCTTTCCATCTCCAAGGAGGAAAACTGTAAAAGACGGTAGAGTAGCAACAGCAGCACCAGAAATATCAACTATGCAGAGATATGGAGCAAAGAGGCTCGCTATTCACACCTCGCCAAGCATAATCAGGTGCATCCATTCCTACGATCCACTCCCTTTACCTCCTTCTCGCTATCACCATGAAAGAACCGGTACACTCTCTCTCTCTCTCTCTCTCTCTCTCTCTCTCTCTCTCCCTATTTATAATGCAAAAAGCTTTTAACTTTGGCTTCCTTTGTCAATTATTTGATGACCCTTTTGCGTTTTATGCCAGATTATGAAATGTTATTCCGTGTCTTAGAAGGATGCAAGCTCTCGTGGGACATCAAAACTGCAACCAGAACTCACACAAGAATCATTACATTTGGTTACACAACTCATCCGTCTATTATTGCTTCATTAGTAAGAACTTATGTGCATTGTGGTCCACCCAGTCTTGCCAATAAAGTTATTGATCGAGTTGTCTGTAGAAGTCTTGATTTGGTAGCTGTGAATATGGTAATTGACAGTTTTGTAAAGTCAGGAGAATATGTGATCGCGAAGAAGGTATTTGATAAACTGCGTGTGAGGGATGTGGTAACTTGGAACTCAATGATTGGTGGTTATGTTAGAAATGCGCGTTTTGAGGAAGCATTGAGATTATTTCGAGCAATGCTTAGCTCAGATGTTGAGCCGGATAAGTTTACATTTGCTTCAGTTATCACTGGGTGTTCAAGGCTCGGTGCTCTTAACCATGCTAGATGGGTGCACGACTTGTTGATTGAGAAAAGAATTGAGTTGAACTTTATATTGAGTTCAGCATTAATAGACATGTATTCGAAATGTGGTAAAATCCAAACTGCAAGGGAAATTTTTGATAATGTCAAGCGGAATGATGTTTCTGTTTGGAATTCAATGATCAATGGGCTAGCAGTACACGGTCTTGTCTTAGATGCAATTTCTGTATTTGCAAAGATGGAGGTTGAAAATATTTTACCTGATTTGATTACTTTTCTTGGGCTTTTAACAGCATGTAGTCACTGTGGTCTTGTTAAAGAAGGTCAGCATTACTTTGAGTTGATGGGAATTCGATACTCAATTCAGCCACAACTTGAGCATTATGGAGCCATGGTTGATCTCTTGAGCCGAGCGGGGCTCTTGGAAGAGGCTCATGCATTGCTAGGAAGAATGCCAATGGAGCCAGATGTCATTATTTGGAGGACAATTCTTAGTGCTTGCAGAACATACAAAAATCCAGAACTAGGTGAAGTAGCAATTGCAAACATATCACGCCTCAGGAGCGGGGATTATGTCTTGCTGTCAAATATCTACTGTTCTCAGAAAAGATGGGATACTGCACAGAGAGTGAGAGAAACAATGAGAAAAAAGGGAGTTCATAAAATCAAGGGGAAGAGTTTGTTTGAGTGGGCAGGTGTTGTTCACCAATTTAGAGCGGGTGATAGATCTCATCCAGAAACAGAAGCTATATACAAAGTATTGGAAGCATTGATCCAGCGAACAAAGTTAGAGGGCTTTGTGCCCACGACAGATTTGGTTGCGATGGATGTTTCTGAAGAGGAAAAGGAAGGAAATCTATATCTTCACAGTGAAAAATTAGCTTTGGCATATGCAATCCTTAAAAGTAGCCCGGCAACAGAAATTAGGATTTCAAAGAACCTCCGAATCTGTCATGACTGTCACAATTGGATAAAATTGGTTTCAAGGTTGTTAGGCAGAGTGATTATTGTAAGGGACCGAATCCGGTTTCACCAGTTTGGAGGTGGTTTGTGTTCTTGTGGTGATTATTGGTAGCTGGTCCCACAAAGGCTGGTAATCATGGCCTACAAAGGAAATTGAATATGGAATGATTCAAAGAAACTGCAAGCATCAGTGTGGTGATTAATAAATCAATTCTTTCTTAGAGTGAAACTCCCATTACTGACAATCTCACGAAGCTAATTGGCTGAAATGAAAAGGTATATTTCGCCATGTGCTTTTTCATTTCTATCCAATATAGTTAGCATTTGTTGGGAACTTACCATACTTTCTGCAATTTTTTGAATCAAGTAGATTTACTTGAAACAGGAAGCACTTCATAACTTGCCATGAGTGTCTGAAATTTCTTGGGGAAAACGTTGGTTTCTTCACTGGATTATTGGATATATCCAGCTGAAGGAGGTTAAGGAGATGAGACAATGCATTGAAGCAAAGCCATCCAGAGCCAAATCCTACAGTTGGAGGATGTATGTGCTGGAAAAGAGAGAAACAGCCTACAAGGTGCATACAATATTTACAAGTCTTTTTTTTATGCTTTATGGTGGCATGTTTTTTGTTATCCTTGGAATGGCAATATATGTGTTGCCTTAGTGTATTCATTGAGTTTGAAACTCCTTAGCTATGATGGAAAAGCATGCTATTTCTATATGCTTCAACAGACTTTTGCCGTTTTCTTCATCTAACCATGTCTACTTTCAATCTGACAGGTTAACCACCAGGTTTTAAGTTGGTTATTATCAAGAGAAAGCCCTTAGTGAATAGGTAAACGATTGAATCAACATGAAGTTGCATCTGCGAAGATTGGATTAAAGCTGCCAAAAGAAGTGAGTAAATTTATGAAGCTAATGAATGATTCGCTGGTTACGGCCATGTTGTATTTGGTAGAATCAGAATTAGAGATATATTTGATTTTTGTTTGGTTTCAATTCCACAAAGCTGAGACGATCATGCAAAATATGACTACAATACTCTTCAATTCATGTTTTGTCGAACAAATGTAGATAGTAGACAATGTAAATTGTTGTTGAATCAGAATGTATTTCATTCTTGAAATTGGTTACATTATAAAGTTTAGGGTTTATTAGAGTACCCTTGCATTGCATAGGAAATTAAATTGTTATGGCTGGACTTTATTTGTTGGTTGGCACTTATCATTGTCAGCATGAATTTATTGGAATTTGGGAAAGACAAGACAATACAAAGAAATACAATACAGTTGTATTTAACAATTTCTTCTTGTTACTCCTCTTCGTTTGGTATTTTAGGTCAAGTGTTGGGTGCATTTAGCTTTCACGGATTGGAATTAATGGCTGCTTGCCTCCATACATCTCAGGGATCTGGCTCTCATCAATGTCTTCCATTAAAGTCGACGTCAAGCTCTTGTTCTCCACGAATACAATCTGCATCGAAATGGTGTTTATACATGCAGAAATGTTGTGAGGATATAAAGGAGTTTTGAAGAATGATGCCATTAAACTGTAGGAAGAATGCCGATACCGACACCGACACCAAGTTACCTTTTTCCTGGTATTTTTGTCTATGAAAGGGTAAACAATCTTCCACACTCTCATGAAAATGTATGGTGCATTCACAATAAACAACTTCCCTAGCCTTTCTGGGTAATAATCCTGCCAGTGAAAAAAGAAGAATTGTGACTACGAGTCATCATGGTTTAACGGTGGTGATTGTGTATAACATTTAATTATTAATATACCTGCAAAATAGACAGCTGCAATATAGCCGCGGATGTCACTGTTGCAATATCCCCATCCTTTTAAATCTCCAATCCCTACAAATTTCTCGTGTCCTGGAGGAAGCCTGAAAAGATGGGCATCATACCATCATCGCCTCAAATTACAATTTTACCACGTACTAATGCATTTTTTAGAATCTTATAATCTGTGCATATTATCAGTAATCCTTACTGAAAGGGATTGATTACCTTGAGCAGGTTTTGTCCAGTACGTAGACCACAAAACCTGCACCGAAAAATTAAGATAAATGAAGGATCAGCGCGAAAAGTACACGACGGCCAGGAGTGTGATTGAATGCAATGCAGGATGGCAGATAAGAAAACCCAGTAAGAAAAACAATAAAATGAAGGGTAAATTAGGTAAAAAAAAAACCGTATAATTTATAAAAATGTTCCACTTAACCTTTATAGTTTAAAAGCATGCACTACAAATTTTATAATTTCTTAAAAGTTGCAATCTTAATCCATTAAATACTTAAAAAATTCAAAACAAATAGTAAAAAATAGGGGTGAAAACAGGCCGGTTCGATCTGATTTTTGGGTTAAAACCGGACCAAACCGAAAAATTCCAGTTCTGGTATGGCTAGAACCAAACCGAATCAGACGGTTCGGATCGAGTTTTTGTTTTTTTAAAAAAAATAAATAAATCGAAGCCGTTTAATTGAAGGAAAAACAATTGAAAACATAGCCAAAACGACGTCGTTTCGTTTTGAAGGAAAAATAGAAATTTGAAACCAAGGGGATGCAAACCCCTTCCCCTTAGAAAGTAAGACAAAGATTTAGCCATTGAAGCAAAACTAAACTTTAATAGTTGATGCATAATATATATATTTCCAGTTCAAACGGTTCAATGGTTCGATTCACGGGTTTTATATTCAAAAAATCGGACACAATCGGAAATTTATGGTTCTATCGGGATAGAACTGGACCGAACAGGAAAGTTATGATTCAGTTCAAAATTTTCCGATTTCGGTTCGATTTCTAAATCGGACCGGTTTTTTTACACTCCTAGTAAAAATTGCAAAAACATTATAAATTTTGACAAAAAAATATAACTAATATGGTAAAACTTAATATAATAAAAAAAAAAAAAAATTTGTTTAGAGTAATGCACCGACAATATTCATCCTATTAGTCTCTTCACTATATACTATTATCAATTAACCGTCTAACTAGGTAAGTAGTTAATGACATGATCAAGTTACAAAACAACTTTGAGTAATTTATTATTTTTTAAAAGTTTGAATCATTATAAATATTCCTAAATATATGGGGCTGGAATGAATCTTTTTCGCAATTGATAAAGTGCTCACAATAGAATATTTATCGACAACATTTTACTTATAATATAAGATTATTAAACTACTCACATTAGCCACCTTACTTGTTACGACACAACATTATACTAGTAATCTTTGATATATGAAAACTTATTCTATTTAGCAAAACTTTAATTAGAGTCACTAAATGAAGTTAATTTTTGGACCCGTACATTTTTTAATTTCTTATTTAGCTTTTCTTTTGAAAAATTGCATTTAATAAATAGGAAAAAAATTCTCACATTTATCATGACCGCATAAAAAAAAATTATTACACTTTATGATTCATAGATCCCTAGTCTAGTAATTATAATAGGTTATTTAACCAAAAACAAATTTAAAAAAAAATCTGACTCCACTATTCTAAGACTTCATGTAAATATAAATTATTTTTGCTGGAAACTATAAATTGAACATATAAAGAAGTGTATAGGTATAGGTATACGTACGCTTGAAATCATCAAGATCTTTGCTTTGATAGTGTTTATTAGCAAGAACCAAGACTATCGGTCGACCTTTCTTGTCTGATCCTTGAAGAAACACCTTGTTGTGTTCAATCTGGTTCTGAAGTTGTGATGGAGAAACAGAACCAGCTGGTACAAACGATCCCCTCCATCGCAAGTACTTCAGCAACATACAAGAAGCCTTCTCCACGTCCAAATCACGCGCTCTCAAGAATCTCCGAATCATCGCATCATCCACCTCCTACAACAACAATTACCCGTTGCTATAAGCTGAATATTAGTATTAAACATGACAGGACGGAAAACTAGCTATACCTTGACAGAAGGATCTTGGGTTTCAAGATTTGCTCTCACTTGGAGTATTTTGGTCAGCTCCATCTCACTGATTTTCACATTATCTTCTTCTTCCTTCTCAGCCTTTTGTTTAGGCGAAGGGAGATGATGATCATGACCGTTCATTTCTTTTCCTTTCTTTTTTTGGGAGAGATTTGGAATAAGGTGGCGAAACCCTCATTCCGGTATGAATTAAACGTCGTTTTAGAATTTATTTTTATTGTAGCTTTTACTTATATTTTTAGTGTTAAACCTACTGAATGTTGAGATACAAGAAAAATATTTAATTTGCATATAAAATAGTAAAAGCATTAAATGGCTCCTAATGCTGTTGTGAACACAGAAAAGAAAAAGTAGTCGTATTAATTGCGTTTGCGTGTAGACAAAATCTGGGAAATGTGACGCAGACACAGGAAGATATGTAGCAATCTATATAGCAGTCTGTTAGTCAGTAATTAGCTTTGAGGCAATAATGCCGACGTTAATTTATTGTTTTTGATTGATAAAAAATTTTAAAAAACAATTGTAATGTTTCTAATTTTGATGAGTTGCTAACTAGACCGATGGGAAGTTTGCAGATTGGAGTTTGGTATGCTATAACTCTTTTGAAAGGAATTGGACAAGAAATTTAAGTTACACATGCACTTCAGGTACAGTGGCCCTATATATCATTGCATATAACTTTTATTTTTATGTTTTTTAGTCAGGTAGTCTCGCTGGAGGTGAATGAAGTCTACGTCGTGATCATATAACTAAAAATTGGGTCAACATGTCTACGAAGTAACGAAAAACGGTAAAATTTTCTCTCAAAAGTTTTAATACAGTTACAAATATTGAGTATGTAATTGTGCTAAAGTTTATGAAAATGAACTTTTTTATCCTTCGAATTTCTATCCGGTTCAAATCTAAAATAGTCAGCATCCAATATGGTAACCGGTAAAAATAAACTTCACCTCATATTTAAGGCATACATGTATGTAGTTCTCATATTTTTCTATTTTTACCCGTTAAAGAATGTACATTAAAACAACTGAAAAAAGGTGTGTAGTAGATGGTTTTGAACGAATATATGACTAAATGGGTCAAAACTTGATGAAACATGGGTCATGCCAATGGTCCCAAGCATCTAATCAATTTTAGATAAATAAAAACGGTTGGGAATACATAAATAACAAGGGATAGATTCAATTATAGATCAAAACCAATCGATACTTTTAAGTTTATTGGGTTAGAATTTAAGAGTAATCTATTCACACCTAGTATGTCTAATAAGGCGAACATTATTTATCTAATTAGTTTCAGATAAGATAAATATAATTGTTGAGAGTACAATCGTAGACTAAAGGTTAAAAATTTTAGGTATGAATTATAAGTATTTTTGAGACCATTTGTTCATACAAGGTAGTTAGATTGATTAAAGTGTTCTTCATATACCAAAATGCATGAAAATCAAACCTAGTACCTCTTACTCAAAAAATGAATGGTGAATTTCTCATACCAACATGTTCGTAAAAATTAAACTGATGGAAAACTGTTTCGTTGTTATTTTTATTAGCTTAATGACATTTTTTGGGCTAATATACTCAAATTGTTGTGCTAATTACGTGAACTCTCATTAGTAGTTTGGTTAAATATATATGAATCATGTACTTAGTAGTTTATCTTAATTTGAACCTTAAATTAAAAGCATCTTTTCAAGGCTCTAAATCTGATCCAAACCGAAATCGAATTAAGTGGTTTAAATCTTGTTATTTTAACTATATATCATAATTGCTATGTTTAAACTTTGGATTATAGGATATCAATTATGTATTTTAAATTTGCTTATAAATTAAATTGTTGTGGGAAAATTCGTAGCAAATTGATGAAATTAATAATTAGTTAAAGGGTGTAGAAAGATTTTTAAAAGATGTTATAATAATTAATAAAAATATTATAAATTTATAAACTTGTATGATTTTACGTACCAATTTTACCTCGAATTTATGTGCCAAGTTTGTTAAAAAATTAAAAATTCTTACGATTTTACGATCAAAAAAATCAAAATAAATTTTCGAATTTGACAATCTTAATAGTATTATTACCCATGTTAGATGATTTACTCCCTACTTACTGGTCGCTGAAACACCTTATGTTACAAATAATTTGAGCACTAATAAAACACATCAAACCCACTATTAACTTAAATATTTTGGTGAGTTTATATCAACTAATTTGCACCGAGTGAAAGTGAGCGAACTATGTGACACATTAATCGGGTATGTTTAATAATTTTTCTAATGGAATGAGGAGGCAATGGTGTCTGTCGGATAATGATATATTTGATACCTGTATTAGATTTCTTGTGTTAATTTACAACCTGTGCTCACTGTATTAGTTTGGTATTTTTTATACACGTGTCAGGTACGCATTAAAAAAATACTAAGGTTGCGTTTTATAACGGAAATAATTATGTTTGGAGATATTTCTGTTTTCCAAAATTTTCCATTTGGAGATATTTCTAGAATTATTTCTGTTTTCCAAAATTCTGTTTCACAGCTACAGTACGTTTTTTCTTTTTCAGCCTTCATTTTCCAACCTTAAAAAACTCGAAATCATATTCACCTAACAACTATTTTTTACTTTTTTGAAAAAAAAAACTACTACTATTATTAAATCAATTTGATTTTAATTAAAAAATAATGTTAATGTTATTTTGTTTGTTAAGATTAATAAACTAAATAGTAGCCCATTTTAAGTTTGTTAAAGATTAAATATAAGTATGGTAAACATATTCATGTTTAAATTCAAAAGCACAAACCATTTAGGGGTTGTTTAATTTTTGGAAAATTTTCCAAAATCTATTTCACAACAACATTTTCCCAAATGGAAAATTTTTAGAATTATTTCCAGTTCTCCAATTACTATTAGTTTCCCAGAATTAACATTAAAAATTTGGAAAATTCTGGAAATACCATTTTTGAAGTTTAAAAAAAAAAATTCCAATATTTTTTTTTTTAGCTCAACCGATCCATATTGTTAACATAAAAAAGAAACAATGTTATTTTAGACATGTCTACCCTCGTAATTTATAAATATGGTAAATCTATTCACGTTAAAGATCAAATATACTTTTTTGATTGGTTTCTACCGTTTTGGCTCGTTTTTCACCATTTTAGCTCATTTTTTACCATTTTAGCTCATTTTTTACCGTTTTGGCTCATTTTTTACTACTCTAGGTCATTTTTTACCATTTTATCTTGTTTTTCACAATTTTGGCCTATTTTCACCATTTTGGGTCTTTTTTCACTATTTTTGCTTGTTTTTTACTATTTTCGCTCGTTCTTTACCTTTTTTTCTGGTTTTTTTACCGTTTTATCTCATTTCTCACCATTTTGGCTCATTTTTTATCTTCTTCGTTCGTTTTTCACCATTTTGTCTCATTTTTTAGCGTTTTGGCTAGTTTTTCACCACTTTTTACCATTATGGTTCATTTTTTTAATCATTTTTTACCATTTTGACTCATTTTTTTTTCATAAAAGAAGATCTTAAGATCTTCCAGATTTTCTTACTCCCAAAATAAACATGTTGTTTATAGCAATTTGACTATTTTATATGGAAAAAATGAAGATATCTTCTTGTTAATCACCTACTAATTGATTAGGGGTTGACAATTAGATAATATTTTGTTGCTCGTTGATTTAGATTGATTAATAAAGAAAATAAAAATGACATTTTCCAATAAATCACACAGGATATTCTTTAAATGCTTAATATTTTCTTAGTTAAACCGGCAAAAATAGCAAAAATAAGCAAAAATAAGCAAAAATAAGCCAAATATGGTAAGAAATGAGCAAAAATGGTAAAAAGTGAGACAAGATGCTAAGAAATGAGCAAAAAAGGTAAAAAAAGAGAGCTAAAATGATAAAAATGAGAAAAAATGATCCAAAACAGTAAAAATGAGAAAAAATGGTAAAAAATGAGGCAAAACAGTAAAAAACAAGACAAAACGGTAAAAAGCAAGCCAAAACGGTAAAAAACTAGCCAATATGGTAAAAAAACGTGCAAAAACGATGAAGAATGAAGCCAAGACTGTAAAAAAATGAGCTTAGAAGGTACAAAACGAGCAAAAATGGTAATGAACTAGCAAAAACGGTAAAAAATGAGACAAGTTGGGAAGAAATGAGCAAAAAGGGTTAAAAAAAAACTAAAAAGGTTAAAAATGAGAAAAAATGATAAAAATGAGAAAAAACGAACCAAAACGGTAAAAATGAGAAAAAATGGTAAAAAACGAGCCAAAATGGTAATAAAAAAGCCAAAACAGTAAAAAATAAGACAAAGCGGTGAAAAATGAGCCAAAACGGTAAAAAATGAGCCAAGATGGTAAAAAATGTGCAAAAACGGTAAAAAATGAGCCAAGACTGTATGAAACGAGCAAAAACAGTAAAGAACGAGACAAGATCGTAAAAAACGTGCAAAAACGGTAAAGAATGAGCCAAAACTGTAAAAAACGAGCTTAGATGGTAAAAAACGCGCCAAAATAGTAAAAAATAAGCCAAAATAGAACAAGCTTCCAAAGTCGATAAATTTTAGCGGGTATGGATACCCATTGCCATCCCTAATTATTATTATTACTATTTTAACTTATAAAAAAAAATTAGAAATTATTTTCCAAATAGAAATGTTTCCGAGGCTGTGAAATAAATTTTGAAAATAATTTCAATTTTAGAAATAATTGAGAAAATTCTGCGTAAGTAAACAACACTTAAATTAAAGGGCAAAAGACATATTGGCACCCAGATTATTGACGATTAGACAATTTGGCAACCCGCTTTTAGCAGTGACCAATTTGGCAACCAACTTTTCTCCGTTAGACAAATTTGCACCCTACCGTTTATCACGTTAGTCAAATAAGCCATCGTGCCACCCACTTATGAACGACCTCACACTAACGCCGTTAAAAATTCATTTTGGCACCAAAATTCCCCGTTAAGTTGCAATTCCGCTCTAAGATTCCCTCCTTAAAACGACGTCGTTTAACCCAAAATCCCTAAATTTCTCTAAATCCCTAAAACCATCCTCTGCCCTTCAATTCGTCCAAACCTGCAATTAATTCCCTCAAAATCTTTCAATTAACTCCGGCAATCCCTCTGTAAATTTCAATCCAACCCTCTGCAAATTAATCCCAAAATACCAATTCCCTGCAAATTAATTCCAGAACCAAGCTCCCTGCAAAATCAATTCGTCCAGAACCAAAAATCACTACTGTCAACACCAAAAAATCCATTCGTTCAACACCAAAAAAAATCTGCAATTAATTAATCCAGTTCAATCCTCTTGCCAACTACCAAACACTCACACCGAACCTCCGGCCACCATCCCGATCTCCGCCACAGCCACCAGCTTCCGCGCCGTTGCTGCCGAGCCGCTCTCTGCCAATCGCTACCCAAACCGCCACTGCCCAACCCAAATTAAACCACCCAATTACACAAAACAGCCAACAAATTATCAAAATCAACAACTCATCATCAAATTAACCGACCAATTATCTACCATCAAAATTCAACCCATCCACACCACTGCACCACCACCAACCACACCCAACCCAACTGCCACCATCGCCATAAAACCACCGCTGCCCGATCTCCAAACCAGCCACCAAACCATCACTGCTCGCTCCTCGGCCGGAGAGAACAAGAAGAAGGGAAAGAAAATAGAGAAAGAAAAGAGATGAGAGGGAGAGGCTTGAGGTGATGATTGAAGGGAAGAGGGAAAGAAAATAGAGAAAGAAAAGAGATGAGAGGGTTGCGTTGATGAGAAGGAAAAGAGATGAGAGGGAGAGGCTTGAGGTGATGATTGAAGGGCAGATGATGGTTTTAGGGATTTAGAGAAATTTAGGAATTTTGGGTTAAACGACGTCGTTTTAAGGAGGGAATTGCAACTTAACGTGCCAAAATGAATTTTTAACGGCGTTAGTGTGAGGTCGTTGATAAGTGGGTGGCACGATGGCTTATTTGACTAACGTGATAAACGGTAGGGTGCAAATTTGTCTAACGGAGAAAAGTTGGTTGCCAAATTGGTCACTGCTAAAAGCAGGTTGCCAAATTGTCTAATCGTCAATAATCTGGGTGCCAATCCGTCTTTTGCCCTAAATTAAAATAAACCAAAGAGTACAATTAGTAAAATTTTGCTGGGTCTGGTCTGGTGATGAGCTTGACTTTCCATCAACCATCAACCCACCAAATTGCATATTTTACATTACAGAAAAAAAGCCAGCCTATCTTTATTTAAAAGAAAAAATTATAAAATGAAAAATTAGCTCAAGATTCTTCTTTCTTTGCATCTTGAAGCAAAATTGCGCCTGCTTTCTCCATTTCTCTAATATTTTTTTCCTTTTTTTGATAAACCAGAGCATATACCCATTTCAACTACTACTTCTTGTGACATATCACCTATCAAAATCTCTCCTTTTTCATTTTTTATTTCATTGCAACAACTAAAAATCGAAAACACCCTTCCTCACTCTCCATCTGCTTGCTTGGTCTGGCTATTTGTTAGATTTCATTGGGTTTCTGGGTTTTGAAGATAAGCAAATGGAGTTTTGGAAGTTGGGTTTTGTTGGGGTTCTTTTGTATGCTGTTCTTGTGTTGAGGATTGATGCCGTAAAGCTGGAAAGGAGTCAACCAACTGAGAGAATTTCAGGTGGGTTTTTTCTCTTTCATCTGGACCATCTTTATGTTATGTTGAGGTATATATATATATATATATATATATATATAGAAATGGATTTTGCAGTTGATTGGTGTACTTGTTTGCGCTATTTTAGGCTTCTAGGACTCTCCTTGTTCTACTGCGTAGTTTAGTCTTGGTGGTTATATTAGGATCTGCTTAAATTGAAGTCCATTTGACAATTTGCTAGATTTTCTGGCCTTACTTTGTTGTAACGGTTCAGTCAAAGTGGATAGTTTGTAGATAATTTGTGGATGAATTAGCATATGCTTACTAATCGGTTTACAGTTTGTATTTAACCGTTTCTCTAGAATGATTGTGTTTGGAAATTCACCATGTACTGTCATTAAACGAAAAAATGGTTTAGATTGATTGCTTTATTATGTTTTATATATTATCTGCGATTGGAATTCTTGTCCTTATGAATTGAATGTGTGCCGATTGGGTACGCTTCTCTGTTGTTGAAAAGCTTAGTTTGTTTGTGGCCGAAAAGAATATTTTGTGGCTAGAGAATCTGTACTGTATTAACATTTTCTTGGATCCTCACGGGTGTCCTCTCCGCCCCTCCCGGGCATGAGACTAATTTAACTCGACCATTGTCAGGCACATACTTGAGGCAGGCAAAAGTTTGTAAGGCAGAATAGGTGGAAAGGGTTGAGACTAAGATACATTCTGTATTAGGAATGATTTCAAGCTTCAGATAGGTGTGCACATTTAGCTGAGATTGTCAGGGGCTTAACCTCTTATTTTTCTTCATTTTGAGAGGGGGCAATGCAATTTATTTTAATAATTTTTTACAAGGGTTTTGATTAAGTATCAGAGAGAAGGGGAGTGGAGCATTGGATATTGGACTGCTGTAAAATTACTGGAACTAACATCAGGGAGTAGCCCAATTCAAAATCGAGCATTTAGCAAGACATGAAATATGATTTGGTAGAGGTGGGGATAAGAAGGAGAAATTGAAGGTTTTTCTTTTGGGTTTGAATGAAAGTTTAAGTTTTATATGCCTACATTAGGATTATTGTTGATGATTAAATATTTGAACTGATTATTTAAACTTGCTATGAAATACAATCTGAGGATCTTTAAGGTTGATTATGCTGTATGATGTTTAGGTAGTGCTGGTGATGTTTTGGAGGATGATCCTGTGGGAAGGCTGAAAGTGTTTGTTTATGAACTTCCAAGCAAATACAACAAGAAGATTCTGCAAAAGGACCCAAGATGCCTAACTCACATGTTTGCTGCTGAGATATTTATGCATCGCTTCCTCTTATCTAGCGCTGTTCGAACCCTCAATCCTGACGAAGCTGATTGGTTTTATACCCCTGTGTACACCACTTGCGATCTGACACCTAATGGCCTCCCTCTTCCTTTCAAGTCACCGCGAATGATGAGGAGTGCGATACAGCTTATTTCTTCAAACTGGCCTTACTGGAATCGGACGGAAGGAGCTGACCACTTTTTTGTGGTGCCCCATGACTTTGGACCGTGCTTCCACTATCAAGTGAGCTACTCTTTTCCTCTCTTGTTTCTCTTCCCCAGTTCCACTCACATACCATTGGAAAAACTTCTAGTTGACGTAGTTGACCTCATTTTTATGGTTTGTGAATAGTCTAAACTATCTTTCAGATTGTTCTGGCATACATGCTTTTTATTATGATGCTGTCTAGCAAGTGTTTTGTTCATTTACAGGCTTGAACTCCTCATTGATGATTCTCTCTGGACTCTGGATTTTGCAGGAGGAGAAAGCTATTGAAAGAGGAATTCTCCCTCTGCTCCAGCGGGCTACCTTAGTACAAACTTTTGGGCAGCGGAACCATGTTTGCCTAAAAGATGGCTCAATCACGATCCCTCCATATGCGCCTCCACAGAAGATGCAAACCCACCTGATTCCTGAGAAAACCCCAAGGTCTATCTTTGTTTACTTCCGAGGATTGTTTTATGATGTGGGAAATGACCCAGAAGGTGGTTATTATGCCAGGTATTTCTCGTATAGCTTTTAGAGTAACTAGATACTTTGCATGTTCCAAATGTTTCCATTTTTATTTTGGTAGAGATGTTTCCATTTTAACTCTGAAGGAAGTAATTAGGTAAAAGAAGAAAAGCAGCGAGAAATATTGCAGGAGATATGAGTAGATGCAATTATTCTTGATGGTTTTAGATTGGGGAAAGAAAATGCAACCACAATCTATAGAATTTCATCCAAAAATGCAGTTTTGAAGAGCATGAGAAAAATTATTTCATGTTTCATGTTAGTCTGATAGAAATTGAAATGAAAAGATCAATGAATCTAACTTGTTTTCAATGGGCAGAGGTGCACGAGCGGCAGTGTGGGAAAACTTCAAGGACAATCCACTTTTTGACATATCCACAGAGCACCCGTCAACATACTACGAAGACATGCAACGAGCTGTCTTCTGTTTGTGTCCTCTTGGCTGGGCCCCATGGAGTCCCAGATTGGTGGAAGCAGTGATATTTGGTTGCATTCCAGTCATTATAGCTGATGACATTGTTTTACCCTTTGCTGATGCTATCCCATGGGAAGAAATCGGGGTATTTGTGGATGAGCAAGATGTTCCCAATCTGGACACTATCCTCACTTCCATCCCAACTGAAGTAATATTGAGGAAGCAGAGATTACTTGCAAATCCTTCAATGAAGCAGGCTATGTTATTCCCACAGCCTGCTCAATCAGGGGATGCTTTCCATCAAGTTCTGAATGGACTTGCGCGTAAATTGCCGCACGACAGAAGTGTTTACTTGAAACCAGGTGAGAAGATCTTAAACTGGACAGCTGGCCCAGTTGGTGACCTGAAACCTTGGTAGGCATCGTATCTTCCGCCTCGAAGAAAATTTCAGCATCCTCCCTGCTCATGCTCATGCTCATGCAGTTGCTGTAAACACAAAAGGTGCTGATTTTGTTGAAATGCAAATCTTTATCCTTCCTTGAAGATTCTGGACTTCGCATTCCTTTACTCAGGTTTAGAAGGGTGTGCCCGTGCTCGTGCTGGTTGGGTCGAATCCACATTTTTAGGGGAGGAAATTGAATGTTCAGGATTGATATAGGTTTACATGGGTGCTCGGTGTGTTTGATCCTCATTGTGTAACAATCTTGTGCTGTTATGTAGTGACGTTTGAAATTTTGGTTAAATGTAGGTCCAATTTTCAATTAGAATGCCCTTGTTTCTCACTTCTTTGAACAGATTTACCCATTCTATTGTACATTATATCACAAATGGACTAATAATTAGTGGGGTAAAACATTAAACTGATCTTTGCTTTTCTTTTCATTTATCTTTTTTCATTTTTTCTCAAATCTTATCTCTATTCTTATGACATAATACTAATCATATTTGTACATAGTCAAATTTTAAAGAGTGATTCTCTAAACATAATTTTCCCGAATTCATAATTCATCATCTTGGTTTCATTCAGGAATAAATATTGTCCAACAAAAATGTGACAAATGACAGAAATGGACAAATAGTAAAAGTAAGATGGAGAAAGCTTATATGTGGGGAGCATGGAAGCCACGCTTCTCACATATTCTCCAAATAGGAGATAGCCATTTTTTTACAACCAACACACCATTTGGTCCATTTTAGGCATTTGACACTCAACTTGCTTCATCTCTTATCTCCTTATTTACACAAAGACAGGACCTAAAAGCTAGAGAGAAAAGCAGAGAAGGTCCTAGAAAAAAAGAAAGAAAGATGGCCTTGCATGCACCAACCAGAGGACTTCAGGCCACAAAATCCTCACCACTGCCATCTCTTTTATCTCCTACAGGCAACAATGTTGGCCTTAGGTCACCAGCTGATCGATTTGCATTGAAATCTTCTTTTTTTGCTCCATCACTCCACCTCTTTCTTGTTTCTTATAACCAACACCTTCCTATTGCATCTGCTGCTCCAAGAATCTCCATGCGTGTTGCTTCCAAACAGGCCTATATCTGTCGTGACTGCGGGTATTTCTTGAATTTCTTGAATGTTTTGGTTTTTGAGGAAGAGTTGTTGAATTACTGTGTGAATTGTGAATTTGGGCTGATGCAGGTACATTTACAATGACAAGACTCCCTTTGATAAACTGCCTGATAAGTATTTTTGCCCAGGTAAATCACTCCTAAGCTCCAATCACTAAAAAAATTGCATTCTTTACTACTCCTTATGAATGGTTAAAATAGTTTTTGATAAAATTCGATCTTATTTAATTATTTGTAAAAAAAAATCGACTAATCGTGCAGAATGAGTGACTTATAAGGTGAATTTGATTATTTTCTTCTTACTGTTACTCTGTTAGCACTTTATATATCACATTGCCTTGTTGGACAGCTCTGATTGGTTGTTCATAGATACTAGTAATGTAGATAGCATTTCTTATCCATAGAGGGGGAATTGATTGATTCGTTGGTTGAAAAATGATTAGGAGGGGAAGAAGTTTCCATTTTTCCAAACTTCTTGTTTGACCAGTACTGTAAATTTCACAAACTTTTTACTTTTGCAGTTTGTGGTGCTCCAAAGAGGAGATTTAGGCCGTACACCCCGCCGGTGACAAAGAACGCGAACTCAACAGATGTTCGAAAGGCGCGTAAAGCAGAAATCCAGAAAGATGAAGCAATTGGGTAAGCAAAAATAGGTTAATCTGTATCTGTTTTTAGCTTCTGTTGCTTGTAATGTTCAGCTTCTTAATCTTTTGGGGAAAACTTGGTTGCAGGAAAGCATTGCCCATTGCAATTGCTGTTGGAGTTGTGGCCCTTGTTGCTGTATACTTCTATCTCAACAACAGCTTCTCAGGCTGAACATAAATGCATCAATTCATGAAACAATTCTTGTAAACTTCTCTCATCTTTTTTGGGTCTATCAGTAGAACTACAAACATTCAATACCACATTCGGGGTTTCAAGGTTCTGAAGAGCTAATTTGTATCCTTCTCACCATTTTAAATAGCAATCAGAACATAGTTTCATGATTCGTCAGATTGTAGGCTCTTTCAGCATGATTTTCTCGTCTCTAGACTCAAACCCGAGACCTACAAAAAATAATAATGGAAGACTGTGTTCCACAGGTGAGGGAATGTGAAGCTTGTACCTTTTATTAAAGTACCAAACTTTATATAGTATAGCTGGTCTATATAATATATGGAAGAAAGAAATCGCTATTATTCTTCCAAGACAAAAGAACCCTCTATTCTTTTCTCAATTGACTGTGTAGGGGGGGAATTCAAAGGAGAAAACAACATGTCATTAACACTAGATGCCGCCAGTGCAGGCTTGAACTCATAAGGACCTTCCTTTACTCCCCAAACCTATAACCACAAAAAAATATAACGGCCTCAAATCGACAAACAGAAGAATCAAAATAAAGAAGCCTTTCATTTCATCCTCAGATAGATTCACTACAACAATTTTTTTGGTAAGAAAACATGAAACTGACCTGGTTTCCATCATCATCATAGCCCCTGTCCCAGGTATGTATTTCATTGTTCTTTAAAATTGCAAGTTCTGAAGTGCAGTAGGATGCCCCATTCTGTTGGAACGAAAACAGAAAAAAAAATGTAATTACTAAATCTGTGATATAATAATAATAACTACAATTGTAGGTTTCTCCAGTCTAGGACAACCAGAGAGTTTCTTAACACTACTCCTTTGATATGTGCAAAAAGAACACAAAACAGGTGGGAAACAGTAAATTAAGTGACTACAACAGCAACGGGAGCAAGTACCCATGAATTTGGGAAAGCCTCCCGGTGGCGTAGAGCCTTCATACAAGCAGCGTTTTCCACGGTCACAGCGTTTGAGATGTATTGTGGTCAGATGTTCGGCAATGTCCTGCACATACACAACATGTGGTGATAAGAAATCTCTCCTTTATCAAATTCTAACAGAATAAAGATACCATTTATAAGATCAAGATTCAAGACAATGCAGAAACTGTGTCATGACAGAACAACTTATATCATTGGACAACAAAGGGATAATCTGTTATTTGGTATGCTGTACCATATATTAAACCCCAAAAATGTCATTTAAGTTGCATGTTAAACAGTTGTAGAATTATACTACCTTACAATGGTCTCATACAAAAAATCCAATAGAATCAATCATCATGATTATAAAACAAAGTCTAAATGTCTAGAGGCTTACACCAATAACTTCTTCTGGCAATGGGCGCTGATCCTTTGGGCGATCACAGAAATTCTTGTACTCTTCTGCATCTCTAATGGCATATGAACCTACCTGCCCATTGAATGAAAGGACAAAGTGATTCATATATGCTCACTAAGTGTTAAGAAAACTGTAGAGATAACATAAGCTAAGAGTTAAGAAAACTCAAAACCAATGTAGAAAAAGGGTATGATCAACATGAAAACTACTATAAACATTGTAACACTTGCATGTTCAAATGGCAAGACAACACACTACTACATCATTGATATTATACATTACTAATCGAGCTGGAAACTAACCTCAACATCACATTTCAACTCCTTTGGACAATGCTTCACCAAGTAAAACCGCTGAAACCATCAAGCCAGTAAAACGTTTAGTATGGAAGAATTAATACAAAAAGAGCTTTCCGATAGCAAAATCACATAAGGCACAAGTAAATAACACACCTGCCGGAATGGCTTTTGCGGAGTCCTCCAAAATGCCTAAAAATAAAAACAGAACTGTGATAAAAACCAACACTACAAAGAACCAAACTTCAGAACCAAAGCCTATGAGGATCGAAACTAACCTGTTCAAAATACAAAACCCTGGAACCATCCACCATATCAGCAGCTGGACATGTCATCATTCTGCAGATACACACAACCCATACGTAAATAAACAAAAAAGTAATCAAATTAAAGGAAATCAACAAGAACATAACAAGAGGGTACCTAATATTGAAGTAATTATTAGGATCTCTAGAAGCTTGCTCCCTCGAAAACTGCAAAAAATGATTCCAAACTCCAGTAACAGATGAAAATACAAACAACACATTACATACATAGAAACGAAGTGAAGAGAAAAAAAGGAATAACCTTTTCGCCAGTAAGAGACTGCTCTACGATGCGAGCATGGTCCCAACGAGTGGATGACTTGGTGAAGCGTTTGACAAGTAACACACCTCCGATTAACACTAATGTCTTCACCACCAATCCCCGAGCTCGGCTCCACCCATTCGAATCCGAGTCCGAACTAGAACCCGAACCCGAACCCGTTACCATTTGAATGGAGTTTTACTAGATAAAAACAATCACCCCTACCTTCATCATATCCTTCACCTCAAAACGGAGAGCCAATGAGAAGTCGTGCGACCGCGTTCGGGTATGGCGAGAGAAGGGAGCAGGAGGAGCGGGTAGGAGCTGAATGAGCTGAGGGACAGGGCGTTGATAGTCGATTGGAGTTTTGGGCGTCGCGTAGTGTGAAGAAGAGTGCGGTGTAGGACTGTGCACGACTGAGAGTTGTTTGTGCCGTCGTGTCTCGCTTCAGAGTTCAGAGTTTCCAACAAGTTCCGGTTTTTTCTTTTTTCTTCTTTCCAGTGAGGAGGAGAACTTTTTAATTTCATTTTTTTCTGGAGATGATTAATCTGGGTGCTCTTATCCTTTCATTTGAGCTTGTAAAATGACCCCTCTACCCCCCGCATACTTCATCTCACTGTAATTTTTTTTTCAATAATTACCTCACAATATTCTTTACCGCTGTAGCTCATTGGTATTGTATGGTCATTTGACAAATGACACGTTCATTCTTAACTCAAAGAAAAGGTTGTTCTGTTTTAGATTATCCTACGGTTGCAGTTAAGTTAGATTGGTTTGTAAATAGAGATTTGGAAAAATTTATGGCATCCCAGTTCTGCGTGTTTTGACCACTCCTACTAGTGATTTTGGAAAAAAATTGGGTTGTATGCACGATAAGCACAATGGTTTTGGTTTTATTTTTCTATTTCCTGATTTTGGTGCCAGACTTGCTGCTGTTTGAATTTTTTTGTATGCTGTCAGAAATTGGAATTTGACAATATGAAGAATGTCAAGACCATTAAAAAATATAAGATTCATGATGTTGAGGCAAAGTATTATGCAGATGGGGAGGATGCATATGACATGAGGAAACAGCTCAAGGGAAAGCAGAGTCATCATCACGGGCATCACCACCATCATGGTGGTTGTTGTGCAGCTGATGTCAGGCCTGTGGAATTGAGACCAGATTCAAAATCAGAGGCAAAAGCTAGTACAAAATGAGAATCCAGAGCAGGGTAATGGATTGTGAGAGGTAAAAGTGGTTAACATGGAGAGTGGGTTGTCTGGTTTTTCCATGGTAGTTGCAATATTGTTTGTTGTCCTGAGTAGTGTGATTTATTATTTATGAGGGGAATGCTCTTGATGATTAAAAGTTTCATGGCTCGTCAGTTTCCTGTTTCCAGTAGATATACCATGATAAGCATTGCTGTGTAATGATATTTGCACCTTTTTGCAAGTGTTTTCTCACGCCATTTTTATTCTCTTATCATTTGTTAGATAATAACGAAAATAGTTAGATTTGCTTGAGGTAGATGTGTTCAGAATCCTTATATTGCTGCTGATATATAAGATGGTGGGATTTAATGAGCCTTAGGTTATGTGTTTGAAAATCAATTAAAGTCACGGGATGGTTGTAGCAACTGGCAGTCATTGTGTGAAGTATTTGCTTGCCTTCTTCACTTCTCTTAAGGACATTTACTTTGTCAATTCTACGCTTATTTTAAGAACCTTGGTTCGCTAGATACAGTACACATGAATTTGAGCTATGGGATTCAAAAGGCTTGGCTGCACACAGTTTAGTTTCATTAAGATTGTCTTCTGCTGTCATGAAATTGTCTGTTATCCTTGCTTTCTAGGGTAAACTTCTCTTGGACACCCATTTTTTAACTATTCTTTGACCCCAATCAATGGGAGCCTTCATGGCTGAGTTCTATTGCTCTTGACTTCTGTTTCCTTTGCCTCTTTTCTTTAGCCCTCTACTTTAGCTGGATTTGTTCTGAATACTACGTTAGCACAATTTTGTCTGTAAATTCAGTACTTGGTATCAGTGTTGCGAATCCGTTCATTCTTTCTGCTGAAGAGCAGAGAATTAGAGGATTTGCTTGTGCAAATTCTGTTGAGAATCTAGGCCTTGTAATCTGAGTTAAAGTAAGCAATACATATCAATTTTTATTCTTGTTATGGTTATTATTAATATTACTGTCATGATATCCTATTCAAATCTATCTCATATTTAATGTATTTGGAAGGTTAGTTAGGGCTGGATCATGGATGTCTCTGACTAATCAGCATGTAAAGTTGGAAAAGTAAATGGAATTTTGTTCAAGGCCACCAAATAGACAAGAACAGAACACTACAATTATGCAATGATCAAAATTTTGCTTAAACTTTCCCATGTAACAACTGTATGAACATAAGACGTGGCTGTATGTTTATGTCTGTGATTGAGGCTTTTGAGTTCCTCAAGGCTTGATTTCCAATCTTAAAATCTATTTCGAATTACCCTCTTCGACGTCAAAAATTGATACCTATAGTTTGTTGTGCACTGCACAATTTTATTCGAATGGAAGATAGAGTCGATCGATTATTCACAGAATATGGTTGTAACTTATTTTATGACACGAAAATTTATATTATGTCTTGGTTTTAACTTAGAGGTTGTTTTGGAATGATTTATGAGTGAAAAGTTGTGGTTTTTATGCTGAATATTGTGATGACATTTATATTAAGGAATATTGTTTATGCATATTTGTTTAGTTAGAAACAAATTTATCATGCATGTTCTTGCATTTGTTCATTGTTTTGATCATTGAGGTAAATGGATTGGAAGTGATTTAATTTGGAACATATAAAAGTGATTTATGTGATATCACTTTGGCAAATTTTTCGGAATATTAATTAGAAGTTTTCGAAAGTCAAATTGGATGAAACCTTTTTTTTGAACTATTTTTCTGACGATTTTTATAGCGTCATGACACTCAAGCTCAAGGGTCACGACGCCCCAAACAGATGATTTTTTGTAAAAAATATCTCAGCGTCATGACGCCCTAAATAGAAGTGATGGGTTCTTGCGAAAACATCCCAGCGTCATGATGTCCAGGCTCAAGCGTCATGACTTCCAAACAGAAGTGATGAATTCTTGCGAAAACATCCCAGCATCAGGGCGCCCAAAATGAACGTCCCAAAATGAAAGATTATATTTTGTGAAGTAAACCGATTTGATTGTGGGACAACCCTGGTATATTCTTTTTAGGTAAGAAACAAAAAAGGTCATTACAAAGGGTAGGATCCATATCACTTTGGTCCAATTACATCAATCCTAGCTGCAAAAGACCAGTAAACAAACCATCCAGCTTATGATTTACTCAATCATGAAAAAACAAGCTCTGATTAAGCAACTATGGCATCATTAAAGAGATTAAGCATCCCTCTCATCAACTTCCCATGAGATAATTCATGACCATTTACAGCATCAAGTACTAATTGTCCCATCTCTTCCTCGGAATTCTTGAAACAGTGAACAGGAGCCTGCCACTTTGCATCCTCTAACACTGCTCCAACCTCAAATGTCATCACATGCCCAGTATACCCTGCAAATTCATACATTCTCGTTATCAGAATTGTCTGCCAGTGGCAAAGTACTAGCGAAAACTTGAATTCGAGCTCAACCTCCGGCTATAGAAAGAAAAAACACAACAAAACAACCTTCAAGGAGCATATTTGTAGTGAAACTATGATCAATTTTTACCTGTGTAGAAGACCCAGTGAACAGGCCTCTTGGTTATGACATCTTCATAGTACCAGATGAAGTCCACTTTCTCCCAAACATTGCAGAGGAACCCATCAATCTCCTCTTGGCCAAGGTAGGTGGCGCCGTCAAGCCAGTTGGGACGGAGTATTCCAACAGGAAAATGCTTGATCCTGCATTCTTGGTTGGAGTCTAGAGTGTACACGTAGGAAGTGCCATTATCCCATTCCAGGTCATACAGTAGCTTACCCAGTTGGTTCTGGATTATGTTGAAGTTGCGGCCGTTGGGCCAGTCATACCAGAGATCTACGGATTGGAGAGTGCCGCTGTTGTTCATGAAGACGATTGAATGGAATTGATGAGGCCATGGCGTTGGAGTTGGGTCCGGTGACGCTGCTGAAGAGAGACTGAGGGAGAAGACGAAGCAGAGAGTATGAAGAAACAGTGGGGATTTGATGATGGTCTCCATTTTTTTGATCTCTGTGAACTGAAACAGGGGACAGAAGAAGCACACAGGAAAAGAAGCTACTGAGGAAATGAGGTCAGTAAGGATTCCTCACCCAGTTGGCTTATCCTTTCATACGACTCTGGAAATTCCACTTTTGCCCAGCCAAAACATCCCCTAACTTTCTTGTTTTGCATCTCGGGTGTCTTTTATGCCCCTTTCAGACAGAAGATCGATCCTATTCGAGCATTGTCGTGAACACCGGACAGAATTTCAAAACTACCAACACCAATTCCCATAAGAATCAAACAATTACCAAATGGAAGAGCAAGAACGAAAAATACATTCTTCCTTAGATTTCTCAAGAAAGATACATTCTACCTTTTGTTCAATAATGAATAACAATTTCTACAAGATAAACTTCCAAATGATCTGAGGCCCTACAATCAAGACCCATATTTATTGCCTTCAATATAGCCAATAGCCATGAAGAACACAACATAACATTACAGAACCCACAAATTTATTCGCCATATGCTACAGAGGAAACTGTCTAGTATATCATTTTGATCTTAATACAGGAGACCTACTGATTCCCAGCTATAGGGCTACTAGCACCTTTCTTGTAATCATCCCATCCTCTTACCCATGGCTGACCAGGCAGTGCCCGCGTCTCAGGAGCAGAATGGTTGTTTAGGTTGCTCATGACCTTATCGCGCAATGCCGTGAATACCTATAACAATAAATAAATCATGTAAGGATACAAAATTTGAGGTAGAAGAATCAGAAAGAAAACCAAATTGTAAAGCCATGTTTTAGATAATCTTACAGGATTTAAGCTGATCTTTTCAGGAGCTTGCTCCTGACTAGTCAACCATTTCCACAGATCTGGATTTTCCTGCATAACAGAAACAACATACTCAGCTGCTGGACGACAGTCTTCCTCTCAATAATCCCAGACTAACCTCGCACTCTAATAAAGCAAAACCAATCTCACAACATCTGAATTCTTTAGTTAAATTAGATCAAACACAAAATAAGGCAACCAAAGTTATGGCATGCACTAATTTTCACATGCCTGAAAAAGTTCCAAGTGGCTAAGCAGTAAGCATATACCTTATAAGAGGATCATATCATATGCATTTCAAAGACATTACATCAAGGACACCAGGTCGCCCTCTCCTTAACTGGTGAAGACTTGACCCATATCTCGTTACTGAATATAACTAGGTTAACCTTTGAGGTAACAAGGTGAGATTGCAGAAATATTTTCCTCCTATGTTTTAGTACAAGATGAATCCTGGGAAGCTAAAGTCTCAATGGAATGAGTACGAGACAGCCCAAGTATCCACAAACCCTAATTAACCAATCATGTACATGAGGGCAGAAAGAGTTTAAAGCGAACACTCACAAACATAAAGCATTTAATCTGCATATTAACATTCTAACATTTCAGCATATCAAATAAGATATGAAAGTGAGGAAAATAAAAAGAAAACATAACAGTTCCTCAGTGCCAAATTATAATTAAGCCTATTAAGCATTTCATCTTCACGCAAGATGGGAATCAACTAAACAGAAGAAATCTAAAGCAGCTAACAATTTGGTCATGTGGTCAGAGTAACGATTACCACAACGATTACCACAACTGTAAATACACGAAAGATTTATTTACCAGGTCAAGAACATCAACAAGTGCTTTAATTCTGTTCTCATCCATGGAATGAATATTCTCCTCAACCCACTTTCCAAGAACCAAATCCAGCTCCAAAAAC
Organism: Viola odorata; assembly: GCA_963691705.1. NCBI lineage: Eukaryota > Viridiplantae > Streptophyta > Magnoliopsida > Malpighiales > Violaceae > Viola > Viola odorata. Next base: position 53,574,821 of record OY829541.1, read on the forward strand.
CCTCTTTGTTTGCTCCTATACACCAATCTATACAAAAGAAAAAATAACAACAGTTAACTACAATACAGCAACAGGAAATCTCTTCAGCAAATTACAGGATATTTTCATTTTAGAAAAACAAAAAGAACCTGTTAAACAAACGTCGTTTGCTCTCTTCATCGGCAAGGTTAATATCTGGCGATCGAGCATCACCGTTTTCACTTGCAGTCGAGTAACGTGAAACCCATCTATGTTGAGATCTGTTCCAAAACAAAAATCAAGGATTTTTCAAAATATGATTACTCGAGAAATTCAAGTTCAAGCTAAGACTAAAGATTAGAGAGAAGTGTGGTGGCTACCTGAGAGCAGAAATTGGGGAGTGATTATGTGCGACTGACGTGTTGACGATTCGGTGGACGTTGATGAGCGCTCTTCTCAAGCTCGCCATAGTTGTTGTTTTTCCGACGATAGGAGGCGGGAGGGTGGGGGAGGAAAATAAATAAAACTGGAAGCTAAGTAAGAGGATCAAAGAAAGACACGTCGTTAGTTTGGCTTTCGGCTATTTGTTAGGTTCCGCATGTCGGTTCGTTGTAAAAGGTTGTCGTCCAAATGGGAGACACGTGTCATCTGTGCTTTCTCTTTCTTTCTTTTTTCTACCAAGAACAAGAATTAGAGTATAAGCAGTTTAGTAAAGGGTAGACGCTGTTATTCGTGGTCCATTAGGAAATGACTACTTATTTATATATAACTCAAATTTCACGTTTAGATTTTAACTCGAATTTATGGTTGATTAGTAAATGATTTATTTACACTTAATTCAAATCCCATGTTCAAATTTTAATTCAAATCTACTATTTAAACGTGAAGAATGAATCATACTAGGAGAAAATTCTTTTTAAAAAGAAATAATATTTAAACGAAAATAACCTCATGTTCTGAAGAGGTAGAGATACTATTTAGAGAGATCAAAAGTTATAATCTAGCACTAAAGAACTTGTTTACCCCTAATTTAGATTTTATATTCGAATTCAGAAAGAATAAAAAACTATATTGAAATAGGCCGATAATACTACCACAGAAAATAGTCTTTTGTACTATGGAAGAGAAAGCAAGTGGACTTTCATGATTTCAATTTACAACAATCAACTGCCAATCTGAAATCTGAATTAGCTACCCTCTTATCACTTTCAAATAATAACTATTTATTACTTTTTTGTTTAAAAATAATTAAAAATCCATTTGCCTCCCAAGACTCTATGTGAACAAAAATTGGATTAGGAGCCAAATGTCCATAACATAAAGTAATGGAAGTACAAGAACCAATCAGTAATAGTACTAGAAACCAAACCAGACCAAACTTACAAACCTCCAATTTAAGGTGTACATGCTATATTTTCATGGTCTTGGCCCTCGGCAACAAAACCCAACATTTTCAATCCCATTAGGTGGAACAAAATTCCAGTAGCATTTCTACACCAAACTTGAATCAGACAATGAAGGTAGCAGAACTAAAGCAGAAGATGCGCAACTTAATCTAGCATAAAGCAGAAAACATTCATGTGTTCAAAGAATCACAAGCAACGAAACATATCATGACTTTCGTTTGAAATGGTGCGTGACATGCTCTTTGAGATATTAAACAGATTGCCACACCTAATAATAGTGTCTACTTCCTAGCCAATCAATTTGCCACAAAAATGCAAAGGCCAATGACACCTCTACTAGATTAACCTTTTCCCCATGACTTTCGTATTTGTATTTCATCTCAAGGGGAGCACAATTGATTCCCTAACCTTTAAAGTATTCTCAGCTTGAATGCCTCAGAAGTTTATCTCACGTCTCTCTGCAAAAAATATCCCCGTTATTGCCTGATCTGGGACTGGAAGCAGGGCAAGCCATACTCCAGTATCAGCACCGTTTTCAGCTGGTATATTGCCTGCCCAACCTGTCATGGCAGTCTTCACCCAGCCTGGGCAATAGCAGTTGATATGAATCTTCTTACCTTCAGGCCGGTCAGAAAGATTTTTTGCCATCAGCCTAGTGAAAGCATTAACTGCAAGCTTTGACATGGCGTAATCAGTGAATGACTGAGGCCACCCACCTGATGTCCAAGTGCCATCTTCTACCTGCTCTAGAAAAGTAGACAGTGTCCTATCAATGAGTTCCTCCGAAAGTGTTTCTGAGTTACCAAGTTGTTCTCTCAATTCTTCATTTTCAAGTCTCTGTTAGAGAAAGTAACCAAAATTAGTACAAACAACATTGAAGGACATGAGTCTAGCAACATAGAACAAATTCCTACATCACCCTCTTAAAAGTAACAGGATATCAGGAAAAGAATCTCAATAATGCTAAACACATAAGAACAAGTCATAAATGACGTCTTTTTTTTAGCTTTAACTTTCTAATTTGTTCTATGTGATGGGTGGACATGTGCTTAGGAAAGAAATAAAGCTCATGCCCTCCAGTTTGTATTTCCAGATGAATCAAAGGGCTTCATTATGCATAACATTTTAGGACAAGAAACACTATTCGTGACCATCATAGTTCAGAAAAGCAATGATTTTGAGTTCCACATTAAAAAAATTATTTTTTCCAAAGGGGTTAGAGCCAGTGTGGGCACATTCCATCAACATGCCTTGGGGAGACAAAAAGGCATGCATAACTAAGAAACCTGATCCAGATACTAGGGAGGGAAATAAACATGAAAGTAATTACTTACATTCCGCCTGGCGTTTAGCCTACCTAGCCGTGAGCTCACATTGACAATACGAGCACCTACAGGAGAAGGTCTCAGCAATGGAATCATAGCTTTCGTGATACTTTTGGTACCATAATAGTTTGTTGTAATGACCATCTTGGCATTCTCAACAGAATTATCATTTCCAAGATTGAAATTAACAGCCGCATTGTTCACCTGCAAATCACACAATTTCCATCAAACAAAATCAAGGCAGTTTCTAAACTCATAAACAAAAATGAAATGAGAGAAAAATTACCAGAATATCAATTCCGCCATAAGTTTGCTCTATCCAATCAACAAACTCCTTGATAGATACATCATCTAAAATATCAAGTTGATGGAAATCCACATGCAGACCAGATTCTTTCAAGACATTAGCAGCTTCAATGCCAGCATTACTCTCTCTTGATGTCAACACAACCGTCAATCCATGGCCAGCTAGTTGCCTTGCAATCTCAAATCCAATCCCTCTATTAGCACCAGTCACCACAGCAACAGTTTCCGCTGTCCACCATCTACAAACATCCCACCAAGTCTATAAAATGATACAGATGATTACTAATTTTATTCTTTTCACATTGTTCTCTAATTTGCAACAAACCCATTTTCTATTACAGCTATATCAAGAGTATAAAGCACAAATTCCTAAATGAGGTCTTAATATCAGTCATATTTGAGCGACTGTTAAATTTGAATCAGACCAAGATAAACGAATTATATAAGAAAAGGATTGAAAGAGGGCACCTTTGGTGATCGGAGTAGGGGATGGTGCGGAGGAGAGAAATTTCTTGGAGTCTTTGTTCTCTTCTTTCCTTAGCTTTTTCTTTACCTCCCATGGTTTTGGTCCTTTTTTTCTTTTCCAGTTATTGGATGAGAGGAAAAGGAGAGCTTTTTTATGCCAATTTGATTTAGTTGCAGCAAATACGCTGCCACTGCGGTCGTTTAGGAGTGATAAGGATGACTATGCTCTTCTGTTTGCTTCTTGCTTGCTCTCTTCTTCGCTTAGTGCGTGGCGTCAAATGGCTGAAGCTAATTTTTAGGTCAAATTTGCTATTTTGGGAACTCAGACTCTTATTTGCCATAAGACTGAAATATAAAGGGAAAACGCAAGCTAAGGTACCTGTACTTTGGGTTTTGACTTTATTTGGCACCTCATCTTTTTTTCGTCTTTAAATGGTACTCGTACGTAAGTGTTTGATCGCATTTGGTACCTGCGACCATTTTCGTCGACAATTTGCCGTTATGTAGCCTACGTGGCGTGACACGTCACGACACGTCATCTGTGACCGCTGACAATGCTGACGTGGCGTGCCATGCAAGCGTATTCGACCCGAATTGTGCCTCTGTGGGTCGGGTCGAGCTGCTGTTGTTAAACGACGGACGACGAGTCGTTTGAGACGTCGAACGACGTGTCGCTCAGCTGGGAGGTTGAACGACAAAACGCCCAGGGTGGACGACAAGGCCAACACCTCCCCTTAAGTGAACGACTCGTCGTTCACTACACACCTTTCCTTCATCTCCATCGTCGCGAACGTCTCCCCTCATTTCTCCATTTTCCCTTTTTCCCTTTTCTCAAACCAGCCCTAACCCTAGATTTCCCAAATTCCCAAATTAGACGTCGTCTGCTCTCTTCCTTAATACTAAGAATTTGAAAGCCCAAGGTTGACGTCGTCTGCTGTCTGTTTTGAAGAGGTTTGGATTTATTTTGAATGCAATTTGTTTTTTATATATCCCAATTGGCAATTTGTTTTTTATGTCGCATGTGGTTGTACTGTGGTTGTACCGACAGTAATGCTTCTGTAGATGTTTGTTTTTTTCATTTTGTCGTGCTGCTGTCTGTGTTGAAGTTGATGTAAAGGGAAGGGAATAATGCATTTTAAAAGTGGATGTAAAGGGAAAGTCTTTTTTTTATTTAATTAAAAGTAATATTTTTTTCAATTACACTTTTGGCCGAATAGTTCCTTTTGCTATATATATGGAGACAAAAGTGATCCACCATGTTTTATTTATTAATTTTCATGCTTCTTGTTGTCTGTTAAGATGAAGCCGAATAGTGGTCCATGCTCATGTATCATTTAATTGTTGTCCTGGTCCTGGTGTTGACTAAAATTAGTGGTCCATGCTGTATTTGTTTGATTCTTGCTGGTGTTATTTAAGTATTTAATTGTTTGGTCCTTCTACGCTTTGTTTTTTCAAATGGTACCTGTATTTGTTTATAGCTTTATTAAATGGTACCTGTACTCATTAGTAGGTTTTTAAACGACCATTGACTTGTGTTTTTTGGTATGTGCAGGATAAAATGACAGCTCTTAGATTCCATATTGGTGGAAAATTTGTACGAACATTGAGTGATTGGTTTTATATTGGGGGGACTATTATTGAAGATATGGTTGATCTGGATAAGGTATCTTTTTTTACTATATTAGAAAGATGTGCTGCATTTGGATATAAGAAAATAGGGAAGGTATGGTATGCTGAATATTGTGATGGTGTAGGATTAAGAGAAACTTTGATGAGTTTATGTGGTGATAATACATTTGTTCGGTTCCTTAGATATGCTCTTGAGAATAACGTAGTGCATATATATGTTGAGCAAAGTGATGTAACACATATCCCTATTTCGATGAACAAAATCCCAAAACCTTGTGTGATAATCTAGGGATATCAGACCATGGAGTTAGACTTGGTGGGACTAGTGGGACAGGTTTGGGGTCTAATAAGGGAAAAGATGTGGTTGATGAATGTGATGAATATGATGGATATGAGTCTCAATATGGGGAAAGTGACTATGAGTGTGATGATAATGATGATGTCGGAAATGATTATTGGGAAGATTGTCCTTATTTGTCGGTTGATGAGGACGAAGAGTTTTTATTGCATCGGGAGAAGAAAAAGAAACTGAAAAGTAGGAGAGAAAAGAAGAAAGTGGATGTAGGTGGTCCCCGGGTAGAGAGAAGAGGGAAATGTTGGCGGGAATGAAGATTTTGTGGAGGAATTAAGGAGGGAAATGGGAAGAAGAGCATATGTCCATTCTAACACTACTGAAGTTGCCGAGGAGATCAATGATGCGTCTGTCGATAGCGGATTAGACGGCAGTTTTTTGACATCCAGTAGTGAGAGTGAGGCTGACCATGCCGTGAGAATTCCACGTACCCGGGCTCGGTTCAAGAAAGGTGAGCAAATTCCATACTTTTCTGTTTGTATGGTGTTTCCAAATAAGAAAGTGTTTATCAAAGCTGTGATTAGCCATGCAATACACCATATGAGAGATGTGAGATTCATTCAGAATGATAAGAAAAGGTGCAGGGCTGTTTGTATGCAGAGTGAATGTCAGTGGAGAATATTGTGTTCAATTGATGGTAGGAGTAGGCAATGGATGGTGAAAACATATTTAGGACCACACACTTGCCAAATACAGTTCCACATCTCTTGTCTGAATTACAAGTTTGTGGCTGATTGGTTTATTCAAGACCTTAGGAGACTGACCTTGAAACTGACCCTTGCTGAAATGAAAGATCATTTTAAGGATCAAACGAAGATCAAAGTGTCTAAAGGACTGTGTAGGCATGATAGGTTGAAGGTGATTGAGCATTATATCGGTGACCCTTTGAAGGAGTTTGCTCGGTTGGAGGATTATGTTGCAGAGCTTAATAGGAGTAATCCTGGAAGTACGGTAGTTTTAGAGGCACCAGATGGGGTATTCAAAAGGATGTATGTGTGCTTCGATGGTGTTAGGAAGGGCTTTAATACCGCATGCAGGAAGATCATAGGACTAGATGGTTGCGTTCTTAAAGGACCATTTAAAGGTGAAATTCTTACTGCAGTAGGTAGGGATGCAAATGACCAGATCTACCCAATAACATGGGCTGTTGTGGGTTATGAGGACAAAGAAACCTGGAAATGGTTCTTGGAACTGCTAATGATAGATTTGGATGTTGCTGCCGGCAACTACGTGTACGCTTCAGATGGATCCCCTACTATCGCGAGAGGAGAAGGATTCACATTTATGTCAGACCAACAGAAGGTATTTAATTTCGTGCCAAATTCTTACATTCACATATCTATTTCTTTTTTACTTATTTTCCTCACTCTTGTAGGGATTGATTTTAGCAATTACTGAATTGATGCCATCAGCAGTCCATCGAAGATGTGCTAGGCACATATTTGGAAAGTGGAGGAAACAACACTGTAGTGATGATCTTCATCGTCAATTTTGGGTGATTTGCAAAGCATCCACCCAAGGGGAATTCCTTGATGAGCTTGAAGTTTTAGGAGGTATGTCCACAATTGTGATGCATGATTTCTTGGAGGTGCCTGCCATTTTCTGGTGTAAAGCATTCCAAAATACCACATGTTGTTATGATACAGTTGATAACAACATGAGTGAGTCTTTCAATAGCTTAATCATTGAGGCTAGGTATAAAAGTATCATTAAGCTATTTGAGACTATTTGAGACAACATGGAAGAAAGTCTAAACTATTATGTGGATAATAATGGCGCTGATGGATTTGAAGTACATCTAAATGAGGATACAAGTTGGATTGTTAGTTTGGAGAAATGTACATGCACATGTAGGATGTGGGAATTAAATGGTATCCCTTGTGCGCATGCAATTTGTGTGATTGTAAATGAGAGAAATGCGCTAGATGTTAGTGGTTTTGTTTCTAAGTGGTATACTAAGGAGATGTTTGAGTTGAGTTATATGGACCCAATCAAGCCTGTGCATTGTATGAAATTTTGGCCAAGGTTAGGAGGTTCTCTAATTAAGCCACCTTCTTTTACCAAATTCCCTAGGAGACCAAAGAAATTAAGAAGAAGAGAAGGTTGGGAGCCGGCTGCTGGTGGGACGAAAATGAGCAGAAAAGGAAGGAAAATGTCATGCACATTCTGCCGCCAATATGGACACATATCCAGGACTTGCCCAGCTAAGGTAAAAGAAATGTGGATGCTGTCATTTTGGGTACATACTGATGATGTAATTCTAACCTATGAATGATGCTATGCAGGCTGCTAGAGCAAGTGGAGCAAATGTGGAGGTTGCTGGATTAAATGGAGCAAATGTGGAGGTTGCTGGATTAAATTTTGCAAATGTGGATGCTGATGGAGCAAATGTGGAGGCTGCTGGATTAAATAGAGCAAATGTGGAGGCTGCTGGAACAAATGCCGAGCCTGCTGGAGCCACTGCCGAGCCTGCTGGAGCAAGTGACGACGCTGCTACCTTAGATGAAGTACTTACTCAACCGGATCAGGACAATATAGTGCAAAAGAAGGGGTATTCTTGCTCATTTTGCAAAATGAAAGGCCACCGGAAAACCACATGTGTACTTAATCCTGCCAGCAAGGTTGTTATTTGGTTTTTTCCTTCTCTCATTTTTGTACCTGTTATTTGTGTTGCTTTTGATTAGTGACCATAACTAATCTTTTTTGCAGCGGTTTATTACACCATCAAACTCACAAGTGTCAGGTTCACAACCAGCACCTGTTCAGGTACCTGCTACACAAGTGACTGATAGAACTCAAGTTCTGTTGCAAGAACTACGACAGACGTGTGCCACTTCTACAGGGAGCAAGAAGAAGTCGGGCAAGACCAAGTCTTCTAAAAGGAAGGGTAAGCTACCTGCTGGTTTGGGATGTTTTGTTGCAGAATCGGGATGGACCTGCTATGATGTGAGCTTCTATGATGTTGCAAATTCTAATTTAGTATAACGTACATGTAGTCTAATTTCTTTGCTTTCTGTTGATATTTTGCAGCCTAATACCCCTCGACAAAGGGTCATTGATGTCCCAGATAGAAGAAACAGCAAACGTCAAGGGTGTGCTGGTGCAGCTGCAACTTGTACAGAATAGAATGTCTTTCAAAACATTATCGGCACAATGGCAAAGATCAGTGTTTCGCTAGGATGCTGTCATTTTTAGTACTAGTTGTTTTTATTAAAAAAAATCTAAATACTTATCGGAATAATTGAAGTTTGTATTGCTTAGTATTGTGTTAAAAGTACTTTTTATTGTGAAGTAAGTACAATTTAAATTAAATATCATATAATTAATTACCATTATATTTATCCAACGATTTAGATCTTATATTTATAAGATCACTAATCAATTTTTTCGATACATCTCAAATAATGACATTTAAAAAAAATTAAATTAAATTTTCTTATTGCTCTCCCAAACCAATAATTAGTACAGCAGTAGAGATAATTGGAAAAGAGTATCTCACTCTAATAATCCATCATCATCATCATTTTTTTCTCTCATCCTTAATTAAATCTTACAATTGCAAATCCAACAAATACATTGAAAATCATACCCTACTAAAAATAAACCACACAATAGCACAAACCATACATATCAATATCATTTTCTGTAGCCTAATTACTTGATTGACTTCTACTCTAACACACCTAACCTCATCTAACACACACTTTATCTCAGTATCAACAACATTGCTTACATCAGACATAACTCCATCATTCTCTGCTTCAAATTCGGCCATTCTTTCTGCCATTTCTTTCTCACGGTCCCTCAACTCCGTTATCACTTCACGAACCCAACCCGTTACTGGTTGATCATGCCATTTATAGAATCCACACCCAGCACACTTGTAAAATCGCATACCTGGATGTTTGTCAGTCCATGATATCCATCTTGCTGCCTTACACCCACACTTACAATATATTGGAGGCTCGTAATCTAGGGTTGGCTTTTGCTTCCCAAGCGACGTCAACACTCCACTACGTCTATGTTCACGACGTTGACTAGTATCGATCGATGGTGAAGAATTTGTCGACATCTGTGCCAAGCATATCGACAATTTTGACACGCACAAATGACACAACAATTGTCAACTTCAGTTCTTAATAAATAATACAAAGGCAGCAAATAAATTCAAAAGAACAATAATGTATGACCAAAACATAATTGCACAGGCATGCTTGCAAACATAAAATGCATGCTTCTGATCTATTCCAGAAAAAAGCTGCTGCTACCTTTCTTGTAAAGTCCCACCATTACATACAAGAAAGTGGAATACATTATGCAGAATGACTGTGTTATAGATTATAGATTTCTACTACATTATTACCCACTCCAACAAAAGGCAGTAGTTCATGATGGCAAAGCAAACAAGCAATTATAGAACAAGCCAAATAAGAAAAGACAAGGGCATTGATTTCTAATTGTATTCCTTTGCTTACTAACAAGCCGCAATTTAAACATAAAAATGAAATGCAATTCAAATTTCACAAAACCAAACACTCCATTTCGAAATGCAAACAAAACAAAAACTGAACAAAAATATATATAAACGGGAAATACCAAGGAACACTACGGAATCCAAACCTCTTCAAAACAGACAGCAGACGACGTCAACCTTGGGCTTTCAAATGCTTAGCATTAAGGAAGAGAGCAGACGACGTCTAATTTGGGAATTTGGGAAATCTAGGGTTAGGGCTGGTTTGAGAAAAGGGAAAAAGGGAAAATGGAGAAATGAGGGGAGACGTTCGCGACGATGGAGATGAAGGAAAGGTGTGTAGTGAACGACGAGTCGTTCACTTAAGGGGAGGTGTTGGCCTTGTCGTCCACCCTGGGCGTTTTGTCGTTCAACCTCCCAGCTGAGCGACACGTCGTTCGACGTCTCAAACGGCTCGTCGTCCGTCGTTTAACAACAGCAGCCCGACCCGACCTACGGAGGCACAATTCGGGTCGGATACGCTTGCGTGGCATGCCACGTCAGCATTGTCAGCGGTCACAGATGACGTGTCGTGACGTGTCACGCCACGTAGGCTACATAACGACAAATTATCGACGGAAACGGTCGCAGGTACCAAATGTGATCAAACACTTACGTACGAGTACCATTTAAAGACGAAAAAAAGATGAGGTGCCAAATAAAGTCAAAACCCAAGGTACAGGTACCTTGGCTTGCGTTTTCCCAAATATAAACCTTGCACTTGTGCAAAGAGAGGTTGTTACATTTTTTCTTGGCTCTCTTTTAATTGAAAAAAAAAATCAAGAGAATTTTATACATTAATCAGGACTCAAAAATACTAATTAAAGGGTGACGCGCCGTCGAAACGCGCGTCAAAAGTAATATTTATAATCTTGATAGGCTAGATGCACAAATTAATGTATATAGCGGCAAGTCAGGGTCGAACCACAGGGAAAATGAAGGACTAGATTTAATCTTGCCCTAGATGTATGACGAGGATGAAAATGCAATAGACATAAAGTAACACAAGGGGGGTTTGGTTGGTGTAGACGAATCTAACCAACGATGGCAGTTGATGTTGAGACAGAGAATAAAAATGCAAATAACAAGTAATAATAGACAAACGAAATAATTAAATAAAAAGGGAACGAAAATAAAGCAAGAGAATATCAATAAAAATGGTGAAGACTAACAAGTGCAATAAAGATAATAACAAAGTAAGTAAAGATAATAGATCAGATAAAAGGAGAAATCTTAGCAGGGGTAGACGGCGGATTGCGTCGAGGGCTAGTCGGTCATCGGTGCAAGGATAGACTGTTTTCACGCCGTAGACGTGCTATAGGAATCCTGTTTTCACATGGATCCCCTACTTCTCTTCTTAAGAGAAGTCACTCCCAAGGTACGCTTATGGGTCATACACGCAGGCCCGTGAAGTGGAGAGAAGACACTTCTAGGGCTAGACACTGAGAAGTCTGCCCTAACCGGTTTCTTGCCCTAGCCAGATTGGACCAAACGACATGGTGACTCTGGACCAGGTGCCTACTCTATTCCATGGCCTCACGTTAGTTATTACCCTGGAAATGACAATATTCATGAGAAACATGCAAATAGGTGATCAAACTACCAACAAATCTCACACGAAATGACAATAAAATGGCAAGAAAGCGGATACAACAATGAACACGTTTTAAGAACACTTTGACCTCCCAACTATCCTCTTACAATCCTTAAAACACCCCTGCCAAGACTAAGAGATTTAGCCACTCATGCTGGAAATCATGCACAAGATAGATGGGGAAAGCAACATAAACAAAGAAGAGGTACAAATGAAAACGAAAATCTGGATTAAAAACTAATTGGAGTTTGGGGCTCCAATTTCTGGAAAAATAAAGGAAGAACAAATCCCAATGTTAGAGAGGTGGCTACAATGATTGAAAACCCTAAAAAGATGGAAAATATACTAAAGAGTAGCCTCCCCTTTTAACCTAAAGTTAAGGTTCTATATATAACCTAACAACCCCACTAGGGGACAAAATGGTATAGAGGAATATTCTCTGATGAGCTGGATGATTTGCACATGGAATCCCGCTAGAATCTTTTTAGCATCTTTGGTCAAGCGTCATCCGAAAAGAAACATCCACGTGCTTCGTCTAGGCCTAGACATAAGATCTCGTCTAGGTCCCGACGGTAGGTCTCGACGACAAAACTGCATCTAGGGCTCGACGATGTAAGATCAGCAGAAATGCATCCAAATGGCGCGCTTTTCAGCAAGTTTCTCCCTTTAGTCCAAATCTACAAAGTGGTTGGAAAACAAGCCAAATTAGTAGTATCAAGTGTGAAATTAGACCTGAAAAAGAAGGGGAAACATGCATAAAAAGGCATCATATCAAAGGGTATGCGTAGAGATTTAGAATTTGGCAAAAAAAATATCAAAAATAACTTTTTATTTATTTTAAAACAATAAAATAACTTGAAGAAAAGCATGACAATATTATATTATTATTATTATTATTATTATTATTATAATAGAGGCTGAAATTTAAGTTCAAGCGAATGATGCAATCTGGATTTGGTTTACAGAAATGAACAAACCACTGCCAGAATGAAAGCACAAAGTAAAATGTGTCCATAACAAACTCAGAAAGAAACACAAGAACTGTACAGGTGTAAAATATCACTCAAATATTAAGCACCCAATCTCTCTTTCTCTCATAAGGCATCCCAAGGAACATGTCTCGCCATAAGGGATCGTCGTGTATATACTTAGCTGCCTTTACATAAGATGCACCATCTATTCCTTCAAGCGCATTAAGTGCATTCATACAAGCAAGAGCAGTTTCACGGTCTTGTGTGAGCCGAGATCGACTATCATCAACATTATCTCCCACTGAGACAAGTGGAGTACTAGGAGTAGCCATTCTTTTCTCCAGCAACTCCAATTTCTTTTTAGAATTTTCTCCCATTACCATCAAAGCATTAGCCACTGCATCTTGCACAATGTTTGATTTTCGACGGTTGGAGTCAGATGTACCAGATGTCTTCGCTTTCTTAGACTTTTTGGCATCTTCATCATGTTCATTAGAATTGGTAGACCCCAATGATAAACATATGGAAGGACTTTTCATGGAAGGGTGTCCATCGACTCTGGTGGTTGTTGAATCACTATAAACTGTGCACAACTTATCATAATACTTGCATCCTTTTCTTCTAAACCTTTTTGCTTGCTTGTGCATCTGTAAAGAACAAACATGCGTTATTTGTATATATTTTCAGCAAATTTTTAAAAAGTAATTAAACATAAATTAAAAAGATATTTACCTTGTATAATCTTGTCCACGCGTCTTCTGTAGCTGTCACTCGAAAAGTTTGTGCATTGTACCGAATACCAGTTTCACGGATAAGTTTACTGAAAGCCTTCCATCTACTCCTAAGTGAATTGAACTTATTTTTCATCTGGCAACGTGTGTAGTTTTTCCCATATTTGTTCTTCAACTCCTCTGCAATGAAATTCCATGCATTTTTCGAGAGGGTAGTTGTTTGCCTATTCCCTTTCTTGACTTCTTCCTCCATTAAGCAAATGAAGAAATATTCAATGTTGTCAGGCCAAATACCTCCTGCCCCATCAAACTCAAGCACCTCATCTTCATCCACATCAATTTCATGCCTTGTGTTCGCCATCTATCAATACAAAATAATCGAAATCCTCATAAATGGAATGATCATTTATAATCACAGCTTGGTATCGCAAACCAGTAGAATGACATGAATAAATGGAATGATCATTTATAATCACAGCTTGGTATCGCAAACCAGTAGAATGACATGAATATATACAGGATAGTTATAACAATAACAACACTGGAATCTTTCAAAGCAGGAAATCACACAAGAAATCATACTAGAAAGATTTATCTATCACTAGGCACCAAAATGGGAAGCTGGTTATGGTTGAGCTAGTAGCACTAGCAGCAAAGACAGACAAACATTTGAGAGCTATGAAAGAGCAACAAGAAAAGGCACTAACTGATACTTATCAATAACTTGCTGGTTTTACCCCAATTAGCTTTGGTTTCTTCTTCAAGATTACTGGAAAGAAAGAAAGATTTTTCTTTTTTTTTGATTGAGCAAGATGATTTTAAAAATAGAAATCCAGAAAGCATTACAAAAGATTTACGCAGAATGTAACCTAAATATTATACAAGCAAACAGCACCAAAAGAAACTGCACCTAGTCGTAGCTGATAGAAAGTTAGCAGCACCAACTGCATACCCTTTTCTGGCAAACTAATGTACTGTTCTGCACACACAAAAAAGAAGAAAAAGGAATCGAGTCAGTCATTAGAAAATAAAAGTCATGCATATGAGATTGTAACCTTAAATTTGAACTTACAGCTTCATCTTTGCTTGTCTCGAACAGGGGATGATGAAATTCGTTTTCTCTAAATGGGATTTAAAAACCCTAATGAAAATGTTTGAATATGACTAGGAGAAAGAACAATTAGAGAAATAAAGAAGATAAAGAGGTGAAGAAGAGGTAAAATTTGAGTTGAAGAGGAAAGAATTTTAGCTATGACAACAATTCGGGATGAGAGTTGCAAGATTTGAGAGATGAGGGAAGAGATGAAGAACAAGAGGAAACGGCGAAACACCAAACACCAAACACAAAAGGATTAGGATGTAAAGGAAAGGGAAGGGAAAATGCCAAAAACGGTACCTGTACGTTGGGCTTTCGATTAATTTGGTACCTCTACCTTTTTTTGGTTTTAAAAGGTACTCGTACGCAACTAATTGATCACATTTGGTACCTGCGGCCGTTTCCGTCACCAATCTGCCGTTATCTTGTATACGTGGCATGCCACGTCATCCATTTAGACTGACATCGCTGACATGGCACGCCACGTAGACGGATCCGACCCGAATCGTTTGTGGGTGGGTCGGGTAGGATTATAAGAACAGCAAACGACGTCGTTTGCATTGTTCCCATCTAAGTGAAAACCCGCGTCAATTTTTTTCCCATCTCCCTCATTCATCCAACACTTCCCTTCTCTCAAACTAGACCTAACCCTAAATTCCCCCATCAAAATCCACGCTTTCCTTCCTTTTAAGTCGCCACTCTCCCAATCGTGAGGTAATAGCAATTTGTTCTATTGCAATTTGTTTTATTATATCCGAGTTATGTTATATTTATTTGCAATTCCCCCATCAATCGTGACAGTAATGCTTTGTCTTCATCTTTAAAATTGCCACTCTTCCAATCGATCGTGACATTAATGCCGTGTGTTTAATGGAAGAAGCGACAGTAATGCTTGTGAATCCATAGCAATCTAATATATCCTTTTTGCCGTTTATTTTCTTTTATGTTGGATGTGGAAGAAGCCGACAATAATATTGTGTGTTGCTTTCAATATTGTCGTGCTGCTGTCTGCTTTGAAATGGATG
This sequence comes from Viola odorata, assembly GCA_963691705.1. Classification (NCBI taxonomy): domain Eukaryota; kingdom Viridiplantae; phylum Streptophyta; class Magnoliopsida; order Malpighiales; family Violaceae; genus Viola; species Viola odorata. The sequence continues at coordinate 53,590,189 of OY829541.1, forward strand.
TGAAAGGAAAAATACATTTTACAGAAAGGGTCCACCATGTTTTATTCTAAATTAGTGGTCCATGCTTCCCTATTTGTTTGATTCCGATTCTTGGTGGTAGGGCCTTATACGTTCTATTTTTTTAAATGGTACTTGTATTTGTTTATAGCTTTGTTAAATGGTACTTGTACTCGTTAGTGTATTTGTTTATAGCTTTCTTAAAATCGGGCCATTGACTTTTGTTTTTGTGTTTGTTTCTTGGTATGTGCAGATGACAATTCTTACTTTCCATATTGGGGGAAAAATAGTCCGAACAGTGAGCCAGTGGTTCTATATTGGTGGAAAAATGATTGAAGATATTATTGATCCGGATAAGGTATCTTTTTTTACTATATTAGAAAGATGTGCTGCATTTGGATATAAGAACATAGGTAAAGTATGGTATGATGATGAACATTCTAATGGAGCAGGATTAAGAGAAACTTTGAATAGTTTCTGTGATGATAATTCATTTGTGCGGTTCATTAGATATGCTCTTGAGAATAATGTAGTGCATATATATGTTGAGCATAATGATGTAACACATCCATATTTTGGTGCCGAAAATCCCAAGACCTTGTGTGAAAATCTTGGGATATCAGACCATGGAGTTAGACTAGGTGGGACTAGTGGGTCTAATAACGGAAAAAATGTGATTGCTGAATGTGATGAATATGATGGATATGTGTCTGAATTACAAGATATTGACTATGAGTGTGATGATAATGATGAAGTTGGAAATGACTATTGGGTAGATTGTCCTTATTTGTCTGTTGATGAGGAGGAAGAGTTTTTGTCGCATCGGGAAAAGAAAAGAAAATTCAAAAGTAGGAGACAAAAGAAAGTTGATGTAAGTGGACCACGGTTGGAAAGAGAAGAGGGAGATGTAGGTGGCCCACGGGTGGAGAGAGAGGAGGGAAATATTGGCGGGAATGAAGAGTTTGTGGAAGAGTTAAGAAGGGAAATGAGAAAAAGAGCACATGTACAACCTACTGAAGCTGAAGTTGCTGAGGAGAGCAATGATGCGTCTTTTGATAGCGGGTCAGAAGACAGTTTCTTGACATCAAGTAGTGGGAGTGAGGCTGAACATGCAGTGAGAATTAAACATACCCGGCCTCGGTTCAAACAAGGTGAACAAATCCCTCAATTTGCTGTTTGTATGGTCTTTCCAAATAAGAGTGTGTTTATGAAAGTTGTGATTAGCCATGCAATACACTTTAGGAGAGATGTGAGATTCATTCAGAATGAGAAGAAAAGGTGCAGGGCTGTTTGTAAGCAGAGTGAGTGTGAGTGGAGAATTTTGTGCTCAATTGATGGTAGGAGTAGGCAATGGATGGTGAAGACATATTTTGGACAGCACAGTTGCCAAAAACAGCACCACATATCTTGTCTGAATTACAAGATTTTGGCCGATTGGTTCATTCATCGCCTTAGGAGACTTACCTTGAAGCTTACCCTAGTTGAAATGAGAGATCATTTCAAGGATCAAACAAAGATTAGTGTGTCTAAAGGACTGTGCAGGCATGCTAAGATGAAGGTGATTGAGCATTATATCGGTGATCCTTTGAAAGAGTTTGCTAGGTTGGAGGATTACGTGGCTGAACTAAATAGAAGTAATCCTGGGAGTACTGTGGTTTTAGAGGCACCAGATGGTGTATTCAAGAGGATGTACGTGTGCTTCGCTGGTGTTAGGAAGGGATTTAATACCGCTTGCAGGAAGATAATAGGGCTAGATGGTTGCTTTCTTAAAGGACCATTTAAAGGTGAAATACTTACTGCAATAGGTAGGGATGCCAATGACCAGATCTACCCAATAGCATGGGCTGTTGTGGGTTATGAAGACAAAGAAACCTGGAAATGGTTTCTTGAATTGTTAATGGTAGATTTAGATATTGCTGCTGGGAACTACGTGTATGCTTCAGATGGTGCCCCTAATATCGCGCGAGGAGGAGGATTCACATTTATGTCAGACCAACAGAAGGTACTTCATTCCTTGTTCAATTTGCGTTAATAATTTGTTACATTCACCTATATATTACTTGTTGACTCGTTTTCCTCTCAATTGTAGGGATTGATTTTAGCAATTGGTGAATTGATGCCATCAGCAGTTCATCGAAGATGTGCTAGGCACATCTTTGCAAAATGGAGGAAACAACATTGCAGTGATGATCTTCATCGTCAATTTTGGGTGACTTGCAAAGCATCCACTCAGGATGAATTCCTTGATGAGCTTGAAATTTTAGGAGGTATGTCCACAATTGCGATGAATGATTTTTTGGAGGTGTCTCCCACTTTTTGGTGTAAAGCATTTCAGGATACCTCTCCTTGTTCTGATATAGTTGTTAACAACATGAGTGAGTCATTCAATAGCTTAATCATTGAGTCTAGGTATAAAAGTGTAGTTAAGCTATTTGAGACTATAAGGAAGTTGGTATTCAAGAGATTCAAAGAGAGGAAGGTGTTTGTAGGTAAGTTCAAGGATGGCTTCGGGCCTAACATATGGAAAAAAATCAATGCTAACATGGAAGAAAGTCTTAACTATTATGTGGATAGTAACGGCGATGATGGGTTTGAAGTACATCTAGACGAGGATACTAGTTGGATTGTTAGCTTGGAGAAATCTACATGCACATGTAGGATGTGGGAATTAAATGGTATACCTTGTGCGCATGCAGTTTGTGTGATTGTAAATGAGACAAACACTTTAGATGTTAGAGGGTTTGTTTCTAAGTGGTATACTCAGGAGATGTTTGAGATGGCTTATATGGACCCAATCAAGCCTGTGCATTGTATGAGATTTTGGCCAAGGCTAGCAGTTACTCCAATTAAGCCACCTTCTTTTACCAAATTTCCTGGAAGACCAAAGAAATTAAGAAGAAGAGAACCTTAGGAGCCGGCAATTGGTGGGACGAAAATGAGCAGAAAGGGAAGGAAGATGTCGTGCACATTATGCCGGCAATATGGACACATATCCAACACTTGCCCAGCTAAGGTAAAAAAAAAATTATGTGTAATTATGGGTATATTTAGATGATGCAATTATAACCAGTAGATGATGATATGCAGGCTAGTGGATCAGATATGCAGGCTGGTGGAGCGCCTATTGATAATGATATGCAGGCTGCTGGAGCAGATATGCAGGCTGCTGGAGCAGATATGCAGACTGGTGGAGCACATGTGGAGGCTGATGGAGCAGATATGCAGGCTGATGGAGTAGATGTGCAGGCTGGTGGAGCACATGTGGAGGCTGCTGAAGCTGCTAGCACAAATGAAGTGCAGATAGCGGATCAGAACAATATAGTGCAAAGAAGGAGAACTGTTTGCTCATTTTGCAAAATGGAAGGCCACCGGAAAAACACCTGTGTACTCAATCCTACCAGCAAGGTTGTTTTTTTGTTATTTTTCATTTTTACTCTCCTTATATGATACTTCTGCTTGCTTTTAATGTGTGACCATATGGATAAAAAATTGCAGCGATTTATTACACCAGACTCGCAACTATCAGCTTCACAACCAGCTTCACAACCAGCACCCGTTCCCTTACCTGCTGCACATAGAACTCAAGTTCTGTTGCAAGAACTACGACAAAAGTGTGGCACATCTACAGGGAGGAAGAAGTCTGACAAAAGAAAGGGTAAGCTTCCAAGCGGTTTGGGCTGTTTTGTTGCAGAATCGGGATGGACCTGTTATGATGTGAGTGAGGTTCCGATTCCTATTTTGGTGTAATTTGGTATAACGTACATGTAGACTCATTTTTTTGCTAAATGTTCATATTTTGCAGCCTAATACTCCTCGACAAAGGGTCATTGATGTCCCTGTAAGAAGCAAGACCAAAGCCAAACGGCTAGCATCTGGTGCAGCTGCAACTTCTAGACAATAGAATGTGTTTAAGAATTATTGAAGTTTGTATCTAAGTATTGTGTCAAAAATTGATGCGTTCGTATCCGGTCCTTGAATGCGTTTGGAATTTTCCTTCAATGTGTTTAATAATTGTTTAAGGATTGACTTATTTTATATAAGGTTGTGTGTTTTTACATGTCATTAATATTATGTTTAGTAGCACATATATCCATGGTAAATTAATTTTGTAGTTTTCAATGTGTTAAAAATAGCCACGGTTGTGTGTTTTTACATGTCCTAAAAATTTGATGTTTTCAATGTGCTAGCAGCTAAATTAAAATGCCATAAGCCAAGGGTTGAGTGGAAACTTTATTCTCCTAGTTACATATAGCAGTGTTACTCTCTTATACGAGAGGAAAGCAAAATAGAGTCAAGAAATATCATAATGTTGAAAGCATCCATTAAAATGTGAAGAATTGCAAGCTCATATGCTTGAATTACTGGACAGCAGCGAATGCCTCAACAACATAAATATAACATTGTCTTTAAATGTAACAAATACATTGAAAATCATACCCTACTAATACTAAACCACACAATAGCACAAACCATAACTATCAATATCATTTTCAGTAGCCTAATTGTTTGATTGATTACTACTCTAACAGTCCTAACCTCATCTAGCACACACTTGATCTCAGTATCAACAACATTGCTTACATTAGACCTATAGTCATCATTCTTTGCTTCAAAATCGGCCATTCTTTCAGCCATTTCTTTCTCCCGATTCTTCAACTCTATTATCACTTCACGAACCCAACCTGTTACTGGTTCATCATGCCATTTGTAGAATCCACAACCACCATGTCCATCAAACCCAGCACACTTGTAAAATCGCATACCTGGATGTTTGTCCGTCCATGATATCCACCTTGCTGCAACATATCCACACTTACAATATATTGGAGGCTCGTAATCTAGTGTTGGCTTTTGTTTCCCAAGCAACGTCAACACTCCACTACGTCTATGTTCACGACGTTGACTACTACAAATCGATGATGAAGAATTTGTCGACATCCTAAATTTAAAAGAAATTACAAGGAACACAACAGTCATGATAACAGGGTCAATTCCCTATAAGTCATGTCGACATCCAAATGGAAGCAAACTTCACAAAAAGCTAAAATCATGTCAGCATCTTACTATTAGGTTCGCAGCTCCTATAAGTCATGATAACAGGGTCAATTCCCCAAACTTTTCACATCCAACCTATAAAATGTTGTCCCCAAACCAAATTGATAGTCATACTACTGTTATAACCTCACAAATTGCATTCATCCTATCATCTACTCCTTCCAAAAAAAACAAACAAAAACAAATTGCATTCACCCTAATTGAACAGAGAACCACATCACAAACCAAAAAAAAACAAACAAAAACATGAAATTGCATAACATTACACCCAGTTTCCCGGTAAACAAACAGGAAAAAAGAACAATTTCAGACGAGAGGAAACGGCAAGATAAGGGATTTAGTTTATTTACTTTCCGAGACAGTCGTGGAGGACCTCTTCCGTCTTCTCGCACTTCCGATTAAACTTCCCAGGCTCCACCTCCTCCGTCTTGCACTGCGACCTCACGATTGGGAGAGTGGCGACTTAAAAGGAAGGAAAGCGTGGATTTTGATGGGGGAATTTAGGGTTAGGTCTGGTTTGAGAGAAGGGAAGTGTTGGATGAATGAGGGAGATGGGAAAAAAATTGACGCGGGTTTTCACTTAGATGGGAACAATGCAAACGACGTCGTTTGCTGTTCTTATAATCCTACCCGACCCACCCACAAACGATTCGGGTCGGATCCGTCTACGTGGCGTGCCATGTCAGCGATGTCAGTCTAAATGGATGACGTGGCATGCCACGTATACAAGATAACGACAGATTGGTGACGGAAACGGCCGCAGGTACCAAATGTGATCAATTAGTTGCGTACGAGTACCTTTTAAAACCAAAAAAAGGTAGAGGTGCCAAATTAGTCGAAAGCCCAACGTACAGGTACCGTTTTTGGCATTTTCCCGAAAGGGAATAAAATAGAATCAAAAGGAATCTAAGGAAGAAATAAATTGTAAAAATTTCGTTTCGGATTCATAAAATATTTTTTCTCACAATGAGAAGAAAAGGAAAAAATTAAAATAAAATAAAAAATTATTCAATTATTATTCTCGTTAGGTTTTCATGTTTTTTTATTGCAGAGTTCTGTTTTCTTGGTTTTCTTTCCATATTGAACAAATGTTTCTTTTTGTTCATTTCCTCTCTATATTGAACAAACGCTTTCTTTTTTTCATTCCTAACAGGATAGTAATAGAACTTATTCGGTTTGTACATTTTACTTTGTTCATATGTCGTACTCTTGCTAGTTTTACTGCGATGGATGATATTTACTACGGTATTGAAATAGAGAACCGTTTCTGCGATGAATTTTATTCAAACTTTGCTAGTTAAATTAAATGTCAGCTCCCGACACATCGTTTCTGCTTAGAAAAAGATTATAAGGTGTTTGATAAAAAATTCGCTGAGACTAACTTGCTAAGGCTCTTGTTTTGGTGTTTTAGACATCTTTTTTTGTGGTTGTTTCTGTTTTATTTGATTTTGTTAGGCCTGTTATATGTATGTGGCACTAGTTGCTGTCATGGTGTGGGATATTTGAAGTGCCAGGGAGGAATGAACCACCACTTGGCTTTTTTCTCTAAGAAAATATTATCATTGTTTCATACCTTGGAGTAGATAATGAGAAATTTAGCGAGATACTTCGCATGAATTATGTCTTCTATAGAAAAGTTTCTAAGGATGGAATAAATTTCTAAGATATCATAAGCCTATAATATTGAAGTTGCCAACACCGTGGAAATTAATCAATAAAAAGAAGAATAAAAAAATATTAAATAAATAAAGGTGCAGTAAAGTTGGAAATTAATGTCACGCATGCATAAAGATTGGAGCAACATTTTCTTCGTTTATCAGAGTGAAAAATTGGCAGCACACTCTTGAATTAATTCCTTGGATTTTGTTCACATCATGGGATTGTGAACGGCAACACTTTCGGCAAGGAAAAAGGATGAAGGAAATGGTAGGTGTGGTAGGTGCCTACTAATGAAGAAATAAATAAATAAATAATAATATAATAATAATAATCTCAGTGGAGAGATGTTATATATATAGGCATGGCATTTGTTGGCAGTAGTATGAAGTGAGCAGTGCATTGGAGAGTAGTAGAGTGAAGTGCAACGTAGTGCACAAGAGAGAAATAAAAGAGAGGGAGTGAGGCATAGTAGTGAAATAAAAGTGTGTGTGAGAGTGAGTGTTGTATGCCTATCCAAAGGCAATAAATATTTTATCTCATCTGTAATTTTTACTTCCATTAATTAAAAGTTTAGCTTTTGTAGTTGGTATCTCCACCCGGTTGATTATTAGCTTTGTTAATTCACCAACTTTGTTCAACAATCTGGTAGCGGGGATTGGTTGGTTATCGGACCATGGGTGACCTTCAAGTTGTTGGTGGAATTAAAAAACTCAATAATCAAAACTACACTTCTTGGTCTACTTGCTTGATGTCTTACATGCAAGGACAAGATTTGTGGGAGATAGTAAATGGAAGTGAAGTCACACCACCAGAGACGGAGGATACAAATGGTTCTCTTCGAAAATGGAAGATCAAAGCGGGCAAAGCAATGTTCGCTTTGAAGACAACAGTTGATGAAGAGGTCCTGGAGTATATCCGCGATGCCAAAACTCCCAATGAAGCTTGGGATACGTTCGCCAAGCGATTCTCGAAGAAGAATGACACAAGACTCTAACTTTTAGAAAGTGAGTTATTGTCAATAATGCAACATGATTTGACAATTGCTCAATACTTTCATAAAGTGAAGTCGTTGTGCCGAGAAATTTCCGAATTAGATCCAGAAGCTCCAATCGGAGAAACCAGGATGAAAAGAATAATCATCCATGGTTTGAGGCCCGAGTACAGAGGGTTCGTCGTTGCAGTACAGGGATGGCCGACCCAACCATCACTTGTTGAGTTCGAAAATTTACTAGCTAGTCAAGAAGCATTAGCTAAGCAGATTGGTGGAGTTTCGCTAAAAGGTGAAGAGGAAGCACTCTACACCAACAAAAATCGGCGAAATTTTAAGCAGCGGACAGTTGGTGGATCTAAAAGAAATGTTGATAAGACTACAAGCAATCATGGTGAAGGAAGCGCTCGCACAGGGGGAGCTTATGTCAAAAATTAAAAGTTCGAAGGGAAGTGCTACAACTGCGGAAAGATGGGACATAAAGCAAGCTCTTGTTGGTCAAAGAAAAAGACCATGGAGAGCAACACCGCCACTTCTAACTGTGAAGAAGAGTGGGATATTGAGGCAGACTTTGTTGCAGAAGAGGAGGAAAATGCTTCTACAGCAATAACATCCAATCGAATTGATTACAAGAATGATTGGATTGTTGATTCAGGTTGCTCAAATCACATGACAGGTGATAAAGAGAAGCTGCAAAACCTGTCAAAATACAAGGGGAATCACGTGGTGGTAACAGCAAATGACTCGAGGTTACCGATAGCACACACCGGTAAAACAAAAGTCTCCTCTAAACAGGATGCTATTACGATGCCCCTTGAAGATGTCTACCATGTCCCAGGAATAAAGAAAAATCTTCTTTCTGTTACACAACTAACATCTTCTGGCAATTATGTGCTGTTTGGTCCACATGATGTGAAGATATACTGGGAGCTTAAAATTATGGAGGAACCAGTGATGAAGGGAAGAAGATTACCGACAGCATACGTGATGTCGGCAGAGACGACATATGTAAACAAGACAAGAAAAAATGAGACTGTAGACTTATGACACATGCGGCTTAGTCATGTTAGCTATTCTAAGCTAGACGTGATGATGAAGAAGTCAATGCTGAGAGGACTTCCTCAACTAGAAGTGAGAACTGACACGATATGTGCAGGGTGTCAGTACGGAAAAGCGCATCAGTTGCCGTATGAAGAGTCTAAATTCAAGGCGAAGGAACCATTAGAGTTAATTCACTCTGATGTGTTTGGACCAGTCAAACAAGCATCTATCAGCGGGATGAAGTACATGGTGACCTTCATCGATGACTTCTCTAGATATGTCTGGGTCTATTTTTTGAAGGAAAAATCTGAAACTCTTTCAAAGTTCAAAGAGTTCAAAGATGCAGCTGAAGCTGAAGTTGGCAAATCTGTTATTTGTCTACGCACAGATAATGGTGGAGAATATACTTCACATGAGTTCTCTGATTTCCTACGGAAGTGTCGAATACGTCATCAGTTCACATGTGCAAATACTCCACAGCAAAATGGTGTCGCTGAAAGGAAGAATAGACACATGGCAGAAATATGTCGAAGTATGCTCCATGCAAAGAATGTTCCAGGAAGGTTCTGGGTAGAAGCAATGAAGACCGCAACCTTCATGATCAATAGGCTTCCACAACAAAGGCTAAGCTTTGTTTCACCCTTTGAAAAATTGTGGAGCATAAAACCTTCAGTCGGACATTTCCGAGTCTTCGGATGTGTATGCTATGTATTTGTACCTGACCATTTACGTAGCAAGATGGACAAGAAAGCTGTTAGATGTATATTTGTGGGATACGATAGTCAAAAGAAAGGATGGAGATGTTGTGATCCTACAAATGGAAAGTGCTACACGTCTAGAAATGTGATATTTGATGAAGCGTCTTTGTGGTGGTCCTCAAACAAGACAACACTGCCAGACTCGGATGATTTCAAAGATAAATTGGAATCTTCTCAGCTCCAATTTAGTCCAGAAGAAAGTCAGGATACAGAGAGTGATGAAGATGCTGAAAAGAAGGTAACACAAGGTCCTTGGCAAACTGGTGTACACCAACAACCAAGTGAAGATGAGGTTGAAGAACCAGTTTCACTCAGGAGGTCTACCAGGGTTAGAAAACCAAACCCCAAGTATGCCAATGCCGCCTTGGTAGAAGAAGATGCAAGAGAACCAGAAACATTTGAGGAAGCATTCTAGAAGCTGGAATGGACAAAAGCAATGGAAGAAGAAATTGCTGCACTAGAGCAAAATCAGACTTGGGAGCTTGTGCCAAAACCGAAGGATGTCAAACCTATTTCCTGCAAATGGGTTTACAAGATAAAGCGTCGCCCGGATGGATCAATTGAAAGGCACAAGGCTCGACTAGTAGCTCGTGGTTTTTCATAGCAGTATGGATTGGACTATGATGAGACGTTTAGTCCAGTAGCGAAGCTTACAACAGTGCGAGTTTTACTTGCGCTCGCAGCTAGTAAGGATTGGAAGTTGTGGCAGATGGATGTGAAGAATGCATTTCTTCATGGAGAATTGGATCGGGAGATCTACATGAACCAACCAATGGGTTTTCAGAGTCAAGACCATCCTGAATTTGTCTGTAAGCTTCGGAAGGCGCTCTACGGCTTAAAGCAAGCACCAAGAGCCTGGTATGGGAAAATTGCTGAATTTCTTACTCATACTGGTTATTCAGTAACACCTGCAGATTCCAGTTTATTTGTCAAAGCTAATGGAGGAAAGCTAGCTATTGTGCTAGTATATGTGGATGATTTGATCATTACAGGAGATTGTGAAGATGAGATTCTTCAAACGAAGGAGAATTTGTCTGTTCGCTTTCAGATGAAAGAACTCGGTCAACTCAAGCACTTCCTTGGGTTAGAGGTTGATCGTACTCCTGAAGGAATACTCCTCCATCAGCAAAAGTACTCCAATGATCTGTTAAAGAAGTTTGGAATGCTTAACTGCAAGCCAGTTTCGACACCAATGGAGCCAAACGCAAAGATGTGCGCTAATGAAGGGAAAGACTTGGAAGATGCAACAATGTACCGACAGTTGGTTGGTAGTTTAATCTACTTAACCTTAACAAGACCTGATATTTCTTATGCAGTTGGTGTGATGAGTCGGTACATGCAAAATTCAAAGAAGCCTCACCTCGAAGCAGTTCGGCGAATTTTGAGATACGTGAAGAATACACTTGGCTATGGTATTATGTACAAGAAAGGTGGAGATGGCAAACTAGTTGGCTACTGTGATGCTGACTATGCAGGTGATCATGATACTCGACGCTCAACTACAGGGTATGTTTTTATGCTTGGATCTGGAGCAGTTTCTTGGTGTAGCAAAAGACAACCAACGGTGTCTTTGTCAACAACAGAAGCAGAGTACCGAGCAGCAGCAATGGCAGCTCAAGAGAGTACTTGGCTGATGCAGCTACCGGAGGACTTGCATCAAGCAATAGAGTATGCAATTCCTTTGTATTGCGACAATTTGTCGGCAATACGTCTGGCGGAGAATCCAGTTTTTCATGCAAGAACTAAGCACGTGGAAGTGCATTATCATTTTATCAGGGAAAAGGTTTTGCAAGAAGAAATTGGATTGGAGCATGTTAAGACAGAAGATCAAGCTGCAGATTTGTTCACAAAAAGTCTGAGTGGAGTTAAGTTTGAAAAGCTTTGTCATCAGATCGGTATGATGAAAAGGGCGAAAGTCGGTGTTGAGGGGGAGTATTGAAGTTGTCAACACCGTGGAAATTAATCAATGAAAAGTAGAATAAAAAAATATTAAATAAATAAAGGTGCAGCAAAGTTGGAAATTAATGTCACGCATGCATAAAGATTGGAGCAACATTTTCTTCGTTTGTCATAGTGAAAAATTGGCAGCACACTCTTGAATTAATTACTTGGATTTTGTTCACATCATGGGATTGTGAACGGCAACACTTTCGGCAAGGAAAAAGGGAAGGAAATGGTAGGTGTGGTAGGTGCCTACTAATGAAGAAATAAATAAATAAATAATAATATAATAATAATAATCTCAGTGGAGAGATGTTATATATATAGGCATGGCATTTGTTGGCAGTAGTATGAAGTGAGCGGTGCATTGGAGAGTAGTAGAGTGAAGTGCAACGTAGTGCACAAGAGAGAAATAAAAGAGAGGGAGTGAGGCATAGTAGTGAAATAAAAGTGTGTGTGAGAGTGAGTGTTGTATGCCTATCCAAAGGCAATAAATATTTTATCTCATCTGTAATTTTTACTTCCATTAATTAAAAGTTTAACTTTTGTAGTTGGTATCTCCACCCGGTTGATTATTAGCTTTGTTAATTCACCAACTTTGTTCAACATATAACAACATGGTAAGTGACACCAGAGTTGAATGGCTTATGGGCTCGGAAATAAAGAGAATGGTACAGAAATACGCTTACTATTGTTGTCTTTGTGTTTTAGTATTTGCCACTTCGGTATGTCTTTCCTCCATTGGCGCACAGATATCTTTTGGCTGGAGTAGTACAACAATTGTGTCTAACTGTATCACGTACATGCCACTATTATTCTTTACCGTGAGAGTGCTTGGTGTTAGTATCCTTTACCGTGGACTTTTTTGGCACCTTAGATGTATGCATGTGTTATGATCTTGTATCCCCTACGGAACTTCCTGATACTTCTACATGTCAATGTGTTTTCTGGCGAGGGAGTAAGGAATCAGAACAAGCTAGAAGGCTAGAGTAATGAACTTAACTAAGTGTTGTGCATTGATCTTGTGTGCGTGGCATGAGGAATGTCAAGGGATTATCTTAGGTTCCTCAACAGAGTCACTATGTTCAGTAAACTGGTAGGGGCTTGATGAACCATAGGTGATATTGATGTATAAAAGTGATGTGCCTACAATTTGGAAATGGATTTTATTCAAACTTTGCTTTACAAAGGTTGTGGAATGACCTTAATACCTTTCTCGTTTCTTCATGTATTATCAGGCAGTGATGATGATTGTGATTGGATCTGATTAAGGCCGACATCAAGAGCGACAAGAGAGCGTATGATGGTGATGCCGAGGGAAGGTGTTGATGATGGTGGCCGTGGCCGTGACCGTAGCTGTGGCCATGACGGTGGCGGTAGAGATGGAGTCCCCGGCTCCTCTTGGCAATGGCGGTGATGTTCATATATTTGATGGTAAGACCCACCTGATATTCTTGGGATAGGGAGTAGGATATTTGCATAGTAATATGTGGGATGAAGGTGATGGCGATAGGCATAAGATGATGGTGATGATGATGCCATAGCGCAAACCAGTGAAATTCATTAATGGAGAGAGCAGCTGAGTTAGAGAGATGAATGCCTCCTCCTCTCACAGAGAAGGTCCTTTCCTTTTATAGTGGGTTAAATACAAAATATCCCCTATTGTAAAATATTAAAATACCCTCGTGATATTTATTAGTGTAAAATACAAAAATGACACTCTGGGAGGCTTGTTTGTGCATTTATAAGAGTGTGTGATCATGGGCAGCAGAAGAAAGTACAATACAGAAGCAAAATCAAGTTTCTCAACTGTGAGCAGAAAAAGAAAAGGTTTTGGTTTGGTATGTTCTTCCTTCTCTCTCGCGCTATTTTTCTCTCCCTTCAATTATTTTTTCTTAAATTTTGGTTTGGTATTTGGATTTTGTTGGATGAATTGAGCCCATGAGTGTCAACTAATGTAATACAAGAATTTTGATTGAACTGTTATGATTAGACTTGTTCACGACTCAGAATTCGAGCCCGGAGAGCAAACCACACCAAGAGAGACTCTCTCTCTGGACCCTGTATAACTTGAACGGGAGAAAATTATAACCTTTGTGGATACCTAATCATTTCTTCCATATATACAGCTTATTGTTTTGCCTACTATTGTTATAGTCACAATATTAATGCTGTAATTGGTTTCTTAGCTACTAATTGTTTAGAAATTTAGGTTTAATGACCCATTTAATTATAAACGTTCACTGACCTGATGAATTTCTTTTTAGCAAACACTTAGTGATCATTTGGAGTACTGGGTTTCATGGAAATAACCCGGTTTTTTGCTAAGTAGTCTATTGTTCCAGTGTCTCAATCTTTTGTGCTTACTGAGCTTGATTTTGTAACCCACAGGCAAAAATGGTGAGATTCTGTCAAGGCAGTTTGCTTTGCATAGCACTGCTAGCTCTAGCATTCTTGGGGTGTTATTCACAAGCTTCTAAAACAGGTGGAAATAAGATCAAAACTGCAAGTTTTCTGTCGCCGATGTTTGTATTGGGACCTGGATCTGTGAAAAAAAGATTTTACTACAATATTGATTTCCCAAGAGGTCATATTGCCATCAAGAGCTTTAATGCTGAAGTAATTGATGAGGCCGGCAATCCTATCCCTCTTCACGAGACTTATCTTCATCACTGGTTTGTGGCTAGATACTTTCAGCGCGGGGATGCGACAATTACTGAGAAAAATCACAAGGAGATGCTTAGCAGACCAAAACATTTTATGATTGCACGAAACAGTGGAATTTGTCAGGGTACTGATGTTGGTCAGTACTTCGGGCTTGGATCAGAGACAAGAAAAACAGATACATATGTTCCAGATCCTTACGGTATAGAGGTGGGCAGTCCTGTTGACATTCCTGACGGTTATTCAGAGAGATGGTTGCTCAGTCTCCATGCAATTGATACGCGAGGCGCAGAGGATAGCTTGGGTTGCACAGAATGCAGGTGTGATCTGTACAACATTACCGTAGATGAATTTGGTAGACCTTTAAGGCCAGAGTATCCTGGAGGTTCTCTATGTTGCTATGACCATACACAGTGCAAGCTAAAACAAGGTTTTCAAGATGTCAAGAGGAATCTCTACTTTAGATATACCGTAAAATGGGTTGATATGGATAGTTCTATTATACCTGTGAAGATTTTCATTTTTGATGTCACTGATACTGGGATGAGGCGTAACGGGTCCACAGGACTTGGTCCTGAGAATGGTTGCCAGGTACATGAACATTCTTAACTTAATTGTATATTGTTGTACCAAATGCATAATTTTAGTTGGATTGTAAATTAATTGCTGGAATGGTTTTGCTTGTAGATTGAGTATAACATAGAGTCTTGCAGCAGCACTGTCGTGTCCACTAATGGGTGTGTTGGTGTCAAAAGGACAAGCCTCGTCATGCCAACAGGAGGTTATGTCATATATGGTGTTGCCCACCAGCACAGCAGAGGGATTGGCTCCGCACTATATGGAGAGGTAGTTCTTTGAACTGTGAAAGCCAAAAGTTTGAGTTAGCTACTAAACCAAAAAACTTAAACTGACAAACTTGTACAGCTCATCATTTATGCTGTAACCTTTAAGTCCATTTAATTACAGAGAAAAGAGAACACTTGGTTATAGGGCATCTGATCGGATAATGGATGTGTTTAATGATCTGTCTTGTGTTCGTGTTTTCAACTTAGGATGGGAGGACTTTATGCACTTCACTACCAACCTATGGGAAAGGAAAAGAGGCAGGAAACGAGGCTGGTTACATCGTAGGAATGTCAACCTGTTATCCAAAACCAGGTTCTGTCAAGATTAGAGCAGGGGAAACTTTACTTCTGGAATCCAACTACAGCAGTATCCAGAGGCACACAGGAGTTATGGGACTTTTTTACATTTTGGTCGCGGACCGAACACCGCAGCCCAAGACCTCATAAGCAACCCTTGGTGTAAGAGTTTTTGTTCAATATTTTTGTAAAAGTAGATAGTAAACGAAAGAGAGATGAGGCATTGTTTTGTTGTGATATTGCTGATGATTGGAAGTTGGATTGTTCTTGCTGCAGGTAGATGCAAACATGGATTTATCCAGGTATGGTTGGGGAATGCTAAGCGTCGTCTTCATGCTGGTTGTGGCTGTTATCGCTGTTGCTGGTAATTCTCAGCTAAAGAGAAGCAAAGAAGATGGCTACGAACGAATTCAAGCGTAAAGAAGTGAAAGTTCTCTTTATAGGAGTTGTGTATATATGCATCACTAGATGCAGTGATATAGGTTCTGCTACCAAATAAATGGAGTGATTAGATGTATTTTGAGCATGTCTTTGTACTCATATAAGTGCATGAAGTTCTGTAAAAGAGTGAAAAGCAGAAAATTAAATCTCTGTTTGCATGAGTTTTTGTTGCAAAGATGGAATTGATACACATAGGTTTATATATTTATTTAAACAATTAATTAATATGTGAAATGAAAAGTAAAAAATGGCTGTATTTTTATAAATCAGGCTTAACTCTTATAAATGATAATTGAACTGGGCCGGACCGGGTCCGTTTTGCGACTCAATTAAATTATCCAATATTTTTTTTTAGATCTATGTTGATTTAGTTGGTACTGTACAAAAAGAAAATAAAATAACGAAAATAAGTTTTTATTGGGGGTTAGATAGCGACAAGAAGTTTGTGCGATGAACTAATTAGCTAATTCTACAGAGAACTACTAAGCACTAACAAAACTAACAAACTTATTTTATTGATCTTATTTTGCATATCGTTTTATAAGGGAATGAATGATTTACACTACTATTGACTCTGCTTATTGGACTCAACTCATTACAAAGCCCAGCCCAAGAGAAGGAGTCGGCCCACCAAGTAGTCGTGCATTATGAGTTTATGATATATGTTCGGAATCATCTGGTCTAAGGTTGCCAATCCTATATTAGTGAGGGTTTCGATTTTACTATGATGTATTAATTTCAGTCGAAATACTGATCTCAATTGGTATTTGATTATTTTATTTTTCTTATATATAATATGTATAATAATATACAAATTTACAAGCATTTAACACATTTTTCATATATTTTTTAGTATTGGATCAGACATATCGATCATATCGACCAGTATTTGACTGGTATGACTGGTGTAATACTCTGAATTCAAGTGCTTAAAAGGGAACCGTAAAATTTCGTAAGTGATCCGTATGAAACAGTAAAGTTTTGTAATTAAACCATAGCATGTTATAAGGTGTTACAAATTATAAGTAAAATTTTATGAAGAGTAATAATTAATCAAGAAAAAAATTATACGAATAAAATAACTCCAACTAGACTAATTAAAGAACCGTAAAATTTGATTATGTCGTGAAGACTAATAAAAACTATTAAGATAGATATTGACGGGATTAGTCTTATGTTTAAAACGAGTAATTATACAATAAAACTAAAAAGAAGCAGCAAAAACAAACAAAGATTGTCGTAACAAACAACGTCAATTTAGCCGGGGAAAAAAAAGATTTTGCGAAAAGCACGGCGATTGTTGCCTAGGAAAAGAAACAGGATAGAAAACGTCATGGCTTAGGTAATTTAGGTCATCCTTTTTCTGAGTCAAAACCCTTCTTTTTTTTTTGAAAAAAACCTTAGAAGATTCTGATTTCTTGTAAATTTCACATACATTTCTTGTTGTATGGGGAGATGGAGTATTCAATATCCTCACGTTGGACACGTGGCATATTGCGGTCTACTCAAGAATCATTTTCATGCCTCCAAAACCACAACCACGACCACAGCATGAGAAGAAAGAAGAGGCTTGTTTGTGCATTTATAAGAGTGTTATTATAATTTTTTTGTAAAATCAAGTTTCTCAACTGTGAGCAGAAAAAAAAAAGATTTTTGTTTGGTATGTTCTTCCTTCTCTCTCGCAGCGACTTTTCTTTCCCTTTAATTATTTTTTCTTAAATTTTGGTTTGGTATTTGGATTTTGTTGGATGAATTGAGCCATGAGTGTCAGCTAATGTAATACAAGAATTTTGATTGAATTGTTATGATCTTTTTATATGTACTTTAGTTGTGTACGAGTGGTAAAAGAATTATTCACGAAGAACAAACCACACTCTAAACTATATATGCTATGATACTGTCCTAAATTCATATTGTTTTGGTCGAATAAATTCATCTTATTCTTTAGCCTACTATTGGTTAAAATCATAATATTTGGAGTAGTTGTTTAGAAATTTAAGTATAATATAATAACCCTTTTAATTATAAACGTTCACTGACCAAATGATTTTTTTAACAAACACTTGGTGATCATTTGGAGTACTGGGTTTCATGGAAATAACCCGGTTCTTTGGTATAAGTAGTTGTTTATTGTTCCATTGTCTCAATCTTTTTGTTCTTACTGAGCTTGATTTTGTAACCCACAGGCAGAAATGGTGAGATTCTGTCTAGGCAGTTTGCTTTGCATACCACTGCTAGCTCTAGCATTCTTGGGATGTTATTCACACGCTTCTCTAACGGATGGAAATAAGATCAAAACTGCAAGTTTTCTCTCGCCGGTGTTTGTATTGGGACCTGGATCTGTGGAAAACAGATTTTACTACAACATTGATTTCCCAAGAGGTCATATTGCCATCAAGAGCTTTCATGCTGAAGTAATTGATGAGGCCGGCAATCCTATCCCTCTTCACGAGACTTATCTTCACCACTGGGTTGTATTTAGATACTTTCAGCGCGGGGATGTGACAATTACTGAGAACAATCACAAGGAGATGCTCAGCAGGCCAAAACATTTCATGTATGCAGGAAACAGTGGAATTTGTCAGGGTACTACTGTTGGTCAGTACTTCGGGCTTGGATCAGAGACAAGAAAAACAGATACATATGTTCCAGATCCTTACGGTATAGAGGTGGGCAATCCTGTTGACATCCCTGAAGGTTACTCAGAGAGATGGATGCTCAATGTCCATGCAATTGATACGCGAGGCGCAGAGGATAGTTTGGGTTGCACAGAATGCAGGTGTGATCTGTACAACATTACCGTAGATGAATCTGGTAGACCTTTAAGTCCAGAGTATCCTGGAGGTTTGCGATGTTGCTATGACCATACACAGTGCAAGCTGAAACAAGGTTTTCAAGATGTCAAAAGGAATCTCTACTTGAGATATACCGTAAAATGGGTTGATATGGATAGTTCTGTTATACCTGTAAAGATTTTCATTTTTGATGTCACTGATACTGGGATGAGGCGTAACGGGTCCACAGGTATTGGTCCTGAGGATGGTTGTCAGGTACACGGACATTCTTTCCTAAATTGTGTTTGGAATTTTATTTTTTTGTACCAAGTGTAGCATTTAAATTGGATTGTAAATTAATTGCTGGAATGTTTTTTCTTGTAGATTGAATATAATGTAGAGTCTTGCAATAGCGCTGGCGTGTCTGCTAACGGATGCATTGGTGTCAAAAGGACAAGCCTCGTCATGCCAACAGGAGGTTATGTCATCTATGGTGTCGCCCACCAGCATACGGGAGGAATTGGTTCAGCACTATACGGAGAGGTAGTTCTTTGAACTGTGACCGCCAAAAGTTTGAGTTAGCCACTAAGCCAAAAAACCTAATCTGACACAAACTTGTTCTGCTCAATTTAATTACAGAAAAAAAGAGAACACTTGGTTATAGGGTATCTGATATGTCAAATAGCCTCTCTATCTAATGAATGTGTTCAATGATCTGTCTTGAATTTTCAATTTAGGATGGAAGGACTTTATGCACATCACTACCAACCTATGGAGAAGGAAAAGAGGCAGGAAATGAGGCTGGTTACATCGTAGGAATGTCAACCTGTTATCCAAAACCAGGTTCTGTCAAGATTAGAGCAGGGGAAACTTTACTTCTAGAATCCAACTACAGTAGTATCCAGAGGCACATAGGAGTTATGGGACTTTTCTACATTTTGGTCGCGGACCGAACACCACAACCACAGCCCAAGACCTTCTTACAAGCAACCCTTGGTGTAAGAGTTTTTGTTCAATATTTGTGTAAAAGTAGATAGTAAATGAAAGAGAGATGAGGCATTGTTTTGTTGTGATATTGCTGATGATTGGAAGTTGGATTGTTCTTGCTGCAGGTAGATGCAAACATGGATTTATCCAGGTATGGTTGGGGAATGCTAAGCGTCGTCTTCATGCTGGTTGTGGCTGTTATCGCTGTTGCTGGTAATTCTCAGCTAAAGAGAAGCAAAGAAGATGGCTACGAACGAATTCAAGCGTAAAGAAGTGAAAGTTCTCTTTATAGGAGGAGTTGTGTATGTATGCATCACTAGATGCAGTCATATAGGTTTTGCAACCAAATAAATGGAGTGATTAGATGTATTTTGAGCATGTCGTTGTGCTCATATATGTGCATGAAGTTTTGTAAAGGGTGAAAAAGAAAATTAAATATCTGTTTGCATGAGTTTTTGTTGCAAAGATGGCATACATAGGTTTATACACCCATAACTTGTAGTATGTAGAGTTACAACATCAGGGTAGCTTACACCCTATGCAAGAAGCATACCACTAGACCAAATGCTCTTGATGTGTTATCATTGATTGCTGAAAAGCTATATTTAGCAAAATTAATTTAATTAACTTAAAACTCCAGAAAAAATTGAAAATTTCAAAAAAATGTAATAATTTCAAAAAAAATGAAATTAAAAAAAAAATAAAAATTCCCAAAAAAATGTTAAAATTCTAACAAATAATTAATTAAACTAAAAATTAAAAAAAAATTGTAAAATTTAGAAATTAATCTAAAAATTCAGAAAGATGTTAAAATTCCAAAATAAAATTAATTAATCTAAAAATCCAAAAAAATGCAATTTTTTTTTAGAATTTGTAGATTTTTTTGGAATTATTACGTTTTTCTAGATTTTTAGATTAATTAAATTATTTTTGGAATTTTTTACATCTTTTTAGAATTTTTACATTTTTTCTAAATTTTTAGATTAATTAAATTATTATTTTTTAATTTTTACATTTTTTGAATTTTTTAAGTGATGAACATCAAAAGCTACTCACCTAATCGAAGAGAAGTGAGAGAAAGGTGGGGCGGTCTAGGGTTGAGAACTGAGGAAAGGGTGCGGTAATGGGATGGGTTTTAGAGTAATATAGCTTTCCAGCAATCAATAATAACACATCAAGAGCATTTGGTCTAGTGGTATGCTTCTCGCATATGGTGCAAGAGGTCCTGTGTTCGATTCTCGGAATTCCCTTGATGGAAGCATTTTAAAGCTTAATATGAACGACGCGTCGTTCGTACATGGCCAAAAAACGACGTCGTTTCATACCGGGTTGGAAACCCAATTATCCAACCCGTGGGAAAAGAAACGGGTCGAATCTGTCCTACGTGGCATGCCACGTCAGCGGTGCCTGACGTGGCATGCCACGTAGGACGCTTAACGGTGAAAGTTGGACGGCGTTAGGTCGAGGTATCAAATGTGACGTTTTGTTAATGTACAAGTATCTTTTAAAAGCAATTTACACATGAGGTATGAAATCTTTCATTTAATACATGTACATGTACCATTTTTTGCTTTAAACCTAAGAAAAATAACTATTTTATCCTTTTCTATATTTGTGTCTTTGTTATCTTGTTAGGTGTCTTTTGTTATTTTGTTAGGTGTATAATTATTCTTTTCTATATATATATTGTGCTATACAATTTCCTCTAAACACGTTAGACTTTCTCTCTATTTAATTGTCTATCTTTCAACAATTAAAATATCAAATGAGTTTGCTTTATAACTATGATTTTTTGCAGGTTAAAGAAAATGACAAATGACATAACGTCCTTGTTATATAACAAAGTATGACACATTGTTCTAGCAATGCAAAAAAATATAAGTGCAACAATAGACAAGTCTAGGATCGGGATTTTTTGGATGATTTGTTCCCATTCCTAACCGTATTTTCTTCTACCTATTATTATTTACATCATTACTATGTAATTTTTATGTGATTATTCTAATTTTGATGTAATTATTCTAATTTTGATGTAATTATTATAATTTTGATGTAATTAATTATAATTTTTATGTAATTAATATAATTTGGCGAAGTTTTAGAAAACAGAGAAGGAAGAAGAAAATTATGGTTACATATGTAATTTTATGTAACTATGGTTTTTTGCAGGTTAAAGAAAATGACAAATGACATAACCTTCGTATTAGAGTCCTTGTTATAACAAAGTATGACACATTGTTCTAGCAATGCAAAAAAATATAACTGCAACAATAGACAAGTCTACGAACGGGAAGGATCGGGATTTCTTGGATGATTTGTTCCCGTTCCTAATAGTATTTTCTTCTACCTATTATTATTTACATCATTACTATGTAATTTTTATGTGATTATTATAATTTTGATGTAATTATTCTAATTTTGATGTAATTATTATAATTTTTATGTAATTAAAATAATTTTTATGTAATTAATTATAATTTTTATGTAATTAATATAATTTGGCGAAGTTTTAAAAAACAGAGAAGGAAGAAGACGCTTTATTAGGTTTTTTTATAATTAATTTTGGACAAATATGTCATTTAACAAAAAAAAGTAACTTTCCCGGTAGGGGGGAATCACTTTCCCCACCCTTTAGCCAAGGAATCACTTTCCCCCATTTTTGGGAAAGTCAAGGCGGTCAAGGAAAGTTAAATTCCTGGGGAGAGTGATTCTTTGTCACAACCAAACGCAATAAAGCTCGGAATCTCAGATTCTCGAGTCACTTTCCTCCTTGATTCCGTCAACCAAACGCTAGACAGATGTATTATATAATGAATGGTTCGGAAGAAACAAATAGAACATTCGGGAAGAAAAGAATGTTTATTTAGAAGTCTCCAAAAATAATTTTGTAGCATAGTAAAAAAATGTTTTTGAGTCGTCTCATTCAAGTGGTGGCCTCCGCCGAGTACAACCTTTCTTGGTCTAATTAATCTTCTCGAAGTTGTAATTATTTTCACAAGTGGTGGCTATTGATTTGTTGTTTTGTTTGGGGTTGTCACGTAGTCTTTTAAGGTTTGTGTTGCTAAAAGTTTCGCCCATAGTCTTTTTTGTTATTTTATTTTTTGTGTTGATTTAGTATTATATCTTCAGTTTATTGAAAAGGAAAAGTCATAATTTTTTAACACAATGATTAACATTTGGTAAGTCAAAATTCACAACGATTTAATTTTCTTTCAAGCATGTAGGGTATAATTGGGCCAAATTGGAATTTTTTAAATATTTTATTGGCAACACAGAGAAGAGATATCACACTAAAAATAAGGAAAAAAAAACGAAATATTAAAATAGTAGCAAAAACAAACAAAAATTATCGTAACAAACAAGGTCAATTTAACCGGGAAAAAAATATTCTTTCCATATTTTTTAAAATAACGTTTTAGGTTAAAAATTTGATCTCCGTTCCTAAACGTGGCATATTGCGGTCCACTCTAGAATTATTTTCATGCCACCAAAAAAGCACAACACGACCACAGCATGAGAAGAAAGAAGAGGCTTGTTTGTGCATTTATAAGAGTGTGATTATCAATTTTTTTGTAAAATCAAGTTTCTCATCTGTGAGCAGAAAAACGATTTTTGTTCGGTATGTTCATGTTCTTCCTTCTCTCTCGCTGCTACTTTTCTTCCCCTTTAATTATTTTTTCTTAAATTTTGGTTTGGTATTTGGATTTTGTTGGATGAATTGAGCCCAGGAGTGTCAGCTAATGTAATACAAGAATTTTAATTGAATTGTTATATGATTTTTTGTACGTACTTTATGTATTCGAGAAGTAAGAGACTTGTTCGCGTATTAAAATTCGAGGCAGAAGAACAAACCACATCAGGAGAGACTCTCTCTCCAGACCCAGTATGACTTGAAGGGGAGGCAGACCTAATCATTTCTTCGAGACTATATATGCTATGATACTGTCCTAAATTCTTCTTCTTCTTCTTTTGGTCGAATAAATTCATCTTATTGTTTGGCCTACTGTCGGTTAAAATCATAATATTTGGAGTAGTTGTTTAGAAATTTAAGTATAATATAATGACCCTTTTTATTATAATAGTTCAGTGACGAGATGAGTTTTTTTTGGGTAAAAGTAAAAAAAAACTCATGAACTTTAATGTTTTAATTAATCATTTTTTTATTATTTTTTTTGTTTAATGACTCCTTAGACTCGTATATTTTTGTTTAATTATCCCACCGTTAAAAATAGTTTATGTGTAATAAATTCCGTTAAAAAAATTGTCACGTCAGCAAAAAGTTATCATGTAAGCAATTTTTCATGTTGACATTGTCATAAACTCCGTTAAAAAAAGTTGTCACGTCAGCGAAGATGTGGTAACTTTTTGCTGATGTGAATTTTTTTTTAACAAAGGACACGTAAACTATTTTTAACAGTGGGGGTAATTAAACAAAAATATACAAATCTAGGAGGGTCATTGAACAAATAAATAATCCAGGGGTAATTCATTAAACATTAAAATTGATTTTTTTTATAGCTTTTACCCGTTTGTATATATGAGTACGTGCTTTGACATGCTTTTTTCTTTGGTAAACATATATTTTTCCCTTTAAAAATATCGCATAGCTATACTTATATGTACATGTTTGTGTTAAATAGTAGGTGAGATTAATTGAGTTTTTTCTTCCCTATTATTTTTTTCTTGATAAGGTTTCTTCAATTTTTGGTTATACAAGTAAATAGAAGATTATATCTAATAATATTGTACTTATCCTTTTGTATAAATTTATTTATTGGATGAACAAAAAAAGAAAAAAAATTATTTATAGAGAAATATTCGCTCATTAATATAGTAGATTAGGAAATGTCTTTGCTAATGTTTGCTAATGTTAGTTAACGTATTTCTTAAAAGTCTAAATAGATTTACATTCTTTTTACATATATTAATCCACGAAATATAAGCTCATCTAGCGATCAAAGAGCCGGTGATGATTATTAAAAAAAATATTTATTTTTATTAGTGTCAATTATGTAATTTTATCTTTGTTAAAAAATATTAAATTTATTATTAAAATAAATAAAATAGGCAATGTAAGGATTTATTTGCTAAATTAGTGCAAATCCACATGCTCAATGTTTTTAAAATTTATTTCAAACTCCACAGCCCGAGACCTTACAAGCAACCCTTGGTGTAAGAGTTTATGATCAATTATCCAACAATAGACTTCAGATTCTACACCAAAATAACTCCTTGGTTTGTGTAAAATAACTTTAAAAAACAACTATCTCGTTGATTTGTGTAAAATAACTATTTTGAAACGAAGGGAGTACCGCACATAGTGTGCGTGAATGCTATACATGACAAGAGAGGGACGAGGCAGAATTTTGTTAATATTGTTGATTGGATGATGGATTGTTCTTTTTTGAGACGAGAAGATGGATTGTTCTTGCAGGTACATGAAAACTTGGAATTATCCAGGAAAGGTTGGGGAATGATAATAGGAAAAAAAAATTAAATATAGTAACATCCTAGACTTCTAGTAACTAAAAATAAGCATGGGTGAAATCAATAATAAAATTTTCTCAAAAAATAAATAAAAGCAAATATAAATGAATAATGAAAAGCCAGTAAAAGATACTGTAGGAATATCCCACCCCTTCTCTCCGGCCACGTTCCCTTTCCTTTCACTTTCATTGGTATTGCAGAAATATAGCCCAACAACTACCCAGCTTACTCCCTTCCCTTTCCTTTCCTTTCCTTTCCCTCGTCCCCAAACACATGTTACATTTCCCCCCACATTCTCACACGTGCCAATATCCTCTCTCTCCGCCATTAATTGCCCATCAATTGAAACTTCAAGCTTTTCCTTTCTTCAGTTACCCTTTCTTTTCAGATTCCCTTCTTCTTAAGTCATGCTCAAAATCCATAGCTACTAGCTACCAGAAACCAATCAACCAAAACCCATGTCCGGCGCGGTGGAGCGCCACGTCGGGATTCAACCGCCCAAGATGGAGAAGAATCAGAACAACCCACCGGTTAAGAAGTCCGGCCCGGTGTGTATGGATCACGTGCTGTTAGCATTGCAGGAGACGAGGGAGGAGAGGGAGGTGAGGATACGGAGCCTGTTCAATTTCTTTGATGCGGCGAATCTCGGGTATTTGGATTACGCGCAGATCGAGGAAGGGTTGTCCGCGCTGCAGATTCCTGGGGAGTATAAGTATGCCAAGGATTTGTTGAAGGTGTGTGATGCAAATAGAGATGGGCGCGTGGATTACCACGAGTTTAGGAAGTACATGGATGATAAAGAGCTTGAGTTGTACCGGATATTTCAGGCGATTGATGTTGAGCACAATGGATCCATTTTGCCCGAAGAGCTATGGGATGCACTTGTTAAGGCTGGTATAATCTAATTTATGATCTCTTTTGTTTGATTAGAAGAGTTGACTTGATTGATCATTCGTCTTTGATAGTGAAGTTATGCTCTCATTTTCATTTAGGTGTCATTTTCATGATAGGAATTACACAATTAGAGCCTTCGATTGAAAGTTGTTAGTTTGCATTAGGAAGATGGGAATTTAGGAAAAGTAGGTGACTGACAATGCTGGGTTCCTAGTTGTATCTCCATCGTGTGCCATGTGATTGTACCAAGTTTCGTAGGCTAAATTCTAGATTCTGCACATCTTTATGCTTGTGTGGGCACCAGAGAATCCACCTAGCATATGGTTAGGGTTTTAGAGTAGCTAATTACTCTTTTCGTATCTTTTTGCCTTTTTCGGTGTTCTTGCATAGCATTGGCTCTTGGGCGTATTTAGCTGCTTGTTTATGTCCTGTAATGTTCTCTCTGACCCATAAATGGGAGGTCATGCAAATCTTGATCTAGCCTGTGTGTTGCGTTGCTAGTGATGCAAAAAATTGTATAGGGCTTTTATCTTTATGAGATTATTTAAAATCTTATCATGTCAATTGAGCCACAAAAGACTCCTATTGCTAGTTGCTGCTTGATTCTTTGGTTAGCAGCATTGTTTTGAAATGCCATGTCTTGTATGGTACCTCATGTTGCTTGTTTTGAGCAAACTACCTAGTGACTTTAGTTGATTTGTTTGTTTTCATCTTATAAGCCCCAGCAGTTTTTGTTTCACAGGGATTGAAATTGATGATGAGGAGCTTGCACGCTTTGTGGAGCATGTCGATAAGGATAATAATGGGATTATTACTTTTGAAGAATGGAGAGATTTCCTTTTACTCTATCCACATGAAGCCACTATGGAGAACATATACCATCACTGGGAAAGGGTATGCCTTGTAGATATTGGTGAACAAGCTGTTATTCCAGAAGAAATCAGTAAGCATGTTCATCGAAGTAAATATTTTATTGCAGGGGGGGTAGCGGGAGCTGCTTCTCGTACTGCAACCGCTCCTCTTGACCGCCTGAAGGTGGTTTTGCAAGTTCAGACATCACAGGCTTCTCTTGTGCCTGCTGTAAAGAAGATATGGAGGCAAGAGGGTTTCTTGGGCTTTTTTCGAGGCAATGGCTTAAATGTTGTGAAGGTAGCACCTGAAAGTGCCATTAAGTTTTATGCTTATGAAATGTTCAAGAATGTAATTGGGGAAATCAAAGGAGCAGACAAGGATGATATTGGTGCTGGTGGGAGACTTTTAGCTGGTGGTATGGCTGGTGCGGTTGCACAGGCTTCAATCTACCCAATGGATCTTGTGAAAACTCGATTGCAGACCTGTGCTTCTGAAGGTGGAAAGGCTCCAAAATTGAGTACTTTAGCAAGGGATATTTGGGTACAGGAGGGACCTCGAGCATTCTATAAAGGTCTTGTTCCATCTCTTCTTGGGATCATACCCTATGCTGGCATTGAACTAACGACGTACGAGACCTTGAAAGACATGTCAAGGACATATATTCTGCATGACACTGGTACATTTTCTCGGGCCTGTTAATACTTCAGTTTCCTCTTTAAAGTTTAATAGTTTGTGATGTAGCTGGGCTCAGAACCTACTTTTTTCTGCAGAACCAGGTGCTCTTGTGCAATTATGCTGTGGAACAGTCTCAGGAGCCATCGGAGCAACATGCGTTTATCCATTGCAGGTTGTTAGAACCAGGTATGTGCTACATTCTCTTAAGTGCATGTTAACAGTCATGCCAAAATGGTCTGTGTAAATATTTGTTGTTGTTATTGTTGTTTCAGAATGCAAGCTCAACCTCCTAAATCTGCCGATCCTTACCAAGGAATGTCTGATGTATTCCGCAGAACATTCCGTAACGAGGGTTATAGAGGATTCTATAAAGGAATTTTTCCTAATCTTCTCAAGGTTGTGCCATCTGCAAGTATAACGTACATGGTTTATGAATTTATGAAAAAGGCTCTCAATACCGATTAGGGAGTGCTGTGGTTACATCTGATGTGAGCTGATTTCTGATCCTTCCACAAGTAGTAATGATGTTGATGACAAAAATAATAATGAAGTTACTAGTTAAGTAGGAAATACTATTGTTCGAGTTATACAATAGACGGCAAATGATAATCCTAACCCCTTCAGGATTTGGGGCAATAGTTTTGTTAGCTGAATAGGTTTTTCCCCTAGGCTTATTCGAAGTAAGTATGAAGAAGATATTTGTAAGATGCTGCAGCATTGGATTGTGTAAGGATTATTGCTTTAACCTTCTACTTTTATTTGATCGGCTGACCCTAATGCTAAACCTCCTCCTTAAACGTGCATGTGCTACCGGTTCAAATTCTTTAGCTTTCTTGTTCCTCTGCTTTTCTAACTTTGTTTGCTCTTTGTCAGCGATGTTTCGGTTTCACTACTTATTTCCCACTTTGCAGCTTGTGAAAAGGCAAGAATGTATGATTTATTTGCTTGCTTGGTTCATGGACTAAGTTGAATGGTGAACAGAAATGTCACTTTACCCACATGATTTTTGATTTATTTATTGGCAAAATTGATCATCCTGAAGAGTTAGGAAGCAATCCCAAAGGGTCCCATGGTAGATCATCCTATGAAAATCACTTGAACCAACTAGATCCATGTAACTAGTGTGTCCATGTTTATAAAAAAAGAGAGAACCTAATGCATCCAACACAGAACTCAAATGAAACTTCGTAACTCCTAAAATGTCAATCAATCCCGTAAAATTGATCCATTTGAAGAGTTAGAACAGAGGTTTGATCAGTCCCTCATTACTACACCAACCAACATTAGTTTCGATTCGGTATGATTTAAACCATAAAAAGGGTCAAAAGTAAATAAGAAAGGAATCAAACTGCATAAATAAGCAAAGCAAACATTATAAGCTTGCATTAAAGCAAAATAAACCATTTTACACACAACATAGATAGCAAGAGAAGTTCAGAATAGCTTGAATCTACTAGCACAAAACATCCTTGATCCAAAAAAACACCCCACCCGCCCGACCGGACCGGACCCAGCTAGTTTGTGCCAGAGAATAGCCAAGCTAGGCATAAACTAAGATGATAAGAAACCCTGAAGAAAGGCATGGCCTTCCCTTTGCCTTTATGACTTGCCTGTTTTGCCCCTCTAATTCACTCTCCCATATCCAGGGAAAGAATATATCAGAGGCTTCAATTCAGCTGCCCATACATATCAAACTTTTCTTCTTTCTCCTCTTCCTCCACATTGGTGAGAGCTCTAGACTATACAATTCGTGTTGGTGTTTTTCTAGTGGATGGACGAGTGAGTGATGGATTTGCATATAATCTTGGAGTTTAATTTATATGAGGCTAGAGGCTAAAGGGGATTAGAGGCCAAAGGGGATAAGTCAGAAAATAATTGAATGGGTTCCTAAAAAGGGCATTATTCTCTTGTTGGGTCATGCTTAATGCTTATCCCCCACTAACAATCTTCATGATTCCTTCTCTTTACGTAAATTACACCTTTTTTGTCATCCAAGTGAGAGCCTACTCATTCCACGTGTTGAAACCTGAAGCAAATTTGGATTATCGATTTGAATTAGATGGTAGAAAGGAAAAAATAATTGTTTTTTTGCCAAAGAAACACAGACAGGTGGATGATGGCTCAAGAAGACGTAAACAATAAGAAAATGTAGCTAAAGTACTTTGTAGCTAGCACCAATAATGGGGGCAATTCTCTTTATAAAAGAAAAAAAAATTATTTTCACTTGACCCGTTAGGACTTGAGTTTTGAGATGGGTGACCCGCTAACCCATTTGGAAACTCAACTCTTAAGGTCACTTTGATTTGGCAATACATTTAGACCATGAAGTATGCACACTTTATTTTATTTTTTTCGTGTTTGATTTATTTATGGCACCAATATTTAGTGGCTCCTCATACGATATATGTACGACTCACTATTTTTTATGTTCTGTTTTTTCTATCATAATTTTAAGCAATTGTTGGTGTCAAAAAATATTTAGTATAAATTATAGTAGTTGTTAAAAGTACTTATAAAATTAAATTAAATTTAAAATTTAAGTTTCAATTACATTATTTTTATAGATATAGTTGAAACTCATTTTTTTATTATTATTGTGAATAATATTTTCATATAATATATGTTAACATATATACATATGTATGTCGTGTTAGTGTCCTATAATTTTTAATTTATTCACGTCATAGTATCGATATCAGTGATCGTATTTCATAGTATTTAGATCATTTTATTCGGTTTGAATATAAAAAAAATACAAACAATAATGGGAGATAAAAGAGAGTAAATTATATGTTCATAATTTCATCCAAATTGGTGAAATACATGAGCAAAAGCTATGCCATTAAATTTTTTCCAAAGTTGTACTATGAATAATAATTAAACAATTAATTATATTCCTACTAAAAGGTAACGTATTCTCACCAGCGTAATTTCTCCAGGAAAGAAGTGAGAAAATGTTTTTTTTATTACCTTAGCAGACAGTCTAGATATGCTCTATCCTCTTTGTAGGGTACAATTGCTTTGCGCCGTCCATGCGTCTCACCCATTTGTATATGTGGATATGAGAATCTTCGTGTCAAATGGCACTAATCCGTATTCAAGTGGGACGACATTAAGCACACCTAAATCCGGAAAGATTATGCTTAATTTGGGGATTAGTCAAAACTAATCTTTTTGTGTTCGACGTAGATTCGCTTTCAAAAATTGAGAAGAATGGATGGTTTAGATAAACACATTCTTGTTAATTTCCTTGCAAGATCATTGAATCGAAAACCTCTTTTTTTTTTCTTTCAAAAACCATCCGATATCTGATTATTCTGAAGGACGGCAAATTTCACACGATTGTATCCTGAAGAACGACAATTTTTTTTTTTACAAATTTTAACACAGCTACATATTAAAGTTTCCAACTCAAGACCTTTAATTACACTAAATATGTCGGTTCATTCGTGACCTTAACGTCCATTAGAATAGTTTCATGGAGCAACTGATTCCTTGAGTCATTTTTGGATTGACCATTTTATATATATGCAACTGCATTTTGCAAGAAATAAATATTGACATTGTTTTTTCAATGTTTATTTTACAACTTGTGTTCACTTATTTTTAATTTAAATTTCAAGAACGAACATTTTCTTTTCTTATTTTATTCTGTGGTGGCTCGCGAGTCGTGACAATTGCTTGTTAGAAAAGTCCAGTCCATTCTCCACTATCTTTGAGGCCCATTTTAATTTTGGCATCTATGAGTTCTATATTTAAATAGCACGCAATTCTTTTGAAATTTAAAAAATAGTACGTATGTAGCCAAATCTAAATAAGACGCAACTCTCTCAAAACTCAAGAATGATAAGGGTGTGAGTATAATTTAAACAGCCCCCTTTGTGCACAGTTCGAAGCAATTCAAGTGATGGAAAGTGACTTCATGAATGACATATTTGGTTACTATTATATTTGATAACAGCATCATCAAGTAGTGGACGTGCCGGAGTGGTTATCGGGCATGACTAGAAATCATGTGGGCTCTGCCCGCGCAGGTTCGAATCCTGCCGTCCACGTTTTGTTTTCGCTCCAACCTTTTTTATTTATTCAAGCGGTAAGAGCCGCAAAAGAGAGAAACGAGACTACAACAAACCATTGATGAATGCTGACCGGAAAATGTCACCACCACGTCTTCCTCGCCGGTCTCCTTCGGCAATGCAAAACCATTACTCAACTCCACCAAATCCATGCCTTCATCGTCACAACTTCGTTCCTCTCTCCCCATTTTTTAACCAAAATACTCTGCACACTCACCACTCTCATCCCCGCCGGAACCACCCAAATACCCTCCTCCGCCGCCCTATCTCACTATGCAATTTCAACCTTCAATTCCATCTCAACCCCATCGAATTTTTCCTATAACATCATTATTAGATCGCTCTCCATCCTCTCCTTCCCTACCCTCGCCCTCCGTTTCTTCATCCAAATGCGCCGCTTCTCCATCCCACCGGACTTTCACTCATTCCCTTTCACATTGAAAGCCTGCGGGCTCCTTGGTGCCCATTTGGTGACTCAATCGCTCCATTCTCAAGCTTGTAAATTTGGATTCTTGTCAGATTTGTATGTGACTAACTCTCTTAAGCGATGCGTATCGGGTGTTTGAGGAAAGTCCTCAGAGAGATGTAGTTTCTTATAATTCAATGATTGATGGGTTTCTTAAGGCCGGTGATCTTGATAAAGCAAGGGATTTGTTTGACTTGATGCCTGCGCGTGATGCTGTGTCGTTTGGTACTATCATAGCTGGGTACGCACAGGGGAACCGTTGTGAGGAAGCTATTGAGGTTTTTGATTTTATGATGAATGGGGAAGTTAGGCCGGATAATTTTGCGTTGGTTTCAGCTCTTTCTGCTTGTGCGCAACTTGGGGGTCTTGAGAAGGGGAAGAGAATTCATGATTATATTGAAAATAATAAGATTCGCGTGGATCCTTTTTTGGCTACAGGGTTGGTTGATTTGTATGCAAAGTGTGGGTGCATTGATATCGCCTTGAAGATTTTTCAGTCTTGCCACGATAAGGGGTTGATTACTTGGAATGCCATGCTTGTTGGTCTTGCGATGCATGGCCATGGTGAGTTGTTGTTGAATTATTTCTCTAGAATGATAGAGGCCAGGGTTAAGCCTGATGGGGTTAGCATCTTAGGGGTTTTGGTGGGGTGTAGCCATGGTGGTTTAGTAGATGAGGCAAGAAAGATTTTTCATGAGATGGAATCTGTTTATGAGGTCTCTCGAGAGCTCAAACATTATGGTTGTATGGCTGATTTGTTGGGACGGGCAGGGTTGATTGGCGAAGCAACGGACATGATACAGAGGATGCCTATGAGTGGTGATGTGTCTGTGTGGAGTGGTTTGCTTGGAGGGTGTAGAATACATGGAGATATTGAGGCTGCAGAGGAAGCAGCAAAGCATGTGATGGAATTGAAGCCTGAAGATGGTGGGGTTTATTCAATACTGGCTAATGTTTATGCTAATGCAAAGCGTTGGGAAGATGTAGTGAATATTAGGAGATCATTGAGCAGCAACAGGGTGGTAAAAAAGAAAGTTGGTTGTAGCTCGATTCGGGTAGATGGAATCGTCCATGACTTTCTTGCAGGAGATAGCTTGCATCCTCATAGTGATGAGATATATTTAGTTTTAACTGGAATGAGAGAGCAAGAATGTGAATTACGCTGGCAAAATGGTTGAACATCAATAAGACTTAACTCATAGAAGGTGGAGAAGACAAGCTTATTGCAGTGGGATTCTTGGATGAGAGCAAGAACATGAATACTTGTAACTTGTAAGGATGAGATTTTTTAGAACATTTGAGCGAAAAGAGTTTCTTGTGAACATTGAATAATCTTCTCAAGATATCATTTGGCAATAGGAGAAGCATTGGATTGAAAGTTGTTGCTGCAAAAGTTAAAACTAGATCTTTATATGGATGGCTAAACATTTTAATAATTCAAGAGGATAGTTAATTCACAGCGGAGTAAGATACTCCGTTACTGACCATCATCTCACATTATTCGCGTGCTCGGTGGAGCAACCTGTCTTACTTTGACTTGATGTAGTTTTTTTAGTCGGTTCGAGGTGTCCTTTGCCTGTCTTCTCCTCATTGATTAGCTGATAGACCAAAAATTTCATGTTTTAAGTCAGTCTTGAACACATAACAAAGGATATCCTGCAACTTCATCAGGTCTCATGGGTGGTGGAGTATTCTTCAGCTGCCAGGTCATCCCCTGAAATTTCATGAATTTCAATCAGAATACAACAATTGAGAATTGTAAGCTTGACTGACTTTCTACTCTGTTCATATATGTGCTTAGCCATATGATACATCCTCTTTGATTTCTGCTTTGTAGTCATCATGGATTTAATTTTTGGTAGCCTGTGGGTGATCATCGATTACTATTTTACCTTCTTGTTGTGCATATTTTTCAAGCTATTAGTTCCTAAATTTCTTGTTTTACTGAAGCCATTTGCAGAATTGTTTGAGATGTTTGGCAAATCGCGCATTCAATCAAAGCCCTGAGCACTTCATCATCACCGGTGAAGCCTGAGTATATATCAGAAGTTTTATGAACAGCTACCAGGTTTTTACAGTAACTGATATACTGAGTTACGTCTTTGCAAAAGTTTTTGAGCAGCATAAAAAGTAAAATTTGAAAATCACTTTTTTCCCCATTAAGAGTAAAAAGTGCATGAATATGATATGAACAAGTAGTAGCATTGCATGTTGATACAGGAATTTTCTATGTTCAGCATTAGATCTCTGTTTTTTATAATCAGATTTTTGGTTCTTTTTGTTCATTTGTTCATGAAGTAGCAAATAGAGTGGCAGATGAGATTGTCAAAGTAAGTCGATTTTGTTTTGCTATAGGTAATGCATAAACTGACTGTAAAATGATGATCTTTCAAGTGAAAGAAGAGTGTACTGTAATAAGATGTGACCTGTCGCTTCCTGAGGCTTCTAACCAAAATGTTCTCTCCAATCCTCCTTTGACACATAGATTGGTTTTGCTTTAGATTAGTGTCATCTGAGCCTTTCTACAGCCTGCTACGTGTCTCCAGAACTCTCCATCACCAAATCACCCTCTATTTATACCTTAACGAAACTCCACTCCTTTCTTCCACCTGCAAATCAAACGAA
Organism: Viola odorata; assembly: GCA_963691705.1. Lineage (NCBI taxonomy): Eukaryota > Viridiplantae > Streptophyta > Magnoliopsida > Malpighiales > Violaceae > Viola > Viola odorata. The sequence goes on from OY829541.1 coordinate 53,624,711, forward strand.
CAAGAATCTTATTTTATTCCAGTAACTTTCCAACCAACTTCAAGAAACAACACATCATACATATTCATCAAGAAACAAAGAGTGAATCACACATTCATCCACTTACATTTGCTGAGTCATGGCTTTCAGATCAACGGTAAGTTATTATTGCCTAAACTTTTTTCATACTTAATCAGTACTTAATCAATTGTGTTCAAGTAGTAAGTCATACTTTTTGGTTTGTACGAGTTTAATTAGCCTTAACTTAGGTTTTGAGGCTTGTCAATCCTTGAACTATGAGAAATAATCCTACAATCTTCTTTACACTTATAATTGTTGTGTTCTTTGATTTGTTTATATGATTTGCTTTTAATTGATGTTTGTGCAGAGTTGTTGGAAGCAACTGGCAAGTTTTTTAAGAGGCACAGCAACTTACACAACAGCCACTCAACCAAAACTCAAGTCTTGGGCTCCGGCAAGTGCAGCTGAGTTTGGTCACCACCGCGGCCAGCAGGAGCAACGCAGCGCCACAAAGAAGCAAGCAGTGGGTGCTTTTTTCCCGATGTACGTGGCGGTAGGGATGATAGTCTTGCAAATGACGTTGGGGCTCTACACGGCTGGACACCACATCGCTTACGCACCGGAGGTTCACCTGAGGAAGAAGAGGAGGGAGATGGTGCCGGAGGTGGAGGAACCTGACAGAGTGGTGGAGGAAGCAGATAAGTTTATAAAGAAGTCGTGGTTCAGGAAAATAGCTCATGTTCAGAAATTTGACAATGGGCTAAGAGGTGAACAGATGGGGAAAGATGTCTTTGCTGAACCTCCTCGTGCCATTACCCTCAAAGATGTTGGGGTTGCCTAGTAAAATGGAGATGAGAAGATTCGGGGAAAATTGATGTTTTGCCTTCTTCCATTTCTCATTTCTTTTCCCTTTTTTTTCTTTTCTTTTTTCCTTTCCCTGCCTTTTGTTGGAATTGGGGGAAGTTTGTGGAAGCTTTCGAGTCTCTAATGTAGTCTCTTCAGAGTTAGGTTGAGTGACAAAAATAATGCTAAATAAGATGTCACTTTATATTTTTTGTTTGACTAATTTCATATTTGGAATGGATATAGGAGAAATCAGTTTTAATTTAATTATAAAATAATAATTTTAAAGTAAGTTTAACACTATAATTTATAGTAAGTTTCTCTTTTGATATCGATATTATTTAGAATTGTATAGGAGTAGTAAATTGGACGCGATAAAAAAAAGAAGTGTTTGTATATTATAAATAAATATAAATAAAATAATATTTATGTGTTACTATTTATTTGGAATGGATATCGGATAAGGATAAACATAGATAGGACTTTACTTAAAAAAAGAAAAAAAAAACTTTGAACAAAATGATTAATCGTCAAGAGGGGATTATTAAATGTATGACAAACTTTGGTCAACCGGGGAATCGAGCCCCGTCAGTACCGTGGGAGGGTACTATGATACCAATTAAGAATTATCTATTGTAATTACTGAATTATCATTTTTTTATAAGATTTTACTTACATTACATTACCGAGTTCTGTTCTCTTCTTCTTTTTCTTCTTCGATTTTTGTTCTCTTCTTCTCTCCAAATCTTTGTTCTTCGCATCTCTTCTCTTCTTCTTCTTCGATTTCTGTTCTCTTCATTCATTCTCGAAATCTGAATCCCTCGCCCTCTCTTTAACTATGAATCTCTCACTCTCGGACTCTCAACTCAAAACTCCCTCACTCTCATCTTCAACCTCACAAATACACAGACAACGCTCACCATCAATTCCCCCCAATCGCCTCACTACTGCCTCCGAATAACCACCGCCACACTAGCCATCACCGCCACATCAACCATCGGCGCATCGCCGCCTCACGCACCCGATCGTCCCTCACAGATCCAATCGCTCACGCTCCATCACGCACCCGACTACACCACCACCATTCTCCCATCACCAACACAAACCCAATCTCACTCTCCACCACCTGCCGATCCTCATTCAATCACCGCCACACCCTCTCTCGGTCTCACCGCCATCGCCAAACCCATCGCCGTTGTAGCACAAGCACGCTCCCATTACCGCCAACACAGCAAAGTAATTTCTCCCTCATTCTTGCATACTCGTATTCATCATCACCATCTACTTTTCTTGTTCTTGTTCTCTATTTTTTCTCGGTTTGTTGTTGGTTTTGCTGCTGTTTTGGGTTCCAATTTGCAGGATTAGTTCGGATTGAAGATCGAATTTGGATTTGATTTTGGGTGTTAGTCGGGTTTGGTTTTGGGTTTGTAATTGGCCGAGTTTGGTTTGTATGGATCAAGAACGGTATCTCGGTACACCGAATTAATTTCGATAAATACGGTACAGTGTTGAATATTTGGCGTTCGGTATACTGAATACCGAAATATTTCGGACGGTATTACCACTATACTGGTAGCACTGAATTTGTTTTATGTTTCAAAATATAAGATCAATTGACAATTTTTTGCCATATATCTTCTTTGAAGAGTAAGAAATTTAAGGATCTATTTAAAGCAGCAAGAAGATGGCAAAGTTTTCATTTTTTAGTTTGTTACATCTTTTGAAAGGGGTTAGGTTTTTGTTTATCTGCAATTCGTAGACCAGAGTAATTCTCTTGAGAATCCAAGTCACATCAATCAATATATTAGATTTTGATTTATGAAACATCCTCTAAAAGTAATACTCCCTCCGGCTCCTTTTATTTGTCGTTTGGACTAAAAAATGAGTGGGCTTTATTAACTGTCGTCCTGGATAATTGTGTCCATTAGCACAGTGTTTTGACATTTTTAACCCTTAAACGACATGTCGTTCGGCTAGGAAACAACATGTCACACATGACCTTGGAGGGAAATGAATTTGTCTTCGGTGGGATTTCAAAATTTGATTGAAAGAACGAGAACAGAGGCGCAGAGGCCTCTCACATCCATGTCGCTCTCTTCTCTTTCTCTCTAGCCTCGCATTTTTCTTACTTTCTTCTTAAAAAAATTGGGGTTTCGTCGAGATATGGAGGGCGTTGATTTCGCCGATTCTCAGCCAGAAGACAGCTTGACTGTTGATTTTGAAGATTCTGAGCCAGAAGATGGTATCGCGAGTTATTTTGAGTTTGCTCAGCCAGAAGAGAGCTTGATTCAATTTGATGAAAACGGCGATTTGTTTGTCAAGGAATCCAATGAAGACGCCGATGAAAAAAATGATATTGTGGTGAGTCAAATTCTAGAAGAAAATAATGGAGAAATTGAGGAAATAGTGGAGGACACATACGAAAAAGATGAGAACGACAGTTTGACTGAAGATGTGGCGGGGCAAGAAGAGAGTTCGGGTGTCAGGGTCAGTGAAGATGGTCTCATGTTTGGGCCATCTGTGAGGAATAAAGATGCCCTGTTATCTTTTGATCTAAACGAGGTTGGAATTGTTGATGTTACTCCCCCTCTTACTTCGGTTGTGAAGGGAAAAAAAAGTTTTGATTTGAATAAATTACCATTGCCGAATGTTGAGGAAGACAGAGACTTTGATCTCAATAATTTACCAGTTGATGATGGGTTGCAGATTGACGATGGTATTGAGGAAAGGACTTTCATTATCGTATTGGTAGTCCGTGTACCAGGTTTCAATTAAGTATTTTTAATAATGCATTTTGTTGGTGTATATAGTTTGGTTGTGAATAGGAGTTTGGATGGATTTGGTTGATCCTGGATTTATGTTGCAGGGATTAGGCCAATCTGATTTTGATTTTCCTTGGATTTGATTTTGTTAATCTTGGAAATTAATTAAATCCTTTTATATAAATATTTTCCCTTATTTGATCTATGTTCTCTGTTTATGTTTAGTGTAAACTGTTAACTTCCCTTAATCAATGTAGAAACTTTGTGCCATTTCCTTCAATTAACTTAATTGGTAGATTAAGTTGGGTTTGCGTGGCAACGGTTCAAAGAATATGGAGAGTTGTGTGGTGAATGGAGTTATGGTCGGTAGAGAGCTCATAAGGCTGCAAGAGGCTAAGCCTATTAAATAGGGTGTGGTAGGCTGCGACATTACATAATCTTTGGATGGATTTTTGGTAAAAAAATTGCATTTAATACCTTATATTCTCAATCTCGATCTATTTACAGTTAATGCAAATCCTTTGGGCAGTTGTTTAGAACTCTTGTGTTGCACAATCTCTCCCTATAAATTCGCACAATCTCTCTGCACAATTTCATTCACACATCAAACCCTAATCCTTCATCTTCCTTACTCCTCAGACCACACCACCATGAATCCTGTAGAGAAGCAAGACATTCTCCACTTCATGACTGACATTGCTGGCCATCTTGAAGATGATGATGTCTAGCTGGAACTCAAACGACTACAGACCCAGACTGACATCGAGAGATTAAAGCGAGGAAGGGAACTCTTGAGCTGGTGAAGGCTGGGATCTTCGTTGAAGATGATGGTGATGAAGTTGCTGGGGCCATGACTGACATTGGAATCCTACAGAGAAGCAAGACATTCTCCACTTCATGACTGACATTGCTAGCCATCTTGAAGATGATGATGTCCAGCTGGAGCACAAACGACTGCAGACCCAGACTGACATCGAGAGATTGAAAGCGAGGAAGGGAACTCTTGAGCTGGTGAAGGTTGGGATCTTTGTTGAAGATGATGGTGATGAAGTTGCTGGGGCCATTGACGCCATTGGTGTCGTCCTCAACCACTTGTGTGCACTCATTGCGCACCAGGGGCACAAGTTGGATGTGCTGAGGTTGGCACTGAAGACTGCTAGGTCTGCTATTGGGGAAGCTCAGGGGTTTGTGAATTCTCTGCTTGGGATTCCTACCCTTGATTAGGTTTTAGTTTGTTTTATATTCATCGTTTGATGGTGTTGCCCTGTTAAGTCCTTTAATTTCAATCGTTTGTTGTGTACTTATTGAATATCAGTAATGTGATCTTCCTATTTTCATGTTAATCTTTCAGTAGTTTAACTTATTTGTTTCATTGATGGATGTGGAAAATAACTTACAAACAGAGGGCAATTAATTGAGTGCATGTGAACGATTGTGTTGATGGTGTGTGTAATTTCTAGAGAATTGACCAAAACAGGGGATTGTCTTCATGATGTGAGTAATTACTAGAGAATTGACCAAAACTAGGGACAATCGTTAATGTGAGTAATTGTGGGATTTGCATCAAAATAGGGCAAATTAGATTTTGAGTAATTGAAGGAATTTGCTTAAACCATGACAATTAAGATTACGTATGTAAATGAGGACAATTGATCAAAACAGGGGGACAATTGAGAACACTAACTTAAGTAATTCAACCACTTTCTAAGGGTCTGTTTGGCGTTCTAGTTCAGGCTGGAAATGGTCAGTGGGAAATTGTTCAGTGGGGAAACAACATCTGGGAAACGGAGTGTGCTGTTTGGTAACAAAATTGTAAAAGTTCAGTGGGATACCTGAGGTGTTTGGTAAAACAGTTTTCCAAAACTATGGTTTGGATGTAAAATGACCATAAAGGGCATAATTCATTTTAAGTGTTATAATTAATTTTTTTATTATCTTTATATATGTTTTAATCATTTTATTTATAATCTAACATCTAATAATATTTATCTATATACCATAAATAAATTAAACTTATTTAAATCATAAATAAAGTAAAATTTATTAATAGCATAAAAAATTTGAGTACTTTGAAATTGCATAGTTGACTACTCTTAATTTTTGTAAATATTAGTTCATTAATTGATGCCAAACAATTCTGATAAAAGAAGTTGATGAAAAATATTCAATCGTAATAATAGATCGTATAAGTTCTAGCATCAAGAACTAATGTTTGGTAAAAGTAAATGCATAAAAAACATCTCAACCCTACGAAAGAATTGTGCTGCAATTAAAAAGTGAAATCCACCCTAGTAACAACAAAAAATCGACCCTCGTCTGAAACCGAAACAAAACCATCTTTATTGGAATACGACACAACCACAAAATCATCATCATTTGCATACCAAAAACAGCCACAAAAGCCATAAAAGATGTCCGATAAACCAGCATTATTGACCTAATAACTTAACCATCAAACCCACACGAAAACATCATGATTCATGACACGAAATGAGAACCAATTTCAGCATCATTTACACTAGCAAAACAGCACGAGAACCACACACGAAACATTAGTTCATCATTCAGTTGTAAAACACAAACTGCGTCAAATTGAAGGACAAAAAGTTGAAGATGGTTTATTATAAGTAATTGAGACATATAAAATCAAACCCGTTATCACATATTTAAAACTACAATTACGTATTAAGCATTAAACTATTAGCTATTGAGTTACGAACTTCATTCATCGGCAAGAATTGACTATTATTCCCTTCACTTTGCGTACTTCCTTCACCCATATGCATTGGATCTTGCGAAATACCCTCCGGATCCGCGAAGATATCTTCTGGTATAAAATATGGATTCTCATCCATACTTTTGAAAGCAGGATCCTCTAACGAGTATAAAATTGTGCAAAACCATAGAAGAGATTACAATTTTAACTTGCGTGGGGAATGGATACGATGGCATGTCACGTAGTATTTTCCATCTTCTCTTCCATATTCCAAATGCTCGTTCTATACAACTTCTTAATGAAGAATGAGCCCGATTGAAGATTTCCTTACGACCACTAGGTGGTTGGCCTCGTTGAAAATCCGGCAAATGATACCTTGTACTCTTGTAAGGTTTCAGGTACCCAATAACATCAGGATAGCCAGCATCTACTACATAATACTTACCTAATATCACGAAGAAGTTAAGGTTATTAATACAATAATAATTACTAGCTTAAATAAGTAAACGTTATAAAAATAACAATTTAACCTGCAGGTGGTTGAGGAAATTTCTATTCTGGATTGTTCACTACGGAATAGAAAATACGGGTATCATGGGTAGTGCCTTCCCATCCGGCGCAAGCGTAGATGAATTGCATGTCAAAACTACATGCTGCCATAATATTTTGAGTCGAAATACCTTTTCTGCCAATGTATCGAATTTGATCTTCTGCGTTGACACAAGCATGGACATGTGTTCCGTCTATAGCTCCAATACAATCCTACCAGAAATTGGGACTCAATTTATATGGATGCATAACATAAAAATTATTATAAACCCAAAATAAAATGAATTACGAATAATGTGGCAAATACCTTGAAATGTGGCATATATCTTGGATCATTTAAAATTTCCTTCGGGACAGTATTGAAATCTCCTGGACGAATAATGTGCTCTGACAATGACCATAAAGCGTCTAAAACCTCATTAAATACTCTACTAGTAGTTTCAGTAGAGTGTTGAAAACGTTCGCATACGTGTCTGTTTGACGCACCTAAAGCGATTGTATATAAAAACATACACACTTTTTCAAGAACTGACATTCTTCACGACGACTGCAAATTGCAAGATGATTGTAATGTGCCCACTAGTTTTAGTATTGTGTCCTTATCCATCCGGAACATGTTAATAGACCGTGAAACTCTACCAGACAATATCTCAGTCAACTAATTCATCCCCGTTTGGTACGAGGTCATACACGGTTCTTTATATATGTAAGTGTAGAAATCATTGTTTTTGGAACCGGACCGGACAGCGAACCGGAAATGAAAATTTCATGGTTTAACCGGGTTCGACCGGGTTCAACCGGATTGAACCATTGGACCGTTTTGAACCGGACATATATCAAACCGTTTAATTTTAGATAATTGAACCGGATTGAACCGGATTAAACCGGCTGGTTTTTTTCCTACTGGGAGTATCATTTTATAATATATCAAAATAAAATATCAAGTAAATCAAAAGTTAAAAATAAAAAAACAATCTAACATTCAAATGAAATGTTATTCAAAGTTCAAAGTTTATTCAAACACACTTAAATATCCAAATTACAAAATAAAGAAACACACTTAAATATTCAAATTGCGAACACACACTAAATGTCCCATGCAGTGTTATCAGAACCGGACCGGACCGGCCGGTCCGTCCAGTTCAACCGGGCTCGAAGTCATTTCCGGTCTGATTCACCCTACCGGTTTGATGCCTGAGAAAAACGACGCCGTTTCCAATCCAAACCCAGGAAAACGACGTCGTTTCCAATCCAAACCCAGGAAATCAAACCGGTCACCATCTCTCACGGCCGAAACAACCCACCACCACCAAACCACCCATTTGTTCCTCCGATCCACACCAATAACCACAGCCAAACCATCCTCGCCACCACCACAACCAACCGCCGACCGCCGATCTCCGATCCACAACTACCACCAGCACTGCTACCGATCACCGATCTGCTCACATCACCGTCACCGCAATCAAATCCATCACCAAAACCATCAAATCTCCATCATCAAAGAGAACAGAGAAGAGAATTGGAAGAAAAAAAACCAGAAAAGAAAAAGAAAAAGGGAAGAGAGGAAAGAAAATGAAGAAGAAAGAAAAAGTGTGTGAGCTTGTGAGGCTGCGGAGGAGAGAAAAAGAAAGGAAAAGAAAAGAAAAGGGAAAGAGGAAAGAAAGGATTGAGTGTGAGGCGGCCCAACAAGAAAAAATTAGAATTGATAAACTAATTTAATTATTGATTAGTAATGGGTCGGTCAATCCGAAAAAAATCTGAAAATTCGACCGAATTGACCGGATTTACATAGAAGGGGTGTAAATAAAATATATATAAAACTAAAAAAATTGAGGAGTCATATTAATTAATAAATTACATAAAAGATAGAACAATTTAAAGACTTACAAAAGAGTTCAAAATTATAAGGGTGAAGGTGATGCAAAATATAGCTGATTATTACTCTAAATGAGGAGGATTAATTTGCATACATATACACATTAATAGTTTAATACTATATTTTCAAGAAAATAAATATTTTAGAAAATTTTAAATTTTTTGTGTTTAATTTACTCTTCTTCTTTTTTTCTTGTAAATATGTTTTACATGAAAAACATACATGCTTATAATAAATATTATTTGTATAATTTTCTTGGATAGAGGTAATTAATATTCTAATTCGTTAATCTATAAATATCTCACTTGGTTAATTACATTTCTTTTATCATGATCAAGATGGAGTTATATTCAAAATTTAATTTTCATCTATTTCCTAATCTCTCTTTTATTTTGTGGCTTAGTTCTTCTTTTAATTATAATATATGTTTAATTTTAAATAAATTTTATGAGTGATAAAATTAACATATAGTATGCTAGTTCGTATGATTTTATTTTTGTTACATGGTACAAATGTCTCTTAATGAACAAGTGTGTTTGAATTTTGAATATCATTTCATTTGAATGTTGGATTGTTTCTTTATTTTGTAATTTGGATAATTAAGTGTGTATGAATATTTAAGTGTCATTTGAATGTTAGATAGTTTCTTTATTTTCAACTTTTGATGTACTTGATATACTTTATTTTGATATATTATAACTTTATTTTGATATATTATAAAATGCTACAGTAAAAAAACCAGCCGGTTCAATCCGGTTTTATCCGGTTTTATAGTCTATGATTTACCGGTTTAATGTGTGAACGGTTCCGGACGGACCAGCAACTACAATCCGGTTGAACCCGGTTCAACCCGGTTGAACCACCAAATTTTCATTTCCGGTTCTCTGTCCGGTCCGGTTCTGATAACACTGGTCCCATGGATTGACAGCAAGTACAATTTCAGCCCCGCACATAATGAAACAAGAAAAAGAAATACATAGCAACTTGTCTCTTTCAGCCTTTAGGACATCAAATAAAATTCCCGTCAAAGGAAGGGGTTAATCTTTTTATTTCTTCTTTAATGCATGCTTTCCCGTCAAAATCAAATATTGCAGATATAAACAATTTCATAAAAAAATATTATACAACAAAATGCCGCTGTCAAATTTTAATTATTTATAAAATCTGTCAAATTTTATACAGCAAAATATTATACAACAACAGCAACGATGAATTTATATTTTATACAATTACAATCTGTCAAATTTTAATTATCTTAATATTTAAAAAACAAATATTAATTTGACAGATACATTAATTTGATTGGTAATATTTAAAAACAAATATTTTATACAATTACAATCTGTTGCTGGGATTCCAAATTCCCAATTCCAAAAGCAATGGTATAAATAATTAAAAACAATGGTATAAAAACAATTGGATTCCAAATTCCCAATTCCATTCCAAATTCCCAATTCCATTCCAAATTCCCAATTCCAATTACAATGTCAATTTATTAGTTTGTCTTAATAGTTAATATTACCGATCAAGACAGCAATAAAGACCGATCAAGACAGCAGCAACGACCGTGGCGGACGGTGATGGTGGCGCAGCAGAATCGACGCAGGCGGCCGGTCACGGTGGCGGAAGGACGAAGTAGCAACGACACAGGCTGACGGAGGCAGACGGTCACGGTGGCAGCAACGACGCAGGCGGACGAATCAGCAACGACGCAGGCCTGGACGAATCAGCAACGACGCAGGCGGACGGTCACGGTGGCGGACGAAGTAGATTGGGCGAACGAACGGCGGCAGCACACGGGCACAGAACTAGGGTTTTTTATGCTTCTGTTCTGCTGCAGCGTAGGGATTTAATCATTTAAGGGTTAAGGAAAGAACAATGAAGGACGAAGCAGAAGAGGTGAAAAATGGGCTGGTGGGCTGGTGAGACGGCGTCGTTTTAATCATGGGCCTGTGGGCCGTCAACATCAAAACGGCGCCGTTTTGATGGGTAATCAAACCAGCCGGGTTGCTATCAAACCGGCCGGTTCGTCAGTTGTCAAAAAACCGGCCGGTCCAACGGTCCAACCCGGGTCACATGCATTTCCGGTCCAATAGCTGAATCAGACCGGAAAGCTCAAAATCTCCGGTTGAACCGGCCGGACCGGCCGATCCGGTCCGGTTCCAAAAACTATTAGAAATACGTACTGAAGGTTGCAGTCGAAGCCGTTATTAAACACCAAAACTCTTCGTCATCCTTCACGTGCAAATCATTACCTTCAAAAGATTAAAGTTACGAATATTAAAATTACAATCTATACGTATCATATGTATATGTTAATAGAAACTTGATGCAAGTATCATTACAAAAGTAATTTTTTTTTTGTTAATTACATGTATATGTTTCATTAATCGCTGTTTTCCTTACCCAAAATAAAAAGAAAATAAAAAGAAATCCCTATTTTCTATCGTTAAAATTTGAAAATAAAAAGTAAATTTTTTTTTTAATTACATGTATATTGTTAATGATTATTTTTAATTAGAAAATATTTTTCTAATTTAAAGAATAGTTTTTTAAATTTAGAAAACAAACTTTGAGATAGAAAACATTCTTCCTAATTCAAAAAACAGTTTTAGAAATTCAGAATTTTAGAATTAGAAAACACATTTTGAATTTTATAAACCAGTTTTTTATTTTAAAATGGTTTTCTATTTCAGAAAAAAGTTTTCTAAATTAAGACTTTTTTTTGTGATTTTTGACAACTGTTTTTTAAGTAAAAAAAGAAAAATATACATTTTTTTAGAATAATTTTCTAATTTAAAGAATAATTTTCTAAATTTAAAGAATAATTTTCTAAATTCAAAAAATGATTTTTTATTTACTTTGAAAACTCTTTTTAAATTCAAAAAATACATTTTTTTAGAATTAGAAAATATTTTATTAATTTAAAGAATAGTTTTTTAAATTTAGAAAACAAGTTTTGAGATAGTAAATATTCTTCCTAATTCAAAACATAGTTTTAGAATTTCAGAATTTCATGTTTTCTTAGTTAGATAAATTTTACGATATTATCTATCTATTTTATTTTAAATATCTACTGCATAATTTTTTGAAACATAACCATATTGATAAAGGATGAGAAAGGCAAAATAACAATTACCTGTACTCTCCTCTTCACTTCCTGAGGAGTTCTCCATGTTTTTAGGTTGTAATGGGTTCGGGTAGCAACAGGGTGAAAGAGTTGACCCCATATATATTAAACTTGGTCTGTTGATAGTAATGGCATATAGGGTGGTAGTTGAGGACATGGGTTATTTATGGTTGATGGAAGTAGGTAGTTTTAATAAATAGCTGCATTTTTTAACATTCATTTTAAATAACACATAGATTACGAAGAACGATTTAACACAAAACTCGTACATAATAACAGATAAAAAGCAATTTACTACCAATATTGTCATACAATCCCGCAATACAACAAATATCTCAAAGCTAAGTACTAATATTATCATACAATCCCGCAATACCACAAATATAACAAAGGTAAGTACTAATATTATCATACAATCCCACAAATACAAAGTTCACAAATTACATTGCCCCCTTTCGAGTAAAATGATAGGTCAACCAATTGATCTTGTGTGCTGGTGAATCGAGCTCGAAATAGACCTCCCTCTTCATTTTTTCTTCGAGAAATTCAGTGGCCCACATGAAGATTTCTCCGTTCATGTCCAACCCTGGTAGAGTTTTCATGTCTGCCACAACAGCTCTTAAGGTAGGCACATGAGGTTCAGTAACATTAGAGTTCACAGTTGAACTCCTAGAGGCTACTGCACCGACCAACGTATCCAGGTGTCTAGCCAGCATTGATGCGCCCCCTGTTCGCCTCTTTCCTCTCTTCACTTGAAGGTTTGAACTGCCACACCCCTTACTCTCAAGATTTCTCTTCCGATTATTTGGTAAGTCCGCTTGAGTATTTCCAACCTCAAACAAATCATCCAAAGTTTGATCAAGTTGAATTCCTTCATCTGAATCACCACAACCTTCAACATCAGCTGCGGGCTCCTGCGGCGCAACTTGCACATGGCAGTCGGGTGCCATAGCAAACTCTCCCGTAGCTATTATGGTGCTAAACATGACTTCTAGTTTCTGTTCGAGTTCTGGTTCAATTCCACATATCCTCAAGTTTGCAAAACTCGGGTTAATCTAGACATTAAAAAGACATATCAGACATCCCTCATGCCAAGATCTAACAAAATATTATGAAAGTAGAGCAAAGAAGTTTCGAAAGGCAAAAACTAACCTTCATCTTTTCTTCCCACCAAGCATCATCTGCACCAACGGTCATTTTATGCGGATCTCATCCTAACCCCGTCTCACTACGCATCAAGTCTTTCCACAATTTGTACTCCTTCTTTAGAGCATCCCATTTGCTCTTAAGTTGTTTTTGCTCGTAACACAGTCCGGTTTTAGTCCGGAACTCATTCGTGATAAAGTCTCACCCCTGTTTGTTGAAATGAGTGTGTGGCTTAAATATTTTCAATAGCAATAATGCACACATCACAAAATGTGTGCACTGTACTGTTGTGCCAAATGGCCTTGGGTGGTCTACTACCAGTTCCTTGACTTGTCATCTACAACAAAGACAATGCATTTATAAGAACAACTTTCAAAATGGAAAAAAAGAAGATAAACCTATAAAACCATAGCTTACAAATTTGGAACCTCATAATTACAGTTGTCATCCCTAGATACAAAATCAACAAGTTGTAATCCATAGATACAAAACAACTTACAAAGAAGACCTAAAACTGCATTCCCAGGACTAATCACAAAAGCTAATTAAATGCACACTCATCGCTTGAGGATTCCAAACAATGCCATGTTATTAGAAATTATCATAGCTCCTTCATTTATATGTGCAATTCCATTTTCACAGTACCTCCTAAACAGGGCAGCACAACTACAGATACACACAAACAGACCCATCCAAGCATTCATGAAACATGTACAATACAATATTTAATCCCTTGTACATGACAACTAATTCTCTCATTCATGAAACATGTACAAACCCAATCCAAGCAGGAACAACAAGTATGAAACACGTAACGAGCGACATAACTTGACGAATATGCAACCAAAGGTTTCAACAACCACTCCTATAACATTAGCAGCACTAGCTATATGCATAGGAATAACATCCACAGTAAAATTAAAATCAACAAGCAGTTCATACATGGAGACCCTCCTCCACAATTAGAAGTTACAAAATTAGTATCTTAAACATCAACAAACCAAGGGATCATAAATCATGTAAATAAAATTTAAATCAACAAGCATTTCATACAAGGAGACACTCCTCCACAAATAGAAGTTACTAATTAATATCAATTACACCAACAAACCAAGGAATCATAGTTATATTATACATGAAATCAAACCTCAAACTTTTATAATGAAACACACGTGACATTAGCACGCGTTTGCTCCACAACTCGCACGATACACACACACACATACACAGCTAATGTTTGGCACACGTGGACCACTTATTTTATTTTTACTCTTCTTACATTTCAGCAATTTCCATAAACTAATCAACAAGACAACAACATTGTTTTTCATGTTTCCAAAATTTTGAGTAATAAGTAGCAATTATAACAGTAGCACAAGCAGTAATTAATACTACTAACATCGCCCTCTTGCATGTTTCATCATAAAGCAATTTCCATAAACTAATCAACAAGACAACAACATTGTTTTTCACGTTTCCAAAATTTTGAGTAATAAGTAGCAATTATAACAGTAGCACAAGCAGTAATTAATACTACTAACACCGCCCTCTTGCATGTTTCATCATAAAAAGAGAGTACTGTTGACTGGAGACCAAGAAAATAGTACCTTAGCTGGGACAAATCCTTGAAATAGCTACCACGGGCCGAAGAACGATGGACGACGAGAAAGATACTGTGAATCGCGATGGAGAAGAAGGCCTACTCTCTTTGATGTCCTAGGTGTCCTTGCAGGTGAACTTGTATTGTTGGTCTGCACAAAAACAGTCATTTCAATTACGGGGACACAGACATCTTAAATGTAACTTGAGCCTATCAATGCAACGCCATGAGCTGGTCGGAAAGATCTTTCCCCTGCAACTTACTTGTGCAAAGAGTTCTGGAAGTTTGCTTGGGTCTACAAAGGTATGTGGAAGAAGCTTAAATATTTCTTGTGCGCCTTGAGAAACTATGGGGAAAAGAGGAAAAAAAGAGAAAATTTAGGAACCAGATGCTAAACTAAGATGTTAGATGAGAATTGCAATGAAATAAACATTGCCTATTGTTCCATAGATGCTTATACAAGGTTTAGTACCACCATTGATGTCTTAGTTAATCATAGTATTGACTATCAATTAATAGACTGACTGGTGGCAATTTTTCGCACAGTTTCCAGAGCCGGTGAATATGAAAACCAAAGGACAGATTCCCAATGGCAGTCCAAGATTCGCTATCTCTTCCCCCACAGAAATTACAGCAGCTTTAGCAGCAGCCAAGGATGGATACATGTAAGACGAACCCAATGAGAGAAATGGTGTGGAATAGCCTAGGCTCAGATACCCTGAAACAGTGACAACAAGTAATCAATTAAAAAACAACTGAAAAACCACTGCAGAAAAAGTTAAGTTCCAATCAAAAACCGAGGATGCATCAAAAAGGGGATCTGGGAAATGGAGAGCATACGCTGGCCTAACCCACGCAAAAAATCAATTATTCCTGCTCTTCCTGCGTATCTCTCAAATGCAAGCAACCTTTTTCCATGGTCTCCAACAATAAGCTCATAATCAAACAATGAAGCCCTTTCGGCTAGGATCTAAACAACAAACAGCAGTGAACAAAAAACCGCGGGAGAGGTGCTGTCGGAGGAGAATGAGTAGAGAGGCGTCGTGGGAGGAGAACGACAATGAGGAGAGAAAACCCTAGAAAATGTAGAAGAGAACGAGAATGAGGTGTTCTTGATTTTTTTTGAATATTATATACAAGGTAGCATTGTAATTAAACAAGAATAGAAAGGGTATTTTTGTCCATAAATTTGCTCAATCCTCCATCCCGCAATCTGAATTTTTCCTGGTTGCTCCACTGGTCCAATTTGGGCCATTCCCAAAATGGAGAAAATGCTGGTTTCAGCAAGCAACATTTCCAATTTCATCTCCAAAACTGGTGTTTACCAAACACCTTTTTTTCAATTTCAGTCTGGGAATGCTGGTTTCGGTACCGAAACCAGACTCCCAAACAGCACCCTTTTTTCAATTTCAGTCTGGGAATGTTGGTTTCCATTTAGTCCCTAATTCATGCACAAATCAACAGGGGTATATGTATAGAAAATGCACATTACACAATGCACTACAAAATCTATACATTGATAGAGCTTCACCACAAAACAGAACATCATAATCCTTGCCATACATCTTAAAATCTTCAATCAACCAGAGACATTTTGTATTCCAACTTGATCCTGAGCAAACCAGAGAAGTTCATAGTCCTTACAATATTGAAGCAAAACAGCACATACAAAACAGAACATCATAGTCTTTGTCATACATCTTCAAATCTTCAATCAACCAGAGACATTTTGTATTCCAACTTGATCTTGAGTAAAGAAGAGAAGTTCATAGTCCTTACAATATTGAAGCACAACAGCACATACAAAACAGAACATCATAGTCCTTGCACAGAAGTACCTGCAAAGAAAACCAAAATATCACATTACTTACCAAACTAATCAAAAGCAATACACAATCACCTCATAGATGTCATGGAGATACATGGGCCAATGCATTAGCATAAATTTCTGGGCAACATTGCAATGCCTCTGGTAAAGCCTCCAACCTTTCAAGTGCATCCTTTTTTATATGGAGTATCTTGTAAATGTTTGAACCGAGCCCTTTCAATACCTCAATCATGCATGTCTGCAGTGTTAGGAAGATGTAATTGTTTTTCTTGACCGAAAATGATTGGTATGCTTCCTCAACAGTCGCAACCAACTGAGCAATAGTCTTTGGACACTCTTTGCTTTGCAGTGACTGAACTGCTCTGAAAAATTCTAAATCTAACACGTTCAAATCAGGAGAGTTAGGAGGCTGACAAACCAGAGACACATTCAATCCATTTTCCTCAACTGCACACAAAAATTCGTCATCATCAATGTGAATATGGGTCTTCGCATTGTCTTATTGAATGTAAATTGGGTCCATAATACTCTCTATGCCACTTATTGGCTATAGCTGGTAATACCTTCAAAATTAGAAACTCCCTAATGACATTTCTTGTAATATTAGCAATGGGTTTAACCTCAAGTGTATCTCGTGGTCTGTTCTGACTCAATCTAATAGCAGCAACATGTTCAACTAGAGGGAATATTCCTATTTTTCCATCAAATGTACAAAGGCCATTAGCATCATACCTTGGCCTCACAACTGCGGCTATGAACATGACTTTAGGAATGAAATGAGAGTTTTTAACGATTCTTACTGGATCATCCTCGCGGGAGAGGAGATAATAATTCTGTCTTCTGGGTCATGTAGAACCATTTCTCGTCGATGTGGACTGTGTTCTCCATGTGCTTGAATGTTGGCTGGAGTGGTAATGATGTTGGGACAAAGCTGAATATGCAATGATTGATCCTTGAGGTGCGATTGTCCGGTGTCAACGCCGGTTTGACTGAATTCGTGTGACGCCTGATGGTTCCATCCTTCACTAACTTAGACATAAATTTCCTGGATACACCGAGTGCAAAAGCGAAACGCCTGATGGTTGTCCTCTGCCTCAAAGGTATTTCGCGAATTCTTTCCAAATCGAGAGTAATTTTCTTCCGACCATAATTTTGCACTCGATAATTTGCAGTGCTAGTGTTGCCTGACTCCCTTGCCCGTTTCCACACCCTCTGGATTGTTCGCATGTGAACCCTTAACATGATGGCTACCTCCCTCGTTGCTTCTCCTCAAGATCCCATTTCTACGTCTCTCCAAAAGGAGTTTATATGCAGTCAATCGTTCGGTGTTGGTTAGCTCTTTCCTGCACAACAAGCCTTCAGATCCCAATTGCGAGACTTGCGGTGCCTCGTTCAAGTCTAGAATGCTGATAGGTTGATCAACCTCCTCATCGCTGACAGTCGTCTGACTTTGGGTGTCTATATTACCAACAGAATCCGGCACAAAATCATCAAGGCCAGGCCACTCACTTATAAGGGATTCAGGACTGCCAGGTGATTGATTTTGGTTGAGTAGTAAAGAAGACATTCGTAACAAGTGACTGAGATTTAGAGGAGAAGATCAGATTTCGATTTGAAAAAAGAGGGAGATTGGAATTTGAAAGTAAGAATTCATTTGAAGACTAATTTAGGTTATTAAGAAAGGAGGGAAAAGATTTGAAAATGAATTTTTGACAAAATTTCGAAAGAAATTGGGCAGGCTAGGGTTGGAGCAGATTCAATTTTTTGAAAGAAATTGGGATGGGAAGAGAGAATTTCGCGTAGGAAGGAAGTCGCGGCACAGGGGAAGTAGAAGGTGAAGCGTAGCCAAGACTGAAGCCCAAAAATGAAAAACATCAGCCCAAAAATGTTACCGTTGGAGTTGTGACCCACCGACACAAAATGGCAGAAAGCTGGGCCGCGTCAGACGACACTGTGCAATCCTTAAAATTCGTGAGTCAAGCCCAAACGACAAATAAAAAAAGCGGAGGGAGTACTAACAACATAGGAAACTAGCAAGAATCACAATACCGACCATTTTTCTGCCGACATTCTTTGACGTTTCTTTATCTTGCCACTTGCCAGTACTCCGAGCTCTCTGCAATCAGGAAGAAACTCGAACACCCTATTTGATTTGGCAGCTCGCAGTGATGCTTGCTTTGGAGGGCTAACATGGCGGTACTCGATACTCTACTACGAGAGTCAATATCAGGTTTTCCACTCCCCAGCTCTCAGGCGCATTTACTTAAAACCAATGTGCCCAAAATTTCCGGTTAATACCGCATTATTTGATATTGATGAATGGCTCCAGTGAGTTTTTCAAGAGACTCCCTCTCATCATAAAAATGAGTTTCCCTACATCTATCTCAATGTAATAGGCATGAACCCACACAGGTTACCATAATGAAGTGGACATAAACTTGTGTTGCACATAATCCTAAAATAAGCGCGTTAGGATTTCAAGACATGGAGAGAGTGGAGGCAATTACCTTCTATTGAGGTTCTGATAGATGGACGCGTCAGATTCAGGTAAGCCGTTCGTTGAGAAGTTTATAACGCACAGTATGAGCTCCTTTCTTTCAGGTCAAAACACAGGCATTTTCCAAGATTCAGATTGGCTCGTAGGAGAGATATAAGATGGTCTCCAAATTCTCATTTCCTGAAGCATCAAGAATCCCCTCTCCACGCACAATTGCCTGAATACCTACATTGAAGTAACAACATTTTCCAATAATGAACACATCATAGACTCTAAATACTAACTCATTTATTTATAGGTTGTACTGGGGTTTCAGGTCAGGAAGATACATGAATTGAGGAAAGGCACCCATAAAGAATACCTATGGACACATTGCGACAGATGAATTGCCCTGAAATTAAAATTTACATAGTCGTTCAAGGTCCGACAACTGACCTCTGTTTCCACTTTCCGTATCTGTTGTTTGGTCCTGATGGTGGTTTACAGCCCACCTTTGTGATGTGGAGGTGCACATGTTTCAGCCTCCAGTTTTCGCCACTAAGCTTGTTCTGAAAGTGCAACCCATTTTAGCTCCTCTCCATTTAGCTTCTGAGATTTCTCAATCAATAACGAGCCTCCTAGCTCTAAGGAGATACCTTCACTACCACTAAACAGTGACCCTACCAATATCAAATCTAGTTTGCCTGTGATTCGACCTCACTGCAACTAATAATCCAAGTTATCCGAATCAAATCCTTCAGTTAGTAAAACTTTATGAATTCTCATATTGGTCTCAACTATAACACCCACTTGATCATGTGAACCATAGTAGGTAAGGAATTCGTGAACAAGACCGTTTATTTCAACAAATGAGCAACCAGGTTGCTTTTGTATTTTCTGATGAGCCATGAGGTTCCTCACCCTTCTCACATCGTCCCACCTCGAAGCAGAAGCGTAAACATTGGACAATAGAACACCGGCCTGAGACCTTTGTGGCTCTAGTGCCTCAATTTTACTGTTCACAACCTCAGCTAAGTCTACATTTCCATGGTTCCTGCAAGCAAAAAGAAGTGACCTCCATATAATCACATCAGGTTCAATTGGCATTGCCCTAACAAACTCTTCAGCTTCAGCGATAAGGTTAGCACGGCCAAGAAGATCAACCATACATCCATAGTGCTCAATACGTGGGGTGAGATGATAAATTTGATCCATGGTCCTGAAATATTGAAACCCCCTCTTCACAAAACCACCATGACTACAAGTAGACAGTACACCAAGGAAAGTGACTTCATTTGGCCTAACATCACCCAACATTTCCATTTGTTCAAACAGCTGCAATGCTTTATCAGAGTTGCCACCCATGGCAAGTCCAGAAATCATTGAAGTCCATGAAAAAACATCCTTCTTATTCAGTTCAATGAAAATTTGGAGAGCCTTTTCGACATCTCCGCACTTTGAATACATATTAATCAAAGCACTGCTCACAGAGAGGTTCATCTCAATGCCACTCCTTTCACAATAATTATGCACCCACCTCCCTTGATCCAATGCACCCATATGTCCACACGCGGAAATAACAGCAGTAATCAATACAGAATCTGTAGTAATCCCATATAACTGCATGTCCGTAAACAACTCAATTGCTTGCTTAAACATTCCTAACCGTGTAAAACCTACAATCATAGAAGTCCAACACACTAAATTTGTCTCAGGAATTCTATCAAATACCTTTCTAGCATCCCACATCTGCCCACATTTTGCATACATGTCAATCAAACAAGAACCTAAATACAGATCCAAAACAAACCCATATCTTAAAATCACACAATGAACTTCTTTTCCTTTATCAACAAGTCCAATCCTACCGCAAGCACTAACAGCACTAATCAACGACATCCCATCAAATCTCACATATTCATCACGCAACAAATCACCAAACACCTTCAATGCATCCACATTGCAGTCACAATTTAAATACCCAGATAGCATACTATTCCAAGTAACCACATCTCTTACAGAATCCTGAACAATGCCAAAAACCTTGCGTCCTATTTCAATCGCACCGCACGAAGAATACATTGAAATCAATCCATTTTGAACAAAAATATGATCTTCAAGCCCTAATACGATGCTTAGCAAATGCAACTCCTGACCTTTGCTGAGGAACGAAAGGCGCCCACAGGCCTTGAAAATTAATGGGAAAGTGTAATTATCAGGTAAAGTTCCAATCTTTCGCATTGAATTATAAAGGGTAATGGAATCTATGGGGTTTGAGCTTTGCGAGTAGGCTTTGAACATGAAATTATAAGAAAAGATATTTGGGTTTTGCATTTGGTAGAAGAGAGAGCGAGGAAAAGAGAGGGTTTTTGAGATGGAGATGTTGGAATTTTGGTTCTAACAGGAGAAAGAGTGTAAGAGGAGCTTGCTTGATATTGCAGGGTCGGTGAGAAGACCTGAAATAATGCCATGAGATAGAATTTGATTGAAGAGGGATTGGTGCTTGATGTTTTCTAAATTCCATTCGCCGGAAAGGAGAGAGAATTTGGTGGCGACGAGTTTCCCGATTTTGATTGTGGCTGGAAGAATGGTCATTGAGCAACGAAGTAAAGGTCGCAGATGAAGACGAAAGCGTTTCGGTCTCGTGGGTATTGAAAAGGAAACGAGTTATGCCGGGAAAATAAAATAAATTAATTAAATTTTTTAAGGGATAAATAAATAAATTAATTTTGAATTGCTTGAAATTAATATTTTACATTTTTGCTTATTTTAAATGATTTTGATTTGAAAAAAATTCTTGTTATTTTAGGTGAAACCTTTTAGATTTTAAAATTCAAAGATCATATAATATTGTATACTATTAATTTTTTAATGTGTTCCAAAAAAAGATTATCTTAAATTGTCATTAATACCTATAAAAAAATAATTATTTACTTTTTACGTACATAAATTAATTATAGCGTAGTTGATTAGTGCATGCATGCTTTCTATAGTAGCATGAGACTTAGGTTTTATAATACTGATAAATAATAAAATTAGTTTAAAAAACATACATTTACTTTTACAACAACAAAAAACTAGTAACATCATTTGATAATCATGACATTGGTCGAATGGGAAGTTCATGTTACTCATATTAATCGGGAAACCAACTCGATATTGTAGATTAACTCGCAAATCTAGCTTTTGCTATTCCAAGCCCTTTTCAATAATGGCACTTTCGAGTGTCCCATTTATATATATCTATATTACTCTTTAACGACGTTATAGGCTTTTTTCAATATCGTAAAATAAGGCTTTAATTTTATTTTTATTTTTTTAAAAAAAAACATGATTTTAATACAAATTTATGTTGTTCTTAATAATTTTTTTTTTATTCTTCAAGTGTTAAATTACTGTCGCAGTAGCGCTTCTGTAAGTAATTAAAAAAGTCAGGAAACTACAGTATAGGACTTAAAGTAGATGGACTAATGTATAGGATTACCCAAAGCTCAAGGACCATTAACTTGTGGTTTTTGCAAGTGGGCGGGGAGTTGACTTTGTATATATGGCTCGTGCTTTCCATCTGGCTACTTCCATTCCATGCATGTCAACCAAAAGAAGATATGATGGAAAATAAAGGCGGGCAGCAGGAATATTATAAATTGATCAAAACCAAATCCTATAATTGATCGAGTTGGAATTTCAATCCCTAGCTCTTTATCAGAATCCAATCCTTAGATGCTAATGGATTTATATGCCAAATTTCAATCTTTTTGTACGTTTTTATGATCGGATCGTGGGAGCCAATGCGCATTTTTTCTTCTTGAATGATTAGATGCCGAAAAGGAAATCAATACGAACAAGATCAATTTTGGCCAGTAAGTTTAGATATATATACTACCCTTTTACTTAGTCGAGCCACGACCTTTATTGATCTCGAATATTTGACTTTTTTTATAAAAAAATTAGGGAATATAGAGACTAAAATATGATAGATAAATTAGAAAAAAATTAAAAATTTTAATGGAGTCATTACAGAAAATTAATTTTTTTAAAGGAGCTATACATAATAAATTTAAAAAAATGAAAATTTTAAGAACTAGAAGAATTCAAGAAGTTGGGAAGCCATGACCCTCTCCAGAGAAGGAAACGCTTAATACTTATATATGATATTGAGACATGAGACATTCGTAAATAGTTAGTTTATCATTTTAAAATTGTGTTGTTGTAAATTATGAATACTTTTTTTCTTCGAGAGAGAACCGGAAACAATCACCGGTCCAACAATAACCGGAATTTTCCATTAAAACATTAGGAGTAAAATGTAAATTTTAAATGACAAAATGCAATTTTCTCTTATAGTGAGATTTTAAAACAAAAATACTAAAATTAAAAAGGAATAAACATAATAAAGAAAAATTAGGAAAGCTACAATATATATTTTTTACTTCGTACAAGTTTGACTTTTTTTCTAAGTTGAACAAAATACAAAAGCTTGAAGTTTCAAGAAGAAACAAAATATATAGTGTCGTGAATTTTTTTCAATCTCTCTAACAATATTAGTTATTATTTAAGTTTTAAATTTAACTTTTTTTTTATTGAAATTTTAATTTTAATTTTAGTATGAAATCAACAATTATGGTAGATATAGACAATTGAAGAAATTTGACATTTTAGTTATATTTTTTACGATTGTTTTTAGTTTACAAATGACAATATAATTTTAAGTTTTTTCTACTCTATACTCTTTTATATATGTATGTCTAGTACAATCTAAAACAGTTGAAATCTAAAAAATATAATTACATTTATAAGAATACATTATCACGAAGTAATATTTTAATTACTAAAGTTATTTTATAATAAAAAAATTATATTTTAAAAATGTATAAAATGGACGTGTGCCTAGTCGTGTCGTGTCGTGTCCTAAATTTTTAAAAATTATCGCATTAAAAATCGTATCGTATTCGTGTTCGTATTTGTGCTTCAGCGAGCGAGCATTACAATATGATTAATTAGTCATTTTCCATACTAAAAAATTGAAAACATGCATGCATATCGTAACCATTTTCACTATCAATAACATATCACCTTAAACCTTTTAATATTTATAGTATATCTTTCGATCGAGCTTGATAATAATGATCAAAACTTGAACATACATCACTAACAACAAACTCTCCCCTATTTAATTACGTCATATATACTAAATCATTTTAAGGTGTTTATTAACCAATGATGATTCTCCACAACATTGATATAAATTTTTGGGTTGCCGCGTCACGGCCGTCACATTGGCTTTTTGGAAAGGTTGATTTGGAGTTTGGTAAAGATGAGATGCATGGCTGTAATTATGCTAAGCAATTTTAAAAGCAAAAATGTATTTTCGTACACGATTTATATATTCTTTAGGTAATGGATTCCAAGCAAGCCTTCTTGGCTATATGTGTAGGTTTTAGTGGCCTCTCTTGGGTGCAGCATCCATTAATCATTCGCTTGACCTTTGAGATCGGGCATGAGTCAATTAAATTCATCAAGGTGGATACTTTAATTATATGTTTACATATCTTTGTAATAATTCTTCAAAAGTTAGCACTCGCATTGCTTAATTCAAACATGTTGGGAACTTTTAGGGTTTTCTCACATTATCTCATGATATTTCATTTTTATTTATCTTATTTATTTGATGTAAAATTTCTATCGAAATAATTATTTTTTACGACGAAGTATCAAAGGATCTCAAAGACAAAAGCACATAAGGTATTATTGATGTTTCAACTTTCAAAAACCAAATTAATGAGTTAATCAAATGCAAGTAGCTAAAAAGAAAAATGGTCAACCCACTTATAAACTACCTAGTATGCCGAAAGAAAAAAAACTCAAAGAAAATAAATAAATTTAATTAAACAACAAATATATGTTAATTAATCATACGTGATGGATCAGTCGTTATTTCTGTTTTTAAAAAAGGAAACGGAGTTTGCTGAATATGGAATCAACACTGTATCATATTAGAGCTCGAATAAACTTTAGAGATTTTAAAACAATTCTTATTTTAAAGCTTAAACATAAAACATTAGAATACAATCGTGAGTTCTAAACTAACTATATTGCCCGCATTTGTTATAAAAGCAACTTTTAATCAATTATGTGAATTTTTACATGTGATAAATATATGTTTTAAAGAATATAGTTGTTAATTAATTGTACGAAAGGCGCTGGAGAGCCTGGAATCTCATCGTGGCAAGTGGAAAAACCAAATAGGGCTAAGCTTATATAAACCCGTGCAGGATTTGGCATGTTTTATATACCCACAGAGATTGGAGAAGAAGATGCATTGGTTGGAGAAGCCGCCAATCTCCCTCAAAGGCTTCCAACATTCCTGTCCTTTATTAATTAATACTATACTTCGATAATTATTTATTTTATTAGAGTGTATTAATTAATATTATTATATACTTCAATAATTATTTATTTATTTATGGAAAGGGAACGTTGGAAACTGGAGAGGGAGACTGATTGCTTACTCCCCCCATAACCTAATTACATGGGCTCATGGTTAATTACTTTCCTTCAGTCTCAGAAGTACAAAATTATGTTAGCTTGTGAAATCCCACAGCCCACAGGTTAGTTCTTCGTTTATCAGTTCTTTCTTTTTTAAGCGGATGTGAAACTCAAACTTTTACATACCTATTCACGAGTTCTTCTTTTTTTATATCAGGGTAACCTTTTTCAATTCAAAAATAGATGTATATACGCTTTTAATTAATTCTTGCAATCCATTTGCATCTCATTTATTTATTTGTCTGTTCATAACAATTATAGGTATGTGATTTATATTGTAAGTTTTAAAATTGTAAGGGTAAAGTGAGGTTTTTTTATAGGTTTTTGTTAGTTTTCCCTAAGTAATAGTATTTAATTAATAATTTTATTGCCTATAAAAAAATATTTGAAGAGCATGGATTAGGAGTATATAGAAGAACCTATATTTTGATATTTTTGTTAATTATTAGTTTCAACATGGAAAAAAAATTAAAAAATTAAATAGAATTGTACTAGTTTATATATGAAGAAAATAATCAAATAAATATTTTATGTTTTAAGAAAAAAATTGTAATTTCAATATTACCCGAGTGTTTTTCAAACCATGGCGTATGAACCAAATTGTAGTAGTAAAGAACCCAGTGATCAATTTCACAAATCATTCGCCAAATCTTTAGTTGCTTGTTTGCTTGCTTGCTCCGAGATTCAGTTTTTCAGATCAGTAACTAGACAATCATAACTGTCTCCATCGTCATCACTAGGGATTTGATTTATTGATTTGGAGGAGGAGGAAGAAGATGGGAGAAGCGACACACGCCTCTCTGCGAGTGCCTTTTTTGCTACTAATCGCATTCATTTCCTTCAATCAGCTCCGGTCATCTCACGCCGACTACACGGTAAGCACCGGAACATTGTTTCATAAATTACACTTCTATCTACGTCTCGTGTGTGTATATTATCTGTTTTCATGTATGGATTTCTGAGATTTGAGGTTCTGTTATGTGTAGGTATTGTACGAGTCGTTTGACGGGAAATGGGTTGTATCTGAGAAGGATGAATATCAAGGTAATTTATGACTTAATTACTTTATTCTTTATTAATATTCTGTTATTCATATCAGTTGATGTTTATAGATTTATTGAGACCATAATGATTGCACTGATTTGGAGAGTTTGATGTGTGAAGTGATTATTTTGAGTTCAGTTCAACTTTATTGAACCAGAGCTGTGCAGGAAAACCCATTCCTTGTGCAGCTGTGCTGTGCCGAATCCATCACCCTCTCAACTCCTCTTGCAAAGGTCAGTAATTTATTCTCTTGGTTCTTAACCTTGCAATTTCTCTTGATTATTGTTTTTTCCCACGATTCTTGTTTCTTGTAATCCCTGCCAATGAAATATGCGACTAATGATTAAGATGCATTATTGTTTCCTTTTTTCTGGGTGTTCTAATTCATTTTTGGGTTCTGCTTTCCTTTTTCTTAAGAAGAAACTTTAAAGTTAGCTTGTGATTTTGCTCTGTTAAAGTAAAAGAGGACAGTTGCTTGCTGTGGGATTTGCAATCTGCCTTTTGTATCTTTTCAAATTAGATAAAGGACCTATTTATGATTACTTGTTGGTTAGCTGATATCAGTCTACTTTGTGTTTCAAATGAGATAGGAGCATTATACATACTTAGATAGGCAGCTAAAAACATCACCATTCCTTACTGTTGTATGCCATTCCAGTTGTGTCTTTTGTGCAACCATTAGGATTTTGAATCTGTGATTCCCTTGTTGGACCAGTTTAATAGAAACTTCAATTCCATGTTAAATACCTTCCTCTAAGTGCCATATTTCCTTGATCTCATGGATTTTACTGCTTTTGACTATCTGGTAGATATTACAATCCATAGGCATTCAACTGTTATCATGTGGATGTTGTCTATGTAGTGTATCTCATTTGCAAGTGTTCTACTGGAAATAACCTGAAGTTTATTCCGCCACTGCTCCTGCTGCTACTAGTGCTGCACCTGCTGCTGAGGCTAAGAAGGAGGAGAAGGCTGTGGAGAAAGAGGAGTCTGATGATGTAAGTTTCTTTGCTCTTGTACTGAATTTTCCCGTTATTGCTATGTTTGTTTGGTTTAGGAAAATGATCCTGTGTGTTTTAGTAGATGATCTAAGGCAGATGTTACTTTCTTCTCAGATAAAAATTGTTTGTTTACTGTATTGATGATAAACATAGATGAGAATTACAATTGAAAATGGCAAGAGTATCCTGTTTTGTTCTTTTTCGCTTCTGTGGTGAACAAATGTGGTCACTTAGACATAACCTTTGTGTTTTTTCCCAAAATTTATTTGTTCTTTGTTGTTTGCAGGATATGGGTTTCAACCTTTTTGACTGAGTTATCAAGTTCCTTTATGGTTGACTAGGTGTTATCGTTTTTCTCCCCCATCTACGAGTGTCATTAAGATCAATTGTGATGCATCCAAGCTTGATTCGGTAGAGAATGCTGGTATCAGGATAGTTTGCGAAGATCAAGAAGCAAAATCTTGTTGATGGTTTGGCTCTTATTCGCAGGTGCTCTTCAGCCTTGCAAGTAGAAGCTGTTACGGTTTTGGAAGTAGTCGATCTGGCTTTATCCAGAAATATCATCAATGTTATTGTTGAGACTGATTCTCAGGTTGTTGCAAATTGCATCTCTGATCTGTGTCATGACTATCCTTGAGAAATACATGCTTTGATAGAATGCATTAAGGATCGATCCTCCTTCTTTTGTAACTTCCCTGATTAATAGGGATCGCCTGCTGTTTTCTCAGGATGTTGATTAATAGAATTTTTCTATCTTACACAAATATATGTTTTTATTAAATTAATTACATAAAATTACCTCCTTTGTCGTGATCAATTCTTACCTTTACACATGTGCAATAAGCATTGGGTGAAAACATATCAATTTATGTTCTTGGGTTGGAGACTTGGAAATAAGTATGGGATCGTTTTGATCCTATTTTGATGTTTATATTACCTCAAGATAAATTGTCAAAAAGTTTTACACGTAAATATATATATACATATATATATATATATATGATATTTGTATTATTTAATAAATAATTCTTTACATTTTCTTTAGGTTACCATTAATTTTTTTGTTAATTAAAATATTTATAAGTTGACGATTTATCACAAAAATATAACAAACTCACTAAAAAAATGTGATTATTCATCAAGTTTTTTTATTTATTATATGTGCCATTACATATTTCAAAAATATTGTACATTTTGATAAATCTAAAATAGAAATACCAATTATATCATTTAATGTAAGATTGGATATCAATTAGTTAGTGACAATACCAAAATAAAAAATAAGATCCTAATATTTTAAATATTTAGTAGAGTATTTTAATAATTGAACCATATGGTAAATATTGTAATGTTACTTACCAACTTTTATGTTTATTTGAATAATATGATGGAGTCAAAGTAGAAATTCATATGTTACATTAATTTCTTAAAAAATTAAAAAAATATTATTGATGTATTGGTATAAAAAAAAGTAACTCAATAGGTAATAGATTAATGATTAATAAATAATTGTGATTTTATATATGTAAAATTTTAAAATAGTGCTCAATATTTAACTTTATTTAATAAAATGTTAATTATTTATTTAAAGAAATAGATTTATTTAAATAATTTATATACATACTAAAAAATATTAATTTTAATGCTTGAAATAAATTGTGTCCTTTATAGTTAAAAGGTTAAAATTGCAGCTTTTAGAAAATCATAGTTAAATTATTTGTTTAGAAAAAAAAATTGAATTAAATTATGTAAATAAATAACACTAAAAATGACTGATGTCCTTTATAGTCATTTTACACTCAAACCATAGTTTTAAAAGCCGTGTTTGCCAAACACCAAAAACAACTTCTCGTTTCCTACAGCACTTTTAAGAAATGTTTACCAAACATCACTTCTAGCTTTTCCAGAAGTGCTTCTTCCACAGCACTTTTACCACAGTACTTTTCGGACTAGAACCGGAACGCCAAACAGACCCTTAGAGAAGTTGTTGCTGTTTTTCCTGACAACAAGCATTGCTTTTCCTTTGTCATTGGTTTTTTTGGCCTTTTCTTATTTTTCAGCCTGTAGCCTGTTCTACTAATATGGTCATAATAGGTAAAAACAACCATAAAGTTCTCTCTTTTGTTGCACCAATTCCAAATCTACGAACACGTACGATTGATTCTGTTGGTTGTGAAAGCACTAAAAAGCATGTTTAGTGTCTTACGAGTGACGAACTATGTTTCCGCAGACAGTCACTGAATGGACAGAATCAGTATGTACGTAAATGGGTCACTTTTGTACTTTTGTGGCTCTAAATTTCACCAGTCATTGCCTGATTTAGCTAATTCATTTCATAACTCTCTGTGTTCTTCAGAATTCCAAAAGAAGGCTCTTCATTTTCGTACGAATCCTTGATCCTTAAAAGAAACATTTTGTTTAAAATTCTTAAAATAACTATTTTTCTTCTTTTCAAAAAGATTAATATTGGTTAGCGATAATTTATTAATTTCACCCCTATACTATTTTTTGAGTGCAATTAATCTAGAAATACAGGTTCTTCCTGTAGCCTATACCAGTGTTAGTGGAATGCTGAGAGAGCTGGAAATAAGTCGTTTTGTGTTTCTAGGGAAAAAGCAAACGTCTGATCAGATCAATCATTCTAATAAGTTAATTAAGAAGGTAAAAGTTTGTGTTCACCTGGTAGAATCACCTAACACAATTGTATAGTATTTTCAATTTCTTTTTTTATAAATTGTGTAATATGTAACCATATATCAACCCCAATATTTTATTTTCTTATTAGTTTGGGTGATCTAATTTTACTTTTTTTCGAGGACTTCTTAATTTCTCTCATATATTACCGGTTTTTTTATTCCTAATTGTAGAATAATTTTAATTAGCTATTTGCTTCCTCTCCTTAATTTTTGTACCTCCCTCTATTTATTTAAAACATAGCATTTATTACCAACAAGTAATTGGTGCGAGTGATTTGTATATCTTTTAAACAAGAAGTTATGAATTTGATTTTATATATATATGAAGTACATAAATTGAATTTTTAGAATAATTTTTATCACTTATTAGAAACACTTCATTCTATATCAATATATTTCAATTTCAGGATATTATACCCTTCATTATAGCTACCACGCAACCTGATAATAACTATCGGTAATGACAGTTCTGACCCTATTTGTTTTCTATATGATCTAAGTAGAGCAGGCACCGCTAGTGACAAATTATTGATTTCTTGGAGAATTTGTATGTCCAAAAAGAAAGAAATAAAGAAAATCAAGTAATTAAATTAAAGATCAAATTCAGCTGCATGCAAAATCAAAATATAATATCCAAACATAAAAACAATTATTTTATTTCTAAATCAAGAGAGATTTGTTGCCAATAAAAGAATCTGTAAACGCAGATTCCATCCTTGCTTATAATCTCTTTGCCAATTCTCTCTATTTATACACACCTACACAGATGGATGCAATGCATCAACTTTCAATTCAGCTCATTTCATTCTTTTACACATATTAACCATGAATTTCCCAGCAATCATTTGCATTTTCATGCTAGTAGTACTCCTTTCTCATTCGTCCAACGCGCAAGACGCTCCTTCCAAATTAGTTCTCGACATTTGCGGCCAAGATGCCAAATGCATTAGTGCTTTGTACTTGTCTCCAAAAACCAAATCAGCAACAGACCTTAAAACACTCGCGCAAATCACTCTCCAATTAGGGAGGTCCAATGCAACAAACACCAAATCTTTCATACAGAATTTGATTAATGACAAGAAAACACCACCTTCTTTTCAAGAACCTCTAAAGCAATGTTCGTCTTGGCATGAAGATGCTGCTGGTTCATTCTATAGTGCACTCAGAGAACTAGATGAAGATATGATGACAGCCAACTATGATTCCATGATTGCTGGAGATGATGCCCGAATATGTAAAGATCTGCTCGCAAAGGCAAAAGCTAAAATTCCAGCTCTTACTGCTAGAAATGGTTATGTCGAGTTATATAGTAGCATAGCTGCTACGATCACGGAACGTCTTGGGTGGTGATTCTTTTTTTTTTTATAAATTATTTCTAATTAAAATAAATAATTTGGGAAGGTATGTACTAGCAACCTTGAGGGGCTGAAAGTTTTAATTTCCAAAAGTTAAAAATGTAATTTGAAATATCTTTTCTACCTTCAATAAGAGAGACGACCAATGATAATTCTTTTTATCTTGTTTATTTTCACCAAGAAAAATACAGATAAAAATAAAGTTAAAGTATATAAAATTCCTATGTTTAATTTGGGTTTGCTTATAGTTTAAAATCTTAAAATATAAACCATATATTTCCTGAAATAATAATTTATTTTTTTTACGTAACAAATATGAAAAAAATCACTTTATTGAAAAAAATAAAAAATTTAAAAAAAAATTTAAAAAAACATTTTAAACAAATTAAAAAACTAATTGTTACACTAATTTTTTTCATTGTCTTTTATTCTACTATATTTCATACATTTTTGTCCATATTTCATTAATTCATAGTATTTCTTACCATTTTATTTGAATTTTTCAACTATTATAAAATTAAAATTGTAGTTTTTAAAAAACTACAGATACATCGCATACTTTTAAACTATAGGTGAAAAATGTAACATTTTATAAACTATAACTTTTTTTACATAGTTTTCCTTAAAAAAACAAAACTTGACGTAAATATTATAATAATTAACTATATATATTGTTATGTCAAGTCCGAGGAAGTGGGCTGGGCTTGGACAACATTGAAGAGTCCAAGTTGGGAAAGGAAATGGATTTGGATTGGATTCGGATTTGGGTTTTGATTTTCTACACTAACAACCAGGAGTATCAAGTAGGAACCAAATATCAAGACACTTCAAAGCCGTTGATATTACCTCAAACAACATGGTCAAGAGTTCAACCATTGCAGGCTTTGGATCCTTTTCATATCTCTCAACCCAAATCTTCACCAGTTGAGGAATTTGCTTTCTATTACCTTTGATGATATCTACAAATAGACAGAGTAGAAAATTGTCAACGCTAGTCAACGTAATAGAAACAGACCCAGTGATTGTTCAAGGTCTGGTTCGAGAACAGAATCAACACTATAGTCCGCTCCCAATCAAAAACAACAACCAGAACACGAATCTAACAAAATAAGAAATAGAAAATTAAAGTATAAACATACTTACCAATCAAACTTTGATTAGAGTTCTGAGGTGCAAGGGTCGTGGTCTCCGACGCACGATTTCTTTTAGCTCTGAGCCGAAACTCTTCAAAATCATCAGGCGAACCTTCTCGCTCCACTTCTACCTCCACCTGATTCTCACTAGAATCGCTAGTCCTTTCATTGTTACCTCCTCAATTTCCACTCGCTTTTCTATTCCTCTTCTGCTCACCAAAATCAGACCAAAATTAGGACACATCATAGATAAAACGGAATTAAATATTTTGCGAGCTCTGATTCATGAATTAGATCGATATCAAAGAGAAAGAGAACAAAAAATTGGGACGATGGAGAAGAGAACCACGAGAGAGCAGCGAGCTGACGACGAGAGAGCAAAGGTGTGGAGCAGAAGAGAAGAAGAAGAAGCGTTGCATGAAGAAGAAAGAGCAGGGGCAAAATTGGGTTATTGAAAGATTTATTAATACTCAAAATGGAGAACCGAGTTTTCCATTTGTAACACTCCCTTTGTAAAATTTTGAAAACAGGTTTTTGGTGTTTTCAAAACTTACACATGAGTTTTCATTCTGAAAATTTTCATTTTGGTTTTCGAAATGAAAACAACGCGAAGTAAACACGTTTTCGAAAAAAAAAATCAGTTTTCAAAAAACTGGAGAATTTTCGGGAAAATTTCCTGAGGTAAACAGGGCCTGAGGTTCTAGAACTCACCTTCTTCTTCCCTCCAAAATTGAGCTTGTAGAAGATGGTCAAGAAAATCACCACAACGGCCACAAGGATGCCAATTGTAAGGTTAGGCTGCTTCTCAGCATTTTCAAGTAGATCCTATACATGACAAAATAATTGTTCAGGATTTTTTTTTGTGTGGAGTATTTTAAAGGGAAGGCAAGCGAGCTGAATGAAAAATTGGAAAAATGCTTAAGAGTATTTATATCCGTCACTAAATAACAAATATTTAGATAAACTTAACAAAAAGATAAATAAGAAGACAATATAGGAAAAAAATAATTATACATTAGAATTCATACAATATACGTACTTTTTACAATTGTTCTCTACTTTAGGATTGGAATTGAATGAGAGATTGAGAGGAGATTGAGAGGGTGATCGATATGTGATGATTTGGTGTAGAAATTGAATTAAATAGAGGGATTGGATTTCGGCAGAGATTGAATTGGCTTTGGCACGGATTTATTGGTAGTGATGATTTGGAAACTGAGGATTTGGGATTTAATTGAAAGGATTTGGGTGTGGGTTAGGTTTAAATTTTTTTAAACTTTTATCTCTTATGTTCAAACTTTTATCGCTTACGAGCGGATTTTTATTGAACTATAGAGCGGACTTTTCGTCTCTTACTATGTACTAATTATTTTGTTTTATTTTATTCAACATTTTAGCAATTTCGGTTCAAATTTTTATTCATTTTTAGATAAAATTGCTCGTATCATCGGTTCGAATAGAACAACAATGTCTAGAAATACGGTTCTTCGTGTAGCCTCATATTGTATACCAGTGTTAGTGGAATGCTGAGAGAGCTGGAAATAAGTTGTTTTGTGTTTCTAGGGAAAAAGCAAACGTCTGATCAGATCAATCATTCTAATAAGTTAATTAAGAAGGTAAAAGTTTGTGTTCACCTTGTAGAATCACCTAACCAATAGGGTAGTTACAATTGTATAGTATTTTGATTGAGTGCTAAAATGTCTAATTACTCATCCTAATTTCCTACTATTTTGGATGAAGATTCTACTTATTGTGGCTATTTTCTACTCCTTTTTATAGATTACTTGATACGAAGCTGAATTGGAAGAAAAGAAAGGAAAGGAAAAGTATAAAAGAGCTTGTTGTCCACAACCAAAAGCAATTTCAGCTTAGGCTTTTAGAAGGAATTAATTTCGATTGCTTCTGTTGGGCCTTCACAAGATGTGAGCCCATGAGACTATGAGAGGAATTCCTTTACAGAATCCCATTTGAATTTCTTTTAAGGATATTAAGATTTCTTTTATTATTTTATAATTAGTTGAATCCTATTTTCTAGGATTTTTAGTTGGAGTAGGATTGTGTTTAAACCTAGCCGGAAAGAAAATGTTGTCTTCTCTCTTCCAAAACAACCAACAATTCTGCTACTGTTCTGTTTTGGAATCAATTTTCTTTTCTTCTTCTTTTCTTGATTTAATTAATTCATGTATAATAATTGTTTGATTTAATTATGTCTTGTTCTAACTAATTTATTTATTCTTGGTAAAGACTCTAGGATCATGATTTGAGATGTTGTGAGATCAAATTGCGTTCTATAAATTCCGATTCCATATTTCTATTCTTTTTAATTTAATTGTCAAATTGTTCTTGTTTGATTTAAGCTTGATCACCTTAGATTTTAATTTTGAACAAGTATAGCTTTTCTTAGAAACGTTAGATGATACATCGTTGATAGGAATCTGCAGGCAACTAATTAGTGTAAGAGCTAATTAGAAAAGGATAGAATCTGATTTATAGGAGTAGAAGAAATTCTCTTCTAGATCGGGAAAGGTCTCTCCCCGTGTTTATTCAACCCTTCAATTAAACTTTATTAGGAGTACCGCCTTAAAGTTATTGATCGGTTAGGGATCCTAGTAGGAGTACCGCATTGGGAATCTTGGGTAGGAGGAGAGTAGGAGGCTCAGAGTACCGCTGGTCTCTCTAGCATTAGTTTTGAATATTTTTGCATCGATGATCAACTATTTGAATCATGGTCTAGATTGAGTCTTTACCGAGAATCCGTCATCATCTGAGTTCATCTAATCACTATTTATTTACTGTTTTTATTCTCTCTATTTATTAAATTAATTGCAACACAAAATCCCACTCATTGGTTTTTACCATTTTTACAATTTTGGTTATTTAAAGAAATTATTAGTCCTGAAATTCCTGTGGTTCGATCCTTTTATCACTTGCTACAGTTTTAATTAATTGTGTATGGTGAATTGTATGATTTATTTTTGTTGGTTTCGGCACCCATCATATTTTCAATTTTTTTTATTTATAAATTGTGTAATATGTAACCATATATCAACCCCAATATTTTATTTAAAGCATAGCATTTATTACCAACAAGTAATCGGTACGAGTGATTCGTATATTTTTAAAGAAGAAGTTATGAATTTAATTTTATATATATATATAGTAGATAAATAGAATTTTTAGAATAATTTTTATCACTTATTAGAAACACTTCATTCTATATCAATATATTTCAATTTCAGGATATTATACCTTCATTATAGCTACCACGCAACCTGATAAAAACTCTCGGTAATGACAGTTCTGATTAATTGAACAAGCCTCTTATTTCTCGGAGAATTTGTATGTCCAAAAGGAAAGAAATAAAGAAAATCAAGTAATTAAATTAAAGATCAAATTCAGCTGCATGCAAAATCAAAATATAATATCCAAACATAAAAACAATTATTTTATTTCTAAATCAAGAGAGATTTGTTGCCAATAAAAGAATCTGTAAACGCAGATTCCATCCTTGCTTATAATCTCTTTGCCAATTCTCTCTATTTATACACACCTACACAGATGGATGCAATGCATCAACTTTCAATTCAGCTCATTTCATTCTTTTACACAGATTAACCATGAATTTCCCAGCAATCATTTGCATTTTCATGCTAGTAGTACTCCTTTCTCATTCGTCCAACGCGCAAGACGCTCCTTCCAAATTAGTTCTCGACATTTGCGGCCAAGATGCCAAATGCATTAGTGCTTTGTACTTGTCTCCAAAAACCAAATCAGCAACAGACCTTAAAACAGTCGCGCAAATCACTCTCCAATTAGGGAGGTCCAATGCAACAAACACCAAATCTTTCATACAGAATTTGATTAATGACAAGAAAACACCACCTTCTTTTCAAGAACCGCTAAAGCAATGTTCGTCTTGGCATGAAGATGCTGCTGGTTCATTCTATAGTGCACTCAGAGAACTAGATGAAGATATGATGACAGCCAACTATGATTCCATGATTGCTGGAGATGATGCCCGAATATGTAAAGATCTGCTCGCAAAGGCAAAAGCTAAAATTCCAGCTCTTACTGCTAGAAATGGTTATGTCGAGTTATATAGTAGCATAGCTGCTACGATCACGGAACGTCTTGGGTGGTGATTTTTTTTTTTTTTTATAAATTATTTCTAATTAAAATAAATAATTTGGGAAGGTATGTACTAGCAACCTTGAGGGGCTGAAAGTTTTAATTTCCAAAAGTTAAAAATGTAATTTGAAATATCTTTTCTACCTTCAATAAGAGAGACGACCAATGGTAA
Source organism: Viola odorata (assembly GCA_963691705.1). Classification (NCBI taxonomy): domain Eukaryota; kingdom Viridiplantae; phylum Streptophyta; class Magnoliopsida; order Malpighiales; family Violaceae; genus Viola; species Viola odorata. Next base: position 53,661,715 of record OY829541.1, read on the forward strand.
TTCTTTTTATCTTGTCTATCTTCACCAAGAAAAATACAGATAAAAAAAAGTTAAAGTATATAAAATTCCTATCTTTAATTTGGGTTTGCTTATAGTTTAAAATCTTAAAATATAAACCATATATTTCCTGAAATAATAATTTATTTATTTTACGTAATAAATATAAAAAAAATCACTTTATTGAAAAAAATAAAAAATTAAGAAAAATATTTAAAAAAACATTTTAAACAAATTAAAAAACTAATTGTTACACTAATTTTTTTCATTGTCTTTTATTCTACTATATTTCATACATTTTTGTCCAAATTTCATTAATTCATAGTATTTCTTACCATTTTATTTGAATTTTTCAACTATTATACAATTAAAATTGTAGTTTTTAAAAAACTACAGATACATCGCATACTTTTAAACTATAGGTGAAAAATGTAACATTTTATAAACTATAACTTTTTTTACATAGTTTTCCTTAAAAAAACAAAACTTGACGTAAATATTATAATAATTAACTATATATATTGTTATGTCAAGTCCGAGGAAGTGGGCTGGGCTTGGACAACATTGAAGAGTCCAAGTTGGGAAAGGAAATGGATTTGGATTGGATTCGGATTTGGGTTTTGATTTTCTACACTAACAACCAGGAGTATCAAGTAGGAACCAAATATCAAGTCTCGTCGCGGACAGTGGGTATATAAATGAAAGCGTTCTCCGCTTTCCATTCCAAGTTTTGTTTTGTTTTGTTTGAAGGTGAGATGGAAACAAGGAGAGGGTTAAGGGTTAAGACTGGACTAGACTAGGACTAGAAAGAAGAGGGCATTGACGTTGACGTGGCATGGAATCGCCAGAAGCTTGATCGGTTTCTAGGTGCGCGATGACGATGACATTTTCCCTCCCATTAATCTACCCCCTCCTTCTTCTTCAAGCGACTTCTACATCAAACTACGGATTCGACTATATGAGCCAGGGTTTTTCTTTAGTCAGCAGATTGTGCTGCTTCCAGAGGCAGCCAAGCTGAGGTCATTCCGGGTGCCGATCATCCAATTGCTCGATCCCAAGCTGATCCAAGACACCTTCCCCACTCCCTTCATCAGAGACCTTCAAAGAACTCGATCGGACCCTATCTAAATTGATCAAAGGCTGTAAGCTTTTGTGGGAGCAAAACGATGACGTAGACATTATTATCCAATGATCGTGGAGAGGCTTTGAATCTTTTGGTGCCTGCGGACCTGATGCCTCCGGTTTATCTGTCGCTGCGATTATAGAATTGAGATCAGTCCCATCTTTTCCATGCCGATGCATTAGCCAATGGCTGCGGAGAAAAATACGTGTAGGTTTGCCCTTTGCCGTGCCAGAACTATCTTGTGATGAAAACTTGTACCAATATGTAATTTTTCTTACGCATGATAAAAATTCAGCATAATTATCAATATACCAGCGAGGCCCGTGAATAGAATTCTGACATTGTCCAATAAATGACCCGATTGATAAACTTTAATGGTCCGGCTGCTACTTGCCCTAATTCCCATGCTTAAACTTGATCGAGTGTTTTTAAAAAAAAATATTCATTCAGCCAATAATAATAGCAAAAAAGAAAGAATCTTGCATGATATTGTAATGGTCATTGTAAGAGTAGAAGAAAGCAGAGACCTCAGTCAGTTTCAATCCACCAAAGATTACCTAACCGAACCCACTAGGATGGATATCAAATCAAGCAATATACCTAGGTGAAAAAGGAAGAAATCATTGATATTATCCTTGCATATGTGTTTGTTGAACAGTCTTACCCGGCCCACACTAATTTCTTCTCTAACAAGCAACTACTGGGTAGAGCCAGATATATCATGTCATTTACACTCATTCGTACAACTTTCCAAAAACAGCTAACAAAAATTTTAGAAACAGGCAAGAATCAATTCTGGGTCGTAGCTAAACCCCAGTTCTACCGGAAAAGTGAAAATAGTAAGTAAGAAAACCGTTCTCGCCTCCTCAAGTCTCACGTCTTGAAGCCCTCCTGCGTGCAGGACCTCCAGCAGCAGCATCCTCCTTCTCGTTCTCTTCTGTTTTCTCCCCACTGGTTCCTTCCTTATTGGAACTCTCGGCTGCTGGAGCGGGTTTTGGCTCAACGTTTACCTGTGCCGAAAAGAGAGCATATGATCTTAATAAGCCTACATATATAAACCTGAGGTCCCACTTCATTGGCCTATTCCATTCAAATAAACCGAAAAAGAGAAACTGAGGTTCTAGAACTCACCTTCTTCTTCCCTCCAAAAATGAGCTTGTAGAAGATGGTCAAGAAAATCACCACAACGGCCACAAGGATGCCAATTGTAAGGTTAGGCTGCTTCTCAGCATTTTCAAGTAGATGCTATACATGACAAAATAATAGTTCAGGACTTATTACAAGGGACACATTTAACTTTATCCACAAATAGCAACAGCTAAAATGATGGAACATCACTTACCAGAATTTTCTGTTTGTGGTCACTGAGGAAAGGAATACCTGCGATCCGGTACAGTAGGTCAAACACCTTCTTCTGCAAAATATTAAAAAACCAAATGATTAAGATAAGACGTCTTGAGAAGGGCAAAAAGAATGAAAGTCAGATAGCGCAACGCATTACCCGAATGCCAGTAAGAATATCAGGGCCAGCAGCTGCCTCATCTTCGACCTTCTGTTTCTCCTTCTCGGCATTGAATTTTGGCTTCCATGCTGAATCCCGGTAAGATCCTGCAACCTTCTCATCCTTTGTAATCAAGATATTGTCAAACAATATGCCATCTTGCATTGTCCAGATCTCAATGCCAACAGCAGCAATGGGCTCAAAGTGGGGCTTCTCTAGCTCAAAGTAGCTAGGGTTTGGAATCTCTTGAGGCTTCCAAATACCCTTGTAATTGGGGTTGTCAATAAGTGGGGCACTCCATTTTCCCTTATAGGCTGGGTTCCTAATCATAGGCCTCTTCCATTCACCACATCCAGGGCCCTCCTCACACTTTGGGTTATCAATCTTTGGGGCCTCCCATTCACCATCCTCCTCATCATCCCAATCCTCAGGTTTAGCAGCCTCAGGATCATCAATCTCCTCAGGTTCATCATCCAACCATCCTTCAGGTTTCACAGCATCCTCATCCTCAATTTCCATAGGTGCATCCTCATCCCAATCATCAGGCTTCACTGCACTAGGATCAGGGATCTTAGCTCTCTCATCCCAGTCCTCAGGTTTCTTATCATCTGGATCAGGGATTGTCTTGGAAGGAATCAGAGCAGGCTCAAAGTCTTCAGATGAGAGCAAATTTGCCTTCTTCTTCTCCTCTCCATCAACAAGAATCTGCACATCATTGTTTGGTTTCAAAATGGCAGTGTACACATGGGTTAACTTGTCAGATGGGACAGATGGGGGGAACTTGAGGTGGTGCTCGACATACTCCCCACTCTTTGGGTTCTTGTGCTTCAGGATGAAGTGCACCTTGTTGGTCGATCCACATTTGTCGGGTCCAAACATAATTGAATAAGGGGAATCATTGCCGAACTGCTTAGCTGTCCACCCAGCCTCTTGGGGCCTCAGGTATTTCAAATAAGCACCACCACATTCAAGCCCATTCTGGAAGCGAGTCTCAAACTGAAGGACGATAGTCTCATCCTTAAGATTCAAAGGCTCATCAAGCTCCCTCACAATGGCGTACTTCCTTGCCTTCTCACTCACAAGAAGTCCAAAATCCTCATGCCCTTCACTCTTGGCATACTTCCACACACCTGGAATCACAACAAAGCATCACTATCAACTTCCGACCTCAACAACAAAACTAGCCAAAATCATGCAAAAGAACCCGCGTGAGATTTCAAACCATGTCAAGAACACAACGCCAAGAGAAAACTACAGCATTTCAGCTATGCCTCATGCAAGTTTTACTCAATGCCTCAATCATAAATTTCCAATTGGCTTTGCAAACTCAAAATAATAACTAAACTTTTAGAGTTTAAGTCGAATATAACAAACAATAAACAAACCTAGATGGAACTGAACGCATATGAGATCTACTAAAATAGAAACACACATCACGTGGAAATAAGAACAGAGATTGGATCCAATGCCAAATAACATGTATACATAAGCATCTAGCTACACACATCAAACTCTCCAAATCAGTGCAATCATTATGGTTTCAATAAATCTATAAACATCAACTGATATGAATAACAGAATATCAATAAAGAATAAAGTAATTAAGTCATAAATTACCTTGATATTCATCCTTCTCAGATACAACCCATTTCCCGTCAAACGCTTCGTCAAACGACTCGTACAATACCTGCACATAACAGAACCTCAAATCTCAGAAATCCATACATGAAAACAGATAATATACACACACGAGACGTACATAGAAGTGCAATTGATGAAACAATGTTCCGGTGCTTACCGTGTCGTCGGCGTGAGATGACCGGAGCTGATTGAAGGAAATGAATGCTATTAGTAGCAGAAAAGACACTCGTAGAGAGGCGCGTATCGCTTCTCCCATCTTCTTCCTCCTCCTCCAAATCAATAAACCAAATCCCTAGAGATGACGATGGAGACGGTTATGATTGTCTAATTACTGATCTGAAAAACTGAATCTCGGAGCGATTGCGTCGAGTTCAGTGTGGAAAATAGAGATGATATAGTGTGGTCAGATCTTGGAGCGACTACTGGTGTCGTGTTTAGGCCAATAAAAATACGCGACACGTGAAGTGGACCACTGGGTTGATGACACGTGGGAAAGTACACGAGTTGTTGCGTGTATTTTGGTTATTTGGTTAAATCAAAGTGTTTGTTAAGAACTTAAGAAAGTCCCGGTTGACCCGGTCTCTCTGTCAGTAGTTATGGGTTGATTTATTGAGGCCCATTGGACCAATCTTGTTTTGTATTAGAGGCCCACTAGACTTCTAACTTCTAACTTCAATCGTTTTTTTTGGGGTAAGAAAGGTCATTAACATAAGACACTTTTAATATAAAAAACTTTTGTTGAACAATTTAAGATACGTGGCAGTATTTTACAAAAATAATATGAATTAAGTGAAACTTTGTAACTATGATTCAATCTTGATATTTCACTCTCTACTTTATAAGAATTAATAGTGAACTATGAAGTGAAAATTAGTTGTACTAATAAATTCTACTAAAGTTTTTTTTATTTTATTTTTAATATCGAAAGAAATGTAAATTAAAGACTCGAATTTGAGTCTTAACTCTCTTTATTGCAAACAATACAACTCATTGATCTCTAACATGACTTCACCTTTGGTGTAATTTCGCTAATAATTGAATCAAGTTTTTATATTACACAACTTCAACAGAAAAAAAGAAAGAAAGAAAAACTCAGTTAACGGTTTACAATTAGGATCCTTAAATGAAATGATGGGAAAAGACGAGGCAAAACAGGCCATGAAGAAAAAGGGACAAACAGCCAATATATGTAAAACCCAAAAATTCATATGTTGGGTTGAGCCTTTTCTAGTCTAAAGCCCATTACAAGTACTAGTCCATCGTTTAAAGTCCACAACGAAACGGTGTGTTTAACTTCAAATAGCTATATTTTCAAATTTCAAGCAGCTTTTCGAAAGAAGTTTTTGTTTCCATCTGTTGGGTATTCCCTTCTCTCCATTCTATTTTTTAAGATAAAGATTAATTTCCTTTGAAAATAATCGAGTCCGAGATAGTTGGGCTTAATATAGCTGCTGTCCTAAAAATAAAAATAAAAAGAGAGAAAAAAAAGAGTAGGTGTATTAATTTAGCCATCAAATGACAGTAAAATTTGGATAGATCATGATCTATCTACATCATGATATAGGATAAGATGATGATACGTTTCCAAAAGTGTCAAGAATAGTGGTATTCTAGCACTATTTAGGGCACGTGTCATCATTTTAGACCATGATGTAAGTAGATCATGATCTACTCAAGTTTTTCCCATCAAATGATTGTTCGAAGAAAAGAAAAAAACTTGGATGTAAGGGATTTACCTGTTCTCCTTAATATCCAGAAGCAGTTAGCGATCGACCTTAATACCTGTTTTTCAATAGTACTGCTCAACGTTTTGAAGTCCTGCAGCATAACTCACATGTGTGCTGCGTACGTACCTTGTATACATATACCCACTGAAAGCTCATGGCTACCTTATAATGCTCAGTTATGCATAGAATTTTATAAGAAAAACTGGGAGCCAACATGTTTTGAACTCCTTCCCGCAGCGACTATACTCTGTTCAAATTAACATGAATTAATCTATTCTGGCGAAAGATTGTTAATTAAATCGGTTGGTAGTCACTGAGGGAGAGAGTATCAGAAAATGTGGACTCTCACATGATACGATCAACTGATGGAAAAATGAAAAAACAAAGCAAGTGATCATACCTTGATCAGTTCTGGATCGTCTATATATAGTCATAAACATGTCCCTAAAGAAGAAGTAATACTTTCTTGTTAACTACTCTTTTGTTTTGATTTGCTCCCCATGGCATAGGTCTTGGTAATAAAGAAAAAGATTATAATTAAGGATTTTACTTAATTACATTTGGAATATAAAAAAACTTCGAGTACATCACCGTACCGTACGGTTGAGTACCTGTTTACAGGCAGGATGCTCAACAGTTAACAATAACTATAATCATGTCCGTACATGAAGGTCTATGTCCGTACAGAAAGGTTTAACATACCATTTCTTGTAAATTGTACAGATTTACTGCTTAGGAATGAGCAATCGTACGTAGTTCAATAAATCGGATCTTTAATTAGCACGACAGATTTGCACAAAGAAAGATGGCATTTTTGTTAGTTAGTTTATGTCTTAGCAGCAATCGTACGTAGTTCAATAAATCGGATCTTTAATTAGCCTCAGTGGTCTACCTTGATTCCTTGTAATGTTTTTTTAAAAGATAAATCACACAATTAATAAACTACATACTCATTCATTATTCGCATATAGTTAAGATATGCTTTTATTTTTGGAATGAAACAATAATTAATAAGACATGAGTTTAACCTATAGTGGTGCGGTGTGAAAAATAATTTTTTTAGGCTAGAAGCTTCTCCCACAAAAATAAATAATAATAATAATAACACAACAACACAACAATTTTTTTACCAAAAAAACTATAACTTTTACAATTTAATTATACAATCGTTTGAGCGTTAGTTACAAGAATTTTCATGAATCTTTTTTTTAGGGTTACTCATTATTTGAGAGTGCTGTTATGCATCTTCTCTAATCTCTAGCATGGATATTTCACATTTGTGCACCATGAACAAATGATAGTGTGTAAGTATTATTTTCAAAAAGAAAGAAAGATAGTGTGTAAGTATTATATTGGTTTGGTGATTATCGTGCATATTAATTAATTAATTTATTTGGTAATATGTGTATATTAATTTATTGGTATGGATGCTACATACATGATACGTGTATGATTAAAAATTATTTATCAATTTAAAATGACGAGAAAGCCTTCTTATTTTATCACCCAGACCATTTTAAGTATTAAGTAAATCTAAACCTTTTCGTCTATACTTTAATGTTTTATTTAATCATTTATATACTAATTGTTTATTTAATTATCCAATATATCTATATTTTTTATTTAATTACTAATGTATGCCGAATTTGTCGAATAATAATTAAAGTTACAATTTAATATCAATAAACAAAATGAATTATATATAATAATGAGAGGTTCACTTCTCAGAGAAAATGTGTAATTTTTAAAAAAACTTATTTTAACCTATAAGACAAATAAAGTAAAATAAAGTAAAATGGGGTTAAAAATGATTACAAATAACAATTAAAAGGAATACAAATTAAAATGGAATAAGTCCAGGAATAATTTGATGAACAAATAAGAAAAAAGACTCCTAGCGAAGATAATATTAAGGTTATGATTCAAGTGTAATTGATCATTGATTCAAGGGTGTTCATTTCTGATTCATGGAGTAGCTATAGTAATCAGGTACACTTAGGTTTCCTCCTTTCCACCTGCTTCAAGTTATTTGAAGGTACATTTATTAAGCAACCCTAATTATCTAGCAATTTTATGGTACACTTATAAGATTTGATTAGACAATCGATAAAATCAGAGAAAGACTAACTCTAGGCTAAGACTAAGGTTCACTTATAGCCTTTAGACCTAATTGCCCATTCACTCTACTCTCAAAAAGCCTTGAATTGAGATCGATTGAGTTGTCTGCTTATCCCTCAAGCTTTCTAATCCGCAACCTTCTGGACATACGTCAACTATTCAAATTGAAGCTTAATATGATTAGGTCTAAACACAACATGAATAATATTGACATTAAATTAATGAATGAAGAAACATGAATGCAAAAACTAAGAGACACGTTTAGATCTCACAATTATATTGAATCATGCATAAACTTTTTATTGCTTTTACTAAGAATTAAAAGCTTAGCTAGACATAAACATATTTATTGAAAACTAGAAATTAAGAAATCACATAAAAGAAAGCATTTTAACCGCTAAACTGCTAAAATTATAACTCTAGGATAGTCCTGGATCTAGGGTGAGGATTGTGTTGTAATTTGGAGTGCTAATATGGACGTCTCGCCGTTCCTACACCACGTGCAAAGCGCCGGAGGGGTCTCCGGCGTAGAGGCTCCAACGATCAAATCAGTAAACATGATGAAGGTAAGTTATGAAGGAGAACTATCAAGAAGGCCAAGGTAGTTGGGTAGATTTTTAGTACGCGTGTGCGTGTATGCATGCCTATGTATGAAGAGGTGATGGGGGGTATTTATAGCCTCGCCCTGTGGGTCACCCTGGACACGTGTCGTTTGGGCTTAGTCAGCCATTACCGATACATGTCCCTTTACCCGATAGTTTCCCTAACATGTAGAACAAGTAGTATACTTACCTGGTAGAGCCTTGGTAGAGCCGGTATGTGTAGCCTTGGCTACTGTTAATGATATATACCGGGAGGTACATATATCGGGACCTCCCGTTGGTGATGAAAAGTCGCAATTGCCATTGAGGTGTGCATATCATAAAGTTATCGGGATCTTGCTGAACTAGTCCACGTGATATACACCTTTGCCACTTACCGGAATCTAGGTTACCGGTTCCATGAAATATCAAGAATGCGCTTGGCGTAATTTGATGTATTATCACTCTAAAAACTATAAAATTAGAAATAGAAAGTTTTTGTTTGTATAGATGTAAGGATTAATCGGTGAAATTTTGAGAGAATTTGGCTAAGATTTGGGTGGAAAATGAAGAAGAGATCGATTGAAGAAGAGGGAGTGCGGGCTGGAGGTCGAGAGAGAAGCTGGAAAAATGAGGAGGACGCTGTTAATTTTTTTTATTTATACCTAGTATCCTTGTAATTAACAAGGAATACCCTCAATAATTTTGTCCAAAAATAAATGAAAGTGAGCTTCCCGTCTTCTACTCAAAACCATTGATTTTGGGCTGGAGCAAATTGCTCCTTCTCAAAATCTTGGTTTCAAACTGAAGCTTCTTGGGAAGCTTGGTTTGAAAAGGAGGTCACCAAACAGCACAGTAGTTTTGAAACCAACTTTTACAACCCAAACCAGCTTTTTAGTGTTTCCCAAACAGGCACTAAGGCAGAAATGAAAACCCTCTCTCTCTTCAATGTTTCAGTAAAATCTACCACTTCGATAAGATAATACAGATCTCATCCCACCGTTGCCTCGATAGGATTAGGAAATCTTAAATAATAAATACTAGCAAGCAGCAATAAAGGAAACACGTTTACCAACTCCATTTAACACCAAAAATTGTTTCATCATAGTTTCACAACAGGACTGGGCTTACTTGGCATACTTCACCTTATTAAGGCATGTTTTTAAAAAAATTGTTCCCTCGCCTACAAACAAAAAATAACAAAGAAAAAAGAAAAGAAAAGGAAGCAAAACAAAAATTTAAGTTTACAGTCTAACTGATCCTCTCAAAAACACTAGAACAGATAACATGCCTGTTAACCTTACACTTACTCTCGCCCTTCTTTTCTTTAATTTACCTCAGGTAAAAAAGTACACTTGCTCACCGACGGCCACCAGCAGCAGCAGCACCTTTCCTAACAGGCGGGCCCGAGTCCTCATCATCTGACTGGACATCTCCGTACACCCATATTCCACGTCTATCGGCTCTTGCCTCGTCTTGGAACTTTTCCAAGTTATCTAGGGCTACTTGTCTGTCCTTGGGCTCCCACTTCTTTCTCTTCTCTATCCTGGCAAGTCCTTCCTGAAATTACAACAAAATTTACCCAGTCACATGATGATTGCATCACAAAAATACCCTATAAAGTAACAGGCTCGTAGTGATAAATAAGAAGTATACACAAATTCAAACACGTAATAAAATTTAGAGTCGTTACCTGAACCAGAGCAGCATTTACACTGATTTCAGCATCCACTGCAACCAGGGTTACGATGAGAATGGGCCCAGTTCCCTGTCCTTTAACTTTTCCTCCAGAAGCATCCCTGTCTTCTACCTTAGCCCGGAACTCCTTTGCACTGGCTAATGTGTTTTCGCTCAAGAACTGGGCCGCTTCATGACCACAATCGTCTTCCAAGTTTGGAACCTTAATGTATGCTAGACTGCACAGCTGAGCAAGACCGGGTGCTGAAGACACTGAAGCATCAAGAGGCCGCAGCTTACTGTATGTAACCCCCTCTTGATTTCCATAATCAATATAGAACACTTCAAACTTCTCCATCGGGGATTCAACAGCTTCACGCGGCGCATTGACAATCTAAAAAGATCAAAGAAAAGTATTCAGTAATTATGACAACCATTGGGATGCGGTCTTTTAAAACCATGCATAAGGGAAAAAGCCTTCAAAGTTTAAACAAATAATTAAATACCTAGAGCAGGAATAAAATAGTTGAAAATAAGAAACGAAGAAGCAGCAGGCTAAGTCTCACCAGTGCTCGGTTCCATGAGTTATCGGCACTAAACTGAGCAAGTACAATGTCACCCTTCTTAGGATTGAATGCGCCAATAACTGGAGCTTCTTGGAGATTGAGGGATGCAAGCTGTTGCTGAATAGAGGCTACTTTCTGATCCCCTACTGTCTGCACGTAAAACTTACCACCATCTAAGACTTCTGTAACAACTACCTGCAGATAAACATTTAGGAAATGTTACACACCAATTCAATAAAACATTTGAAAAGGAAATATATATTTAATCATATCTGGACCACCTTTAGCACTTCCTTCTGTTTGCCTTCAACAGCAGGGCTATTGGATACTTCCTCTCCCTCAACATAATTCTCCCAGATCTGCAGGAACAAGAAGTTTTCAGTTCAAGAAGCAAGAAGCACAGCTATCATCAGTAGTCATGAAAAGATGGCAAATAAGCAGCTTCAAAAAATTTCAATAACTGCAACAAAAAAAATATAGAAGAGGTTTTCCAGTTCATGAAATGAGAAGCAAAAGCTCACCAAGAGCCATAAAAAGATGACATATTTAGCCAAAATTTCAATTTAACAAACAGAAGACCAATAAAAATATAAAATAAGAAGTTCCCCGTTTGTGTGAAGTCAACCCGAGAAATCACCAACAGAGCCAGAAAAAGATGACAAATAATTAGCATCACAAAAAATTTGACAAATCTATAGAAGAAAAATAGAAATATAACACCATGAGGCTCCTACCTTTAGTTTTTGCCTTTTAGCAGATTTCTCAGCTTGTTCAAGAAGATGAACTTCAGGGATTCTGTCACTGCCAAAGGAAGTTTGTAGTTTGGCAAGACCAGCCTCGAGAAGAATCACTGCAGTATTAGTCCTTGATTCCCAGAGGGATCCCAAGAAAGTACCATTTCTATCAACAGTTTCGACTTCAATCTGTGTGAGAATATTTTTTATAAAAACCATGAAAACTAGAAGTGAGGAAAAAAGAAACAGAGATGCAGAAATAATCAATACCTCAACATCCCGTTGCATAATCTTCCGTCTCATTAATGAAATTGCTTCATCTGAATAAGGTTCACCACGCCCAGGGCACCTAACACCAGAGAGTGAAAAGGCAATACTACACGTCTCTTTGGGAATCAACAGCTTAAATCGATGTCCACTCAGGACATATTCAACAACTGCAGGTATCCTCCTACTCCTGTGCAGGAAAGGCAAGAAGTCTCTTGCTTTCTTGGCTGATGCCTGAAAAGAAATCAGCCTAGATTATAAGTCAGTGATCCAATGCAAAAGAAGAGGTTCATAATGGTTATATTTCTAACCGTGGTAAGATCTGTTATATGCATGGCAGGAGGATCCTTGGGTGAATGGACTCCTCTCTTCCCAGTAATAGCACGCGATTCAGCAGCAAGCAAGGCATCATAATAGCTTGATCTTTCCTCAAAATCTCTATGTCTAATCACTGTGCCATAGCCACGAGCAACCAAGAGCTCAGCAACATTAGTCCCAGCTGGCTGACTGCCATTAGTTGACGGAACTGGTGTTTCATCACCATCGCCCTTAGTGGGAGATGATAGGAAGACTGATCCAAAATCCATCACTCTTGAGTCTCCAGGGCCACCAGCGGCTGCTGGCCCATCTGCCAATGAAACCTTTCTAGAATATTCCATTTGCACATTCACCTGAAAAATACAATTGTAACTGTTATGTAAAATGAAAATTTGGTAATCAGCAAAACAAGGGAACACTAAAGAATTCATACTTGTCGGCCAATAAGACGTTGCCTAAGCAATTCCTTTGCTTCCCGTGCATGTGGGGCTGGTTTTTCATCTCTACGAGGGTTGCCCATTTTTGGACACCTAATGCTTGAGAGATTAACTCGTCTCTCTGCCAATGGACTGCCATATGGTACAGAATCATCAGCAACTATAATGCAGTCACCACTCACAACCTCCACCACCTAGAGAAGAACCACATTGGTGAGTAGAACTCAAACAAATGGAAAGTAATTTTGCACTAGTCAATAGTGGGGAAAAACTACCTTCCCAGTGAAGTTCTGATCATGAATTGCTTTTGAATTTGTGGCAGGGGGCACGTAATTTGTCCAGATCCTTAAACGGCTTTTCCTGGCTTCAAGCTCTGCAGCCTTCAGCCGCCGCTTAGCATCCTCTTCCATCATGTTTCCAGTCCAATCCATATATTTACCCAAACCCTGCATTCATGAGGGATATTATATATAGAGAGTGGCAAACGATTATACAAGATTCCCATACAACTGAGGGGGAAAAAAAGTATAGGCCCATCTTCAGGATCAAGAGGTAGAAAGATAAAGAGGTAAGACCACACAAAGGATATGGGGAAGTGGAGAACAAAGTAAATTCTCCATTGTTAGAACATCGACTAAAAATAAGCATTAATAAAAATAAGCATCTAAAATCACCGAAATAGTACGTACATTTGCTATAAGTTCCATTCCCAAGTCCTTGACTGATTCACCATCGGGATAATATACAGACCCAATCACAATGTTGTACTTATCTACACCTTCCACGACAATACGGACCTACAAACCTCTTATCCTTTAGCACATACTGGATACAAAGATGTGTGTATAACCACTAGTAAAACCATTCTGTAGTTACCTCTCTATTCAGAGTGTGAAGCTCAGTATAATATTTGGCTTCCATTGCAAACGGATCAGGTGCAACTTCACTAGCAGATGAGGCAGCAGCTGAGGCAGCAAGCCTCTGTGCAGAGGTTAAAGCTCGAGGCTCAGAAACATCTCCATTTGTCTCAACAGAAGCAGTTTGTGTTTCAACAACATTCTCTACAGCACCTCTTTTCCCCGTAGTCGGGCACTAATTCAGGAGGAAACAGATCATTAGGAAGAATATGGTGCTGCTTAGGGAAACTAATTCAGGAGGAAACACTACATAAGACCAATAGAAACAACATAAAACTTAGGGCAACTGCTGATTAAATTGTAAAACAAATACCTGGACTCCCGCAACATACACTTGGACAAAATGAAAATCTGGGAGCAAGTAGACACGAAGGGTACTGCCATCACGAACATACTCAACAATACCTTGCATGGGTCTGCCCTTGTTTGCAGCTAGCAGACCCATGCCATCAAAGTTATTATCAGTACCAATGGCAGAAGGTGGTAAATTTCTGATGGATGCCTCAGAAGCCCCCGGTTCCTACAATCAAAAACAAGAAGGGAAACTGCATTGAGTCACAAACAACTATAGTCCATAAACTATGAAAGAGAACAACACAGGAAGTCTAAACTCAAGTGTGCTGGATTTTTTTCTTGATCGTTATTGAATTAGGATAATGGGAAGCTTTAAAAACAGAGAGAACAACATTAACCAAAGAGCGGGAGCAAAAAGTGATACTCATCATTAAATAACAAGAGTGCATTTAGCACTCAACAAATAGAGTGCACATTTTCTTCTCCTGCAACAACTATAGAAGTCACAGGTCGATTTGAATGAAAGCACCTCTGTCAAAGAGCAATCTTTAAATTATATCATGACTGTTTAATTTAGGTAAACAACAAAAACAGAGAACTGCAGATTTACATAACATTGTCCAATAATATGCATTCATATCCAATCAACTAGAAAGGAGGAGTCTAGCTAACCTTACTCCATTTGCCCAGGCCTTGCTGTTTAGCTTGTTCCTCAGCACGTAGCAGATCAGCAAGAAAAGGACTAGCTTCTCCTTTATGCTGGCCCTGATCCCGGACCTGCATAGATTAGATGAATTTAACAACTGAACAAAAAGTAACAAAAAATCAAATACGAAAAACCTCTCTAAAAAAAGGCTGACCTTTGCCCAGCCTTCTGAAACAACTAGCAATGCAACATTTTTGTCACCAAGAAACACAGACCCAAATTCCCGACCAATGCTTGGCACTGTGTAATCTATCTTGAAAGTAACCTCCTATTAAACATTTTTTTAAAGAGCAAACAGAATCAGCTCCAGTAAGTGCAAATCAAAGAGACAACCATCTGAGCAACAGTAGCCCATCCATTTTGAAATACAGGAGACAACAAAAAAACACCTTTCCAATGCAGAGCTTTCTCAGATACTCCCTACTGTCCCAAGCAAATGGCTCATCAATTGTGCCTCGTCGTGCCTGACAAATTAAACACACAAAACTCAAATGAAACTCTACTTAAAGAACGCAGTTAAAATTATAGTATTGTAGAAATAAAGAGCAATGCGAATATATATACATTAATTCTAAAATCCAAAATTATCATTATTACTTCTCAGAAAGAAGTCAAAGCTTTTACCAGTCTGGGAGCCATAAGAGAAGACAAAGTAATAGTCTTTTCAGGTGGAGGACCGGGCTTGTTGCTAGTAATGGCCATTATCACCAAGCAGTCGCCGGATGTCACGGCCTTCACTTTTCCTCTGTACCATCCTGTAGACCCCGCTGTTGATGCTGATGATGCCATGTCAACAGCTAAGATCTAAAGCGATCACACGAGATAAACCAAATCAAAACCAAATCCAGGTAGAAACAGAAATCCAATACAGCAATTTACATAATTTTCACAAAAAATCCTTCAGATCCAAAACATTCACGCCATTGAAAGGTAGCAGAAATCAGCTAAAAACCACCAGCATACGCGAATCAGGAGCATGCAATGGCACTACACTGTTATCCGATCGAAAGTTAAAATACAAAAAACAGCTCGATCTGTAACCCGATGAGGTACACTAATCTGATCGATTTACATGCAGAGCTCGCGATCTTGCTAATGTAAACGAAAACGATGTCTGTCAGCTCAATTACCTCGATCTGACAATGATGTTAGTGAAGGAAGGAACAGAGGAAGGAAAAACAACACACGATACGACGGCGTATGGCAGAGCGGAAAACAAACTTGGAACAAACAGAGAAGGAGGGGGGTGAAGGGGGAGGAAGGGAGGGATATAAAGGAGGGAAGGAGAGGGAGGAGAATATTAAAATGCCCTTGGTGTTTCTGAAAAATTACGGGAGCTTTTGGTTTTGCTATATAATACTAATACTCCCTCCGTCTTCTAATAAAAGACGGAGGGACTAATTATGATGCTATGGAGTGCCTATCTTTGTCTAATCTTACCCGTTCGAGTGTTTGAACTTTGACGTATTGTTGGTGGGACCGGACATTGACGCCAATTGTGGTTGGGTTTTTTCTCTCTCTTTCTGCATCAAAATCTAACGCTGAATGTTTTTATTTACTAGTAACTTTTTACTTTTATTAGTACTACGAATAATTATATCTTTTGGGTGAAAAATGTTACTGCTACAAAAATCTAATTTAATGGTTGATGGTACTAATTTACTAAGTTTTGTCTCCTAACAAACTACTATTCCGGTCACCTTGAAATGCGTGCCGGAATAGTAAACGACATTTATTAAGGGACAGAGAAAGTAATTAATTAAGTTTATAAGAATAAAATTTTTTATAAAAAAAAATTGATAGATTTATGCTACTAATTTTACCTACCTTGCCTATGGATTATTATTGTTTCGAATTCATGACTTTGATTTACCTGCCATATGTAGCTTACTTTTAATTTTCAACTTAATTAGTGATCTTATAAATAATAAAACTTAGTTAGTGAAAAAATCCAGAGGTTTTAGATTTCTTATAAGAGAAATTATCTTATCTTATTTGTATTCTAATCGAAGAAGGAAATGAATTTGGAATTTCATATTTGATTAACTGCTAAAGAACTTTTCTCTCTTATTACTTTATGAAAAACTCGGAGATAGAAGTTCAAATCCTAACTCCTAAACAATCATAGTCAAATTATTGATTTCCTCCTTGTATTATGTCCTACATCGTTTTATAAACTTTTTTAATTAAAATTTTGATCTTATTAACTAATGAGATTAAAATTCATCGATTAATTAAGTAACTATTTTTGTAATGGAGGTGACGGTAATAGATATCAAATAATAGTAACTTATTTGTTATAAAATTATAAAACTGGCTTAAAAATGCAAATTCTCAAAAATCGTTGGATTTTATAATTATTTTATGTATATATTCCTTTATGATTTTATTTTATTTTGAAAATATCTATTTGTTTATAATGGTTGTTAATATCAAACAACTAACTCATTCTCGTAAATTATGAGATAAAAAAAATACTCTCGAGATATACCTAATTTCTCATATGTAACACAAATATTTAAATTTCTCAATTTCTTCACCTTTTAACAAAAAAGAAAAATCATAGAACAATTAAACGTGTCATTTGCAAGTATTTATGGTATGAGTATCTTTTACTTTACAATGCATCTCTTTTTTTAGCAATTTTTTTGGTTGTGATACTTTATTTCTTGAAAGTGGTCAGCAAAAATCAATTACTACTACTTATAGATAAAATACAAGCATTAACTTTTGAAAAGGAAATATCACTCCCTGTGGTAAAAGTAAGACTGTAAAAAGGGAATGTATAGTAAGTGCCACGTGAGCCATGACAAGACAAGTAAATTTTGAAAGTACATGATGTGACGAAAGGAGGGGTGGTAAATTGGTAAATTCCATTTTTCTTTTTCTCTTTTCTTTTTTTGCCTTTTACGACGACTTTTATGTTGGCGGTTTTTCTGTTCCACGTGGAAAACGCATGACCGTGCAACGATATGCTGTTGTTAGTGAGCACTGAGCAGCACGCACAGTCATGTATGTTGACTATTTGACCGTACGAGTTAGCAGTTTTTTTTACCCAAAAAAGAAAAAAGAAAAAAAGTTACTAGCAGTTCTACACCATCTCTTAATTACTACTAGTAGCACTTTTCCTCAGTTTACAAGTGTTAACAGTCAGAATTTTTGAATGACTTTTTTAAGAGCACTCTTTCGTGATTGAAGCTGAAGAGAAATTATAAAAAGAAGATCCAACTCCCTCCCTGCTTTGAATGAGCAGCCCACGAGGGTTATTTCATTTTCACCTCCACTTTCATTTGAATCTTGCTATTCTTTTTCTACAAGCAGTCATAATCTTACGATATAATCCAACACCATCATTTTTAGGTGAGGTTAAAATCTAAATTCAAATCGATAATGGTCAACCAATAAACCATATGCTTACTAGCTAATCCAGCACCATCTTCATCGCGGATCGTGACTTCTTGGTACCTTTCTTTATCATAAGGCAAAGATTCATCAAAAAGGACTCGCGAGATAATTGTCAATCTTTTTCCAGGGCTTCGCTTGAACAAAAAGAAAACAGTTGCTCATCCAAAGCAAAGCATGCCGATCATGTTCCATTACAAGAGACCACGTGCTTTGACCAAAAAAAAAACAGACAAATTTAAAAGCTGCAAAGCAACCCATTTCCCCATTTCAGTTAGCAACCTTTGTCTTGAAGCCTGGATGAAGGATCCATACCATCTATGCCAAAAACAAAGTAACTATTTACATTCATATAACCCTTTTCATTTGAAGTTTTTCTAACTTTCGTACAATGCAGTAATCACTGCCAAGAACATTTCAATGAGTATCCAAAAGTTAGTTATAAGCCACAATTTCTGGATGCGGGTCACTAAATCTTTAGTGACCAAACCTTCTTGCGGGAATGAGGACTACCGGTGGATCTGGTATGTTGTCATTTGGCACCAGATTATCGACTGGTGGATGTTGCTTATGATGATCAGTGACTGATTGGTAGGCCATCGCTAAAGCCAGAGCCTGCACATTAGGAAAGGAAAATTCTGGATTAGTAACATAAAGTCTTTAGATTATGTAACCGGATATGGAGTTTGTTAAGCTTACAATGTGGTCTTGGTTAGGAGCCGCATAAATGCCAGTGGTGATGGTTTTCCTTCTCCGAGTACCACCAGCAGGTACATCGGATATATTCTTGAATCCTGTCGGAACAACAATATCAGGCATCCCCACAAGATTTCCCAAGCTGACTTTCTCCCAATCAGTGGCGTTGCCAATGAAAGCATCAACAGTAAGACTTTCCTTCACTTCCTGAATCAATTTTCCACGCGCTCTTTGAGCCTGTTGACAGAAACAATGCTGGATGAATGGAGGATCTAGAAGTAGGGAACATGTCTAGTTTTGCTTTCTAATTTTCTACATTAAGCATTTTTATTGATAGCCGTGATCAAGACACGGTCGTGATAAGCCTAGGCCTCTGATAATAGTCTTGAGCCCTTCACATTAAAATGCTCAGCACAGCAAGGGACCCTTAAAGTCCAAAGTTACTATGCTCCCGTACCCAAAAGATCTAATTTTTATTTTTGGAAAAAAGCTCACTGGAATGTCACTTAACAGAAAACGTGTTCAATTTCCAGTATCCTCTGATTGCGCCTATTGCAATGCGTCTTTCCCTAATCTAGAAATGACCAGATTTTAAGGTGTGCGCTTAAAGAGAAACCTCCCATACTACTCAAAGGCTATGTGTAAAATTAAAGGTCCCACTCAATCAATTGTCAAACAGGACAAAAAGAAAAAAGAGTGGAAAACAAACCTGCAGATAATCCACAGCTGGAATAATACGTGCACGACTCAACTCTGAGGGCCATTGATCCTGAGCTTCATAAGCGTCATCCTGCCTCGTACGCTGCCACTCATCAAAATGAGCCAGCATTTCTACATCCATTGTGAAATTCAAGATGCCTTGGACCGAGTTGACGGTGTAGTTCAATTTGAAAGGAACCATATTGACACCTTTTGACTTTAGCACATTAACAACCTGAAAATGTCCAGCCCAATGAAGTTCAAGACTCTAGAATTGACAATAACTCAGTCAATAGACTCAACAGAAGAAGACAACTTTGTGTTAAAAGTTTCTTTCTTAATTCACAACAGTCATATGATCTAGTTACACAATATTTATGTTGATACTAATTCAGTGAAGCACACCAACCTCCATTTCCGCATCATCCATATATCCAACAGTAAGACTTTTAATGTCAACAGAAAATGGATCACCAAGAGGAATGTCCCTTGAGGAGAGATCAGCAGGATCCTTCCCACGAATAGCATCCAGAACAATGCCACAATCGAGAGCGCTTCTACAGAAAGGGCCAAGCTTATCCTGTTAGCCAATGCAATATAATTTCACAATTAGCACAGAACATTCAATAATAGGGATGACTCAGAGAACAACACAGGACATCACCAGGATTTCTGATATGCTCATGACACCAGTACGGCCAACAGTACCAAGCGTTGGGCGCAGGGCTGTCACACCACAACGAGCTGCAGGGTATGTAATTGATCCAGCTGTTTCCGACCCAATTGCGAAGGGCACCATACCTGTTCAAGAATCCTTTTTAGTATCCCAATTGTCGGATGCCCAAAAACTTTGCATCTTATGATTTCAAAGAAAAAGATTTGCTTGACAGGCTAATCATCGACAGCTTCCACCATCATATACTTTCCATTCATGAGAAATTGAAAGTGGAAACCCAAAATAGAAAACAGGATGACAACAAATGAATGTGGATCCAAACAGTCAATGCACAAAATCAGAGGAATACCAGCCGAGGTGCTCGCAGCAGGCCCAGCTGATGACCCGGTTGAAAAATCTTCAATATTCCAAGGTTGTCCTGCCTCCAAACCAGATGTCATCATATGCAAGCGATCCAGAAACAAGCTTGGCAACAAGAACGGCCCCTGCAGACTTCAACCTGTGTTCAACATAGCAAAAGTGAATTACCTGAATCTAATGTTATCAACTGTAATGGCAAATTCCGAGGGTTTTACAAATATTTGGTACCTCTTGTAAACCCAAGCTTCAGTGTTAAGGACTTGATCCTTGAAACTTCTTGAACCCCAAGTTGTTTTGTACCCAGGTACAGCTATAATGTCTTTCAGTCCATAAGGTATCCCATGGAGGGGTCCTACAAGATGAAAAATCAAAGTTTAATTCAGTAATCAATGCAACAATAAATACGAAGAGCCAGGTTAACAACATAAGATGCAGAACAGAAAGAAAAAGTGGATGAGTTGACGATCCCTATGGGTTGCAAGTTGCAGCTCAGAAAACCACGTAATGCATATTACCTACCGGGCTAATATTGTAATTTGAGTGTTTGTTGATGTCCAATATGAAAAAACCTTAAAGCAATGCAATTAGCTTGCTAATAGTTCACTGATATTGCAAAGATGGTAAACTTTAATGTCAGGGAAGAAGGTGATTGTACTATTCTAGTCATCTTGATATTGGCAGATATGTGTTCTACCCAAATATACTCCTTTGGAAAGTAATTCATCGGCTTCTTTCGCTTGGCTGTAAGCTAATTCATCAGTATATGTGATCACAGCTTCAAGAGCACGATTGTACCTGAGAATATTCAAACATTGCAGCACATGGGTAAACTGATGAATTTGATTTGGCTTGATCTAAACAAATGAATGTGAAAACTACAAGGGACCAACTGCACTGTAGTTTCTCCCTTTTCTATTACCTCTTTAGTCTCTCTAAATAAATTCGCACAAGCTCCTGAGAATTTATTTGCTTAGTCCTTATCAGTTCCCCCAATTCAAGAACCTGTCAAGAACCAACATAGTTCAGAAATGGACCCATAAAGACAGGACTAATACATACTGCAGCACTAAGTACTAACTTACACTCATAAATGCAATATCTTCGTCATTTATCGGTTTCTGTACGCCAGACAGAGTAGGATACTTGAATCTTTTGCTTCCACTTTCAGAGTGGTCGTGACTCCACTCGGGATTAAAAACCAAACAAGATGGGTTGTGCAATCCTCCATTCTCAGAAGTAACCAAGTCCCGGTTCGCCTTGATGATCGGCAGATTCAACTCTGTAGCATCCTTCACAACATCAACTATCTAAACCAAAAAGCACACTCTTCCATAAGCACTAATTTGATTTCAAGAACACATAAAAACAACAAATACTAAAAAAATTCAAACAAGTAATTAATAATCACCTTAGTATCATTGAAGAAATCAACACCCATAGCTTTACATGCATCTCTAAGTTTTGAAGCTTTATCAACTCTCTCCGCATATTGGCTGGTATTAACCTCACTGTCCTGATCAGACAAATAGGAAGTAAAATCCTTCAAAAATGTCAAATGTATACATTATCACGCCCATGATTAATGGGTTTTACCTGGACTTAACACTGAACCACAACTTTCTCACGTAGTTTCCCCACATTTTTAAAAAGAATCCCCTGTTTACACTTGCAATTAGGGTAAAAGGTATCACACCAATCCGAATTGAAGCATTAAGGAATCAGATGAAAAGGCACCGTACCATAAGAAAACGTTACCGTTGCGCTGGAAATGCCGGGACTGACGAGCTGACGGTTTGATTGTTCCGGTAGTGGGACAGAAGCGCGGGATTTACTGCAAAAGGAAATATGAGAAGGACCAAAAGGAAACAGCAGAGGCCGCGTGTCGATCCTAATGGAAGGGAAGAGCAGACGTCGACCGCCATAGCTGCCACGTAGAGTCTCGATGCTATGCAACAGTCAGTCCCCCAATTTTTAGTTGCTCCACCGCTGCACCGCTGCTTCTTCCCGTAGCAATGACGTCACTCCACTTTGGTCAACCATTTGACAGACTAGTTTGGACTTTTCTGCCGGCAATTTTTTCCCGGGAAAAACACATTTATCCCCATCTTTGTGAATGTTTTTCAATTAAGTCCTCATATAATGTAAATCTCAATCTAGTCCTCATATAATGTAAATCTCAATCTAGTCCTCGCGTTTGTCAAATTCACCTCAATCCTATCGTAATTCTTTGTTTTTATAAATTCTTTTTTCTATAGACAAACTTTATCTAACCTATGCCTAAGCAAATATATTATTCTAATTATTGTAGGAGACAGTTTCATGCCAAATTAGTGATTTACTTAAAAACCTAAGCAATAACTAATTCCGGTATGCAAATTGAAAAGTTTTATACCCTAATACCAGTTCAACTGTGCTAATGATTTTTTTTATTAAACAAATAATTAATATAAATAGCGAGTCACAGCATAAATAGTAAGTTACATTTCTATGTGTCTAGATTAATATAATTATTACAAGTGTGAAAAAAAAAGTTTTTTTGGAGAACAAAAATAACAATATTAAAGAGAGGGACGAAATTGATATTAATTTTAAAATTGATATTAGGCTGGGATTTAACTATAGATGCCTTTTATCCATTTTTTAATTTTTTTTCTCCCGATGAATCATTTTGCCGGCGTAGTTAAATGAAAATTCAAATCGAGTATACGCAATTTGTTGTTTAATTAGAGATTTCATCCCATAGAATATTATAATTATAGTAATAATAATATAAAGTAATAAAGCAAACAAAATGGACTTTTTAAAGCTTAAGAATAATTTGAAGTATTTTTAAGCTGAGTAGACTTGGGTTAGGAGGACCACGCTGTCTTGATTCAATATACTAGTATTATACTACTCTCTCTCGTACACGTTTTTTGCCATACAAGTAGCACGAATCCATCAGTACCTTTTTCTCATTTTCTATTCGTCCCACCACAAGCGCTAGCTGGATTTAAGGCCAGGGTTGGATTGACGCTCTTCTCGTCTCCTCCTTCTCCCTCGGCAAAAGCCACGCGCAGTACCACTCTCCTCTCGTAGTCTCTCCGCTCCAGTTACAGGAAAATTGTAAGCTGATTCCTTGACAGTTTCTGAATTGATCAAAGTTTGTTTCTTTTTTCTTGCTTAGCTTTATCGTGCGCAAAAGGTGATTATTTTTTTTAATGTAGTTTGATTGGGATTCCTGATGGGCCTGTCGTTTAATCTTTAGCTTTTTTGTTGATGTGGATTTCTTCCTTTTAATAAAAAATACCCTTTTAGTTTGTCTTTTGAAGGGTTTTTTTCATTTTTGAGGTTTAACAATCGGTTCCCTCTCATAGAAAAAGTTGCAATCCCAATGTATGCTGCAAAGTGTTGCTAATTCTTTATTGTAAAAATGAGTTTGATTTTGATATTAAAAGTTGGGTCCTTTAAGTGTTTGGGAAATAGTAATGGATCTATTTTATATTTTGTTGGGAATGGACATGGAGATAACAGTCAGATGTTGCTATTCATGAACTTTTAAAGCTTAAAGGGGACCTCCCTGTGAGCAAGAAGGAGGTTGCTTTTCAGTAGACCTCCATGGATCCTGGACATAATTGAAATGAATTTGGTGTAGTTGAGATTGATGAATTAGAATCCAAATAAAAAAATGACTGCACTTAAGATTTCTTTTGACTCTGTAGTTTGGTTTGATTTTCACAGAACATATCCAGTCAAGGCTGATACAGATTTGTTGAAGAAATTGTCTTTTCTGTGTTTCTCAGACCATGCTTAAGATCCCAGAGCATCAGGTTGCGGGTCATCAAGCTAGTGATGGGCTTCTTGGCCCCCTCACCGATGATTCTGGGCGTTTTTACAAGCCTCTTCAGGGTGAGGAGCGTGGCTCAAAAGAGCTGTCCTTCTACTCGTCATTCTCTTCGAATACAAGGGTTCCGGATCACATCCGCAAGTTCTTTCCTGCCTTCTACGGGACTCAGATTTTAGAGTCATCTGATGGATCTGGTCTGCGTCCCCACATTATCTTGCAGGATTTGGTTGCGGGCTTTTCATTTCCATCCATCATGGACATTAAGATTGGTTCCAGAACATGGTACCCACAAGCGTCTGATGACTACATTCAAAAGTGTCTTGAGAAAGATAGACAAACTAGTAGCTTAGCATTGGGATTTAGAGTATCTGGGTTACAGGTACATGGAAACCAAGAGTCTGGATACTGGAAGCCAGAGAGGAAATTTTGCAGGGATCTTAGTGCAGATGGCGTGAGATGGGTTCTGAGAAAGTTTGTCTCTACCAACTCTCATGCTGATCCAAATTCAGATCCTGACTGTTCCTTCGGATTGAGTGTTTATGGTGGTTCGAATGGGATTTTAGCCCAATTATTGGAGCTGAAGGCGTGGTTTGAGGATCAAACCATCTATCATTTCAATTCCTGTTCTGTTTTCTTCCTGTATGAAAAGGAAAAATTGCTAAAAGGGGGAGGCTCAGGTGCTGTGGTTAAGCTTATTGACTTTGCTCATGTTATGGAGGGAAATGGTGTTATAGATCATAACTTTTTAGGTGGGCTTTGCTCTTTAATCAAGTTCATTTCGGAGGTCCTTACTGGTCCTACTCCTGCAGATGAGTACACAGCCAAAGCATATCTGCCAGACTCTATGGCGGACTCTACCAAGAGTCGCAGCAGTAGTGAGGAAACAACTACACAGTGAACTTAGCGGTCATTATGTCTGAGGATTTCGTTTTATGTTGTGTTATGCTTAGTTGAGTTCGATAGAACTGAGTTACTGAAGAACTTTCAGTTCAGTATGTACTTTTACTACTTGTGCTGGGGAATATCATTGACTGTTAACCCCATTCAATTTTATTGTTGATGATATTGTTATTACGCTTATGTCGTAACCTTTCTGCTCCTCCATTGGATGATAAAACAGAGTTGTTAATTATAGTGTTGATTCTTGGGGTTACATGTTTGGAAATGAAGGTTGAGAGGCCTGAAAGATGCCAATGAGCTCTTTTCTAAGAGCATTTGTTGTGCACGAAAGGTGAAGAAAGAATTGATGAATGACTTTTTTCCGGTCTCACCAGGTGTGCTCTTTGTCCTTTTCGGAGGAGACTAATACCATTCGAGCCCTTGTAGGAGTCTGAGTGTTTTTCCGGCTGAAAACTGCTCCCTTCCTGCAGCACTTAGGCCCGGTAATCAACTCAGGCATCCTTTATTTAAGGAGCAGCTTAAATTTAACTCCAAATTTGTTCCTTAGTATTAGCTTATTGGAGTAACATTCTTTGTCCTAAGGTCATATGTTACATTCATTAGGCCCAGTTGCTGTCCTTTTGTGGCAAGTAAGTTTTGCTGATTGAGGACATTTGGACAAATAATAGAATTTGCTGCAAGCAGAGGAGAGCTTAGACAGCAACATCAGCTGGGACAATTTGGCTAATATAGTAAGATATAAGTGTTATCAGCCAACATTAAACATATTTTCTTGCAAGATAATCCATTGGAGTCCAGCAGTGAACTCCAAGCGTCAGAAAAAAACTTATATTTCTTGCAACCTCTTGGCACTTTTGTATATAATGGCAGAGAAAAAATGCTCATCAACTTCACAGTAGCATGACCAAGATGAATTTCTCCCTTCTCTTTTCCATTATCTTGTGCATTAGCGTTAAAATCTCCTCTGCAGATTCTGATAATCTTCGGGATACTTGTCCTGCAACTACAACAAGTGAACAGGATCTGTACATCAACGGTTTCCCCTGCAAGAATCCTAACAGCATCAATGCTTCAGATTTCATGTCATCATCTCTCCGTGAAGCTGGCGACACCGACAACTTCCTTCGTTCCTCAATGAACATCGTCACAGCTGCAAATCTCGTTGGATTGAATACCCTTGGCCTGTCTGTTGCTCGGACTGACCTCGAGGTGGATGGTATGGTGATGCCTCATTCGCACCCGAGAGCTGCAGAGATGTTCTATGTCAGCAAAGGTGTGGTCATTGCGGGTTTTATAGACACCAAATCGAAATTGTTTCAGAAGAAACTCAATGCTGGAGACGTGTTTGTTTTTCCCCGCGGTCTACTCCATTTCTGTTTCAACAATGGCTATGAAAGTGCTGTTGTTTACTCAGTTCTTAACAGCCAGAATCCAGGAGTGGTGACAATTGTTGATGCAATGTTTGATTCTTCTCAACTTGACCAAGAGATGGTTGGTAAGCTGGTGAGAAAAATCAAGCTAGCTCATGCGTTGGAGAATAACGGCACTTAAAAGTGACTTTGTTCTAATGCATTCCGTTAGAACATCAGCGATGACAGTTCCAGTTAGATACTGTTTTACATTTCAATCCTGTACATTGGATTCATGTTTTTAATGATGCCACTGCCTCGTGATTATATAAGAAATGAAATTAGTTTTACACATTAACTAGTCTCGTTTTGTGCTATGTACTAATGCTAGTTAGGGAATTATGGAGAAAAAAAAATGCAATAATTAATATATACTTTGTCTTTATTTAATAAATTAATTAATATATAGCTGTGGTATATATGGTCAATGACTTTTACCTAAAGTTATTACTAGTCAGGATTCGTGGTTAGTTCACAGCAATTAACTGTCCCATGAACCCTTTATTTAATTTTAAAAATATATATTGAATTCAGGTCTGGGGACTCATTTGCTAGTCCCGTTTATTAATAAGATTCAACTCGTAGATCTATTTTGCCACCCCTATATGTATTTAAGTTATAGTTATGATGAACATATTCATTCTTTCTATACCCATAATTTCATCTTAATTTTATAGTTTTGAGATTCAACATAAACTCTAATTTTAATTTAGATTTTGGTGAAATAAATAAATATTTATATAGTTAGGTCACCTCTTTCTTTCTAATATGAAAATACATTTTCTGGTCCTAAAACTACTAATTTTTTGTTGAAATTATAGATATATTAAACATAAAGAAGGGATATTAAGCCCCACTTATTCTTTATATGTTTATTTTTTAAATTAAATAAATATAACTGTAATAATAATTATATATATATATTTTTTAATATGTTTACTTAAAAGATCTAAAAATATTTTTCACTTAAAAAACATCTATTTATGTTCTCCATAAAGGTGGAAAGCCATTTACTATTTTTTCTATTATTTTTATTATAATTGTAATTTATCGCTACTTATCCTATTACACTACTTCAAAAAAATTTACTAAGGTGCCTTACAACGTTAGCATTGAAGACCATTTTTTTTCCTACTTTTCACCAATATTTTGTTTAAAGTAATAATAATGATAATAAAAAATAAATAACCTTAATTTATACTCCTCTGTCTTTTAATAACAAACATTAAAGGTAACATCGATAATAATAGTTGACCTATAGCTAATTAAAAATCTTGATTATGGGTCTACATGATTTATATTAAATGTTCTTGAGGCCTTGATTGCTTATCGAACGAATTTTACAATATAATTTTAAAACTCTCGCTCACACCAATTTTTTTTTGGGGGAAACAAACCAACTTGAAGTTTGCTAGTAAAACAACTGCCTTAAACCTTGGGCCAGGCCCAGCCCAACCCAATGATCAGGCCGCCTCATAAAGCTCCTTGCACATCTGCTTGCAGTATTCTTTTTCTTTCATTCCCCCCTCTTTTCAATTCCGACTGCACATTCCGCGCCAAAGAACCACAGCAAAAAGAAAAATGGTGCTCCTGTGTTTCGTGCTCGACCTCTGCAACCTTTCGCCTCCATTGCTCAGAGACCTGAAGCAGGTACTCAGCCGAATACTCCCCTGATTTCCAATCGAAAACCTATAACCTTCTCATTACTTCCATTGATGGTATGGATTTGTGTCAGTGCTTGTTCCAGCTCGCTAACTTCTACGCAATCTCGTCTTCTTCACGGCACCAATCGGAATCCATCTCCGAAAAAATCGGCTTATGCTATCTCTTTAAGAATCGCTCTTCTTCCTCTGTCGAGGTACACTCATTTTCACCACTTCAGTACCTTTCTTCTTCTTATTCTTGTTTTTGAAAAGGTTAACCGTCTTCCATGGAATAGGTAAAATTCGCGTATACTCCAAGGGGAAACTTCAGCCTCCGTGATTTCCATCACGCCATTAACAACTTACCTAACCATGCCTTCTCTCCCGAAATGGACGACTCCGGATCTCTCTGCGCGCCTGGTATAGTTACTCATGCATTCATTTAGACTGGTGGTTCTTGTGACGTGTTTGTTGTGTTGACCTGTGTGATTTATGTTTGTGCATTTTGATTTAGATGCCAAACTTTCGTTCGTTTTGAGTGATCAAGCACTGTATTCTTGGGGAGATAAAGATATTATGAGAAAAGTAATTGTTCTGAGCTCATCTGTGCCGAATCACATTGACTCAAACTTGAAAAACACTCTAGCAGTAAGCCAAACCAACTCACATTTGTATGTGCATACCCCTGTGTGGAGTTTTTTTGGCAAAATGCGGTTAGATTTTATTTTTCAATGTGATTTCCTTTGTGTTTAATAGGATGCTGCGGATAAATGTGTGTCGGTGGAGTTCGTGTTGTTTGAGCAAAGTTCAAGTCATCTCACCAACATGCAAGAGAATGTGAACCGCTTTGGTCAAAGTTTTTCTGATCTTGATAATTGCTCAGTTTGTACTCATATCTCAGGTTCTGCCCTCATACCATTTCTTGTGCCTTACAATACTTTGGTTTTATTTGAGTGATGTGCATGGTCAATTGAGTGATAGGGCTAAATGTCTGTTGAGTTTCCATCAGATAGAAATTGCATTACGTGTATGTACGAACACATGAATGCTGTGAGACTATATGTTCTCTGATGCAAATTTGTTGACATGGAATAAAATTGCAGATGGTAGAGTATTTCATGGCTTGGTGAAGAAATGGCTGCAGGATTTGAAAGACGATATGGAGGAACCATTGCAAGCTCGGTTTATCTTTAAGAGTGGTATCATGGGGGCTTGGAATCAAATGTGCTGCAGCTTGTCAGCATCTGTGGGTCAAATTGTTGATGGTTTCAATAGTTGTAAGGTATCAATTTTGAGCCTCATTTTGAATTTTTTTACTGTATGGTCCATTTTCCATTTTTGCTGTTATTTTGGATTTTCATGTTGGTAAATCTCTTGTAAGTGGATGTATACTGCCTATAGACATGCAGGTGTCATGGTAGTGTCTTAGACAGTGGAGCAAAAGGCAAAGTTGATGGTCTTTCTTGTCCAGTCTCAGGCAATGATCTAGGAGCATCTGATGTGATGGAAAATTCAGTGAAAATTGGAGATAGGACAGTCCTGTTTATGCCATCTTTCCAGAGCTCTATGAATCTCCAACATGTTTCTTTACCCATAGACTTCAACATTATTGAGAGGACTAACCTGGGATCTTTAAGTGAAGGTAAATGTCATGAAGCAAACTCTTATCTTTCAACATGTTGAGCATATATTGTCCTTATTGTGCTTTCTAAAGGTTTGACTGCGTAAGTCTTTCATTTTGTTGCCACTTTGGTATTTATGGATTTCTGGATGACATTTTAAAGCTAATATTCTGGTGGCATTATTCCATTTATATCTCCATGTTTAGTTCTTTTCATTATATCTGAAGGCTGAAAATTTTTCTTTTTTACTTTTCCCAATTTTAAACTAGGTGTTATAATTGGATCCTCATACTTTGTAACTCCATCAGCTTGCTATGACGAGACAGAAACTTCTTTAGATGAATTTGACCAGCCAGAGCATAATTTTCAAAGTACGTGGAGGCCTTATTAATACAAGGGAACTTGAGATTTTGAAATTCCTTAAATTTCCATAATGACCTCAAGTTGGTATACAATCTGATGTCCTTGATATGTTGTTAAGTTTCTGTGTAAATCTTCAAAACGGTTGTCTTTCTAATATAGATGTGGTTGCCAGTTTTTCAAGGGATTTGCAATGCTCTGCAGTCAATGGATCAAGCATTGGTGTGCTCTTCCTATTGTAATGTCCAAACCATGCGGCAAGGAGACCTCCAATTCTATTATATCCTCCAGCCTTCAGAAAACGGGCCAATGCTTCTCAGGGTGAAGCTTTTCCCCTTTTGTCCTTGTATTTATTTGTTTATTTTCTTCTTAAATTCTTTCCTTAGTTTAGCTCTTTTGCTTCTGTGCAGTAGGAATGACAGATCTTTACTTGTCTAATCTTCCCGAGTCAGTGTCTTCATTGTTTCTTTATTGACAAATTATAGTAGCGCATGCAGCGCCTTGCAGGATCAGAAGAAGTCTTGCCTTTGCCCGAGCTTAGTCGACTTGCTGATGCTTCAATAACCAAGGAGGTTCTGGATTCCATTCAGGCCTCTTTATTAAAGGTTGATCTCATCTTCAGGCCGATGGATCTACATTATCACTGAATTATATACATGTCTTCCACTCAATTGAATCCATTTTTGTTGACCTAAACAAGTGTTTTATTTTTGTTCTTTAAACTGCCTTATAATGGCTTTGATAACTCTTTTTGCTTTTCCGTTTCTCTTTACCTTAATTTTCCCAAGGTGGAATTAAGAGACTACAATCCCGTCCTGCATGAGAGAGGCTTCCATCAAAAGCTGAACTTGCTGATAAAAGAGAGCTTACAATTTGGGTATGCTCTACCTCTTAGATACGAAAAATTCTCATTGAAGTTTTTGAGCTGATGGGCAATGTTGAGTGCTTCAAAGTGGTTATGCTCTAAAATGTTGAGTGCTATTTTGTAAAGTGCTTCAGTTTAAGATTTGAACACATGCGGGCCCTCATATTCCACGCTGCTTCTATACAATTGTTTTGGATTTAGCTTGGCTTGGATACCAATCTTTATCTCAGTTACAAACCACTTACATTGAACGATATTATTTATCCTGATATTTGCTTTGATCCCTGATTTCCAGGTCAATTCCACCTAAACTGAATGAGGCAAAATCGAAATCGAACTTGAACCAACTGGATTCTTCAGAATTGATTGCAACAGATGCCATGCTCGCGGAAGATGAACCCCCGCATTTGGATATGACAGCTAGAAAAGACAAAACCTCGATGTCTATTGCAGAGGAATGGCAGCAGCTGGTTGTCAATGATGTCCCCAAAATATACTCTCCCACTTGTGTCTCCAAACCAAACATGGATTTCATATTGATCTCCCCACCTGACGCTAATAAGCAGTTGGATGCAAAAACTTCAAGGATATTAGAGAGACTGGAGGTACCAAGGCAGCTAAAAACAAAGAGGGTCTCTCCAAATGTAACAAGTTGTGGCATTATAGAAACAGGTCTGCCAACCAAAAAGCCACTGATCCCATTTCATCCCTCCCAGACAACTGACCAAAATTCAAGCCAGTTAATGAAACCCAATTTCCAGAGGCTAAAAAGGAAACACAGATAAAAAAAGGCAGTCATCTTTCCCGTGGGCAGAGTTATTCTTGCTGAAGGGATGGATGAGGTTAGTAACACTTGCTTTTTATTCTTCTAACAATTCTCCTACTGTTATCATGCATGTGAATGTCATGGGTACTGAATTGGAAAACCTCTGAAAGGGCTTCTGCTTGTCATACTCAAAGATCTTATCATATTACTTTCCAAAAAAAATAGTGTATATTATCATATTACAGTTTTAGACTGACACTTACTATTCTACCCAAAACTTGACAAAGAAAAAAGGAGAAGCTTTACATTCCTCTTTGTATAGACAAACGTCAGGGAAAAGCATATAGGCACACTCGGGCATGTTTACTCCCCAACTTTTTTGGCTGGCCGCCCCTCAATCATGCAACCCACTGTCCCACATATCCATCATATATTGTAATTTTCTATTTGTAATTCTAAACCAAACCCAATGGGGACGGGGATCTTGGTAGCTAGGCGATGAAGAGTGGGATCAGGGTGTCCCGTGGTGGGTTTCATTTCTTTTTATCTTCACCAGATTAGAAGTTTTCTTTATGGAATTCAAACTTAGTGTCTGTGTTATGAGAGAAATCCAAAGCTAGCTGGCGAAGCTCCTTTGTTAAAGCTGGTGCCCCACAGTAAAACACCCCTGCAATCGCAAAAAGGATCACTTATCTTAATCGGCTCTTTTTTTTTAAAGTGAAAAATAATGCTTTGACGTCATACTATACAAGGACCCGTCTGATTTTCTACTTGATAACAGAGAGCTTTTTCCTCTTTCTATTTGGAATTCTAGAACCCCAAAAAATTAGGTTTTTTTTATACATCTTTTATGCATGTGGAGAGGAGTACTGGGCCATAATAAACTTCCTATTGCAAACTTTCCAATGGGTAGTGGAGCACATGGTGGGAAACTACTGTCTGAAATAAAGGTTTATCTAACTGTGATATTGACTTGCAAAAGCCTAACACCTCATTAGTATTGTAGCTTTTCCATCTTTTTAGTAGGGACCGACAGTATTAAAGAATTCCTTAGTGTTCAAAGCACTTAAAGATTGATTGTGAGCACTAGTGCTGGGTTAAGATAACTAACTAACAAAGCAAAGCAAATGATTAGGGAATAGAGAACTGGACTTACCGACTCTTTTCTTGGGATGATTAAGAGCAATGCGCTTGTAAACATTCCGCCAATTAGGCTTGGCAAAGTGAGACTTGACCCTTGTCCCTGATACGATATCGACACCATTTTTCGCATGATTCAAGGACTGAAGCATGGCAATGAGGGCGGACCTCGCATCGCCTTCTTCATAAACACTGGTGCAATAGTTGTGGAGCTCTATGACATGATTGTGGTCTCGTTCAGCTGCCTCATTCATCACCCCTTTAAACCAGTCAAAAGACCCTTGCTCTCTAGTTACCCAATAGAAATACGCCCTCCTCGTTCTAAAATTATCTTTCCTTTTTTGTGCATTAGGACTTGGAATTCTTTGTTGCACGTTACCATTTTCTAAGGCATCATTCTCTTCGTCTTCAATGGCCCTAATGTTATTCACTATGTCCTTGACAATGCTGATCATTGGAGTCGCTCCGATTCCCAGACCGACGAGCAAAACCACCTCGTATTTCTGATAGTCTTGTGCTGGTGCTCCGTACGGTCCATCAATCAAAACTCTTGGGAAACTGTAGTTGATTTTGGATAAAATCCTTACGTTAGTATAAACAAGAAAAAGAAAGCATTTTTATTTACCTAAAGAAAAAGAACTTCATAATAGTCTATCAAGATCCAGTGAGAGATTGTGTGCATGTGTTTGTTATATGTCCCCGTCTGACTCTATGGTGGTTGGCCTTTGTGGTTAAAACGTGTTCAATTACTTGGATTTTAATTTTCAATGATTGGTTTTCTTGGATGTAAAATCCTTCTAGAATCTAGACAGTTGTATGTTAATTTGTGCATCAAGTAATTTATTGCATGTCCTAGGATTGTCCTTCTGCGATTCGGATACACCTCCCCATGGCCATTCATTCAAATAAACTAGGTCTGCATCTATCTAATTAATTAGTCATCGATGTTAATCCTATTATTTGTCCTCTTCTGCTGCAATTATATAAATAATTAGCGAGGGATGCGATAATTATCAACGTGATTAACTTAGATAGTGACGACAAGATTGCACATCGAAAGGAACATTTATTTTTATATGATTTTTGGAAAATCCTACCGGTCCAAGATGAGACAAACCGACACATCACAAAGAATGACTCACCATGAGCAACCCATTTGCGATTGATTGATCTTTAACACCTGGTAGCTAAGCTATAAGATAGACTAATTCAAATTGTGTTGCTCTTTTGGGGCAGGTATATCAGCAATGACTGTGCTGTTTACCCAACCACTCCAGATTCTGCTAAAAAAGTAGGTTGACTTAACCTTATGTTAACCATATGTTATTATGCTTGTCACGTACCTAGCATGATGTTAGTGGACATACGTGGGTTTTCTTCTTAAATGGTTTCATATTTTAAATTAATCTATACTTGCATTGATAAAACCTTGATTTGTTGGGTTAATTTGCATTTTTTGGTCGGCAAAATGCCGGAGTTTTTGTGGTCGAGATATTTTAAAAGGTCAGATATTCAAATCAATTTATCAAAGGAAAAAATCCTGATTAAACTGACTTACTCTGGAGTGTGATTGCAGCCGTCGGCTCTGAGGAGTCCACTTCTTCCTGTAGGAGGTGGCTGACATTGCTAAGAAACCAAAATGCAACTTTCAGTTAACCATAACAAAGTTACCATAACAGATTCTTGAAAAATACAGAAAACAAAGTTTGTTCAGACGTTTTCTTCACCTTTGAGAATACTGTTCTAAGCTGACCAGTCCAATCACCAAGAGTCCTTATATGAACACTTAAATAATTATCGTCCGGGGCAGAAGTAATAGAAAATGGGTGCCTGTATTAACATGTAAATTACCATTAATAGGGATGAAAGTGCTTAATTAGTGGCAAATTTCTTTTTAATTAGTATCTGTTACCATACCATTCAAATGGAGAGATTGCAGCACAGTTGACAAACATGTACTGTCCACTCTTGTATCCGAATCCATGCGGCTTTGACATATGCAGTGCTAACACGTTTCCAGGATAAATAGTCACCTTCAATACAATAATATAAACCCAGTAGAACATATTAAGGCCAATTTATGACTATTAGCCATTAGGCATACATGGTACCCACATCTATATATATATAATCAAGCAATTGCTTGTACCTTTCGTATAGTAACAGCCTTGATGCTGGATCTTAGTGCCCTAATCAATCTTTCACAAGCATAGAGAGTGACAGGAACGGCCAAGTAAATCCAAGTCTAAAACATTACAGAAAAAAAAGTCACTTTGGGGTTAATTCTAATCGAATTTTTTTTTATAGGTAGAGCCGTAGAGGTGATATTAACAAGAAACAGAAAAGAAAGTGAAAGGAGAATGTATGACCAAGCACTTACTGTTTTCTTGTACCATGTATGAGTCAAGTAGAGGTGAATCCCATGCACAATCAGCAAGGTATACACAATTACGAAGAGGTGGTGAGAATACCAGAAAGCATTAAACCCAGTTAGCTTCTTGAGGAAATTAGGCAATTTGAGCTTGTTTCTCCTGAACCAAGGAGCAGCAAGAGTGAAAGCAATTGCCATCAACACAACCATGACAATACCAGTCACTCCTTCCACTGACTTGACAAAATACCAATAATTTGAAGGTTGAGTTCCAAAAAATGGCTCCATCAATTCCCACTTCTTTTCATCTGCATGAAGTAGTCTAGGGAAGTCACATGCCAGATGAGAAATCCCATGGATACCAACCCCAACTGCAATCCCCATTGCTATCACCTACACAAACAGAACACCGCACTCAAATAAGTTGTCTTCTGGTAGCAAAAGTATCAGCAAGGACTCGAGTTTGAGGGGGAAAAGTACCTTGTGGAAATTAAGGTTGTCATCAAAAGGAACTGCAACACCTAACTTTGTCTTATTCCTGAGCCAGGTGATGGTGTTTCTGCAGACGGGTAGTAGAATTATAGCCATATTCAGTTTCAGTGTCTCTGCTGCTCCTTTCGCCATGCAAACACAATGACCCATCACCTCGAATGCCTCTCTGCGCCGGTACTGAACATATTTGTACGCAAATAAACCAGCCATAACCGCAATCCACAGAGCCATTACCCAAACTCTCTTCCAGTTATCTAACAAGAAGTACTTAGTCTGTCTGCACCATCTCCTTACTGGGTTGTAGTCTATAGTTGGCTTCAGCTTCTGGCTAAGCATTTTGCTCAGGTTTCTGCTCTCTCCTACCGTTCCTACCGCGCCGGATTGGCTCAGTCCTTGAAGCAGAAGCGTTTCTAGACTCTCAATCTGGTTTTAGGACAAGAAAGAAAACAATATACATATACTAGGCTAGGCAAAGGAAAAGAAGAATCTTTTTTAATACATGAGTTGGGTTAATTTTGTTTGTTTACCATGATGTAGCCACGATTCTCTGGATCTAACTCCTCCATGATCAAGGCTGCATATTCCTCAGCTTGTTTCTGGAGAGTGGAGAGTTTGTTTGCAGAAGCACTAAGTGTGATAATCTGCAAATTAATGTAAATTATCTTGTTAATTAATTAGCGCTTTGATTAAAGACCAACTATATTAAATTCATAATTTAAATTGAGAAAAACTTTCAGAAACTAAAAGGCTGTACCTCTCTGATTTCCTGTTCTGTGATTCTGCCATCTGCATCTTTATCAACCCTGCATTTTCCCCCCCACTATCTCTTAAGTTTCAACTCCAAAAACCAATGAACACATCCAAGTATACAATTCCAACTCAAGGAAAGAAAGAGCAGAAGAGGAAAATGAATCAAAGAAGGAAAATTTACATGTCAAAGAAAGTTTGAAGCCTGGAATCGAAGCTCTGATCAGAAATCTGCTCCCAGAATTCTTGAAGCACATCTTTACTAATTGAATCGCCTTGTATGCGTCGCTTCCTAGCAAGTGCATTAAACAACTCTCCGTCAAACTCCTTTGACTCCTTCATTCCTGCCATTTCCACAAAAAAATAACACAAGTTCTTCCAAAAACTTGAAATTGAAACGATCACAATGACAGTATATTATGTACCTATGCATTCACTGAATCTAGCTCGAGGTAGCAAGCCATTGGTGGAAGCAGTAATGTCATCGAATCGCTTCTCAACAGCAGCCCACCCAGCACCTCCATCATTCTTGCTGATAAACTTAAGCCCCTTCAGAGCATAAGCTGCAGCAGTTTTTGACCGGTCGAGGCGAGGACCAGCACCAGAAGAAGTAACTGTTTTCTTGGAGAAAGAAGCTAACTTTTTCAGCTCATGAGAAACCTGCCTGATTTTTGATGAAGCATCTCTCACAATCTTGGAAGCAGATCTTTTCTCCAAACCTTTTGCTAGCAATGCAATTTCAGGATCTTCTCCAGTATTAGCCCCGTTTGCAGCTTTAACACTATGGATTGCCACAGAATCATTATGAACATCAAGAGTGATCTCCAGTAATTGCTCATGTTGACCAACATTGCTGCTGCTGGATGATGTTGTTTCTGGAATGTTGAATCTTGCAGCTTTTTGGGTCAGAGGTCCACTAAATGGGACTTTTTCTTCATCAGAATGATTTTGGTGATGATGGGTTTCTTCTTCTTGAGAAATTTCTTGCATCTGGGTTGACTTAAATTCTGACATCAAGAAGCTTCAAGCAACTTTTATAATAAGTAGCTAGCGCAGGAATATGATCACACTAATTATTAATGTGGAAAAAAACGTGCAAGTTATGAATCAATCATGCATTTGTGGGTGAGATCCTTGTGTACAGGAAGCTAAAACGAAGACAAAGATGACAGCCTTTTCAGCTGGTTTTTGGCAGATTTTTTCAGCCAGAGAGATGTGGAGAGGGGAAGGGAATCTTTTCAAAAATTCTTTTTCTTTTCTTCTTTCCTTCCTGAGTTTTTTTTTTTTCTCAGCTTAATTTGCTGCTTAGCTTCTATCATGTTATATGAATATTATTTATACAGTGATGGAAGGAAAACGCTCAGTTGTGGGCCTGTGGTTGTTGAACATAATTTTTAAACCCCATTAAGTCCTTTTCTCTAAAAATAAATAAATAAATGTTATTTTATCGGTTCTGAACATAATATTCTTATGGATTTGTACGTACCCTACCTTTTTTTTGGAATTTTTGAAAGGGGTGTGTAATTTCTTTTGTATTCGTCGGGTGTCCTCTCAATGCAGATTAATTTTGTTTGAGTTCTATCAAACTCTAAACGGGTGGTGTAACTCTCTCAACCTATTTTTTTTAAAGGAATTAATTTAAAATTTATAAGTAACTTAATCATTAATTCTATGTATAACTTTAATATTGAAAGTGAAATGAGAGTTTAATTTGTTGAGACTGTTATTTTCGCGTTTGGAGGCATTTTTATTTACCTTTGATTTATAACTTGATATTAATAGTAAAAGTGTTAATATATATAACATTATTCGAGCTTTCGAATATAAAATTTACAAAGCCCTGATTGTCTAAATTGAGACCCGGATTACCAAAATTCACCCCGAAGCGAAAGACCAAATTGAAGGGTTAGGTTTCCTGGCAATTAATTTAAAAAATTTCCGCGTATTTGAGATTATTAAACCTCTTTTTTCTATTGTTTTACGTTTTACAAAAATATTATTATTATTAGTCTGTCTTTATTATCTAATTTGAGTTTTTTCATAGATTTTTAATTGGATTATTGTAACGTTTCTGAGTAGAGAGAAAAAAATAATTGAATTATTGAGTTAACTCGTCTGAAAGTATTTTCCCGGGAAAAAGTACCCTGGGTCCCTATGGTTATTATTTTTATTTTAGTTGATCCCATTTTTTGATTTCTGTTCGATTTGGTCCTATGCGTTATTGCCGTTATCCTTCCGGAGTCCCTATCGTCTAAATTAACGATAACGGACGCTTTTTACCGTTAAGTACCATTATTTTATTATTATTTCTGACATCGTGTCAGTTTTATTATTTAATTAATTATAAAATTCAGGAAAAAAATATAATTAATTAAAAAATTCAGAAAAAATATAATTAATTTTTAAAATTCAGAAAATAATTTAAATTTTTTATTAAAAAATGTAATTAATTTAAAATTTTAGAAAATAAATATAATTAATTAAATAAACTCAGAAAAATAATGTAATTAATTTAAAAATTCAGAAAAATAATATAATTAAATTTTTAATTTTTAATTTTATTATCTCTTATTTCCTTTATTTTCACTTCTCCTCCTCTTTTAAAAAATATCTCAAAAATAGTTTTATTAATTATTTTAAAAAATAACATAAATTAAAATTTCTTTTTGCAGCATAGGAGAGATGATGAAGAGAGGGCGACGGTGTTGGGTTTGGTTGGCAATCTGGGCAGTGGAGCGTGGCAGGCGAGATGAGTGGCCATGTAAAGGTGGCTCATTTTTTGTGTATGAACATGAAATAAAATTAATTACACTGTTTACATTATTTACATTTGACTAGGGAAAGAAAGAAAGAAAAAAAGAAAAAATAAAAGAAAAAAAGAAATAGAAAGAAAAAAAGAAAAAAAGGAGGAGAAGTGAAAATAAATGAAATAAGAGATAATAAAAGAAAAAAAACAAAATAATAATTATATTATTTTTCTGAATTTTTAAATTAATTAAATTGTTTTTCTGAATTTTTAAATTAATTATATTTTTTTCTGAATTTTTAAATTAATTACATTATTTTTTATAAATTAATCATATTATTTTTATAATTTTTTTAATTAATTATATTTTTCTGAATTTTAAAATTAATTGCATTGTTTTTTATAAATTAATTACATTATTTTCTGAATTTTTAAAATTAATTAGATAATAAAACTGATTTTTTTAAAATTAATTAGATAATAAAAGAAAAAAATTAAAAATTAAAGATATTATTTTTCTGAATTTTTAAATTAATTACATTGTTTTTATATTTTTTTAAATTAATTATATTTTTTCTGAATTTTTTAATTAATTAAATAATAATACTGACACGATGTCAGAAATAATAATAAAATAATGATAGTTGACGGTATAAAGCATCCGTTATCATCAATTTAGACGATAGGGACTCCGGAAGGATAACGACAATAACGCATGGGATCAAATCGAACAGAAATCGAAAAGTGGGATCAACTAAAATAAAAATAATAACATATGGATCACAGGGTGACATTTTCCCCCAATAATACTAATAAAAAAGATAGGAAAGCTGAAAAATGGATCATATGGTGTGCGGTTCACACTAACTAATTGTGGTAGCTAGGTGGGGACGGCAAGTTTGTGCATGTAATGGGAGGATTATTTTAAATTCATAAACTTTTAGTCTGTGATATTTTTTTATTAAATTATACTAGTAATTAAATAGTGCAACAACGTCCTTCATATTTCTTTAAGTTCATCTTTTTATTTTTTTAATCAGTTGTCGAAATCGTAAAAAATAATAATAAAACCTGTTATCTAATGCACAATAAAATTGCGTATAATGGTAACAGGGTCGAACACATAGACGAAGGATAGACACTCACTTTAATGTATGGCAGAGACAAACAAACCGAAGCAGTAACACAAGGGAGGTTTTGAGAGAGTTGTTGATTAACTAAAACTAAATAAAGCAGAGTAAATGAAGATATAGAATCAGATGGGAAATGTTCCTAGCAAATGTTCATCTCTGGTTGCATCTAGGCCTAGTCAGTCATTGGTGTAGTGGTATTCCACTCCTGGTTCATAGGCGTGCTATAGGGGTCAGGTACGTTTAGGCCCCCTGCTTTCCTTCGTACGAGAATCTACCCCAAGGTACGTTTATGGGATAACCTTGACGCTCTGTCGTCCTCCAAGGTACATTTATGGAGACAATACTCAGAGGCCCATTAAGGAGAGGAAAGACACACCTAGGGCGAAACACTCAGTACGTTTGAGGCACTGCCCTAGTCGGATTGGACCAGTTCGACATGATGATTTTGAGCTAGTTGTCTACTTTATTCTGTAACCTCACGTTAGCTATTACTATAAAGACGACTGTAATTACCTAGGTTTAATTAATAGTTGATCAGGCTTCTAATTAATCCTAGATAAATTGACAAGCAAGCAAATACAAATATGGAGTTTATTAAGCCCGATTTGAACTCTTAACTATCCTGAGCAACCTTCGAATTACCTTTGCTAAAAAGAGAGAGCTTAGCCGCTCATGCTAACAGTAAAACAAACAAATAAATAAAATTGCATAATTAAAATGGAAATAGATTTTCCGCTTGAATGGAGGATCGCGGGATCGCGGGAATGAAAGGCAGAATCCGCTAGAGATCCTCTTCAGGAGTTTCCTTTTGTGCGTCGGAATTGTAAGCATCTGCAGACGCTCAATAGCTAGGCCTAGACGATCAGCAGCTAGGTCTCGACGCTTGATGTTCCAGCGGAAATCCATCCAAGAAGCGCATATTTCTGCATCTTTCTCTTCTCTAGTCCAGATCTGCAAAAAGGATGGAAACAAAGACAATTTAGCAGTATCATGCTCAAAATTGGACTAAGAACGAAGAGAAAAAATATGCACAAAACACACACTATCACTTTTCAAAAAAATTGTTATACTTTTTTGGTTTTCTATTTTAATATTAAAACATTGAAACATTATAGGTTTTTCATTAGTTAAAAGCTATAATATCAACCCCATTTTTATATTAAATGTTCGAAAAATATCTCATGTTTGCAATTGAGTCAAATAGAACTCTACGTTTGTCAATTTTAACAGATCACACTCTATTTTCAAATTATATTAAAACTTGTTTGGCTCTTCCAAAAAAATTTATGGTATTTTTTGAACATTTGATACAAACATGGGGTTTATGACTTTTTTTTTTAAATTATAAAAAGACACTATAAAATTATTCGTTGTATGAATTAATATGCATCAAATGTTGTTTTACTAATACTTCATTTGCAATTAATATATTTTTAATTCTAAATTTCATTACTTTTTATTTTGTTGAATATGAATTTCTAGAAGTTTCAAGAACTTGATGGCTATATGGATTGGTATATCAATTCTTGGTTAAATTATACTGTAGGTCCCTTTGTTTAGCTGGAAATGACACATTGGGTCTCTCTACTTACGTTCTCGATACATTGGGTCTCTCTACTCTTACTCCGGTAACACTTGAAGCTCCTCATGCTGATGTGTCATCATCTAATTGGTAGAAGAGAAAAAAAAGGAGGTGTCATCATCTGATTGGTGAGACAATCCCCTCTTTTTTTCCCTCTTCTTCCAATCAAATGATGACACATCATCAATAAAGACCTAAAATGTCACTGAATTGAGAGTAGAAGGACCTAATGTATCGGGAACGTAAATAGAAGGACCTAATGTATCAGGAACAAAAGTATAGAGACCTAATGTGTCATTTTCAGTTAAGTAAAAGGACTTACAATCTAATTTAAACATCAATTCTTCTTCAATATTTTATATGTATTGTAATTGCATCTCTAAGGCTCATGATTTGTAATATATGCTATTCTTATGGGTATTTTCACGCTTTTGAAGTATCCTAATATACTAAATTTAAAAAGAAAAAGAAAAAAGAAAGAGAGTATCCAAATGTACTAAAGAAGGGATACTTTTTAATAAACAATGAAATATTAGGGACTAAAATTTTAAATTGGAAATTGAAGGACGAATGTTGAATTATCACTTAAAATTAAATCCCACGGATTTATAATTTCCCCACTATAAAAGAGCAATAAGTTTTATTTTCACCAGAATTGAGTATTCAATTCATAACTAATCCAACCCCTTATGTGGTGACAACAATATACAAATCACACAATATATTATAATAGAGCGTGAGTGAGTCACTATGGATCGAAGTTGGTTTAGTACTTAATTTGGCACTCCATAATTGTATTTAACTAAATAGTAGCTGCTTTAAAAGTTATGATGTACCATTTGGGCTATCTTTCAGGTTTTAATACGGTAAAATATGAATTAATCTGGTTTGAAAAGTAATTTGAAACACTACATTATATAAAAAAAAATACTTCCCTTCGTTCCTCAAACCATGTCATTTTAACCGAAATTGTACAATACCAATATATGGTTGGGAATGATTTTTGAGTATATTTTTTATTTCTCCAATAAAAGTTTAACCAATTCTTCATCCAAATTTTTTTAGTTGTTAGTTTTTTTTAGAGAAAATAGAATGGAGGATTTAGTTATCTATTTTTAGTTTTCAAGATGATTAAGAGTAATTATTTACGTA
Organism: Viola odorata; assembly: GCA_963691705.1. Classification (NCBI taxonomy): domain Eukaryota; kingdom Viridiplantae; phylum Streptophyta; class Magnoliopsida; order Malpighiales; family Violaceae; genus Viola; species Viola odorata. Next base: position 53,704,906 of record OY829541.1, read on the forward strand.
GTTATCCGTAAACACCCTTGATTACTCTATAATTGACCAAAAACGTTACAATTTGGTTGACTGAAATTTTAAAAAATGACAGTCATTTCTTGGAAGAAAAAACGTTGCAATTTAGTTGGCTGAAAATTTAAAATATAATTACTTCATAATTGACAACTAATGATTGACTTGGTTCTTAAAAAAACTAAAAAAATTGGAAGGAGTAAAAGATATGCATGTTCTTTAATTTGTGACTGATAGAAAAGAATTTTATTAATCAAATATTAGATACACGAGAAATATAAAACGACGTTTTCCATTCACATAAGGTCTCTAATTCGAGTACTGTCACATAAACTGCTAAAAGAGAAATAATAAATTATGTTACACAAAACTCAAAATAACAGTTTGGTGATCGTGTAAATTAATTACCTGGGTAAACAACAAACAGGTTTGACTAAAACGTAGTTTAAACTTAATTTTTTTAATGTGTTGAAGAAAAAACTGGGGAACGCGACAGTCGCCAGTTGGATTCGGCAAAACGTGGCCGCCCAAATCTTGACAACTTAGTAGTAGAATTTTTCTATGAAAACAAAATTGACTTATAGATGTTTTTGATGTAAAATTGGGTGTGGGCTGGGCTAGTAGCACTTTCCTGTTACCTGCATTTATGCAGCTGGCATTGTTAGTTGCTTGGCGCATCCTGCTGTGCTGCATTTGTTGCGGATCTAAAATCAGTGGCGGAGCTGGATAATTGGTTAGTAGTGAGACATCGTGAAATCTAGTACCAAAACCATTTAATTTTAGTCTTTGATTTAACTCTCCATAAAGCAAAATTAAGAAATAAGAATAAATTAAAAAATTGTTGCACTGCCGGTTATAGTTCAATCGGAGTGCATACTGTTTTTATGACGTAAGTTATAAATTTAATCCCTAATATTACAATAATAGCTAATAATATAACCAATTTTTGCAGTTAGGGGAAAATTACACTATTATTGATGAAAAAACTACTCCCTCCGGACCCTAATAGTCGTCGCTAACCTATGAATTTTCTGGTCCATTTTTTTTTTCATTTTATCTTTTCCGAAACATATATTTTATGAAAATGACAAATTAACCTGCATCAACCCAATTTGATGATGGTGTGGTAATTTGAGTAGAAATTAGGAAAAAAAATGAAAGAATGTGGAATAAAATAAGATCAAACATCATTGTTTTAAAATTTATTACTATAGCAAAAATGACGATTATTAGGGTCCGGAGGGAGTAGTCATTAGTGAGTACTCCCTCCGTCCCATATTAATTGTCATTTGTCACTATTCCGACCACCTTGTAAAACGGCCGGAATAGTAACTATATGATTTCGAAAAAGTCCGAATTTTTTTTACAATGTATATTAATCCTTTACGTACGTTGAAATTTGTTTTTGAAATTTTTCGAGATCATGTAGTTATTATTCCGATCGCTTTGAAATACGTGCTGGAATAATAAAATGACAGTTATTGGAGTCCAGAAAAAAAGACCAATTAAAATTCAATTTATTACCAATTATTGCCATTGGTAAAGCTAATCATTAGTAAGTGATCGGATAATTTGACCACCAATTAAATACACATTTTTTAAAGTTTTTTTTTCTGTCTATAGTTACAAGGACCATCGAAGATCGTGTTATGTTTTTTCAAGGTCATCTTTGTACATTTTTATGTGTCACTTTTTCTTTTTAAATCTAGTGATGTTTCATTAAATACAATAAAAAAATCACCAATGTCATTAAAAAAATTCAACAACTAAACGTATTATTATATTTAATTCAATTTTTGTTTATATTTAACATTTTTCTTTTTTTTTCCTTAAAATTTTAAGTACTTTTAAAAGCTTGCCCGTAAATTATAACCATGTTCTCTCTCTACTTACATGCTTATGTATTTATTCGTGTTAAATGTTTTAAGTTTAGAATTTATGCATGTACCTTCTTTTTATCGATTTTTTTAGGTATTTTTATATATTTACAATATAGAGTAGAATGTTTTGACCTTTAAAATGTTTTTTTAATTTTATTTTTGCATCAAAACATTTTCCTATTTTTAATTTCTGCACCACTTTGGCCTAAAAGTAAAATTATTGATTAAGCTCCTTAATTAAGACGTTTTAACCCATAATAAGTGATTTCACCTCACAATATGTGATTAGGAGTTGGGAGGGAAAATTAACCAGAAAAAAACTGAAGCTAAACTCGCTTCCTCGAGTCATCATCCCCTTCTTCGTTCTCAAAAGGAGGTGACTTTTTTTTTCCCCTCCATTTTCTTCCCCCTTCCTCAATTCCTTACTATGAAGGATTCATCTTTTCCTTCCAGAACCACAGAAGCCGACTGTTCAACTTTGCCTCGCAGCAGCGAAAAGCCCAAAACACTCATTACCAAATCCGCCATCATTCATCTCCAACATTTCGACTTCCCTCTCATTTCAGCATCAACAGGTACGCCTCTCCAGTCGGTACGACTAGATCCGGAAAGGGTTTACACGATTGGTCGAACTGGTGGGCTATGTGATTTCGTCTTTAAAAGCCGTCTAATCAGTAAGTAACATTGCCAGATTTTGTTTGATAGTTGTGACCGCAAAATTTACATTCTTGACGGGACATTTCTACCGTGTTGTGAAAATGATAGTAATACTGATCATAGAAGTAGTGATTATGTTAGTGAATTCAGAAGAAGGTTACTTTGTTGTGATGAGTTGCAAGGGGAAGAGGAGGTGGGGGTTAGGGTTTCTTTAAATGGGGTTAGGGTTAGGAGAGGCGCAGCTAGGGAATTGTGTGCCGGGGATGAGGTGTCGTTGGTTTGTGGTAATGAGCGTGTGTGTGGTTTAGGTGTTCGAATTGGCTTTTTGATCCAGGGGGTTGTTTTAAGGAGGTTCTTGTCGAGTCAAAGGAGAGGAGTCGATTGTTTGAGCCTGTACTGGACTCGGTGGTGCATTCACAAGGATCAGTGTCCAGTGGGAGGAGAAACAAGAGGGTTTTTGCAATTCGTGGAGATGAAGTTATGTGCCAAGAAGAGAGATGTGGTTTTCCAAGAGGGAAATATGGAGGTATAGGTAGGAGAGCAGAGCTTTTATTGAGGTGTTGTAGAGAGATATTGTGTAGTGATGATCCTTTGTTGTGTATTAGGCAATGTAATTTATTAGACTTTGGAAGAGAAATTGGAAATGATTTTAACAATAAGTTGCACTGTGCTTCTGGGGTGTCCCTGGCCGATAAAAGTAAAGACCCTGTGGTAGGTAAAAAGCAGTCAAATATTTGTGCTCTTGGGGAAGAAGAGATTCCCAGCGTGAACCTTTTCACTGACCAGAATGTACGAAATAGTAGAGAGCTGGGTGATGTTGAGTGTGATTCTGCTGGAGGTGATCAATTGCTTCAGAAGGAAATCATCACGATCAGTTCTGAAAGTGATGTAATGGAAAATAATTGCGAGACTTCAACATTGGACTTTCTTGGCAAGGACAATGCTTCTTGTATTGGTGGTCTTGCCCAGGTGAACGCTCTGGATAATATTTGTCCGCCAACAGGAAAGAAGTTCTATCTGAACCGCCTTCACTTTATGGATCATGGCTCATTTAGTCATCCAAATGTTATCTCCTTGCCAGAACTTCTCCATCCTGTTGAAAGCATCTTACAACTGTTTATTGCCACATTTACTAGTGATATCTCATGGTACAGTTGCACATTTTCTTCCATAGTTTTGTTTTTGTTTCCTATCGTGATCTGCAAATTCTGAATAAGTAATCTTTGCTCTTCTATAGAGCTCATTCATGCAGTATTGCTTTGCAACTTTAAATCGATGTGTCTGGCTTATCTTATGCTGGGGCCTACTGTTTACATTATTTTCTGCTTTTAAGGCTAAAAGAGATCTTGTGCTAGGTTTCTATCGCACTGCGAGATACCAGACCATCTGCCAGTAACAATTGCTTGTCAGGACACTGAAAGATGTTGGAGTTCCAGTTCTGATAGCCGGACCGCTATGCCTTATTCAGACTTCCCAAACTTAGTTGTAGTGTAAGTTCTTAACTTATTAAAGAGAAAAAAAGGTTTCACTACAGTGAGCAAACAGTGTATTGATGGTTTAAAGCTTTTTGCAATGTGGTCCATTTACTAGAACAGTTTTCCTCCAATCCCTGAGGCGATAGCATTTGGTAAAGATCGCAAGAGATGAGGCATTGCTTGCCATCATCCAAAGTTGCTTGTTCTACAAAGAGATGATAGAATCCGTGTTATCATTACTTCTGCCAATTTAGTACCAAATCAGGTCAGTGCCTAATTTAAGGTTTGTTTTACATGATATATGGTGTTCATATAAATTGGTCAGCTTGGGTGAATGATCTTTGCTGAAATATCTAGAATTTTTTTTTTGGAATTTAATTTGTTTGGGTGCATATTTTCTTTCCATCTTTGGGTGGGGGGGGGAGGCGCGGAGAGATTAGGTTTTTTTTTACATGCCTAAAAAATTTGCCCCCTCATGCATGAGTTTTGATGGCCCTTGATTTTAGAACTTGGAGGCCATTCTGGGTGTAACTATTTGCTTAGATTTGTTGTCTCTGTGGCTAGTAATAACTGTAATGTCCTTCATCATCATTTGATGGGAAGTTCTAATATCCAGAAAGACCTGTATTGCGTCTGGTCAATTTGCACTATGGCAGGAATCTCAGTTAATTGGATTTTTTTTGTTTTCTTCTATTGGAGTAATGAATTTCTACATGGATAAAATACTTTCTCCTATTGTTTTATTGGCCAGTTGCAATTTATCTAGCCTGAGATCTAACATTTTAAAAGATGTTTACGTCATTACATTGTCACACATTAGCTCTTGTGACTCTTACAGTGGAACAATGTGACCAATACTGTTTGGTGGCAAGATTTCCCTCGCAGAAGTGCACCTGATCTTTCATCTCTATTCGTTCAAGTTTGCGATGGAGAAATGAATAACAACAGTGGGTCTGATTTTGCTGCTGAGTTTGCTGGCTTCATGGCATCTCTTCTCATTGATGTACCTCGTCAGGCTCATTGGATTATTGAGTTGACAAAGTACAACTTTGAAGGGGCAATGGGACATTTAGTTGCTTCTGTACCAGGAATTCATTCTTTCAGACCATCCAATGTGAGTAGCTTTGTTTAGAATGCATGTCTCCATGTGTGTACATTTGTCACATGAAGCTGCACTGCTGTCTTTAGGAAGTCGACTTCTAAAATCTTTGCCCTTGACATCTCGCCATGGCATAAATTAAAGCCCATTTTCACCTTTTCTCATAATTATAAGTTGCCAATATAATGTTATATTGTCCTCACCTCTCGTTTCTCCTTTCCCACTCTTATCAATCTCAGTTACAGTCGTTTGGAGTGAAGTTCCTGGGCTCAGTTGAAGCATCTGTTGTTGGCTTAAGCCATCTTTTTCACACCAATGCAGACAAAAATGGTGCACAGCTCAAGCGATTGGCTACTTACCTCAGGAAATCATGTGGGAAGTCATATGAAACAGTGGAGGTCATTTTGAGAAGGAATACTAACATACCTGCAGACATGAATGCTGTGAGCGTTCTTGTTTCTAATCCTGATCAATCTTCTGACGACGGTGAGGTTCCACTGGTTGATTCATGACCTGCACACATGCATGTTTGTAATATTCATGGTCTTAAAGATATATCCGTTACTCCTTAACTATCGTTTGCCAGCTTCTGTCTATGTTTTGTGAATTTCGGATGAGTACCCAGCTTTGGTTTTTTTTTAATGTTCCACTTAGTGTGTGAATATTATAGTTTTCCATGGTATTAGATGTTGTTAGCTTCACAGATTATCATTGAATTTAGGCATGGACTGACTTGTCTTGCCCCATTTCTTGCTCCAGATTGCACTCAGCTTGGTTTCTTGCCTAGAAATGTTGCAAAATGGGTCTCTCCATTGTGGGACAGTGGGTTCTTTAGATTCTCTGGATATGTTTATTCTAAAGAAGCCCTTGCAGCTGTTACTGGTGGCAACAGTATAAAAGTGCAGCTAATACTACACGTGTCACAGGTATGATTTTCTTTTTCATGGTTTGGCTAAAAAACTATTGCATGTTTGGATTTTTCATGTGTCATATATAAATGATATGCTGCTGAATTTTACAGGGCCCTCACTTTTCAGATATGATAAGGAAGATGCAACCTGAACATGTTATTGCATTCTCCACTTTCATTGCTTCAATTCAGAGGTGTACCGGCCTTTGGCGATTGCAAGAGGTAAGTGCATTCAAGTGATAAAGTGGCTGCAAGTTACCTGAGTAATGGGTATTAAGTTGACCAAATGTACTAGTTTTCTGCTTTTGACACGGATGCATATCTAAATTTTTTTTTTTAAAGACCACCTCAAGGTTTGAGCATTTGCAATATATAACAGTAGGATTTAAGATAATTGTCGATGAGGATCTAGCTTGAAAAACAATAACTGGGAGACCCTTTATCAGATAGTTCTTTGTAAAATTCTCTCATCTCAAGGTTTCTTTCTTTTTTTTCTTCCCAAAAGGTTCTAGGTAAATACAAATGGCCTGAAGCAGAAGAATCTGATTTTGTTTATGGTGAGCTTATTCAACCAGAGCCTTAATTCTTCTTCAGGTATTTGAACTTTTTTTTAATATGCATCCTGTTATGCAGGCTCGTCCTCAGTTGGTTCATTGGTCAATGCTCAATTTCTGACTGCATTTTCAGCAGCTGTTGGAAAGAGATCACTGCAGCTCTTTGATTCTGAAGAATCTGATCCAGAGGTAATATAAATTAGTTGCTCTAAATATGGATGGCAATTGAAACTATATAGATTTCTGTCTGGGAGTCACTAGTTTATTGATGCTGTTGCCACTTGATAGTGGGGCTGCTGGAGCGCTAGCCAAGAATTGAGAAGTCCATCCATGAGGATTATTTTCCCTACGATCCAGAGAGTAAAGAACGCAAGCACTGGAATCTTGTCTTCAAGGCACATTCTCTGCTTCTCTGAGGTATGTGGTCTTCTACGAGCTCAAAGTTTTGTCATATAATGGATATACTATACTGTGTGTTGCCCATTTTATCGGTTCTGGTTTGTATGGATTCAACCCAATCTGGTCCATTTGGTAAGAAGAGTTCCTTCCCTTCTATGGGGTTTAGGGCTAGAACAAGTTGGACTTGTTCCAGGCATAGGCAGAATCGATTCTGTTGTAACCCCATACTCAGCTTTAGTTGGATATTAGGCATAGTTATGGATCCAGTCTACTACAATTATCATTATTGTTATTTTATCATCTGAAAGCTGTACTTAACCCATATCCCTCCTTGTTTACCCTTTGTTCTGCAATACAGAAAACATGGCAAAGGTTGAGAAATTCAGACGTACTTTGTGATGCAGTTCCTAATCACCACGATAGAGTGGGGTATGCAATGCACAGCAAGGTAAGAATTGCTTTTGAATGGTTGGAATCAATTGTATGGTCAACTATTTAGTACCTTTTCACTCTTATAAAGCTGCTGACCCTGACATGTCTGATCCCCCCATTTACCATTATGATCACTACACCTCTTAATGTTATCATTTGGGATCTATTATTTTTAGAAAGGATTCCCGGTATGTCCTCAAGTCATGCACGTTGCATATCCAATGAGTGAATAATCCTAGAATGAGAAGGATCTGTTTGCTCCTTTTTAGAACTACTAAAATATACTGAAATGATACTTTGTAGGATGATTGTGGATGGATGTTATACGCTGTTTTCTGACTTATTTGTTACTAGGCATTGCTGTCCATATATGTGTGCCAGGGGACAATTCCATATTGAAAAGCTAACAGAACATCAAATGCAGGTGGTAACAGTTGAAGTTCCAGCAAAGTAACTAACTTCCAATTTTGTTGCGAGGCATAGCAGAGGAAGGGAGATGCATGGTCATTTTCTGTGCTACTTTTTTCTCTCTTGGGTGTTGTTGGGAGAATCTCTTTCGTGTCCAGCTTTGCTTCCGGCTCTCATCACCAGCCAGCTCCCAATGCATAACTCGCTAGGTGTTTCCTACACTTTTTTTTCTTTTCTTTATTTTGTTTGTCTGTGTGCATGCTGTGATTTTTGATTCCTAAGTCGCACATTGAGGACAAGTGTGGGGGAGAGTTTTTGTAAATAATTTTTCCTGTGTGCATATTGTGTTGAGTCAGTTTTTACGTTTTATTTTTCATTTTTCCAGTTTTTTTTAGTCACTGTCTGTTATTTTTTTGTAGAATTTAACTAATATGGCAGAATTTAATACAATGAAACAAAAAATTTAATTTAATTTTTTTTAAAGTTATTATTTTTTCATTTTTTTTAATGGAGTGAACTTTTTCATATTTATTTCATTTTTTCTAAAATTTGTATAATTTATTAATTATTTTACCATTTATTTTAAATTTTTTAACCATTAGAAAAATTTAAATTGCAATATATCATCTATCTAGGGTGTATGGTTGTGACTTACCTATTGAGATATATTTTTTTTTAACTGCAGCTCAAAAACAAGTTTTTTTTCTTTTGCGTTTCTTTCGATAAAAATATTATATTTATTGAAAAATAAATCTATTATTTTTATATAAATATTAGATTTTCATAATCATTTGTAGTGATCTTGAATTCTTGATTAGTGAGGGAGAAACCATTTCTTCAATCGTTCTTACCAGTTAATTACATGATGCTAGTCTACGTTTCGCATAGATAATTCTAAATAGTTTTTTTTTTCATTTATTGTATGTTGATTGATAAATGGATTGAGTAACTAATTAAATTAATTTTATTTTTATAATTATAATTATTGAATTTATATTTTAATATTCAGGTAGAATCACTTATTTAGGTCAAATTAAATGGATTGAGTAGCATTATGTGAACCAAACGCTACCTATAATTCATTAGTTATATATTTCCATTTATACAAATACTTCTTAAAAAAAAACTTTTAAAAGAATATATACTTAAAAAATAAGTTTCTCAATTTTATTTTATTTTATTTTATTATGGGGGAACATATGAAATAAAGGTAATTTACATTTTTTTTCTTCCCGAATAGCTAATTAGGTAATTTACTATTACTAAAGATTTCTTTCCTTAATTAAATGGAAGATTTCACTTCATAAACACATGAATCACTCAAGATCTCTCTTAACGAAAATAGTAATGTAGGTTTTCTCTTAATAATTATTTCTTACACTTTCATAAACACCAGCCAGCTTATCGGGAAAAAAACCACCACCCACCTCTCTTCCTCTTCTACTAAAACAAGAGAGAGTTTGTTCTTCTTCATCAAGTAATTCCTAGACTCCAATTCGAAACCAGTGGCCAGACCGCAGTAAGTAACTACGATCTTGGAACTTGAAAACATTATTGTTATACACAATATGGAACAAAAATTGTATGAATTAAAAGAAAAAAATAGCGTCTTTGTTATGCTTTCTTTTCTGTCAAGCTCAGTAATGTGTCTCAATTAATTAGGTGGTTTAAGGACAGTATTTGTAATCTTGAATCTCCTAGTACGTCAAGATTGGTTTGCAGGAATTACTTGATGTTATCATGCTGATTGATAAGTACTTTGTTGGTTTTTTTTTTACTTTAATTTCCAATACTTGAATTGAGCTTTGAAATAAGAGAACGACAGAAACTTTAGAGTCAAGCTTTCCTGTTCTTTGTTGGGTTTTCAATTATTACTGTCAAGCTAATGTTTCTCAGTCAAAATTAGAGAGCGTGAAATCAGTTTCCTGTTCTTGTTACGCTTTTCTATTGCTGTTTGGTTCGCAGGGAGTTCTTGATCTTTTGCAGTTTAAAATTAGTAAAAGCTTACTATTGTTTATTTATGTTTTTCAATTTGTGCAGTTTTGAGCAATGCCACCAAAAGAAGACTTCTCCATTAGGGAGACAAAGCCGAATATTGGAGTAATAAATTCAACAAGCGACAAGCTGTCACTAGTTGAACTGCAACACTTTCTGTATGTAAGAGTTGTGGAAGCCAAGAACTTGCCACTCAATCCAGCGACTGGGAGTTGTGATCCTTATGTTGAGCTGAGGATTGGAAACTACAGAGGAACGACAATAACGCTCCATAACAATTTGAACCCGAAATGGAATGAAGTCTTTTGTTTTAGAAAAGATCGTCTCCAAGGCAAGACTTTGGAGATTTTTGTCAAGGACAGGACAGTTATGAGTGAAATTGGTACTTTGTCGATTGCTATTGGTGATGTCCCCACTAGCCTTCCGGGGGATGGTCCGTTGGCGCCACAAGAGTATAGACTTCAGAAGAAAGATGGTCATCATGGATATGAGGAGTTAATGATAGCTCTATGGATAGGGAATCAAACCGATGATGAGTATCCAACTGCCTGTCCTTTGGATGCAGCTACTGTTAGTGTCGACAAGATGGAATATATGCGTGCCAAGACATATCAGCAGCCTAGACTTTGGTATCTTAGAGTTAAGTTGATTGATGCACAGGATTTGGTGCCTTTGGATCCAAATCAGAAACTTGAAGTTTATGTGAAGGCTCAATTAGGGGATGTGGTTTTGAGGACTAAAGTCTCGTCGAATAAGAGTGTGAATCCAAGTTGGAATGAGGAGTTGATGTTTGTTGCAGCTGAACCCTTTGAGGATAAATTGGTTTTGAGCCTGGAAGATGATTCCAGAGATGATATGAAGCTGGTGTTAGGGATTTATGAAATTCCTTTACACAAAATCGATAAGCGACTTGTGGCTGGAGCTCAGAGTGATAAATGGGTTGATCTTAAGCCTCACACTCTTTCTGGGGAGGTGAAGCAAGTGAGGTTCGCGAGTAAACTACATTTGAATATGTATTTAGATGGTGTGTATCATGTCTTTGACGAACCAGCTCAGTTTAGCAGTGACCTGACTGCAACATCTCCTAAGTTGAAGCCGGGATCGATTGGGAAATTGCAGTTAGGAATTGTGAAAGCTGACGGGTTAGCTCCCATGAAGATCAAGAATGGTTTTGAAACTACTGATGCTTATTGCGTGGCGAGATATGGGTATAAGTGGACAAGGACAAGCACAATTGTCGATAGTTTAGCTCCAAAATGGAATGAACAGTACCAATGGGATGTTTATGATCAGTGTACCGTGATTACCATTGGAGTTTTCGATAACTGCAACTTACAAGCGGGTCTTGGGGGCAAGGATTCAATTATTGGCAAGGTAAGGATTCGACTTTCTACGCTCGTATCTGGTCGAATCTATACACTTGCCTATCCTCTTGTAGGTTTCAGGCCTGATGGGTTGAAGAAGATGGGAGAGCTTCACTTAAATGTGAGGTTTTATTGTCCAAATATCTGGAACTTGTTATCTTCCTATGCACAACCTTTGCTGCCGAAAACGCAATATACACAGCCATTGTCTGTGTATCAGCAGAATACTTTAAGACACAATGCTGTTCATCTTATTTGTTTGAGGTTCAGTCGCTATAAACCACCTCTAAGGAAAGAGGTTGTGGAGTATATGTTGGGTGCAAAACCACGTGTGTGGAGCTTGAGAAGAGCAAGAGCTAATTGTCAAAGGGTCATGGAGGTTTTGAGTTACTTTTCTGCAGCTTGGAAATGGTTTGATGATGTCCGCCAATGGAAGAATTCGGCTATGACAGTATCAGTCTGGTTATTGTTTGATATACTGCTAATCTATCCAGAGTTGATCCCGCCAATGCTCTTCTTACACCTCGCATACACCAGCATTATGAATCATCGAAAACGGCCTAAGCACCCTCCTTTCTTGGACATGAAATTATCCCAAGCTGAGAATGCGACTGTTGAAGATTGGCAAGAAGAGTTTGACACATTTCCATCTTCTGTGCAAGGCGAAATCCTGAGGAAACGGTACGATAGATTGAGAAGCATTGGAGAGAGGATAGTGACAACAGTAGGCGAACTCGCAAATCAACTCGAGAGGGTGCAATGTGTGACAAGTTGGAGGGATCCAAGAGCTACTCCAATGTTTGTGGTGTTTTGTCTGTTTGCTGCTCTAGTAACCTACTGCCTTCCTTTCAAATGGTTTCTTTTCATTCTTGGAACTTACCTGATGAGATCTCCAAGATTTCGCGTCACACTTCCTCCGATACCCCAAAATTTCCTAAGGAGAATGCCTTCAAAAGAAGATTACATGCTATGAGAAGATAGCTAGCTAGCTACATACACCAATGTTTTGCTATTCCTTTTTTCTTTTCTGCTGAGATTTTATCATGTTGCTTTTAAACATACGAACTGAGTTTTTCTTGGGGAAATTGGACAATTATGCATTTTATTCATACTGGTTTGTGATATTGACAAGGACTTGTTAATCTAGGATTGAGGTCATAATTGAAGTGTGTCTGTATCTCTGGTAATGAATTTGGCAGTAAAAGAAGGATGAAGTTTGATGTTGAGTGTAGTAAAATGCTTGAGGACAAGCATTGGTGATAATGATGTTTGAACCAACCTTATGTTGTATCTTTCTTCGCAGCTTTGGATACTGAAAATGATAAACCAATCCAGCAGATAGAGAAGGGTGGAAATAAGAGGTCTGTTTTGTGTATTGCTTAATTAATACATTCAATACGATTCCATAAGTTTCTTTGTAGCTTTCCTAAGAAGTTAATGTGTACTTGATATTTTCCTTGATGGTCTTTGTTTCAGAAGGCAATCTGCTAGGTTAAAGTCTTGCGAACAAAAACCATACGATTCTGTTAATGGAAATGATGCACTGAGCCTTGCTACACTTAAATCAGACCAAGCTGATGAGATGGTTGATAAGGTTTGTTGTGGGGATACCTGTTACTGCATGCAATTTGATTTTATGAGTGGCTGTGTTTGGCTTGTTAGTCATGTTTTCTGTACAATTTTTTCTCAACAGACTTCAATCAAGAAGGCAGTCTGCTAGACTAAAATCTGAAGGGCAAGAGCAGACTGAATACTTGTTTGAGACAAGTGATCCCCCGGGTTCTGCTTCCACTGAAGGAGTTCAAGCTGGAAAAAAACCTAATGACAACAGGTTTGTTTCCACTTGGTTGACTAAGATTTAAAATTTCCCAGTTAGCTATCCTGAATGCAAAACAGTGTTTGAACACTTTTGTGCTTCTGTTGGCAGGCATGGTTTAAGGAGACAATCTGCTAGAGACTTAAAGGCCCAGGAACATCGGAAGTCATCTGTCCAACTTACTCGTCAAGCAGCTGGGAAGGTTCAGTCCTACAAAGAAATTCCACTTAATGTGAAGATGCGGAGGTAACAGTTGAGTTCCAGCAAAGTAACTAACTTCCAATTTTGTTGCGAGGCATAGCAGAGGAAGGGAGATGCATGGTCATTTTCTGTGCTACCTTTTTCTCTCTTGGGTGTTGTTGGGAGAATCACTTTTGGGGTATGTGCATGTTGCTAGCTGCTGTAAACTTTAAAGCCGTGTATACAATTAGGAGATGCAGGAACTGTATCATGGTTTAAGCCATTGAATGCTCTACATTTACCTGTATCTGGAGGTATTAGCACATTCAACACAGTTTTACGAGGCATGCATTGCTTCTCTATGTCTTACATGTTTCTCGCGTCGGAATTGACATGAGATGTTTTGCTTTCTACTTCGTCTGTTTTAGTCTGATTAAAGTTTGTGATATCATGTAGGTTTGTGTTATCTTTAGAGTAATAAAAAATACAATTAAATAATTTTTAAAAATAATTATATTAATACAGCTTAAATAGGTTGTAACCTACCTCTTTTCATCTTCTCTTATATTTCACAAAACATAGTTGTTAATTAGTTTTTATAAATTATGGATTAATTTTGATTCTAGTATTATTAAATTATTTAATTTTTAACTATATCATTGATTTTATAAACATGCTGAAACTCAGTGTTCTATTTCAGATGATGCTCGGGGGCATAAAATTAACCGAGATGCTCAATCGATGGAAAGTCAGAAAGGAGGTATGGCTTTTACTTGGTGATCGATTTCTGTTTGTGGACAATTCAAAGAATTCATAGACATTGTACGCTTAAATGTAGGACGGATGCGTTCACTTGTTGTTAATTGGGAGAAAAAGGGAAGATCTAATTATGATGGGCATACTTCTGCTATTTTCCCTGGGACAGCATCTACAGTCAATGTGCTTCCCCTTACTGTGATAAGATCAGATTTCAAATTGTATTTTGCTCATTTTTCATTCTTTGACCTCATAACTAGGAGGCACTTATTATTGGGGTACATGCATGTCTATTTCTTACACTTCAGTAATTGTCATATGAAAGAAAAGGGAAAAGAAAAGAGTTGCTGCTTGAATGTGTTTGGGTTAAGTATTGTTATCTTCAGTTTAGTTGTGATATTCTGCTCATGTTGTTTTCATGAGTGTAGCACTTATGAATGGAAATGTGTAGTCAACTTGAGCATTCAATTATTTAATTTGAGTCTGAAGGACTATGGCTGAGGCTTTTTGCTGATAATCCACGGTGCCCCAGTCTGTCTCCCTATCCATAGATTAGATTGTATAACTGCGGCAGTTCTAATTAGTTTTTATATTGATCTGCATAATACACTAATTGATGTTCTCCACTAGTTTCCTCCTGATTTCAGGCCAGTTTCTTCTGAATCTATCACAAGATGCTAATATGCACATTTTGGCACATCTGTTTTCTAGTTTAAACAAAGAGGTCATGCCCCATCTACTGAGAAGGAAACTGTTTTGGCTAGTGATGAGGATGCTGTTGCAGATGTAATGGAGCATCATGATCAATTCATCAGCTCCATGCAATCTCGTTTAGCTAAGTTACAGGTGATACTAAGGGAAGTGAGAATTATGCTATTGTGTAAGGATTGTGTTTATTTGTGTGCTTGATGTGTATATGTTTGTAGGAAAGAAAATGATAATCATAGACATGGAGTCAATTATTTTCCATGAACTAGAACTTCAGTCCCCACCGACTAAAGTTTCAAATTGTTTATTTTTAGTTTTTAAGCAAGTCCTTGAATGTTACCAAAAATTTCAATCTCTGTCCTTCCACTCAATTCTGTTACGCGGAGCTAATAAAAACAAAGTGAACTTTTTGTGCGAGAACTGTTTAATCTGTGTAACATGTGATAGTGGTGGTAGTGAACTCTTATGGAATAAGCATTTACTCTATGCTGGGAAGGAATACCTGTCTTTATTTTTATTGAGTGATCATTGTGGTCAACTTTTGGATCCAACTGTAGAAACTGGAACTACATATTTGACTTTAATCTAACCTGCCAAAAGTGTTGAACCTGGGAAAAAATTTAGACATGTACCTCTCCACACACAAAATTGACACGTGACAATTAGTTGGGGTTTATCCTTCCCATATTAGGTTATATTTAATTATTAAGTGAAATATAATTTAGTTATTGCCACGTGTCAGTTTTTTTGTGTAGAGAGGTACCGAGTGATGAGGTACCCCTGATGTACCTAAGATTTTCGGTTGAACCCGCACTTTCTATCAGCAATTTTGATACTTTTGTTGACTTTGGTACTTTTGTTGGGGATAGTAGGTGGGAAGATGGAAAATACAATTAATTAACATGGATGAATTTTTTAGCCTTCTTGTCTTCTTTGTAGGTAGTCTACAGATACTGGGCAAGAAGTGATGTTAAAGGGGCTATTGGTGCAATGGAGAAGATGGCAGATCATGCTGCAAGTTTTTTTTCCTTGAACTTTATCTGCCCATTTCGTGGATGTTGCAATTTTTTTACTAACATCCATTCTTTTGTTTCTTTCCTATTCACTGTAAATTGCAGGTTCTTGCTGATGTCATCAGTATTGTGGCTAATAAAATTGACATTGTGACGCTGGATATTTTTGTACTTGTCTCCTGCCACTTCTCTCTGGCCTTCTTGAAAGTAACATGGATACGTAAGAAACCCAACAACTTTCTTACTTTGGAACATTCATCTACTAGGCACTTTTATTGCACGATGGATGCTTCCTGCTTAAATTTGAAGTTGGTGACTGACTGATGTACCACAAGTATTATTGAAGCTTGTTGTTCCCCAATAAAATTTCTGTTGATGCATGTGTGGTGCGTATCACTTTAACCTAACTCTTATGCTTACAGAAATTTGTTCACCTGTATAAAATACACACTGGATTCTAGTTCTAGGTAGACCATTTGGCTGAGTCATTGTCAAAACCTTGTAAACTCTTTTTTCTTCCACTCTCCCAGTAGATGTTATTTGGTGGTACTTGCCTTTCAGTCTCATTCATAGTTGAGGTTTCAGGTTTTTGACTTGTCTTCCCTATTTAGGCATCTGAGCATCTCCCTGGATATGCTCAAGCTTGTTAGAACATTCAGTTCAATCATCTATTCAACTCTATCATCCTCAACGTCCGTAGGTGTAGATATTGAAGCAGAGCAAAGGTCTGTGCCAATTTTCTTTATCTGCAAGCTATGCTCTTTGTGTTTGGAGAGCCTGTTCTGATGCTTATATGATTTCATAGGCTTCAACGCTGCAATACCTGCTTTATACAGCTTGAAAAAGTCAAACGCAGTTTACTTGCACTAACAAGGTACTCCAATATTTTGTCCTAGCTCAGGAAATGACTTATTTTGTTATAAAAGGACCCCATTTAAACTCTCTTTTTGACCTGCAGAAGGAGGGGCTCAGTTGCAAAGTCTGCCCAGGAGCTGAATTTAGCCCTTCAAAAAGTTTCATGAAAGATCATCCAATTACTTATGATTTTGGCTCAACATGGAGTTTTTAACTACTGCTGTTATTTGTGTGAGCGAGGAGCAAGTTTGTGCATTTTAGGAATGAAGCTGCTCTTCATGCAGCATCTGATTCTACAAGCTGTCCGCCTTTGCCCCTTGCCTTCCCTGTACAGTCGTGCTAAATGGCATCGCCTTTTCTAGACCGATTGCCATCTTAATTAAAACCTAAACGCTAACAGACCCTTATTCCCATCTGCCGCCAGTTGCTGTGCAGATTGGACAACTATGTTAGTCCACCGGCTTGGTCGAAGAGGAGGACCATTTACCCCCTTCATGAATCACGAGTGTCTAACCCAATATGTAGCTCATCTCATTGTTGTAACTCTTGGTACGTGTTGATTCAATATTTTTTTTAGTACATAACACAGACCGCCTTGTTTGGAACTGCATACTTGAGCTATCCAAGCTTCCCTAATAAGTCTCAGCGGTTCAAATGATTCGAGTTGAGATATTGCTCAGTTTAGGAGTGCTTCTGCAGCATATATATCTGTTACTATTACTTGGGATTGCAGGTCTGTATTTCGTTTTTCGAAAGTAAAGTGAAGTTCTTTAGCAGAGCGAAAATCAGCAACTAGCCTTGTGGTCTCGTGGTGAAACTTGGGTTCAGACTAGTGGGTTGGGGAAAGGTTGGGCTGTTAAATATAACTAGAAAACTATTAACAAAAAAAGAGTGAAAATTGTGCTGCAAAAACATCGAGATCGCGTCTGTTGGGTTGGAAGCATTTACACTACGAATGGAACGGAAAAAAGAACGAAATGGTATGGAATGAAAACATAAATAATAAACCATGCAAAGGAGGGGAAAGAATGGAAATAAAGGATACTTTGCTAATTTTTAAGTGTACCTTAAAAGAGCTTTCATCTCGAAAGAAAAGGAAGAAAAATAACATTCTGATTTGTGAGTTTCTGGGCAAGTTTTGTACTGAAATTGTCTGTTATTATTATGTAACACCGTTATTACTATTGAGGTATCTCTACACAAAAAACAGACACAGAAGCAGCCAATGTCACAAGTATCGAGCCCTTGACACAGAACGCAGATCGAGACCTCCCCCACTGAAGAATGCAGAAATCATCATCTAGCCCTCGCTACCGCGCCCTCTCCAGCAAGTGCCTACTCACCGCCTCTCCTTTTTTCCGGCCAAAGAATCCCTCAAACTAGTTGGTTATATTTCTTCTCTCTCTTTTATTTCTTCTCCTTTTTCCTTTTATTTTCTCTTTCATCATATCTCTTCTCCATTTCTCTAAACCCATCCCTTCTTCATTTCTCTCTCTCTTTTTCATGATGCAAAGTTCCTTTTCGATTGTTAGATTGCCCAAGCATGTGGACTAATGTACTCGAATTGATATGCAAACTCTGTTTTGTGTTGTGTTATCTGCATTTTGAGTGACTAAACACATAGCCTTGTTTGTGAGTGAGAGCGTAAACACATATCTGGTGAGGATTGCTCGTGACTAGTCCTGATGTGGAAAAGTTCTACCTTTGGGGTCGTTATCCCTCTGGTTTAATGCAGGTGTGCATCTAGGCAGGAAGCATCTTATCGAGACCTCGACAATTGATTGGTTTGATCATTCCAGTGTTTTGGTTGTTTGTGTTTATGCTTTGGGGTTGTTTTTAATTTTGTGAATGCTCGAGGGCGAGCATTGGGCAGTGTGGGGATATTTGATAGCATGTATTTTATGCATGTTTTTCCTTCTATTTTTCCTTTGATTTAGGCCTTGATACTACTAATCCACTCGTGTTTCCATCTTTATCACAGATCAAGGCCAAGAAGGAGAAATGTGCGAAAAGACATGCTTTCCGGGCAATTTCAGTAGAGCTCAAGCTTCAAGACTAGCATCGAGACCAGGACACCAATTTCTCAATCGAGGCCTCGCCGGTTATCCATTTGTCGAGACCTCGATGGATCCAAAGCTCTATATCCACGTGTCCTTGCGGCTGTGCTTCCACGTGTCCCCTCTGATGTCTCCTAGAATATTCCCTAAGTTGCTGATCAAGTCGTCTTGCCCTCGACAATGTCGTCGAGGCCTCGCCTGAAAGGAATATTTCATAAAGATTCTCATGGGATCCCATGGAGATTCTCTTCCAGAACATTCCAGAACGTTTCAGAATGTTCCCAAAGATGCTGATCTCCTGCCCTCGACAAATTCATCGAGACCTCGACAAGTGCAAACGCCAAACTCACGTGGCTCCACTCCAATCACTCCACGTGTCCACCCTGACACATGTCAGATGCTCTGCGTGGATCCCAAGAAATATTCCCTTTTTCTGCCATCGTGGGACAACCCTCTTGCAGGAGTATGGACTCCTTGTGTTGTACTTCCCTTAGCTGAAATTTTGTCCCTTAGTGGGTGGCTGGAGTATATATACCCCCCTTATGTGCTAGGGTTTCAACACTTCATCACATTTTAGATATTTAACTCTTAAACTAATTTCAGCAGCCTTCTTCTAGTTTATTAGTTTTGGGACTTGTTTCTCCCTCTTCTCTCCATAGCTGCTGGCTCCAAGCTTTGTAATAAACACCATTAATCAAGTTTTATCCTTTACTCTTCCTTTATCTTTTATTATGTTATTTCCATCTTTTATTTGTTTATCTCTTAACATGAGTGGCTAAAACTCACGTTCTTGGTAAAGGTGCATCGAGGGTTGCTTGGGTAGATTCGAGACCTAATTGTTCTTAACATGTTTTCTTTGTTATATCTGATTGCTTGTCATTTTAATTCCATTTTTGCTTAGGGTGATTCGAGGCCTGATCATCTTTTAATCGTCCCTTTGTGATTATTGTCATGACCTTGCAGTGATAGCTAGCGTGAGACTGTCAGGTAGGTGTAGACAACTAGATTAGTGTTCTCGGGTAGATCTGGGTTCATTCGTCTAGGGCATGCAGTTGGTTAGGGTCCTGTCGTGATCCTGACAAGTCGAGGCATCGATCTCTAGATGTGTCTTTCTTGTACTTCATCGATCCTCTGATATTTTGTCCGCTTTGTGCTAGTGACAAACCAAAGTGAAAAAGACTGTCTTTTGATGACAAGATAGGTGGCTGAGAGGATATCAAAAGATCGAGGCCACCTTATTAACAGTGAAAACGGGGGGTTGACTCCTTACGAAAGAAAGCAGGGGGTCTACGTGAACACATGACCCCTATAGCACGTCTGTAACGTTAGAACGGAAAATCTTTGCACCGATGACAATCGAGCCCTCGACGCAACCCAAGAAAGCCCTTTACCAAGTTCCCTTCTCCTTGATTTATTATCCTTGCTTATTAATCTGATTGTTTACTTTGCGTTTTATTTTATCTCTGATCTTTATTATTATTATTTACTTATCATGACCTCGATTATTGCTTTCCTTAGTTATAATTGTTAGCTTTGATCACTCTCTTGGTTAACTTGATTAACCTGTTAACCCCCCCCCCCCCCCCCTTGTTATCGTGATTCTGTGCATTTTTACCTCTGTCATACAATCGAGGGTTTGATCTCGTTTCTCTCAATCTTTGTGGTTCGACCCTGTTACCGCTTTACACAAATTAGTTTGTGCATCTAGGCCTCAGAAAATATATTATTTTTTACCCATTTCGACGACGAGTCAGAGCATGTACAATTCCTTGAGGGAATTCATGTTCGAGTTAATTTTTATGAATTAATTTTGCATATCCGGATTGATTTTAAGGTTTTCCCCCTATTCAAAATATATGCAATTTTTTTTAGGGAAATCCATATATATGATACTCAATTGAGTCAAAATTTGGAATATAAACTTAACAATTTTATATCCTGATTATTTTGTATAATGTTTCAATGATATGTTAGTTTTTTTTAAAAAAATATAGGTAGTAATGAATCTTATAAAAAGAAATGAAAAGTAAATATCAATTTAAGTGACCAATTAGAAAAGAACTTTATATAGTTTACCTAAAAATATATTTAATTTTTTAATCAATAAAGTTAATAATTTTTTTTATTATATAATAAATAAATAAAATATTTTGAGTATATTTTTAATGAGTATTTTCTTGAGATTTTTATATATTTTTTTAGATAAAAATTAGATGATATTTTCAATTTCAAACTAAACAACAACACAAACTTTAAAATAAAAAAAATTATATCTTTCCTATATGGCAAAAGTGAAAATAAAATCGAAATCACACGGGAAGAGTTTATAATAATATTTTAAAATAGGTTTGATTCTGATTCCTATGTTGAGGCTGCTTTGGTGGATGTGTATGCAAAATGTGGCCAGTTTGTTGATGCTCGCAAGATTTTCGATGAAATGTCATTGAAGGATGTGGTTTGCTGGACAGCAATGGTTACAGCTTATGAACAGGCAGAAAGGCCTAAAGAAGCTCTCTCTTTGTTCCAAGAAATGCAGAGGGAAGGTATTTTGGGGGATTCTGTTGCTGTAGTGAGTGTTGCCTCTGCTGTTGGTCAGTTATCGAATGCTAAGAAGGCCATGAAAGTGCATGCTTATGCCTTTCGGAAGTCGTTTATTGAGGAAGTAACTGTTGCTAACTCGATTATAGCTATGCATACCAAATGTGGGGATATGGAAAAAGCTCGTTTGGTTTTTGAAGCAATGGATGAAAGAAATCTCATTTCATGGAATTCTATGCTTTCAGGCTATACTCAAAATGGGCAAGCTAGCAAAGCTCTGTTCCTATTCGATGAGATGCGTGGTTCTGATTGCGAGCCTAGTCCAATAACAGCATTGATCATTGTTGGTGCCTGCGCATACGTGGGCTCCCGCCAACTTGGAAGGAAATTACATGACTTTATAATTGATAGCAAATTGGAAATGGACACAAATCTTCAGAATGCACTGATGGATATGTATGCAAAGTGTGGAGATTTAGAAACTGCTGCCAACATGTTCAACTCTCTTCCGTCGAGTGTAATGAATGTCAGCTCTTGGAATGTGCTGATTTCGGGGTATGGCATGCACGGACGTGCAAAAGAAGCGCTCCAACTCTTCTCGAGAATGCGAGAGGAAGGTGCTGAACCAAACCACATTACTTACACATCCATTCTTTCTGCTTGTAGGCATGCTGGTCTTATTGATGAAGGGAGGAAGTATTTTGCAGACATGACAAAGCTCTCTGTAAAACCGGAGGTTAAACACTACGCTTGTATGTGGATATGCTTGGCCGAGCTGGGCTTTTGCAAGAAGCATATGACCTGATTCGACAGATGCCATCGACTCCAAGTGATGGGGTATGGGGTGCCCTGCTTTTGGCTTGCAAAATCCATGGGAACATGGAATTAGGGGAAGTCGCAGCGAATAATCTTCTTCAGCTCGAACTGGAGCATACGGGATACTACGTTCTGATGTCGAACACATATGCAGAATCCAACAAGTGGCAAGAAGTAGGGAATCTGAGAGAATATATGAAGACAAAGGGATTGAAGAAACCTGCAGCTTTCAGCGTGATCGAACATTGCAGAGAAATACAAGGGTTCCACACAGCTGACCAAGAGAATCCACACCGGCTAGAGGTTTACAGGAAGATAGAGGGCCTGGTAGTTAAGATGAAGATGGCTGGGTATGTACCAGACCTATCATGTACTCTGCATGATGTGGAAGAGCAAGATAAGGAGCACATGCTCAAGTATCACAGTGAGAAGCTGGCTGTGACCTATGGTATTCTGAAGATCGATCCAGAAACAGAATTCGAGTTATGAAGAACCTTCCCGTTTGCAATGATTGTCACTCAGCTATCAAATTTATTTCACAGATTTATGGACGCAAGATTATAGTAAGAGATGGAAATCGGTTCCATCACTTTGAGGGTGGTAGCTGTTCTTGCAAGGATTACTGGTAAACATCTTATTCTCTGAATGTGAAATTGTTATATATCTGTAGTCATTTGATCCACGAAAATGAGGTTGGCAACAAAATTAAAATAGATAACGAAACTAAAGAATTTTGCTACATCCCACTAATTCAAGAGATGCATTTTCCAAAAAAGGAGTAGTATGCTTCAAAAGTTCTAAACTTGATATCAATTCAAGCTCTTTTTCAAGTTTGCAACAAGCACTATGGTTTTACGAGATATTGAAAATCTAGAGAGCACACAACAATTTCTGGAGCTTCTCAACAGGAAAAGTCACTTAGTTTTGCCTATTCAACTTTGATCATTCTTCATAACCAAGATGTTACATAAAGTACGAGCACAAGGATCCAAAATTCAACTCTAGCAAAATGAACATTCTTAGTTGGTCAGTGTGGGTGTGAGAGCTCGGAAAATGATTGAATGCTCCACTACCATGTCAAACTTATCAAGCCCCGTAAAGCAGCACCTCAAGTATCTAGACTTAGCTCACTATCATCCTCCAAATTATCAGGTGAACTTGTCTCTGAAAAATATTCTTCATTGGGATACATGTTCTGAAACACCTGTCAAATAGAAGCATAGGGCATCTCAGCACAAGAAGAAGAACAAGTCTCTAAGCATGTCAGCAAAGAACATCCAACTTAAACTAAGCTACAAGAAGCAACATAATTACAATATGATCTTTGAAAAAGCGCATGAGCTTTAAAGTTCATTCTGTTGAAAGAACACACACGGCAGTACAGTCATTTCTACTAACATATAATCATAACGAAATTGTAAACATGATAGAGGCTACATGGAAGACAAAAATCAAAATACCTTGGCAGCTGCATCTATAAGACCACAGTAGTCCAGATTTCCATCAGGTATGGGTGTGGAGATAATAGAACCAAAGTGACCCTGGGAGGTGGCATCAAAAGGAAAGATGTTACCAAGACAAGCATAACAAAAACAGAGACCATGAAGAGAAGGAGTAGACAGGACCATTTTGGCCAGTTGAAGTGCAAAAACTGATTTTTCGGATATATAGAAAAAAATAGTTCATTAACGACCATTCAGTGACTTCGGTTCAGTTATTAACTGAACCTAAGTCTTTTCAGTCTACTTTCTCCGAGTTCAGTTTAATCAAATAACCAATCATTTTTTAAAATTACCAAATAAAACCTAGTTAAATGCTAAAATTCGGTTAATTATAGTCATCATCTTCAACCTCAAAGAAAAGTTCAGTGAAATATGCACAAGAGTTCTAACTTATGAATATGCATTTCCCTGCTAACAACTAAGCTGCATTAAATAGTCACCCAAAAGAAGAAAATGTTGAAACAATAAGAAGAAACAAAGACATTTGCCAAGGAAAAGAGAAATATACCACATTCAATTCCTGAATATACAACATGCTCCAAAGTAAAGTGGGCTTCAGTGCTTCTGAATCCTCACTTTGAACTGTGGAACTAGTTTCAGAATTTAAAGAATCAGGAGTAGTGAGAAAGGCATTAATGGCCGCATTCAGTAACTTCTTTCCTTGATCAGCATCATCACACAAAGCTGCTAGATAAACTACAAACCTGGAAAGAAGAACTAAAAATTGTCAAGAAAAAGGAGGGAACAAAGGGGAGGGGGCGGTAGTGCAGGGTTTGTAAGGGACGATGGAATTAGTGTTCGTCCACAATAGGTCCGTGGTTTTACCAAAGAGAATATAGGCATCATCATTAAATTCACATTTATTGGTTAAGTGTACTACTGTGAAGACTTGGCATAATTACCAAGACCACAAATAAATATGTTGAAATTAACCAACTCTATATAACTCCAGTATATCCAGCAGAAACTATAACTACCACCTAATAAAAATTGCAAAGATGCAGATAACTTTGGGTGCGTCTGAACAATGCATCATTCAACATAAAGCATAGTTTAACTAGAATGTTATGATGTGCACAAATGTCTTCTGGAAAACTAAATAAAACTTACATGCCTGAAGGACAAACAGCTACATTACTACCTATCTGGAGGATTCGAATTGATGTGACCTGCTCATGATACAAGGCTGGGAAAAGGACAGAGACTCAGCATGTTTATTGTTGCCTACAACAACAAAGTACCAAAAAAGCTGGCATTTCTGTACAGTAAACTAAAACAGAAAGCTGATCTTACATCGAGGTGGATATACAATCAGCAAATTTGACGTGTCTGGCTTCAAGGAACTTCTTGTAATGCATATTCCTCTAGCCACATTCTCCTTGACATCTCTCATGGTCAAGAAGTCAAAATGTTCATGCAGAGAACCCGATTGGGAGGGAGATGGTGATGAAATTGTAAAGGAGGGATCTAACACCAACTTATCACTAAATATGTCCTGACCAGAGGAAAGTTTTACACCTTTGTAGCTGCCACTGTTCTGAAAAATAGATAGCAAAAGGTGATCCTTTGAACCTCAAAAGTATATATTCATTGAGTTGTCAGTGTAGGAGGCAAATATTAAGTATATTTCAGTACCTTGTCCATAAGTAAAGCACCAACTGGCATTTGCAAAACCTGTTTGACAGAATTAAAATGCAGATAAGCACAGTACATTGAAAAAGTTTCAGCCACTATGCTTTTTATGAGCTAACAACCATCATCCAATAGGCAAATGCTGCAAAATTTGGGTCTAGACTAAGGTGAATGTGCTGCATGACACAGCATAATTGGAACTTATATTATGATTCTAACATTATCATTGAACCCCAAAAACAGACGTGAAAACTGGACCTAATGCGACCGACAATGTTATAATGATTGTTAAAACATCATAATACAAAATTCCACCGCATGAGATGGACACCCTCCATGTACTACCAAGAAAACAAAATGACAGCCCATCTCACTGGAACTTACATGAATGCAACCTTTAACCGCAGCACGACGACAAAAGGCTTGTGGCAGTTCCCCTTGACCATACATGGGATAAATTAATGCTCCAAGCGCATTTGCAAACCTGACATGAATAGTTCCCAATTCAGTAATAGGCCAATAGCAAAACCGATCTAACCCTAATATATAATGCATGAACCAGTTTATCAGTTCTTATTATCTGACACTATTTTCCAGCATACAATGACCTTTCAGTATCGAACCTATCACCACAGAGATACCCACCTGCCAATGGATGATTGATACTGAGCCAAACGTTCTATCCCATCTTTCGTTTTGATTACATCCTTACACGAACTGATAGCGTTCTGATCATAATCAGCCATAGCTATCGCATAAAGAACAATCCTGCAGCAGAGTATCACACATATAAAAAAATGCAACTCTAAAACAAGAAAATACTACCAATTTCACAAAAATAAAGACAACCCACTCACACGATTTAATCTTGGGAGGCAACCGCATTTTAGTCAAGAAGTCAACAAATGGACTCTCCAAATCCTCCTCGGAAACCCTCCCTTCACCTGCATTCCCATCAAAATCGGAAGAGGACTCCTCACCTGCACTCACTGCCGCCAAATGAGCTTGCACCAACTTGAAAAACCGCATCAACTGATTCTTCTCCAACAAACTCAAACTCTTATCTTTAAATATAGCAGATCTCGAATCCGGCACACTATGCAATTTCCCATTCTCATCGCCAATAAAGCTCGCATCAACGCTCTTGAACTCCAAGTAGTTGCCTGCTCCAGATTTTATGATGAGATCAATGGACTTATCAGCACAGAATAAAACCCTAGGGCCAGATAGATCCAGAAGGAATTTAGAAGCGCATTGGTCGATCAAGTCAGGGGCAAAATTAGAAATTTGGATGCTGGAGTAGAGCGGTCGAGCGGTGAGGTTGACGACGGAGTGATCATCGCCGTTGGATGGGGAAGGTGAGGGAGTATCGAGAGGGGAAGAAGTGGAATTAAGGAAAGTGGTGAGGTCGGTAAGTGGGAGGGAGGCGAAATGGGAGCCGTAGAAAGAGTTGGGGTCGACGTGGAGAACGGATTTTCCGGAAGCGGACGCTGCGGCGGCGATGATGGACTGCAGCAAGCCGGTGCCGACGAGGATTAGGTCGAAAGTTGTTGGGTCTATTAGCGGGAGGTCGGTCATGGTGAATTGGCAGAGCGGGAGATGATGACACAGAATTTGACTACGTGTGAAATTGTTGTCGACTGAGAGCTATTTAGATTCTTTGGTCCCCCAGTTTTCTCTAATTTGGTAGTCCTTTCCTTCCTTTTTTTGCACTAGAATCTCAATTAGTAGTAAAATTATCAATATTAATTTATCGACAATTAGTTTTTGTTCTTTTAGACATAGTTGATCTTTTAAAACTTCCATACACAAACCAACAAATTATTTATTTATTTCTAAGTAAATATATAATTTTTTTATAATTCATTTGTCATTCCTCAAAAATATAATTGAATAAAATGAATATTCCATTCGTCTTATATTCAATGACTTTTTTTGATATTTTATATATATCAAAGAAGTCATTTTTCACACATTTTAAGTTTGTATTTAACACTAATACTCTTTTTATTTATTTTAATATATTTACTTTATTACTATCACTAACCTTCTCTTTTTAATGATAAATAGTAAATTAGTAAAGTTAAACAAAAAATATAATAAAAATATTATTTAATTCGAGACGAAATTAGCGTTTTTATCTACCTTTCAAATGAATTTTCAAATCCATAAAAGTTGGAACGAAACATAACACGAATTTTGCTTTTACTAGGAAAATTATATGTTGGCTCTCTAATTATTTGAGAAAGACATTCTTTCTTTATATCATGTAATGTAATTTTGCTGGTTTTTTTTATACAAATATTGATAATCCAAAGAAGGATATAAGGGTTTTTCCGTCAAATGGCATCTTGGAGCGAGGTGGTCGGGATTCCTTGAACGCAATGAGCGACCTGCACAGCTCCGGAGGTGGACTTCGGCGTAGAAACTCCGATGCCAAAGTCAGTGTTTGGTCTTATTTTGAGAATGTTCTACGTATGTGTCTGTAAGAGTGAATGAATTCCCCTTTTTGTGTGGCTTCCCTCCATCCCTTATAGTGGGTTGGAGTGGTTAGATGATCTGACCACCTTCCCCTTTTTTGGGGTTAAAGTGGTTAGATCTACTGACACCTTTTCCCTTTTTTCCACAAAGTGGTTTGAAAGTAGGAATAAATAATAGAAAAGTATATATATAGTGTCTTTGGGGGAATAAATATTCCTCCTGTCCAAGGACTTTATCAGAGTTGAGTGGGAGTAGGAAATGCTGTCTCTCATGCGTGGCTTTCACCACTGATTTAATAGAAAAAGTATACAGTGTACCTTTGTTTGGAGTTTATGCCGTTTATGGCGAATCGGCAAGGAGCCGTTTGTAGTGAATCGGCCGAGTGCCGTTGTCTTTGCCTTTGTTGATGGATCGGCTCTGAGCCGTTTTGATGATAACGGGCTGAACTTGTCCTTTAGTCACTTATTCCCGTTGACCTGGTCAATCGATCACGATGCCGTTTTATATGGTTGACTTGGTCAAACCGGTCATGTGCCGTTTTGACCGGTCAATGGTACTTTGTGAAGGTACAATGTCCGTTTTGCCCTTATGATAATTTTATGTATTATCAGAGGCCCAACAACAAACGAGTCCGAGTGTTTACCAAGGGCTTGCCGTTTCTGGCTTGGTGCTTGATAATCGGCATGCTGCCGTTTCATGCGTGACAATCGGCATGCTGCCGTTTTGTTCTTTAGCTTGATGCAGTTATTGAGTTTTTTCTCTCAATCCTGCAAATAAATAATAAATAGCAATAAAGGGATTAATGCATTTAAATGCATACCTGCTGACATTGTTTCTTCCCAATAAAATGATCATTGCTGGTTGAGCTTTTTAGGAGAAACGTCTCTTCATTCTCTGACAAAAGTTTGAATTTCGAAATTCAAAAGTTGTCAGAAACGCATGCGTCGTTTTCCCATTTAATGCTCTGCAGCTTTTGTGACATGTGTCCGTTTGTTCCGAAATGGGTCCGCCACTTGTCATCGTCTGGTTGGTCGGATAATGTTAGTTGAAGAGTTTTTCTCTTTCCCAAGAGGTTTCTTTGGGAAACCTAATTCATTTTCTCTCCCAACGCCGCTTTCACTTTCTTCTCCCTCAAAGAATTCTCTCATTTTCTCTCTCGTTTCTGCAACTTTCTCCTGCAATTCTGGGTTCTGTTCTTCAAGATCTCTGCATTTTTAGGTATTTACCCATTCCTTTTC
The DNA here is from genome assembly GCA_963691705.1 of Viola odorata. Taxonomy (NCBI): domain Eukaryota; kingdom Viridiplantae; phylum Streptophyta; class Magnoliopsida; order Malpighiales; family Violaceae; genus Viola; species Viola odorata. Next base: position 53,733,674 of record OY829541.1, read on the forward strand.
CTCTCTGATTTATCGTTTGAGACTTAGGAAATGGCACCCAAACGCCCTCTAGTTACTGATGAGATCATTGATAAAACTCCCACCAAATTAGATAGTGAAGATAAGTTGCTAGCTGAGATTGAGGCTTTAGAAATTGAGCTGACTGATGAGTATACTGCCACTGTTGCTTCTCCCGATGTTAGGTTGAACAGTTGTTTTGATGATAATACTAGGGTTTTGTATTCTAGAATGTTTGCCTTCGGTTTTAGGCTTCCCCTGGATTCGATGATCAAGCAGATGCTAAACCAACATCTGTTGAGCCCAACCCAGATTACTCCAAATTCCTGGGCTGGAATTTATGCTTTTTTGAAGGTCTGTGAATTGAATGGGATTGAATCACCTTCACTGGCCCTATTTAAGTATTTCTTTAATCTGACAAATCGTGGAAGTCTGATGATGATTCGACCCCGACGGGATTCTCATTTCAATGATATTTTCCAAAGATACGACTCTTCTGTCAAAGACTGGAAAGAGCGTTTCTTTTTGGTTACGACATCTTCTTCGGCCGAATGGCCTTCTGGGTTTAATCGGGAGATGAATGAGAAACACTGGCTCAAACCGGAGAACCTTGGTGCGCCTCTTCAATCCCAAGTTTACCTGTTGCTGTCGGTTGACACGCCGTTTCACACAAAGTTCCTGGCAATCGGCGTGTCGTTGTCCGATTGTGTTCTTGGTGAGTTTTTTCAACTCTAGCCATATTCCGTTTTGTCTTTGTTGTATTTCTAACACAAGTTCCGTTTTGCAGGGAAAGCTAAGAAAGCTAAAAAGGTTGCCGCTTCCGTTTCTTCAATTCGGCTGATTTCTACAAAAGGCAACCTGTTGAAGACAGAATGCGGGCTGATGATGAATCGGCTGAAGACCGATCTGAGGACGAAGGTCCTTTAGTTGATGAGCCGATTGAAGAAGAACCGGTTGCCCATGAAACCGTTGTTGAGGAGAGTGAGCAATGTGCAAGGCAAGACACAACAGTGAACTTTTCCTTTGAAGAAGAAGAAGAAGAAGATCCCCCTCTTATCATCAAACGGCGACGGGTCAGCAAGACGGTTGAGACCCTCGATCTGCCAGATCCTGATCCTCAAGTTATGAAGGCTGCCAAAAGGATCCTCAGAAAGAGAAGGAAGGAAAAGACAAAACGGGCTGCCGATGAGGCACAACGGGCATCTGCCGATGAAGAAACCAGGAATGTCGAAAAGGCTGAACCCGTTTCAACGCCTGCTCCAGACATTCCGTTCTCTGCTTGCGGTGATGGTTCAGGGGCTTCTGTTCCACCTTTGGAGACGCCTTTACCGCCTCCCATTTTTGTTAACACATCGGTCACCTCCGAGAGTGCTAATCCAGTTCAACCAGGTCCTTCATCGCCGATGCCGATTAACCTGCACTGGGTTGCCGGTCCACCTTTGCCTGATCCGTTTACTTCTGACGATCATGCAGTCGCTCCTCGTTCCGCTATTAGAGGCTATCTCTCAAGTCATGGTCCTGACGGGGAGATTACTCACACTGTTAGCTTGAACAATTTTGGAGAAAGCAGCCGCAGATCTCTCGGATTGAAGAGTCCTGGTAGCAAAGATTATAGGACCGGTCAACTGATTGGTGAGATGCTTGCTAACGATGCTGACAGAAAAAAATTTCGCCGTCTGGAGCTGAGTTGCCACTTCTCCCACCTGCACAGTATTTTCTACAGCGGCTTGTGTGCTACCCGTTATGCAGCTGAGGCCGTTGAGTCAAAGCTGGAAGAGGGCAGAGAGGCACTTCGGCAATCAACCGCTAAAGTCGCTTCCCTTCGGAAAGAGAATGAGACTTTGAAGGCCTCTCATAAGACTGACAAGAAAGCTGTTATGGATGCTCGAAGCAGACTGGCTGACAACTTAAAAGAAAAGGATGGCCTCTCTGCCATGGTCAAGGATGAGCAAAGGAGAAACGGTGAGCTGCTTGAGGAGAAGACTGCTCTGTCCGATTCCGTTGCAGTGCTCTCGGGAGAGAAAGCTTCTCTTGCAGATTCTGTTGCCAGGCTGACTGAGGAACTTAATGCGGCCCGATCCGATTTGCAGGTGGCAAGGGATGACATTGCCGTTAAGGAAGCAGAGCTGCTGAAAGTTCCTGAGAAGATCGGTTGGTGGAGAGAGAAGATGAAGAACATCATGCTGGAAAGCTTCGTTTCTTATTATGGTGAGAAGAATTTCCACCCGGATAACCTCTCCCGATTCGTTGCAGCTGGAGAAAGGCTTGCCGAAGCTAAGGAATATGAACCTTTCTCCGATTCAGAGGCAGACGAAGATGATGAAGTTCCTTTTGATCCTACGGCCGCTTCTGGTTCTGGGCCGTTAGTATAAACACTAGGCTTTATTTTGATTAATGCCGATTTGGCACATTTTGTAATGAGCAATTAGCATTCGGAATATATATATAATTTTGCAATTTTTAGTAATTGCTAATGTTTAATGATTTCTGTTATATATATATCATACTCCAGAAAAAATAAACAAAGATAGAACAATTGAAATTGAACTTATCTCTTTTTGTTTGGCAGAATCGGCTGCTTGCCGTTCTGTTATGGCCGTTTTGAGGTTTGCAACCGTTTTGACTTGGCCTCTTTGTTGATTTGGCATTGAGCCGTTTTGAAAAATATTTGCCGTTTGAAACGGACCTTTTAGCTCTGCCATTTTGGAACGGTCTTTAGCACTTTGCCGTTTTGAAACGGTCTTTATAATTTTGCAGTCTGTCTGATCAGCATGACCAACATGGTCTTTATATGATGACAATATATATATATGCCTTGATGACGATATATGCATCAATAACGATATATGCATCAATAGCGATATACGCATCAATAGCGATATATGCCTCAATAACGATATATGCCTTGGTGGCGATATATGTATCGTTGGCTATATATGTATCGTTTGCAATATATGTATTGTTTGCAATATATGTATCGTTTGCAATATATGTATCGTTGGCAATTCTTGATTTTGGTGACGTGGTTCAGCCTAAAATGACTTACGTCCACGGTTGATTTAATTTTTGTTTTCTCAAGATCTGCAATCATATGAGAAACAACGCTTGCAAATATATATTTTTCATTGCTTGGAAATATTTGATAATTCATGTTATACATAATATTCCAGAAATTTTAACAAGATAAAACAAATTGGACTTATCTCTGTTTTGACGATTCGGCTTGATGCCGTTTTGACTGAACCGTTTGAGGTCATTCGGCACTAGGTCGTTTTGAGAATATTGTCGTTTCCTCCTTTGATCTGGACAACGGCATTAAAGGGAAATCGGCTGACCAATCTGCATATCGGCTTCATGCCGTTTGCTTCTTTTCTTCACTCTGGAGATCGGGTTCCTCCCGTTTCCTCCTTCGGTAGTCTGCTTCTTCCATTCTGGAATATTTTTCCACCTCAATCCGCAAAAGATCTAAGGTTTTAGGAGTGTTTGCAATCAGAGCATTCTCCAATTCTCGATATTTACAATTTCTTTTCAACGCTTCTGCTGCAAGGTTGGGTGCTACATCAGGAAGAGTTGCTAGCTCTGTGTTAAATCTAGCCACATAAGCAGCCAACGACTCTCCTGACTTTCGCATCATGTCAAACAGAACGGCTGAAGATTTCTCCGGTGGTATACATGAGCTGAATCGGCTTTTGAATGCCTTTTCTAGTTGCTCGAAACAGTCAATGGATCCGGCTGGTAGCCTCTCGAACCAAGTGTTGGCTACCCCTTTAAGGGTCATCACAAATATTTGGCACAAGGCCTCATCCTTTCTAGTAAAAAATTTAATGTGTTTCTTTACTAAACTTACATGAACCGTTGGATCTGTTGTCCCATGGTAGTAATCGGATGGAAGCTTGACATGCCTACTCACTTGATGCCTCCGAACCCGAAGGGTTAATGGATTTGTTGGATCATCATCCTGTTTTTCACGATCTGGTTGTTGAACAGACCGTTTAAACAGATCTGGATCATCTCTGTCACGATCTCTCCTGGTTTGATGTGGAGTCACCGATCTCTCTCTGCTTCTCCTTTTCTCGGATCTACTTTGAGGTGATTGTTCATGACTCCTTCTTGCGCTGCGTTGAGCTATTCGATTGACGAATTCTTCTATGTCTTCCCTTCTGGGTAGATCTGCACTTTGATGGCCCGGTGGTGGCTCAAAAGATGATTCCACCGCCTGTTGATTGTAGATCCGTTGAGGAACAACTGGCTGGTTGACTGGCGGAGGAACTCCTCCTATGAACATTTGCATCATCACGTTCATCCTTCGGTGCAGGGCAGCAAACTCGAGCATGATGGCTGGTTCAATGACCTCTGAGGTTGCGCCTGGAAATGGGTTTTCTGGGAAATTAAGCCGACGAGCTGCAGCATTTAATTCCACACGAGAAGATGAAGCTTGGGTTGGTGGTGTTTCACGTTGACCCGTAGCAACACCAGTGGGTTGATTTGATTGAAGATCTTGATTGGATACCATTTTTGGCAGTGAAAAACCCAAATTATTGAGAAAGAAAAGCTTTGAAGCTCAAGGCTTGCTCACTTGAAACTTCAAAAGCTCTCAATGAAAGCACCATTTGATAATCCAAAGAAGGATATGAGGGTTTTTCCGTCAAATGGCATCTTGGAGCGAGGTGGTCGGGATTCCTTGAACGCCATGAGCGACCTGCACAGTGCCGGAGGTGGACTCCGGCGTAGAAACTCCGATGCCAAAGTCAGTGTTTGGTCTTATTTTGAGAATGTTCTACGTATGTGTCTGTAAGAGTGAATGAATTCCCCTTTTTGTGTGGCTTCCCTCCATCCCTTATAGTGGGTTGGAGTGGTTAGATGATCTGACCACCTTCCCCTTTTTTGGGGTTAAAGTGGTTAGATCTACTGACACCTTTCCCCTTTTTTCCACAAAGTGGTTTGAAAGTAGGAATAAATAATAGAAAAGTATATATAGTGTCTTTGGGGGAATAAATATTCCTCCTGTCCAAGGACTTTATCAGAGTTGAGTGGGAGTAGGAAATGATGTCTCCCATGCGTGGCTTTGACCACTGATTTAATAGAAAAAGTATACAGTGTACCTTTGTTTGGAGTTTATGCCGTTTATGGCGAATCGGCAAGGAGCCGTTTGTAGTGAATCGGCCGAGTGCCGTTGTCTTTGCCTTTGTTGATGGATCGGCTCTGAGCCGTTTTGATGATAACGGGCTGAACTTGTCCTTTAGTCACTTATTCCCGTTGACCTGGTCAATCGATCACGATGCCGTTTTATATGGTTGACTTGGTCAAACCGGTCATGTGCCGTTTTGACCGGTCAACGGTACTTTGTGAAGGTACAATGTCCGTTTTGCCCTTATGATAATTTTATGTATTATCAAATATAGTTCTCCATCATTTGGAAAAAGAATCTTTAAAATCAATAATTTAAAAAAAGTTTAAAATTGAACAAAAAAATCTTAGGAAAGACAAAACACTAAATAGGTAAATTGCAAATTTTTCTTGATATATCTGTATTTTGCTAGTCTAAATTTCTAAAATTACAGAGAGTGCCACTCAATCACCAACTTCTCTTTGTGTACAGACATGACTACATTCATTATTGAGAAAGTCAAATTGTCAACTACCATCGTGTCTTGATCGGTCAACGGAAACCAAAGTTTGACACCAAAAGTGGCACCTTGCTCCTGCGGCTGCCTCTCCGGTGCCGTTTTCTGTGTCTTTCACTGTCTCGTACTTGCGTGGGCGGCCAGTGCTTTGCCTCTTCAAGACGAGCCAATTTGACAGGTACACCGGCAAAATCAAAATCGAAAGTTCAAGACTTTTCATCCCATGTAAGTACAGTATCACGTTCAATTCAACAAAAAAGAAAAGAAAATGAAAACGTGATTAGTTCCTTGGCGTGTCAGTCAACCTTTTTTCCTTCCTTCCCCACTTCTTCTTACTCCATTCCTTCCTCTCCTTCCTCTAATCCTCGCCCTCTCCTTCAAGAAAGCTCGTTCCTTTTCTCCATTTTTTACTTTATTTTTAGGAATTATTACAATCATAATTCTTACATCCTGTTAATCAAACGAATGGAAGTGTTTGCTTCATCACCTGTTTCGGTTCACTCCAAATGGGATTTGGGTTATCATCGTAAAGATCGTGTCTTTGCATTTCATTGTGATCAAAACACCAAAACCCACGATAGTAGAAGGGTTTCTTCTTCGTTCTCTTCTTATTTTGGTATTTCAGTCTCACATAATCAGAACCCAAGTCATATTTTTTCATTTAAAAGGTCTCGTGCGAGCAGAAAAGCAAGAATTCTCCCAATTTCTGCAGTTTTTGAGAGATTTACTGAGAGGGCTATAAAAGCTGTGATCTTTTCTCAAAAAGAAGCGCGTGGATTAGGCAAGGATACTGTGTTGGCACAGCATCTTTTGTTGGGTTTGATAGCTGAGGATCGTGACCCACGTGGGTTTCTTGGGTCTGGAATCAAGATTGATGAAGCTCGTGAAGTTGTTAGAGACATTTGGCATAGTGATATTGGTGTTGGTGGTGGTGATGAGGGTAGCAGCGCTTCATCTTCTTCTAGTACTAGTAGCACTTCCTCAGCAAGTGACGTGGCGTTTTCTGCTAGTACCAAACGGGCTTTTGAGGCTGCAGTTGAGTATTCAAGGACTATGGGTCACAACTTCATTGCTCCTGAACATATAGCTGTTGGGTTGTTTACAGTTGATGATGGGAGTGCGAGTCGAGTCATGGAGAGGTAATAATACTTGTTCTGTTTTCGTTGAATTTGATTATAACCAAGTTGATTATGTGTGTTCCTGAAATGTTGGAGAGTTACTATTTTGTGTTATGTTTGATTGATGTGAAGTGCCTGCATTGCACAATGATTCGGGTCATCTTTGTCATCTGAATTGACCTGATTTTCAGGTTGGGGGCAAATGCAGATCAGTTGGCAGCTATAGCAATTACCAGGCTTCAAGGGGAGCTTGCAAAAGATGGAAGAGAATTGCCAGAAATATCAAAGGGGACGCGTGAAAAAACCTTTTCTAAGAAAGCTGCGGCTTTAAGGTCGGCTGAGAAAACAAGAGGTAATATGAGAAGTTTACTTTATCAGTATCTTTCCCTAGTTCTCAATACAGTGGACGGTTTTGTAATGTGATTCTGTTTTCCAGAGAAAAGTGCTTTGGCTCAATTTTGCGTGGATCTTACTGCCCGTGCTAGTGAAGGACTCATTGATCCAGTTATTGGGAGACACTCAGAAATAGAAAGAGTTGTTCAAGTACTTTGCCGCAGGACCAAAAATAATCCCATTCTTCTTGGTGAAAGTGGAGTTGGAAAAACAGCCATTGCTGAAGGCCTAGCAATTAATATTGCAGAGGCAGAGGTTCCTGTCTTTCTCTTGGTATGTTTCTTCACAATTAATTGTTGTTACTTTGGTTCTTTTTTGTTATGTAATCTTATCCATATATTCTGTCTTTCCAGTTTGATCAGCTTGTTATTCTATCTACAGGCAAAACGGGTAATGTCCTTGGATATTGGACTATTAATTGCCGGTGCAAAGGAAAGGGGAGAGTTAGAGGCACGTGTTACTGATTTAATAAGAGAGATACGAAAAGAAGGTGCATTGTTCTTTCCATTTGTAATTTCATTTATAAGACATTGCTTCATCCTTGCTTAAACGTGGTATGTGTGCATTGCAGGTAATATCATTCTTTTTATTGATGAAGTACATACACTTGTTGGGACTGGCACTGTTGGGCGAGGAAACAAGGGATCAGGTCTTGACATTGCTAATTTATTGAAGCCACCTCTTGGGAGGGGTGAATTACAGGTGATTTTTCATGCTTTGTTTGCACAAGGATTTTCAATGAAGAGATGTTGCCTATGAATGCTCTTGAATTCTTTGTTCTTACCCATGCATCTGCCTGCAGTGTATGGCATCCACAACTCTTGATGAGTTTAGGACATATTTTGAGCAAGATAAAGCTTTAGCACGGAGGTTCCAGCCTGTGTTGATTCATGAGCCAAACCAGGTTGATTTCAAATAAGCACTTTCATCTATTTTATGTATGGCGTAATCTGTTCTTTACTGATATTGAGTGAACATGTTTAGGAGGATGCAGTTAGGATACTGTTGGGTCTGCGACAGAAATATGAGGCCCATCATAAATGCAGCTTCACACTGGAAGCCATAAATGCGGCTGTTTACCTTTCTGCAAGATATATTGCTGATAGACATCTTCCAGACAAAGCCATAGATCTGATTGATGAGGCAGGAAGCAGAGCTCGAATTGAAGCCTATAGGAGGAAGAAAGAGGAGAAAATATGTATACTTTCAAAGTCTCCAGATGATTATTGGCAAGAAATTAGAACTGTTCAGGCCATGCATGATGTGGTAGTGATACCATTCCTATCCTCTGGTATAATTACATAATTTCAAGATCCATGAGTAACATTCATTTTTGTCTAACACAACCAGGTTACAGCGAGTAAGCTGAAAGATGATGACAGCACTTCCAGCATGGATGATAATGGTGAAATCATTTTACAATCTCAGTTGCCAGCTGCATCAGAGGATGATGAGTATGATTCTTAACTCTACTTTTGGTTTAGAGATAAAGCCGGGAATCCAGCATTTTTTCTAGAACGTTTCTACTTTTAACTGAATATGTGGCTATATTTCTTTCAGGCCTGTGGTTGTGGGGCCAGACGATATAGCAGCAGTTGCTTCACTCTGGTCTGGCATCCCAGTACAGCAGTTGACTTCTGATGAAAGAATGTTTCTAGTGAGTCTTGAAGAAGAGCTTAGAAGAAGGGTTATTGGCCAAGGTGAGGCTGTTACTGCCATAGCTCGAGCTGTTAAAAGATCTCGAGTGGGGCTGAATGACCCAAATAGGCCAATTGCAGCAATGCTCTTCTGTGGCCCAACAGGGGTTGGCAAGACTGAACTAACAAAAGCTTTGGCAGAATGCTATTTTGGATCAGTAAGGCTTTGCACTTTCAAAGATGTATTTCTCTAATTACATGAGTGGAACAACATAAATTGCATGCTCAAAATGACTCAGATCAGTGGCGAGTCCAACACAAGTCCAATTGTTAGCACTAACTTGATACTTTTTGGAACCATAGGGGATTTGGTGTGAATTCTTAGGACTGGAATAGTTACCATGCAACTTGGTGTCAATGAAAAACTTAAAAGTTGGTTTAGATTCCCAGATTCCTTGGGTTAAAATTCTTAATTCCTTTTACCCTTTGCTTTGACATCATTGCAGGAGTCAGCCATGCTGAGATTGGACATGAGTGAATATATGGAGCGACATACCGTGAGCAAATTAATAGGAGCACCCCCAGGTTATGTTGGTTTTGGTGAGGGTGGTACTCTGACAGAAGCTATCAGAAAACAACCTTTCACGGTGGTTTTGCTTGATGAAATAGAGAAAGCGCATCCAGATATATTCAACATCCTCCTCCAATTGTTTGAAGATGGCCACCTTACAGATTCTCAGGTTTGTACAATCGTCTTCGTTAATTTTGTGAAAATGATGAGATGGTGGCATTTTGATAATTTAGCCTTTGTTTATCATCCTGGCTCTCTTATCATGTGAAATTGTGCTTGACAGGGTCGTAGAGTATCGTTTAAGAATGCATTGGTTGTGATGACCTCAAATGTGGGTTCTGCTGCCATTGCAAAGGGTGGGCGTACAACAATTGGTTTCGCGATTGCAGATGATGACTCAAGTTCATATGCTGGAATCAAAGCTTTAGTAATGGAAGAACTCAAGTCCTACTTTCGCCCAGAGTTACTCAACCGTATAGATGAAGTTGTCGTATTCCATCCCCTTGAGAAGGCTCAGGTTTGTATTTTTCATTTTGATTCGACTCCGTTCACATCTGTAGTTGAGTCACTACTATCAGGGCCTGAACTTTTTTTCGCCGCTCTTAAATCATGCAGTAGTTAAAAATCCAGGTTATCTTGCCAATGAACCTAAAGACTCATCTTTCTGCTAGATAGATGAGTTTGTTGGACTAGTATGACTTAGTCTTTGACTTCAAAATTCTCATTTGACACCACCCTTTGCATTTTCTCAGATGCACAAGATTTTAAATCTGATGCTCCAAGAGGTGAAGGAGAGGCTGATATCACTTGGCATTGGTTTGGAGGTTTCTGAATCAATCAAGGATCTTGTATGCCAGCAAGGCTATGACAAAGCATACGGTGCGCGATCCCTCAGAAGAGCTGTTACTCAGATAATAGAAAATCCATTGAGCGAAGCATTCCTTGCCGGAGAGTTCAAGCCTGGTGACTCCGCCTTCATCGATCTCGATGATTCAGGCAATTCAGTTTTTACAAACCTTGCAGATAAGAAGTTGCACTTGTCTGACAAGAAAGCTTTTTTATAGTAGTTTCTAATGTTCCTATTATGCAACTTTCTATGTAATATAATAGTTTTGTATTGTAACTTAGGTGATTAATTGAATTTATTCAAATGTAAATATGCAAATTACACTATTCTTTTTACCCTTAATACAGAAAAAAGAAGTTTTCCCTTTGATTAATTTGGATTTGGAAACTGTGTAATGGAAAAGTTGGGGAAAGAAGTCCGACCTACCGGATTCGAACCAGTGACCTAAGGATTTCTGACGGATGCTTTCCACTACAGTCCTCCGCTCTACCAACTGAGCTAAGGTCGGTTATTGACAAGAGTGATACTGATACCTATTTAGTAATGGGCTCCCACTGAAGCCCAATAGACTTAGAAGGCCCATAAAACAAGCCCTTTCCTCCATAGTCGACTGTCTTGTTCTTCTCCCTCGCATTACTTCCTAACAAATAATAAACCGTAGCCGGCAGATTCATGTTCATCTCTCTCAAAATCCGAACATAGAAATTAGGTTACCATGGCCAGCGCTCCCATTCCAATCGCCTTCAACGCCCATGTCTTAAACTCCGTTAAACAGGAGCTGCCCCAATCGCCACCGCATTCAACTGTAAAACCCGAACCGCAAGACTTACCGCCGCTAGAATCACGACGTCACCTACAGCAACAAAAAGAGCCTCTATTCTTGCATTTTGTCGCCAAACTCACTAGTCTATCCTCTGCTATCGACACAGTCAACCGCAGATTCCTTGAGCTACAAAACCACCTCGATTTCATCCAGCAAACCATGGACACGTACTCCACCCAATCATCCGGCCTGTCGGCCACACCGCCTGCTCCAGTTGATCCTTCACCTCAGGAAACTACCGAAATGGTTGCGGTAGCAGAAAAGAATCTTCCTCCACCGGTGCCAAAATCGGAGGTCAGAAGTTTATGCGAAATGATGTGCGGGAAGGGACTGCGGAAATACGTGATTTCTAATATGGCTAATGTACAGACTCTTCGCGAGGAAGTCTCCGCGGCGTTGAGATATGCCCCGAAGCCGGCTAAGTTAGTGTTGGATTGCATAGGGAGGTTTTATTTGCAGGGTAAAAAGGCATATACTAAAGATTCCCCAATGATTACTGCACGCGATGCTTGTATTATGGTGTTGGAGTTTTTTCTTTTGAGCTTGGAGGGTGAGGCTGTGATGGATGCTTCCGTGAACCAGGAGGCAGATAATGCGGCGGTGTCATGGAGAAGGAGGTTGATAACAGAAGGCGGAGTGAGGAGAGTAAGTGAGCTTGATTCAAAAGGGCTTTTGCTGTTGGTAGCGGGTTATGGGATTCCAAGGCTGTTCAGTGATGAGGATATATGGGATTTAGCCACACGTTGTGATTCAAAGTCATTAGGAGAGGCGCTGCGCAAGTCGCGTGCTCTTGTTAAACGGGTTTCAGGTAAACTCTTATGTTGCTCATGACAAGTGTTTCATATGGTCATTGAATATAGTATGCTTGTTGATAATGCTGTTCAAAGAGTATGCAAGTGACTAAAAGATGACTGAAGGCACCATTACAAATTACTGAATAAGAGCTAACGTCAGTCATTTGGAAGGTGAGGATTATACTAACTTCGCTTGTTTATGTTACTGATGGACTTTATTTTGCTTGAGCTGCAACTTTATTAGATTGCTCTGACTAACAGTGTGCTTTACTTGCAAAATTTGATGCCTTGGAGAGCTCTTGGACACTGTATTGGCAAGTTTCATAGTATTTCTTAAATATCACATGACAAGTAAACGGTCCCATCTGTTCAAACTTTTAAGACAAACCATGTCCCTGCAAATTTACCTTTCTTTTCAGTTTTATTTTCTCTTCTTTGCCTATTGAAGCATTTCTTTAAAGACCGCCTAAACTGGAGAACTATTGGTGGATCCTCCCAAGTTTTGTTGTATCCACTAATCCACACTATACTCTGTGCTCCTATAATGATTAGTTGGCTTCTGATGACTACACAATAAGAGAGATGTTGTGTGGACAGATACGGGTCAAACATTTTTATGTACAAAATTGGGACTTATATAGACTCTTGAAGAGAAAAATAAATAAATCTGTAAGCATACTGTGCCATTCTTAAAGTTCTTGAGCAATATTATTGGTTTTGATTTCATAATGTACTTGTGAACAATGTACAGCAGTAACTTTAAACCCAGAATATGGAGAGGTGATACTTCAATAAAAAGTGAAATAGCTTGTTGCTAGTTGATTTTGGGGTGCTTTGAAATGGAAAGATTTATGGGGTAAAGAAGAATGTGACCATGGAAGATGCTTATTTATGTCTTGGCATGCAAATTCCGAGAAGGGAGGTTGCTGTCAGTATGGCTGCTGCCTTCTATAACTCGGTGAATTTTACTATTCACCACTTCCATGGAGTAGCAGTTCATGTTTTCTAGAACTGTGAAATACGCTCGTTTTTTTGCTTGTCTAGGGTATCCATTTACTGCCCTCTATTCTCTAATGTTAAATGCACTTTTTGAGAATTTTTCATTGCTATAGATGATCTTATACTTTATTGTCTTCAACTACTACAGATGTACTTGATGGAATGATGAAGAAAGGGATGAAGGTAGAAGCTGTTGATGTTGCTTGTACTTTTGGAATTGATGAAAAGTTTCCTGCAAGGAAATTTTTGACTTCAGTCTTGCGAGTTGCTAAAGAATCATCAAGGAGCAGAAGAAACGGAAGTAATTCACCAACCATTCAGGCATGGATTTTGAAATTAAATTTGAAATCATCTCCATCATTTTTTGTGTGCTAACACTGTTGTTTTTTTGATGACCTTCAACAGAAGGAAGCAAATGAAAAGGAATTGAATGCTGTGAAGTCTGTATTGATATTCATTGAAGATCACAAGCTTGATCCTACAAAGCTTCTTCCTGGATGGCAGTTGAAAGAAACGATAGCCAAGTTGGAGAAAAATATTGCTGCTCTGGATAAACAAATAGATGAAAAAGCCTTGGTAAAGAGAAAAAATGATGAGATTGAGTTGTATAATTCTGTGAGTCAAGATACCAAACGTACACGAATGACAGGTGCTGTTCCTTGGATCTCCTCTTCTAGCATTGGAATGGTTGAGCAGAGAACTAGCAGTCATGTGGATGACCAAAGCTCATATGCTGGTTTGAGGCAAATGCACTTTGTGGATAGTGGGTTGTCTGGTAACGCAGACAATTATCCTGCCACGGGATCTGTATCATATAGAGCTGCTGCAGGGTTTTTGCCTGAAAATTATCCTGGCACAATGGCAGGAGGTGGTATCACGCATGGTTCAAGAGTTGGTCTGAGTGCTGTATATGGTGTTGCATCTGCAGGTTCATCTGCTGGAGTCCAGAGAGAAATATTAGTTGACAGGGCTGAGCAAGTGGTGAGTCACAATGGTCTGCCGAATGGATGGCATGGGGCTGTTCTTGCCGAGGGCTCACAAGGACAAACCTATATTCAGAAAACTGCGTCTGGCTTGTATGGACAATCATCAATGGATGGTTTTGCAGGTCTGCCAAATTCTTCACCTACTGTTGCTGCTAATCGGAGCTCGGCTGCTGATCTTTATGGGGTTGCAGATTCTGTTATGGATGGTACATATAGCAGTACTCACAGTGCTGGTTTATTGCCACCTGGTGTGGGGTCACATCATTAATCTTATATTGTTCACCAGTAAATCTTTAGCTCGAAACCAGTGTTAACACCATCAATTTTCAGCTGCAATGAGAGAGCCGCTCAGCTGGGTAGGCTTCTCTGCCACTGAATTGGCCTTTTGGTCGAACGGTGAATACAACCTCTCCATGGCGGATCTTTAACAACCAGGGAGAAAATGGAAAATGGATCGGTCTGATCTTTCAAGTCCCGATCAATTCTTTCATCGGGGTTCGATGCAGTTAGGAAGTCTGCAGTTCTTGTAGATATCTTCTCTTATTTAGTGGTGGTACTCCTAACCTTGTGGTTGCCGTCTTTGTTGCCATTTTACTTGCGACGGTCACTGTAAAGAACTGCTACTTGCATAACTATTTCGACCCATATGCTCTACTTCCACAGCACCTAAATGAAAGGCACAGCATGTACATTTTACGTGTGTTCTTCTCATCTATTCTGTACTAAAGGACATCTCGAAGCAAGGAAATAATCCTAACACTCCTTCCAAATGATGTCAATTTTTAAATTGGCCTTTTATTTTGAAGCTACTATCGTTTAAGTTTTAAGTAACACACATCTGTTGTACAAAGTAACGGGCATTTAGTATTTAGAATTTACAGTGTTACACAAACTTGAAAATAGATTTTGGTATTAATGCTTACCATGATAAATATTTTAAAAATAATTATACATCTGGTTGTGCCAAGTTCATACCAAGTGTATGATAACACCATAAAGAAGTGATTCTTCTTTTTACACCCAAAAGGAGAGGAGAATTGTTAGAATTGTTCTTTAAGGAAAATAACATAAAGCACCTATGTACTATTCGAAAAAATAAAAAAAAATTTTGACTTTCAAAATATCTGATACACCTCCCTGTAATTAATCTCATTTTGACCGATTGATTGTCATTTGACTTGTTATTTCCGATTTTATGTACCAAAAATATAATAAAATAAAGTTAAAATTGAAAAATTATAGAACATGCATTTCTCTTTATTTTCTTTTCTTTTGTTTTTCTAAAATCCAAAAAAAAAGTCCGGTAACTTTCCTTTCTTCTTCATTCCTAAGAAAATCTCTATGGCCACTACTTTGAACTCGATACCTCTACGGCCAATCATACCATACTGAGAGAAGATCTTCATCATTTCTTTTTATTGAGAAAATAAAAATCTAGAAAGTTTAGGACCCCGACTATCCATAACCATCCTTAACCCTCCTTAACCATGGTTACTCTACAAAACCAAAAACGTGTCATCCTTCTTCCCAGCGGCGTCCGATTGTTGATTCTTCTCCTCCTTCCTCTTCTTATTATTTCCCTTTCATAATAATAATAATATAGAATATAAATATTACCCAAAAATAAAATAATAATAATAATTTGTTGTGCTGTTTTGGTGGATTTGGATCTTCAAAAGTGTTAAAGGCGCAAACTTTTACGGTTGGTTTTAAGTTTTTTCAATGTAGTCGGTGAAGCTGCATTGCGCTTGGTTATGGTGGGTGTGGACCCATGTGCAGAATAGAGAGGAGTGAGAAAGAGAGAGGGAGAGGAGGAGGGGGGATGGGTGGAGTGGTGAAAGGGGTGGAGAAGGTGAGGAACAGTGTGAAGAAATCGAAGATGAAGATGTGGGTTCTGCGTGCAACGACGTCGGTTTTGTTGTGGACTTGTGTGGTTCAATTCACCATCATCGGCAAGAATTCCTCGTCGATGGTTATTCGCAAACGTGGCAGATCTAGATCTAGAAAGTGGCTTCTGTGTGCTTGTCGTCGAGGAGGAGCAGGAGGAGGAGAGATGGTTTGTTTCTTAATTTCAATTGGGAGGATGTTGCCAAATCAAATAAAAGAACAAAGATGATCATGGTGGTAGCCATGGATTGAATTCAAGGTGGTGAGGTGGTGTGGCTGCAGATGCTTGATTTTCTGGAAATCAAATTCAGAAACAAAAAAAATGGAAGTGAGAGTAAAAATGTACTATATAATAAATCTTTAAAATCAGGTTTTTAAATTTTTTTTTTTGGTACATAAAACTAAAAATAGCCAGTCAAATGGTAGTCAACCTATTAAAATGAAGTTAATTGCACGGTCAAAGTAGTACAGAGTAAGTGTATTAGACGTTTTGAAAGTATTAGACGTTTTAAAAAGGAAATTTCTGCTTTTGGCGAATAATATGCTTTATGTTTTTTTTTCCTTAAGATGAAAGGGAGCACCTATATCTTATTACAGGAAGTCTAAAAATTATTTGAAGGATGGTCAGAGCAGCAGTTGTGGTACTAGCCATGGTGCTCATTGCAGGGAATTACTCGGCAAGTTTTTGCCATGGATCAGTACTCGAGGTTGGGTTTTACAGAGGGAAATGTGGCTTTGCAGATGTTGAGGCTATAGTGGCTCAGGTTGTTACTGCACAGTTCTTCGTCGATCCAACCATTGTTGCTGCACTCTTGCGCTTGCAATTCCATGACTGTTTCGTCACTGTAAGTTTACTCTCCTCTTTTTTCTTTAATGTGTATTTTTGTGACATTCTGTTTGTACATAATAATTAAGAATTACCAACTTGATTAGAAATATCCATGAAAGATTCATGTAGCAACAATCATTCATGCTTGATGTTTTGGTTTGGTGACAAACAAGCTTTGTGTGCACTTAGCTCAACTTCAAGCATGTCTTTTCTTTTCTTTCAAGAAACAAAAAATATTCTTTAAATTAAGAGGTGAGTTGTTGTTGATAATTAAATTCCACAAACCAATATTTCATTTGGAAACATGAGATACTCCCGCAGTAAGCTGTCGCTGGGTTTTCTTTTTTCCTTTTTCCTGGACTAACTAATTGTTGATTGATAAAAAAAAAGGGGTGTGATGCATCAATACTTATAGAAGGGAATGACAGTGAGAAAACAGCTCCACCAAACCTAACCGTGAGGGGATATGAGATTATAGACCTAGTCAAGGATGCTGTGGAGAATGTCTGCCCAGGTGTGGTCTCTTGCGCCGATATCATCGCGATCGCTACCAGAGATGTTGTTTTCTTGGTACATCTCATAAATCTTTAACTACTACCCAAAATTAGCACAGGTTTCATTCTTGTTTTGAGTGTTTCAATAATGATATATATATGATTTCTTTGCAGAGTGGAGGAGGAAGATACAATGTTGAAACGGGAAGAAGGGATGGTTTAGTCTCTACAGCTCAAAATTTGAGTGTCCCAGACCCTTCAGCAACAGTCTCCCAGGCAATTGCAGCATTTGCTCAAAGAGGCCTCTCTGTTACAGACATGGTGCTTCTATTAGGTAACCCATCTTCTCTAATCAATCACACATCCTTTACAACCTAATCGAACTGAACCGGCATGTCCAACTGGTAACCTGAACCTCAAATCGTTCCAGTTAGGTGTAATACTGTAGATGAGCCGAAAGACAAACTGTCTGGTATCTGGATGGTTAAACCTTATGTTTGACCCGGAAACATCCTATTATTTTTCTTTACAATGTGCAGTTTGATTATGAATGCTGAAACAGAACTACCCTTTTTCACATTCTTGCACCTTCTTCTGTACACAGGTGCTCATTCTGTTGGGGTTGCACATTGTTCTTTCATCCAAGACCGTCTTTTCGATTTCAAAAGCACCGGTCACCCTGATCCATCCATGGATCCATTCCTAGCCAGTACATTGAGATCAAGGTGTAATAGTCCTGAGTTCGCTGGAGCAGACAACGCAGTGAATCTTGATCAGAATCCGTTGAGTCCATTTATTTTGGACAACTCGTACTATCAGAACATAATGCTGCGCAGAGGCATCCTCCAAATCGATCAGGAGTTGCGAACCCACCCGACGACAAGGGCTATAGTCGCAAATCTAGCAGCCAATGCATTGGAGTTTCCTGCCAGGTTTGGAGCTGCAATGGTTAAATTGGGAGCCATAGGTGTTCTTACTGGGTTCCAAGGAGAGATTAGGAGATCATGTAGAGCCACTAATACGCCGCCTCAGTTTACTTAATTTTAGAAACTTTGCAGTCGATCTGATTCTGTACTCTTTTTCTTTTTCTGTTTTTTCCCCTTCTTTCAGAAATTAGGTTATGGTTAGTGTTTATTGCAAAACTCCCAATTTTAGTACTTGAAAATTTATTGCTAGTTTTTTCATATTAACCTTTTTCACTAACTGAAATTAATTTTCCTACAATAAACACAGGAAAATACAGAAATAATTTCCTACAACAAATAGGGCTTTAAAAGATTAAAATAATACTCCCTCCGGTCCGAATTAAACGTCGCGCACACATCTCGAGGAGGCCGGATGACTCACTATTTGTTCCCGAAAAATTCCGTACTTTTTTTCCAACGTACGTTCGAAAAAAAGTACGGAATTTTTCGTTGACAAATAGTGAGTCATTCGGCCTCCTCGAGGTGCGTGCGCGACGTTTAATTCGGACCGGAGGGAGTAATTTTAAAAAAAAAAATTAAAACAATAGATATTTTTTAAATATTATATCCATCCAAAGGAAGGAAAATTAGTTGCAAATGCAGTAATTTAATAAAAAGTTGATTTATGTTAATTCATAATATAATTAATTCTTCTAACATCAATGTCATAATTAAAAAGAAAATTCCTACATGTTAGCTCTCTCTCTGTCGCATTTGTCAAAAATCAAGCAGGAAAGCAAAGTACAGGAAAGAAATTAGAGTCGGTACGACAAGTCACTCGCTCATCGCGTGACTTTCCTTTTTTTTTATTTGATCATCCAATCAAATCCTCCACGTCAGAGAGCTAACTACAACAAAACCCCAAAGCAGCTGTAGCAGTAGCCCGGTGGAGTTGTCGTCGCCAGAGAGGTGCCTTTTCTTCTTCCTCGCTCACTCTCCTCACTCGAGAAAGGAAGCAATGGATGTTTTGCCTCTGAAACGCAGCGTTTCAAGCGGTACGCTTTCTTCCTTCTTTATCAATCTTCTTCTTTCTTCACTCATGGTGCGCTGAGTTTTATTTGTGATTTTGTTGTGGACAGAGGAGACGAATTGCAAGGGCGCGAAGAGGTTAAAAGCGTCGAAGTCGGAGGTGATTGATTACTCCGATCCCTTCGCATTCTCGAATTTGTTCGACCTGTTGGATGTTGGAAAATACGGGAGTGTGACCAAAGAAATTAAAGCTCTTCAAGAGAGAAGGACTCGAGCTTTGAGCGCGTTTTACACACTCTATCCTAACCTTGTAACTGCGTCTCCGTCGGGTGATGAGAGCTCAGCTCCCAATGTGGTTGATTTGGAGGATGGGTCGGTTGGTGGTGATTCTGCTACTCGAGGAGCAGGAAAACAACCGTCCGTCGTGATTATTGATTCTGATGATGAGGAGGAGACTAATGTGGGTAATTTTCCGAGTTTCCCGTTCCAGGAAGTTTTTATTCCCAGGCCCACTATAGATTGTTATAAGGAGATCCCGGTACGTATCTCCTTTCTTGCTAAGAGTGATTGGATCATGTGTTTGTGGTAATGCATGGCAAATATTTATGAATTATTGTTTGAATGGGGGTTGAAGATGTTTATTTTGAAAGGAAAATGATGCCCTGTTATCAGGTTTATTGTCGTTGATTGGTTGTTTAATATCGTTATCTTTATGTATGAAAAACTACAATAACATGTTTATCTTTTGATGTTTTTTTTTAGTAGGACTATTCTCAATTTTGAGTCTTTTAATGCTTTTCTTTTTTAATTAACTTTTTTTATATATCCAGATTAGGGGGAATGTAAAGAGCCTAAGGCAACGTGCATTAGCAAGTGTTGCTGATGAAGCTGAATTAAGGAAACATAAAGGTGTGTATGTTGGTGTGGAGGACGATGAGCCTGAAGGTGAGCCTCAGGATGATGGTCTTGGAGATATTTGGAAGGAGATGTCAATGGCATTAGAAACTTCCAAGGTGCTCATATTTTGGAAAAGCATATCAAATGCATTGAGAAAGTTGCATTAAAATACAATTGAAGAATGTCTTGTCATTTTTCCTGTTGTTTTGCTGTTGTAGGATGTTGCTGAATTCCCTTCACCTGATGATGATGCCGTGGAAGAGGATGAAAAATCATGCCAACATATTACCGTACTGAAAGATGACCTTGGCTACGTTTGTAGGATATGTGGGGTCATCGACAAAGATATTGAAGATTTAATTGATGTACAATTTAATAAGGTAGAATTATCCCTCTTGCACTTGTTTTATGTGAAATTTTACTGAGCTGGTGTGGATTTTTATTTCTTGATAATTAATTGTTATTTGTTAATTTTTTGTTGAAGGCTTGTGGTATTGGATTGTGAGTCATCTTTTACTAGTTCATGATGTGCATGATGCACTGTTATGCATGAGTTGTTTAGTAAGGCATGAAATTTTTACCTGAATGTTTGCATATCATATACCTGTATTTGACTATCTTCACGAATGTCTATTGTCTGGGAATTCTGTCGCCTTGAATTGATCGTTAAATTTCTTTAAATTCAGGTTAAAAAGAGTACGCGGACATATGCATCAGATTCAAGGAACGGTAAGGAAAGAGGTCATGGGATGGCTGGAGTTGAATTGTCTGAAGAAGATTTGATGGTAACTGATATCCCTGCCCATCCAAGGCACATGAAGCAAATGAAAGCCCACCAAGTTGAGGGTTTCAATTTTCTTCGAAGTAATTTGATTGGAGACAATCCTGGGGGTTGCATCATGGCCCATGCTCCTGGATCTGGAAAGACCTTCATGATCATCAGTTTCATGCAAAGTTTCCTGGGAAAATATCCACATGCCAGACCACTGGTTATACTTCCAAAAGGAATTTTGCCTACATGGAAAAAGGAATTTCTGACATGGCAAGTTGAAGATATTCCATTGTTTGATTTTTACTCCGTGAAAGCAGATAGTCGACATCAGCAACTTGAAGTCTTGAGACAGTGGGTGGAGCAGAAGAGCATCCTTTTCTTGGGATACAAACAGTTCTCCTCTATTGTTTGTGATGATGTAAGCAACAGTGTGTCAGCTAGTTGCCAAGACATACTGCTCAAGCGACCTTCAATTCTGATTTTGGATGAAGGGCACACTCCGAGGAACGAGGATACTGATGTCTTGCAATCTCTTGCCAAAGTGCAGACACCTCGAAAAGTTGTACTTTCAGGAACTCTTTACCAGAACCATGTCAAAGAAGTGTTCAATATACTGAATCTGGTACGACCAAAGTTTTTGAGAATGGACTCTTCTCGAGCTATTGTCAAGCGTATCCTGAGTAAGGTAAACATACCAGGAGTGAGGAAGCAATTCAAGGCTGGTGCAGATGCATCTTTTTATGAGTTTGTAGAGCACACAATTCAAAAAGATCTTGATTTTAAAAGGAAAGTGTCTGTCATACAGGATCTTCGTGAGATGACTGGGAAGGTCTTGCATTATTATAAAGGAGATTTTTTGGATGAGCTTCCTGGACTAGTGGATTTTACTGTAGTACTTAACCTCAGTTCTAGACAGAAGCAGGAAGTTGTGAAGTTGAAGAAGTTATCAAGGAAGTTCAAGAGAAGTTCTGTTGGAAGTGCTGTTTATCTACATCCAAGGTTGAACACCTTCTCTGAAAATACTGCCGTCACTGATCATCAGATGGATGAGTTGTTAGAAAAAATAGACGTGAGAGATGGGGTCAAGGCAAAGTTTTTTCTTCACTTGTTAGGCTTATGCATATCTTCTGCGGAGAAGCTGCTCGTTTTCAGTCCGTATCTCACCCCCTTGAAATTTTTGGAGAGATTAGTCATGAAAGTGAAGGGTTGGGTTTTGGGAAAAGAAGTCTTTGTGATCTCAGGTGAATCAAGCTCCGAGCAGCGCGAATGGTCCATGGATCGCTTCAACAACTCAGATGATGCCAAAGTTTTCTTTGGATCGATTAAGGCTTGTGGAGAAGGGATATCTTTGGTGGGGGCATCACGAATCATAATCTTGGATGTTCACTTGAATCCGTCCGTAACCCGCCAAGCAATAGGACGTGCATTCCGCCCGGGCCAAAACAAAAAGGTGTTTGCATATAGATTGGTTGCTGGTGATTCACCTGAAGAGGATGATCACAGCACTTGCTTTAGGAAAGAAGCAATTGCAAAGATGTGGTTTGAATGGAATGAATACTGTGGTTACCAGGATTTTGAAGTGCAGACAGTTGACTTGGAAGGATGTGGTGATGCCTTCCTGGAAACTCCACTGGTCCGGGAAGATATAAGGGTTTTGTACAAGAGGTTAGGAAATTTACCCTACTGTTTCATTTAGTTTACGTTGTAGAATCCCCGTTATCACATTCTAAATTCGTGCTGTATATTTTTTTCAGGTAAATCCTGACCTGATACCGTTGAAGAGCTGGAATGGGAGGAGACGCTCTTATCTGCGTCTGAGATTGGACATGCTCACACTCGATTGCGTTTCCTGGTTCATGAACATTTGAGCATTTGCGGTGTGGGCGGGTTCGTGTGGAAGCAAAATTTACTGGGGATAGGGCTCTTGCTTCCTCCATGGTGATCACTAATCATGTACAACTTAGAGTACATGTCTTTGTGCAGTTAGTTTTCAGGACATGTATTAGAAATTAGAATCAAACTCCGTGGCTTAAATGACTTGTGATAATCGTTGACAATGGATAAAATAGTGTAGACAATGTAAATGGTTTCTTAGAAAGTTTAGTTCAGCAGTGCTTTAAATTCAATGCTTTGTATAGTTCTCTCTAACTAAGCCCTCCTGTTCTGTATGGGGACAACAATGTCCGTTTTGTTTTTGCTTCTTTTAAAGTTAAGGGAAAATTGCGGTAAAAGGCTAAAGTTTATAAAATCTTCCGCTATATTGTAATATAAATTTTATAATTTCTAAAAAGTGAAATTTCATTTCTATAATAGTTTAAAAATTCAATTAAGGTAGTTAGTGAATAATTTAAAAACTATGAAATTAGTTAATTTCTTTTTTAACTCTACCATATTTCATACATTATTCCTTCAATTTTTATAATTTATTTACCATTTTTACCCTTTTATAAAAAAAATTAACTACTAGGAAGATTAAAATTATAAACATCCATGGAAAATTTTGAAACTTTAGAGGTTTGTATATGGTTTACCCTAGAAAATATAATGATGAAAATGATTTATTTAATTCTTTTTGTTAAAAACATCTGATCATCTTTATTTAAATATGAGCTAATTTTATAATAATTTCCTTTATGGACAGTTTAAACATTTTTTTATTAAAATAATAACAAAATTTTATTTTAAATTCTCAATGTGAAATAAACTAATAAATTAAAAAAATTAGGTATAATCAATTAATCCTAACAATTAATAAAATTTATCCAAATATATTTTTCATTATGATTTTTAAAAGAAAAAAAGAGAGGTTGGCATGGTTTTTTCTTCTTTTCTTTTCCTGAGAAAGCTTGTTGGAAGTTGGGATAATTTACTTAAGGGGAAATAATTTTTAAGATTTCTTTAGATAAAAAATATATTTTAAAATTTTCATGATTAATGAAGAAGAAGAAAAGTGAGCAAAACCAAAATATACCAGTAAACAGACAACGGTTAGGCTTCTTGGCGGGAGAGACCAAAACCCACCCTTCACTGCAACTAACGCTCATTTTCTTTGCCTTTTCTTCTTCCTCCCCGGAAAAAGAAAAAAGAAAAAGGAAATTCTCCAACAAACAGAGGGAATATTCAAGAAATCACCCATTTCTTTTGAATAGCGAGGAACCTGCAGTCTTCCGATCAGATTGGTATTCTCCAAGACGCCTCCATGACAGCCCCGTCAAATACGATTTTCCGGTAACAGAAAGAAGGAAGACTTTCCCCCTTTTTCCTTTCTTTTTTCTCGATTTTTGTACTCTTTGTTTATTCCTGCAATTAGCTGGTAACAGTTTTTGTTTTTTCATTTTTTTGGGTGTTTAATTAAAGGGGGATAGGTTCATACCAAACAGGAGTTTGATGAATCTTGATCAAGCCCACAGTTTGCTGACAAACAAGACGAAAGAAGCAACCGGTCCCAAATTCGGAGTAATTTTCTTGTCTTTTGATTGCTCTTTCATATCTAAAAAAGGAAAAATAAAATGAATTTGGTGTTTATGGAAGATGAGTTTTCAAGTTCATTGTCAAATTCATTAATGGTTTAGGTTATAAAGAGTACTGAAGGCAATTCACTTCCATTTTTAAGAATGATTCTGTAATTTTATTCAAGTGTAAAGATTTGGTGGCAGAAATTTAGGTTTCGGGAACTAGGTTTTCTGACTTAGTAAGTTTGGGGTTGAAAGTTGAAACTTCTTGTTGATTTAGAATTTTCTAATTACTAAATTTGTAATGTAAATCCCTCTTGGCAGGAAGCATACAGGAGAAAGTTGATCCAGAGTCTTGATTTTGACTCAGATGGGAGACCATTTAGGATGTTGGTTTTCCGCGGAAGCCCAAAATCGAGTAAGAGATCGAATCATATCGATGAGATGAGAATGGATGATCCAGAGGCACTGATCAATGGAACGAGACCATATCTATCTCGCCGCTTACCTAAGGTATCCATTACCAGATTTGAACCATAATGTACCTCATTGATTGTTGAACTAAGGCACCACAGAAACTGTTGTGGTGAAGAGATTCAATCTTAAAGCATGAGTGTGTTTGTTTTCTTGATTGAATTTTTCAACTGTGGAAAGAAGTATGCAGTTAGCAATTGTCTTGTTGAGATATAATGAAAGAATGTGTTTTTTTTTTCTTGTATCTCCTATCTACCATTCAAACTATAATAAGAGATGTAATATGTGCTTTTTGCTGTCATTTGTTGTTTGCTGGCATTTGTAGAGAGAATCCAGGGTTCTACAGGCACCAGACATTCAAAATAACTTCTATGTGAACCTCATAGATTGGGGAAAGAACAATATTCTTGCTGTTGCTTTGGGGACCGCCTTATATTTATGGAACTCAGAGACCAAAAATGTACAAAAGTTGTTCCGAGTTGATGGCCACGATGACTTTCCAACGAGCGTAGCCTGGTCTGAGAATGCCCGAAGTTTGGGAGTTGGATTCATGGAATCCAAACTTCAGGTTTGGGATGCCGAGACCTCCAAATGTGTAAGTTCTTTGTACCTTTGTTTGTGAAAAGAAGTTCTTTAAGCTGTTAAATCGACGAAATGAAAAAGTAAGTTCTACGCCTTGTTCACAGATTCGGAGCCTACAAGGTCATAAAGCCAGGATAGGAGCCCTTGCTTGGAATGGTCACATTCTTTCCTCGGGAAGCCTTGACCGATCAATCATTAATCATGATGGTACTTAGATTGTGCTACTTTCTGTTCCTTATATTAGTACTTTACTTGATGACCTAACACAATGATTCTAACTCTTTGGTTTTCTAAATTATAGTTAGAGCGGGAAGCAGCCCAACTTCCTCTGTGCGGTCTCACACTGCAGAAGTGTGTGGCTTGAAATGGTCGACCGGAAGCAATGTATTGGCAAGTGGTGGGAATGAAAACTTTGTATTCATATGGGAAGCATCCAAGATGAGTTCATCCAACTTCTTGCACCAGTTCCGTGGACATCGTGCTGCAGTCAAAGCCCTTGCTTGGAGCCCGTACCAATCCAACATACTTGCATCAGGAGGAGGAACAGGTGATGGTTGCATCAAGGTATGGGACATACAAAAGGGAATCTGCATTCGCAGCGTTGATACCAATGCACAGGCAAGTTTCGTATCAGCTTTGCTCCTCAAGCTCGCTTGGTGCTATTCTGGACCCAAATTTGATGCCTCTTACTCCTACATTTGCTTAAAGCCTGTTGTTTTTTGAACAAAAAGTGGTTACAAACTTGAAATCATGTAGAAGATAGGTCATTGTAATATCTGAAATTGGTTTTTGGATTGTCAACAATGATTTGGTGCTGAATTGTGCAGATATGTGGACTGGAGTGGAACAGACATTTCAAGGAGATCTTAAGCGGCCATGGCTACAGCACAGCTGGCCTTGAAAACCATCTATGCTTGTGGAGGTACCCATCCATGACTAAAGTTGAAGAGATAAGTGGTCATGGATCCAGAGTCATCAATCTATCTCAGGTTAATGTCTAAAAACTTCAGTTCAGAACCGAGTGATTGTTCCTATGGCTAAAATCCTTAGTTCTTAAATTTTCTTTAATTGATTGATTGCAGAGTCCTAATGGATTAACTGCGGTATCAGCTGGAGCTGATGAGACTCTTCGTTTTTGGGATATATTTGGACCACCTCGTCCCGAAGACTGCATAATGTCCAGTCTTGACAGCCTCCTGTCTCTAAAGACATCCCCCATTAGATGATGGCTAGCAGAATAGTTGTTTATAACAAGCTATACCCATTTTGCTGTTAAATTTATCAGAGAACAGTAATCTTTTCCTTCACAGGTAACCCGATTCGTTATGCTACTAACATAGATTTTGTAAAGGAAAACAACAAGATTTGGTCATTGTATTTGTACCCGAGCACAGGTCATTCTTAGATTTTGTATCTGATCTTGCCAGTGTATATACCAAGAAATTTAACTGGAAAACTATCGCACTTCATCGATACGAACCCTGTTACAAGCTATAGCCTGATAATTATACAGGACCCTGATATGTTTATGATACATCTTAGTCCGCGCTGTGCATACTGATCTCTATATTAGCACAAACTAATGTACAGTTTACTCAGCCTCTGAATCATCAGTTTCACCATCCAGGTACATCTCTACATTTTTGTCGTCTGGATTTAAGTCCTCCTCTTCCGCTCTTTTCCTCTTCTCTTCTTCTAATTCCCTCTCGGCAGCTCGAGCCATTGCAATTTCAAGTCTTGCACTCACTGCATCCCACGATACAAGCTTCTCCATGAAGGTTGATATGTAGTCAGGTCGCCGATTCTACCACGCACAATAGTACATTTGTTAAATACTAGCGGAGTACAATGCAAAACGGGCTTTCACGAAAAGAGAGTAAGATGTAACTCAAATTTTAGTAACTGGGTCTCACCTGGAAGTCAAGGTAGTATGCATGCTATTAAGACAGAAAACATCCAAGGTAGTGTCAGTGAGCAACAAATTTAAGTCTGTCAATAGATAGAAGAAAATTCATAATCATCGCTTACCTCCCAGACATCAATAGTGAGGAGTGGCTGCAAGAAATCCACAACATGTAAGAACCCAGCCAGTACACCAAAAGATTAACAAGTAATTCTGTACATGACAATGAATTAGTACTCACAGAATAGTCCCAAACAAGGGGGTTTACAGCATTCGGACTCTTCACTATCACAAGCTTTTTATCCTCTTCTGATGGTCGGGGATTCACCGCATTTCCAACATCAAGCCTGTTTGCCTTATCTAAGAAGAAAAACAGAGAACAGGAGACAGCACTATACCATTACTGCTAATACAATGAAGCCAACTAATTTGCATACTTTAGGAGAGAAAACAAACAAAAACCAAGTCAGTCTATTGAATTGTGACTTACATACTAGCCAAGCCCATCCAGAACCAAACTGCGTAGCTGCAGCTGCTTTAAACTCAGCGACAAATTTGTCAAAGGAACCAAAATCCCTCTCAATCAATCGCAAAAGTTCTCCTGTTGGCTTTCCTCCACCACCCGGTTTCATTGATTCCCAAAAGAACTCATGGTTCCAGGCCTACAAACAAGTATCAAAAATCAAAAGCAAATAATTTTTTAACCAAGTGAACCAAAACAACCCAAGATAAGCACAGCATAAACCTGTGCAGCATTGTTAAAAGCTGGAAGCATATCACCCTTATTGTATGCAATAGTAACAACATCTTCCAACGGCAACTCCTCTAGCTCGGTTCCTGCAATTTGCTTGTTCAAGTTATCCACATAAGCTCTGTGATGCTTTCCCCAATGATACTCAAACGTATCCTTGCTCATATGCGGCTCCAAAGAATTCTGAAAAATCGAAATTAACAATAGAGTAAACCTCAGTAGACCGATAAGTGATTTGTGCTACAAATGATACAAACCAGGACGTACTGTTGGGTTTCTTCATCTTACCAGGGGATATGGAGGAGGCTTAAGCTCAAACTTTGCGGTAATTGTGACGGGACCCACTTGTCTTGTGCATTGCCTCTGCAGAATAAAACGCCATATAACCAGCTATTATTACCTAACACGCATTTCATCGAACACCATCAATGCAACCGTATCCACGGTATAAGAATAATGAGAAATAGTAGCCTAAGCAAACTAAACCTTTGTGCATTGAAATCCACGGGTTGGCAAGTTAAATCCTGTAACGCATCACAACAATTTGTTAGAAAAAAAGTGACTGGATAGCCCAAAAAGGCCAGTGATTTAAAGAAGAGAAATAAAAGACCATGGCTTGGAAATAGTGAACTTGTAAGCGGATTAGCTGCAGCAGCAGTAACTCCAGAAGCAGCAATTTTCCTATTCAGGGTCTCCAAAAGTTGCAACTTTTAGTGCTGCTTTTGGGTTTATCTATTATATTATAAATGGTCTGATTCGGGCACAATGGTATGTAGCATGTACTGTGTACGTGGTTGTTGTACTATGGTCTGTGCGCAGCACTTGCACAAATGCTGCGGTACAATTTATTTTTTAGGATCTCTATTCTGTCTTATGAAAGTGAAAGGATGTTAAACCAAGATTTGGAACCAAAATATGATCACGTGTTTCAATTTACTAAACTTTGTTCAGTACCAATAAGAATCCATGATACTTCTTACAAAGTATGGAAGAACTATGTCTCAATCTTGATCCCCTTCCCTTATACAGTATTTCATAGTGCGAAACTTAATAGGATGGATTTGGTGTGCGAAATTGACTGGGAGTGTCAGGTGGGACAGAATAAGATCCCATTCCTTTAGAAAAAACAAAACAAATGAATTGTATTTCTATTTAATTCTTTTTGGGAATTCAAGCTATCATGATGGAACATTGAAGAACGAAAAAGATCTTGAGTTTTTTTTTTGTTGTTGAGAATATTTGGAGAAGAATGATGAGACAAAAGACACTAGTTTCATCTGAGTTTCTTGGAGAAACCAATTCCCCCCTTATAGCGGTATCCAAGGATGGTGCGGATTTGGTATTTCAAAGTCTTCATTTTACATGTTTAAGAAGAAAACGAAAGAATGAATTGTCTTCTATGCCCATGCTCTTCTTCTAGGGACAAGATCTGATGTCTTAATATCATCTATCTTGGCAGCTACAATGAAATCATTCATAGTCACCCCCCCTGCAAAATTAAATAGAAATGGTCAGGAATTCAAGTGACTCGGTGAGGCGAAAGAAAAATAACATTTCAGGTTTTGAGCTAGAAAGGAGGTGGTATTGGTTTCAGAGAGAAGAACTCACCGATGGATTCGGTCCATAGTTCAGCTCTGACTTGATTGGGCTGTTCTAAGTGCAGATTTGGGAAATGACCAGATGCTTCAGTGACCTTGAAAATTCTATTCATAAGTTCAACCCCACATTTGAAATCTCTCAACTTCCACAAGCATATCAGTTTAAGTCCCCCTTCTTCATCCAACAGTCTCCAGCCAAGTACCTATGCAGGAAAAGTTTTCATCAGATTACTATACGGTTCTGTAAAAAGGAAAAACAATGTAAGATACACATTACTACCGGTCCCGTCGTAATTTCAGCATTCAAAACAAACTGACGCGCACAAACAATGAAATGGTAAACATCTCCAGAGAAAGAGGGACAAACAAACAAAAATGGCTTGGATGTCTGCTTTTTTTTAGATGATTCCAACAGAATAATCTGAAAGAAAGCTTTATACAATTTGTGGCAGGAAGAACTTCACACGTTATTCCATTCCATCCCGCTGTGACCAATGCAAAAGCCAAATTGCTTCAAATACAATTCTAATCATTGTCTTAAAAGTAAGAATAAAGAAAATAAGGCATACATTTCTCTTTTTACTAGATAAGGCAGCACGCAGTCACGCGCTATCATGATGGGAATTTCGATCTCATTCCAAGTTATCCATGATGCACAAGATTAAACAACAACATTGAAAAGATGCTGAGAATCAAAATTTGTCATTTCAAAGCATCAAATATTCTGAAACAAAATCTCAAAGACGTAACTTTGTTTAATCGATACAAAATCTAACATTTGGATTTATGATTTCCATACAGCCCCACATTTAGCATCAGAAGTTTCAACTTTGTAAATAAAAACAAAACGGAGTGTTGTTCATTTCTCATATTCAAACCAAAACCATCTTTTACTAGTGAAACAAAATCCAGAAGCAGATCCTTGATTCTCCCAATTTCTAAAGCCTCAAACATGAAGAGTATAACACTCAGAAATAAAAAACAATTCAGATCCATCAAAATTGGCACAGTAATAAGCCAATAAAAGGGTAAAATTCATTAACTTGAAATTCGAAACACAAAAGCCCAAAATGCAGAAGGCGACTCAAATTTCTACTTCTTGAACAGTTTAAAGTGTAAACCACTTGAAATCCACGCTATGGATTAAAACATTTCGTTTATCAGTCATCACCAATGCAATGCAGGAGACAAACAGACCAACATAA
The DNA here is from genome assembly GCA_963691705.1 of Viola odorata. Classification (NCBI taxonomy): domain Eukaryota; kingdom Viridiplantae; phylum Streptophyta; class Magnoliopsida; order Malpighiales; family Violaceae; genus Viola; species Viola odorata. Next base: position 53,764,241 of record OY829541.1, read on the forward strand.
AAAGGTATTGTCAAGCAATCACTCCTGGAGACCTTATAGAAAAAAACCCATAAAAGTAACCATAGATAACACAGAACTAGCACAAATTGCTTGCTTTAACAAACAATATCACACTACTACGCATTACTCAACTAACTAGAACTGTTTCAACAATTTGTCATAAAAAGAAGCAAATGGTTACTTGAAAATTTACCTTTCTTAACAGCTTTTGAGCATCATCTTTAGACATTGGAGCTTGTAAGGGAGAGATGGGTGTGCATTCTTGCTGTGAAAGGGAAAGAGCAGAGACTGTAGGAATAAGAATCTTATGCTCCGTATTAACATTTCCCAACACTTTCTCACCAAACTGACTCTCTATCTCTGCAGGAAAAGGGTCTCTGGCTCCAAAGTCGCCCAGCAGGTCCGCCCCCGCCATAGCCCTAACGCTTCTAAAGATTGCAACTTTAGTATTTCGAGGAGCAGTAGAAGGTGAGAAGTGACATTGGAATTGAAGATGTGGCGGCGAGAGCTTAGGTAGGGGAAGATGGAAGGATAGGTGAGTGGTGGTGGTAGCCATTTGGATACGGTTTTTGCAGTGAAAGGTGGTGATGGAAGCGAAGAGCAAGGAAGTTTGTCAGTGGCCTTATCTCGTTGTTGAGAAGGTTTAAATCCAAAAAAAAAGCAATTGACTCATTTGACTCTTCTATTAAAAAAATGGTTTAAAAGACATCTATACTTTTTACGTATGACATATTTGGTACCTCCCACGAACGGCGTCACCATTTCTTCGTTATCCGCCCACGTGGCATGCCATGTGGGCGGATAACGGAGGAACGGTGACGCCGTTCGTGGGAGGTGCCAAATGTGTCATACGTAAGAAGTATAGGTGCCAAATGAGTCAATCAATTCATGTATAAGTGCCTTTTTTGGATTTAAACCAAAAATTATCAATACCATTCGTATCAATGTAAAAAAGTTAGGTTTCACCTAAATTTTACACTAAATTTGTACTCCCTCTGTCCATAAATAACTAGGGTAATAGCATAAAGATCTCATGTACTATTTTTTAAAACAGAAACTTCCCCTGTACTTATGGTCAGAGGCATTTGCTTGGGCTCCGTCAGTCAAACTAACAGAACGTTAGTGTTGACCGTTGACTTTGATTAAAATATTCAGAAAAATTATAAAAAATGTAAAAATTCTAAAAATAAATTTTAAAAATTCCCAAAAAAATGTAAAAATTCAAAAAAAATTAATAAATCCAAAAACAATTGTAAAAATTTCCAAAAAAATGTAAAAATTCCAATTTTATATTTTTTGGAATTTTTAGATTAATTATATTTTTTTTAATTTTACATTTTTTTCTGGATTTTTAGGTTACATAATTTTTTATAGAATTTATATATTTTTTTGGTATTTTTTACAATTTTTTATAATTTTTTTACATTTTTTTTGGATTTTTTACAATTTTTCTGAATATTTTATTTAAAGTCAACGGTCAACACTAACGGTCTGTTAGTTTGACTGACGGAGCCCAAACAAATGCCTCTGACCATAAGTACAGGGGAGGTCAATTTGAATTTTTTAAGGACAGGGGAGGTTTCTGTTTTAAAAAATAGTACAGGGGGTTTTTATGCTATTACCCCTAAATAACTGACGCTTTTACTATTGGCACGCATATTAAGGAAGTTGAATGACTCACTATTTGAGACAATTTTGCCCAAAACTTTTATTTTTCTAGTAAACCAAAAAAATCTGTCAAATTAACCGGTCTAACCAGTCAACCTAATTCGAATTTAACCAATTTAACCAATTTTACCTTGCTCAAACAATTAATTTAGAAATGCTAAATATGAGATGGTTTAAATCCAAAAAAGATACATGTACATGAATTGATTGACTCATTTGGCACCTATATTTCTTACGTATGACACATTTGGCACCTCTCACAAATGGCGTCACCGTTCCTCCATTATCCGCCCACGTGCACGTGGGCGGATAATGGAGGAACGGTGACGCCATTTGTGAGAGGTGCCAAATGTGTCATACGTAAGAAGTATAGGTGTCTTTTAAACCGTTTTTTGAGTAGAGGTGCCAAATGAGTCAATCAATTCATATACATGTGCTTTTTTTGGATTTAAATAGAAGAGTCTTCTTTGTTGATGACGTGTATTAACAGAAACTCAAGAAGAAAGGAAAAAGTCTAACCATTGACCATTCAGGAACGAACGTCATGTAGTGGATTTGGGAGATTTGAATGTCTTGTCGTTTATATTCTTCTCAGCCATTTTGTCCCAAAATTTGTGATACTCTAGAGCGTGTGCGCGTTGGAACACTGAATGCACAGTTTGACTCCAGAATAGTGTATGATTTTTTTACGTGATACGATGGATCTCATCACGTATAAGGTGTGAGCTGAGACTGCTACTTATTGAGTTGTTTCGTTAAATTCAATCAGACAACTTTAATGTTGAGAGTTGATTTGCTATACACCCAAAAATTACATCGATGCAGTTAGAATTATCTAGTTACAGGAAGAAAGGTTTTGAATACACATCGAATGGTTCGTTCGCAGTCAACTGCGGTTCCTGCAGAAAAAAATTCAAAAGAATTGGAGTCAATATAGCCCAAAACTATGATTTTAAGTTTTTCATGATTACTAATAGAATGACATTGAACAATACCAGGAAAAAAAAAATGCACATTTCAAACAGCAGCAGTTAAAAAATATGCACATTTTGAATTGCAGTAGCATACCTGTCTCAGTCCACCACTGAGGCTTCCCCCATCTAACAACATTGTGAGAAGCGAGGATATAATTCCACCATTGAGCTCACTGCCCGTATTTCGAATGGTGGATCGCATTGCAGTCAGTAAGCTTCCGTATGTACCTCCATGTCCACGCTCAACGGCTTGGATGAAAGAATATGTCATTGCACCTGTAGAAGTAACCCTCGATAGAGCCTGCTCGTAAAACAGCAAATTACTACATTATAACATCCATCATCGCAAGCTAGAAACAATGTAGTTTATATATGAGAATTAGGACTACTTCTTTACACGTACCGAAGTATCTGCGGAGGTTTGATGATCATCACAGCCACTGAAAGATATGGCCTCCCCACCATTCGTTCCTTTCCACTTTCCTGTTCGAGGGCGATGATCCTCCCAAACATAGTTCCCATTCCTAAACACAGAATGCAATCAATTTAGGAACAAAATACTTGTAGGCATTAATCAGCTAATGCCAAAAAGAAGCAGACTAATTAACCTGTCCATTCTGCAGAGAAATGGTAAATCTAACACGGTACCACTATGGCAAGCATCAATGATCGCGTGAAGCTTGACACCGCGAGGGAGAGGCTTGACAATTGTATCATTGATCTCATCATCAACAATCATTCCTTGAGTTTTGAAGTCTATAGGACAGAGTGTTTCATCATATCCATCCACCTCATCTCCATCGTAATCTCTCTGCTGCGTACCATGACCCGAGAAATGAAACACTAAAGAATCTCCAGGTTTACAGCCTTGCACAAGCCAGAGCATTGCCATCCTCATGTTCTGTTTTGTTGGGTGCTTATAAGGATCAGTCTCTTCTTCTGAAAAAATGGGTCAAAGATAACAATGAGGGAACACACCAGCAACACATTCCAAAAACCAAATTAGCTAAACACATGAACTATCAATGCACCGAATTCATTCTTTACATCAATTAGAACAACAATTACTAATCAAAACATAATAAAGCTTAACTTTTTTCACTGGCCGGATCTCAACCTACCTGAATTCAACAACCATTCATAAAACAATTGAAACTAGAGCCTAGCTAAGATGAAAGAAAATGAAAGATTTGGTTACCGGTGAGCATGATAATGGAGGATTCAGGGAACTTGAATTTATTGACCAGCAAGTACTTCATGCACTTAGCATCATTAATGCAGCCTTTAAGCTGATGGGTTGTGTTCTTATAAGATATCCCGCATATCACAGCGCGCTTGCTACCGTGCGGGGAAGGTGGAGGGCCAGGTGGGGCGTGGTTGTATGGGGAGGGAGCCGCCGCAGGCGGGGGCAGGTAGTGGTGGGCAGAGGAGGGGTGAGGCAGAGGAGGTGGATGTACAGAGCGGTGGTCGGCAATGAGAGTGATGGCACGGCAGAGGACACAGCGGATTGAGGCGGCTCCCGGTGGAAGTTGCAAAGGGGTGTGGCAGTTAGAGCAGTTGACCAACAAGTACATGTTTAGTTTCCTTAATTTTCTGTTTCTTTTTTCTGGTTTGGTAAGTGCTTTGCTTAAAGAAAAACAGAGAAAGCAATGAGGAGCAAGAGGACAAGGTCTGCAATTAGAGATGTTATTGATTAAAATAATAATGGAATCAAAAGGGTTACAGGAGAGGGGGGAATGGAATTGATGGAAAATGAGGAGGAACTTTTGACCAGCTTGTACATCGTTGACTTGGTTGGTGTGGAGAATGTCAGCCTGTTTGGGCTAATGTGTTGTATTGTGTTTTATTATTATTATTTTATTTCGTCAGTATAAATTCAAATGAATAATGTTCTTTATACTAACATTTTAACAGTAATCAATAATAAATGATTGAGATTTATTCATTTTTTATTAAATTATAATTTTTTTTAAAAAAATAATAATTATTAAATGAATATAAAAATGACGTGTATATTTTCTTAATAAAAAATAACGTGTACATTTAGTAAAATAGTTAGCACTTTTAACACACGATGCTTTCTACAGCTCACGGTTAACTAATTTAGCTTTCAAACTCTATACACCTTACTTGTAGTTTTATGTAACCGACCATTTCGGTTCGTTTAAATCTTCGAATGTTCATCACCCTCGCTGTTATATTTTAGTTTCCAAGCTTTTTCAGCTTTTCTTGTATGAAAAAAAGAAAAAGAAAAAAGAAAAAATACTACTCCCTCTATTCTTTAATAACAGACGTTTTAGGATAGTAGAAAAACGTAAGACAATAATTTTTTATCTTATTTGATTCCACATTGTTTCATTTTTATCTCTAATTTCCACTCAAATTAGCACACCATTATCAAATTAGGTTGATTAAAAAAAAATTATCATTTGGACAAAATATATGCTTCGGAAAAGATAAAATGATAAATACTTCAAATAGTAGAAAAGCGTCGGTTATTAAAAGATAGAGGGAGTATCTTGCTCCCCACTAGCATAAATTTAAGGGTCCACCAGTGGTACGTATTGGTTGCTTATATTGACTATAATTTTTCTATCCAATCAAAGTGCTCTTTTTCAATTATTCTTATTTATTTAAGTTTAGCTTTCAATCGAATATTTGCAATGGTGTTTTTTTTATTTCATTTCATTTTCACTTTTTTTTAATTCTTTTCTTGTTTTATTTTCTTATTTTGAAATTTCATGATTTTTTTATATTTTAAATATTATATGGATTTTTAGGGTCTTTTCAAATATTATTTCTTATTTTATGAATTTATATATATATATATTTAAAAAAAACAATATGACATGGAGTATCATGTTACCAAAAATATAATAAAAAATATCACGTGTGAAAAGCTAACGTATGATTAAGAAAAAGGGTCAAATGAATACAAAATCATCCGTATATGAACCAATCAATTCAAAAATTCAAATAAAAAGGTCAAACATATCATTATCGGGTATTTTAATCGAAGGGAGACTTAATCTGTGTGCGCGTGTTATAAGAAGGGGTTCAACTTCTTTTCAAAGTTGTAAACGTCAAACATTGTTGTCGAGCCCATTCAATTCTGGGCCGTAAATAAGAAGCCCAAAGTTCCGTTGACCTTAGGTCTCCTTAAATATGATTACTACTACTAGTTAGAATTTAATTACTAGCCATTAATTAGCCACCTAGTGCATAGGATAAATAAGTAAAAGGGAATTTAGTAACGTTTCCACTTGTAGAATTTTCCTTCTACTGGTAAGTGGGGTTGAGCAGTTATCACGAGCAAGAATTTCATGGAGACTAGAATTCCATCTCGGTTGAATTACTTTTACCATCACCATCAAATTCCCTTTTCAAATCCAAGTTTTGAAGAAACTTCGATAATTTTTTGTCCAACAGCCATGGACATCAACAACAAAGATCGTAACTCTCTGATCTTCATCTCAAGTGTTCTAATCATCACCTTAATTTGTGGGTTAAACACTTTCTCTACCACACCCAAATCCTTCTTCTCATTCCTGAGCATGGCCAATCCTATAAGGAAGTAAGAATCTTTTTGTTTTTAATTTTACTGTTTCTAGTTTCTTATATGTTTGATGAAATGACAGAGTAACCTGACTACCCAAAAAAATGGGCTTGATGAAATACTAGCAGAGGCATCAACGCCCAACAGAACAGTAATAATTGCTGTGGTGAATAAAGCGTACGTGGATGGAGATAAACCCATGTTGGATATTTTCTTGGATGGTTTTTGGATTGGAGAAGATATGAGAGATTTGATCAATCATCTGGTGTTGGTTACTATGGATCAAACCGCGTTCGAGAGGTGTAAATTTCTCCGGCTACACTGTTACAGGCTTGAGACTGATGGGGTGGGGTTTGATAAGTGAGAAATTGTATACGTCAGAAGAGTTTATCAAGATGATGCGGAGAAGAACCCGGTTTCTTGGAGACGTTCTGAAGCGTGGGTATAGCTTTATTTTTACGGTATGCTTTCGATCATTGAACATGGTTTTACTGATTACACATTATAGATTGATTTTTTTCCCAATTACTAGCAATGCAGTTGGTTTTAAGAAAAAAACATGATTTTACTGATTACATTTACAGGGCAGAGACTGATTTATTTTCAATTAGTTGCAACGCTGTTGGTGTTGAGTAATTTTCTTTCTTATTGAGTCCAGGGATATGAATATCTGCAGCGGTTAAGTTTCAGTGATGCAGAGTTAATTTATTATGTAGATTATTGTTTATAAATATAATGGAGGAAAGGAGCATTAGGAAGTAGAATTCTGTTTCCTGAAATTACTGGTTTGTTTCCTTTTAGAATTCTGTTTCCTGAATTCTATTTCCTGAAATTAAAAGAGTCAATCAAGCAAGAGGAAGTTGGTTTGATACTTGCATACGGATTAATTATATATTAAAAGCATTTTACGTGCGAAAGTGTGAGAGCAGGGATGAAAAAGGTAGTCTTTTGTGTTACATTTTGATTGAATCGTTAAATGTCTTAATGCTAGAACTTCATTCATTTGGAGTTGAAACTGCCCGTTAAAGAGCAAATTTTATTATACAAGCTGCCAGATTATTCTTCTGCGGAGTCCTACTTCAGCTTGAAGTCTTGTGACCGAAATCTCCTATTTTATTGCCGAGGAGATTTAAACAATTATTATATTTAGGGATTTTATTTCTTTTTAAGTTTTGAATTTTAAAAACTTATCAGACTGCTATTAAGGCAACGATTTTGGGAAAAGAGGTGATGTCTCTTCTTCCCCAATTTTCTTCATCGGAACAACAACCATTAACGGAGCTTCAAACCTCTGTTTGCTTTCTTCCCTTTAATTAATTAAATCTCGTTTCATGCTTTCAATCTTTTCTATTTATTTATTATGATAATGCTAGGCTAAGTTTCTATTTCCTTATAAGGATTCATCGCCATACTTATCTGATTGTGAGATCTAATTGTAGTTATTAAATTTCAGCTTATATCTCTATTCGTTTTGATTGAATGTCATGTTATTCATATTTCTATTGAAGTTTGATCAACTACAATTAGGGTTTGAATGATTGCAGTCTTCTCTTAATACTCTGGAGTCTACATTGTAGAGAGAGATACGAAGGCAACTATCTGATCGACGGATCAGAATAGAAAACGAATAGAGTCTGGTTTATAGGAGTAGACACTTCTCTCTCCCAGACCTGAGATAAGGTCTCTCACAGCGTATTAATCAACCCACTTTCTTATGCCTGATAGAATAACTTCTTCAGGCTAGAAAGTAGGCAAAGGATTTTTAAGATTTTTAATAGGTGAAAACCTTTATTAATCTTGTATAGGTAGAGAGTATGGGATTTAGGTGAAAACCTGATCTGTATAGCCACCTATAAGTTCAGTTTTGAAGATATTTGAATCATAATGCATGAGCTTAGTAGAATCTTTACTGGGAAATTATCACATCTAAACACACAATTATTCTTTATTTATTGCTTTATGTTATTTCTATTCCTTTACTTTAATTGTGTCAAAACCCTCATTTATTGGTATTTATCACGGTTACAAGAATTGGTCATTTAGCGAGAATTAATTTAGTCCTGAAATCTCTGTAGAACGATCCTTTTACTACTTGCTACAATTTTTAATCAAATTCGTGCATGGTAAATTGTACTTATTTATTTTTTACGGTTTCGACAACCATCACATTTTTTTTTTTAATTAATGAGAAAGAGTCTGTTCAGGAACAAGAAACTATGGAGATGAGCAAATTCCTTGTTAATTTATTTTCGGACAGAAATTCCTTTGTTAGTTTTTTATGCAATTTTAACACATCCTGTAAAATGAAACATTGTTTCTGCATAATTAAATCACACTTCTTTTTCTGACAGGATACTGATGTATTATGGTTAAGGAACCCGTTTCCAAGGCTGAGCCTGAATGAAAGTATAGATGTTCAATTCAGTACTGATAACTTCAATGGTAATCAATGGTCAGAAGCCAACCCTATAAACACTGGTTTTTACCTGATAAGGTCTAACAACAAAATGATTTCGATGTTCGATCAATGGTACGTGAGAAAAGACAGTTCTACAGGAATGAAAGAGCAGGATGTGTTGCAGAGAATGATACATGAAGGTGTTCTCAGGGAGCTACAAGTTAGGGCCAAATTCTTGGACACCCTCTATTTCAGTGGCTTTTGTCAGAACAGTAAAGACATTAGAAATGTTACGACTGTACATTCGAATTGCTGCATGACAATCAAAGCCAAGATTGAGGACTTAACAGATGTTATCCATGAATGGAAGAAGTTCAAGAACTTGAAGAGCACCGACACATCAGCGTTTTGGGGTATGAACTATGAAGCATGAACATTGTCGGAATTCCTGGAAAAAACTTGGAGGATGAAGCTTTACAATTCTTGGAGTTCTCTGTGACATTTAGGTGAGAGTAATTCTGACCAGAACATCTGATGTGATCATGTACAGGAACACAGAACGATATATGATAGAGATATTAACACTTACGAAATAGATGTGGCAATACCGAGAACAAGGCTGAAATATATCAATTTATCCTTTGTTCATTTAAATAAATAACTAGCAATTAAATACTACATGACTGAATCAAACTATGCGACATGTGTGTATTTAAAACAGTGGACTGCTATACATCTTGAAATCTTTGGGATTCTTTTGGGTCTCGTATGCAAATATCACGTAGCACTATTAGCCCTTTATTAATAAAATGTAGCATCAATTCTTCTTCTGAACAGTAACTATATATTAGCATTATTAATTCATTAACAGGCTTAATATGAAAAATTAAACTTCCTCTTCACTAAAACTGCAATACCTAATTAATTAATTCAGTAGGTGAAACTCGAACATAAACTCTACCGGTACTTTATCATCAACAATACATTTAATGCAAAATCTCGAAAATTTTATTAGGTAAAAAAACTTAATTTATATTCAAATGGTCAAGCTGCTCGAGCCAATAATTAGAGAATCAACCATTTTTTACTTATTTTTTTCATAATACAGACTTATGATTTAAATAGAAAAAACAAAATTAGGCGGGAGTTGCTATTTAGACAGGGCTAATTAAGCATGTGTTCAATTTAGATTTTGGCGTTACCGGTTAGTTGATTTGTTAATTGTTGGTTGTAATTGTAAAGTGAGGTTTTAGAGTTTCTAAAATTTTGCACATTATATACCACAAAATGAGAGAGGAAAAAAATAAAATTAGTAAGCAAAGAACCCTCTTCTAACTATTTTTAAACTTTAACCCACCTATAAATTGTCCATTTTTTTCATCTCCATTAAACACCAACCACACCCACCAACAAAAATCCTCTTACAAAATGGGTAGATACATTTTCCTAATTCCAATTGCAATCCTTACTGTAGCCGCCTCAACAGTAACTTCTGACGACAAAACTCCAATTCCTGCTAACAGGAATGACCTTAACAAATGGTTTCAGGCCAACGTCGGGTCATTCGGTGCCCGGAAAGGTACCCTGAATTCCACCCTGGCCGCAGCCGAGGCGAATCCTAAGACCATTAAGGTCAGGCAGGATGGGAGTGGGGATTACAAGACGTTAACGGATGCCATAAAAAACATCCCGACGGGAAATAGCCAGAGAGTGATTATTGACATTGGTCCTGGAGTTTATCAGGAAAAACTTACCCTTGACAGGAGCAAACCTTTTGTGACATTACGAGGCTCGGCAGGAAACATGCCTACCCTGACGTTCGGAGGCACGGCGAAGCAGTATGGAACCGTTTACAGTGCCACATTGCAGGTGGATTCCGATTTCTTCACCGCCGCAAATGTTATTTTTAAGGTATGAACGCTATTTTTTTGGGATTCTAATGGATGAATATGGAAATGGAAATATGCTTTTTTTTTCCCTCCCTATTAATTCGTGGGAAAATGTCTCAATTAATTTGTGTTTTTTTTTTCGGTCAGAATTCTGCGCCGAGGCCGGATGGGAAAATGCAGGGAGCTCAGGCGGTGGCGATGAGGATTGGTGGAGATAAAGCTGCATTCTATAATTGCAGGTTTCTAGGATTTCAGGATACTTTGTGCGATGACAAGGGTAGCCATTTCTTCAAAGATTGTTACATTGAAGGCACCGTTGATTTCATTTTTGGAAATGGAAAGTCTCTCTATTTGGTAATAATCTTGCACACATCTCTCCTCTAATTCCCATCTAATCTTCCAAATTAAAATCAATACCAAATCTTCATTGACAATCAAGAAGAAAAAAAGCTGATATGGTATAATTATTACACCGAAAATTTTCTCTGAACCTTTTATATATAAAGATATTAGTACTGATTTAATGCATTTTGGGACGTGTATTCAAGTCCGAGCTCCAATTAAATCAATACTAAAATTTTAAGTTGGGTACTAATTTGGTTGAACTCATAATTACTGATTTTGGAAGGTGTTTAATGGGATATAAATGCAGAATACAGAGTTGTATCCAATAGCAGATCAAGGGATGACGGTTATAACAGCGCAAGCTAGAGGAAATGAGAATGATGACACAGGATATTTGTTCGTGCATTGTAAGGTGACTGGCACCGGGAGTGGGGCGTACTTGGGGAGAACGTGGATGGAAATGCCACGTGTCGTGTTCGCCTACACTACCATGAGCAACGTCGTTAATGTTGCTGGGTGGTTCGACAATTTTCATCCTGAACGTACTAAGTAAGTTTTTAATTTCATTATCTCCTTATTATATTGGTAAGCGACTATTATCATTCGAGCTTTATCATCGTTTAAAATAAAAAAAGTTTTTTTTTTAAAATGAAAATATAAAAGTATTAAAATATAGCTCCTGCTGGAAGCAGTTTTTCTGTCATTGTCATTGGACTTATGGTAAAAAAAACTGTAATTTCCATTGTAATACAGATTTTAATTAAGAATTTAATGTGCGAATTTTGGCGTTACAGGAAGGCGTTTTTTGGAGAGTACCAGTGTACAGGAGAAGGGTCGAGGCCTAATGGTAGGGCCAAATTCAGCAAGATGCTGAGCGAAGCCCAAATTCAACCCGCCCTTAACCTTGGCTTCATTCAGGGTTCTGATTGGCTGCTTCCACCTCCACAGTAAAAGCCCAAGAATCACACATTTTTATTAGTGGAAGGATTTGATTTTTCTATGTTTTTTCCATGCTAATCAAGGCATATGGAATGTATATTGCTGCACCTGTTGCTGCCAATTAAGCCAGTCTTGTTGTTCATTTCACAACTTTGACCATTGTAACAACTAATGTATCCTATTTCCAATTCTTTCCCTTTTTTCTCTTTAGAATCACTTGTGGATAAAGGATTTTTTTCGTTCATTTTTTTCTTTTTTATAAGGTGAATTTTATTAACCTACACAATATGTGCGCTAGAAACCAAAAAATACTAAGGTTGTCTTTGAGAGGCAAACCTTAGAGAGCAACATGCCATCTCCAAGTAAACCAACTAAAACACAAAGAGTCCGAAACAATTAAGGCATTATTCGACCAAATGGAGATGCAATCCGCGGATGCTAAAACCTTAGTACTATAACTTAGTATTTAGAGCCAATATCCAACATACCAATCGGGAGAAAATTAGAGAAATTACTCGATCGTGATTGAACATCTTTCCCTAAAAAATAGCAAGGTTTCTTTCCAACTATATGATCAAAATTCTTTTCATTCAGGTATTGTAAGATGCGAAAGGAATGACTCTCCCGGAATAAGGTGTTTATTTTTCTAAGCTCGAACTTCATACGTGAGTTTAAAATAAACGAGTCTCTTACCATTTATCACTGCATCTCAACTCTAATATTATTTGCATTTTTTCTCCTAATAATTTGATTGAATTAGTTTGGTGTCTACTCACCGGCTTATTTATCAAACTATCGGTTTAGTTCAATTCTTATAACCATGTTAATAGGTACTCCCTTTATTTTCAAAAGGTTATTTTTTTAACTATATTATCACAGACCAATGTAATGATTATTTCGATTATAAAAATACTTGCTAATTATCTGTTTTTACCATATCAATTATTTTATTTTAAATTAACCAATCTAAAATTAATATGTTTTAAATTGATTGAATGTGTCATGAAAAAATAAAAAGTACAATTAAAAAATATCAAGTGACCTCATAGAAAATGTAAATGAGATAACTAATTAATATTTATGTTTTACCAAATACTTAGAAAATGGAAGGGTACTAGATAAGAGTTATTTAATGCAAAGGGTCTATCCTTTTGGCCGATCACACCTTATTTGAACATAAGCCTTTTTTACCTCATAAAATGGTATGTGAGTTTTGAGCATGAAATGCTTGTGACAATCAAGTGGCATGAGAGTGGAATGCATCCAATCCTCCACCACAATTATGTCCATAACAAAATAATTTGTTTAAACCCAAATCTGAAGGGGAAAGGGGAACAAAAGTAACCCTCAATACTTTCACCTATTATAACTATGGTGCGGGAAAATTATTATTTGAGAAAAATTCTACATTCTTATGTCAAATTTACTATTTTCTCACCCCACATAATTAAAATAATATACCAATTTTTAGTGGCGAATCTTATAAATTATGTCAACGATTGTAATTATGATTTGTCATTCTAATAGTAGCGTAAAGCACATTCCTTATTTGAATATTAAAAATATAAATTCATGTCCATTATTGTGCTTGGATTTTTACTACTTCCAAGAAACCTAAATTTATCCTAAACTCTAATTCGTAAAACTTCAATCTTAAATCCTAAACCTAAACTCTAATTTTTTAAACAATTAAAGTTTAAACACTATTAATATCACCATTATCAACCAATTCTAGAGGGGAGATAAAGTCATTAAATTGCACAAATATGTTTGAGAAAACCGTCTAAATGGCGCAAGTGTGACTGATTGGCCTTTGACCCGGACGTAATAAGTAATAATTAATTAGAAGAGGTAATAGCATAAAACCTCCTGTACTATTTTTTAAAACAGAAACCTCCCTTGTACTTAAAAAATTTAAATTGACCTCCCCTATACTTACAGTCAGAGGCATTTGCTTGGGCTCCGTCAGTCAAACTAACAGACCGTTAGTGTTGACCGTTGACTTTAAATAAAATATTCAGAAAAATTGTAAAAAATCCAAAAAAAAATGTAAAAAATTTATAAAAAATTGTTAAAAAATCCCAAAAAAATGTATAAATTCTATAAAAAAAATATGTAACCTAAAAATCCAGAAAAAATGTAAAATTAAAATAAAAAATCAAAAAAATTTAATTAATCTAAAAAATAAAAAAAAATGTAAAATTGGAATTTTTACATTTTTTTGGAAATTTTTACAATTTTTTTTGGATTTATTACTTTTTTTTGGAATTTTTACATCTCTTTGGAAATTTTTAAAATTTATTTATAGAATTTTTACATTTTTTAAAAGATTTTTTTACATTTTTTTGGATTTTTTTACATTTTTTTGAATATTTTAATCAAAATCAACGGTCAAAAAGTGAAGTCTGTTAGTGTGACTGGTACAGACCAACGGTTTGCTTCTGACCGATAGTACAGGAGAGGTCAATTTGAATTTTTTAAAGACGGGGGAGGTTTCTGTTTTAAAAAATAGTACAGGGGTTTTTATGCTATTACCTCTTAATTAGAGTACTAGTACGGACAAAGAGAAAGAATCACCCATAACCCGAAATCACCCTGCTAAAATTATGGAAATTACGATTTAACCTTTCTTCCCCCCAATCCACAAGAGTCGGCCACAGGGCGCGCACACAGTCCATTTTTATTATTACTTTTATTATTACTATTCTTTTTTTTCTCGCAATTTCAACAAAACCCTAAAAAATTCAAGATTCAGCCATCAGCGAGAAAGAAAGGGGAAGCAAGAAAGAGGGCAAGAAGCAATGGATCAGGTAGAGCAAGAGCACGAGCACGAGGTTTATGGAGGTGAAATCCCTGAAGAAGAGGGAGAGATGGATGGGGATATCGACATGGCGTCTAGAGCTGAAGAAGACGAGGATCAAGACCCTAACGCTAAGGTTACCTTCATTCTTCTCTTCTCTATTTCTTAGGTTTTAGTTCTGTTTAGCTGATTTGCTTTGGTGGATAGGATTTGGAGGATATGAAGAAGAGGCTGAAGGAGATTGAAGAGGAAGCAGGTGCGCTGCGTGAAATGCAGGCTAAGGTTGAGAAAGAGATGGGCGCTGTTCAAGGTGCGTACTTGAAAGTTTTTTAGTTAGTTTGCTTTTCATACACTTGGGGGATCTGGTATTTGTGAGCTATTTAGTTTAGATGAGCTGGTGATAATAACTAGAACTGAACTAGTTTCCTTTTTTTGCCAGTTTGTAATTTGCGAGTTACCTGACTTTTCAATTTAAGGGTTGGTTGATGTGCTCGTTTATGGCATCTGTTAGTGGTTATCGGCTTTATTCTTCGTGTTGTTTCTGTACTTTTGGTTAATTTGGGGGGTTAGTTCTTGACTGGACTAGAAGAACACTGGTTGTCTTGTGGGGGCAGGAGATTCTTTATGCATGATTGTTTGTTGATTCTAACTTTAGTATCATATACGTACTGACTCTTGCGTTTGAATATGGAGATGATGTTGCCTTTTGCTGAATTGTTGCTATCTTTAGCTCTTATGTTATGCTGGAACTAAATGTTACTTTTGTTGCAAGATTCAATGCTTCATTTAGCTGTAGATTTTATTTTAGTTACTCACTTTTCTTCTCCCCTTTTTGTATGCAAATGAAGATTCCTCAGGTGCTTCTGCTACACAGGCTGAAAAGGAAGAGGTGGATTCCCGGTCCATCTATGTTGGCAATGTGAGGGTTTTCCATCCTTCTCTTGTGTTACTAGAATTAATTCGATTCCTTTTGTATTATGGTGTTTTTATCGCACAATGGAACAAATTGATCCTGATGTTTTTTGCTCATAATTTGTGATTTTACCTCCAGGTAGACTATGCTTGCACCCCTGAAGAAGTACAACAGCACTTTCAATCATGTGGGACAGTGAACAGGGTGACAATTTTGACAGATAAGTTTGGTCAACCAAAGGGATTTGCTTACGTTGAGTTTGTAGAGGTTGATGCTGTTCAGAATGCTCTCTTACTAAATGAATCAGAACTGCATGGCCGGCAGTTAAAAGTATACTTGCTTATTCTCTTAATTTGCTGTTAATTGCTTTGCTATTTGCATAAAGGTTACGACGTACGATTGTGCATCTGGTTTATCTCCAGGTATCTGCGAAGCGGACTAATGTTCCCGGACTGAAGCAATTTCGAGGGAGGCGCCCTAACCCTGCTTTTGGGGGATTCAGATCCAGAAGGCCCTTTCTACCTGCTCCTGCTTTCTATGCTCCATATGGGTACGGGTAAGAACTTGCATTTCATCCCATTTTGTTGTCAGGGATACAGAGAAAATACATGAAATGATTGTTTTGCATTTTCTCTACATGGTAATACCTGGCTACGTTTTTATTCATGTATTTTAAGTCAGACTATGGGAGAGTTTTAAGTTTCCATTACAAAAGTCAACCACTTGTTTTGGTAGTTGTACTTGGGTGTTTAGGAAGATCGATGCATTAAGACAATTCATCTCAGACTGCAGGGATTGCCTGTGGTTGTCCTCTTCAATTTTGACTAGTATTGCAGCAACCTGTAGCTTGTCGGTCTTGTACCATCCACTGATTTATTAGCTGTGAAGTCTTCCTGGTTCCAGTTAGATTACCAGTAGATATTTTGTTCCACTGACCTGACCAGAGTAAATCTATACTGAAACTTGGGATGGGAGTTTCTCAATGAAAGTTATGCTTCTGAGTTCTGCCTCGAAGAACATATTCTGCCCAGATAGGTTTAGACTTGCCACTCAAACAACCTTCCATGTGATGGTTTATATGCCCTTTTGTTTCCCCACTTTGAGCAGTGTAAAATGTTTTTACCACTACACATTTGAGTTTCTTCCTGCTGTACGAAATGCTCTTCTTTTTCTTCTGTTTTCTTCTTTATTTCACGCAATTCCTTTTAGTAATTGAGTAGCCACCTTTGTAATGGAAAAAGAGTGCCATTTATTATTGTTATTCAGGTTTGTGTTGGGGGCGACTCCTCATGTTTCTGATAATGTTGATCTCATGTGCAGAAGGGTTCCAAGGTTCAGGAGACCCATGCGTTACAGGCCATACTAGAACAGTCCACATAGTAGTGACCCCAGTGGTGGCGGGAAGACCCTGTTGGCTGATGGTTTGTGCTGGCCAGATTAATAGTGTTAGTTTAATTGGAGAGGGAAAATGCATCGGGGTTAGTATGCAACGGCTTACGCGATTTTTTTCTCAAATTGATGGCTGGCTGGAGTGTTGGATTTGTGTTCGTCTAAATCTTGAATTGCTTGCTTTAAAGAGCATAAAGGGTGCTAAGCACACCAATGTTGTGGAAATGATGTACCGAATCAATGAATATCTTGAACCAAGTTATGCTTTTATAGTTCAGAACTAAAAGAAGGATAAAAAAAAAGGGCTTCATCTACAGTCGATTCTGTGTCGAAATCGTAACTTTTTCTTCTCTGCCTCAATCAAGGAAGGTGTGCAGTGTGTTTTGGGGCATCCCATGTTTGGTTTCTCGAGTGCTAGACTGCTGGTGCAGAATTAAACCATGCGTGAATTAAACAAACTGATTGTTTATAAACAGTTTAATTAAAAAGTAATGCTGAAGGTATCAATGATTTCATTAATATTTTGACTGATACATAAGGTAATACTGTAGGTCTTTAACATTTTTGCTAAGTCTGATATTAGAATATTCATGTTTTTATTTTTTTAAGTAGTATAGTATTTATGTTATTTTTATATTCACTGGCATGATTATTTATTCAAATAAATAATAGATGATCATCGATTACTTAATGTCAATAGTGAGTTTTGGAAGAATTCAAATTGCTGTTTTGTTTTGAGTTGTATAAATAAATTAAAGGTAACTACGTTAAAAAAAAATTATATTTTACTAAATTTTCTATATTTTAAAAGTGTGCAGTTTTAAACCTTATAGCTAGAAGTAATATTAATTTTTTAAATACTTACAAAATTCAAAACAAATACTAGTAACAAAGTGAAGAAAAAAAAATATGAAATTTAGACAGAAAATGTAACTAATATGGTAAAATTTAATAATAAAAAAAAAGATTAATCAATTTATTCCTTTTTATATATTTTTTTCAAAAAAAATCTCATTTCTTTTTTTAATTTTTTTTAGTGAGCTTTCTCATATTTGTTACATTTTTCCTTAAATTTGAAAAAAAAAATTACCATTTATCTTGAATTTTTGAACCACTAAAAAGGTTAAGATTGCAACTCATAAGGTTTATATTGCAAGCTTTAGACTATAGAAATTAAAGAGAATATTTTATAAATTTTAGAATTTTTTAAATAGTTTATCCATAAATTGATGAATATATATTTATTTTTTGAGGGATGAGTCACAACTAGTTGTAGTCTAGGAAGCATAAATACTTCAATATTTATACAGTATTCGTGTTGGGTTCATTTTCGCCACTGGCATTCGACGAACACTTACACGATACGTGTCTGACCCACCACCTTCTATATTTTACTTTTTTGTCATAATTCTAAGCAATAATTTGCGTCAAAAAGATGTTTAGCGTAAATTATAATTGCTAAAAGATTTTTTAACACTAAACTTAATTTGAAATTACATATACCTAGAGATATAGTTAAAAGTAACTTTCTTTTATTGTTGTAAATGATATTTTTATATAATATATATTAATATTAATATATAAATATATATATAGGGGTGTCCACGGTTCAAATCCAATTGTTCCTTATACTTGAAAATTGGATTGGATCGAAATAAATGGACCAGTTCGATTCGGTTTCATTTATTTCGGTCAGATTCCAAACCTTAGAAATTTAATAGGCTGCGATGAGCAAACGAATTTGAAGTGACCAAACGCGTCGTTGTAGGCTTAGCGATGGAGGTGCTCGGATTCTAGAATCATGCCATCGTAATTGAAGATGAGAGCTTCAAGGGAAGCTGATGAAGAAGTTGAGATTGAGAGGGATGGGCGGAGGCGATGTTGTTTGGTGGCCGATTTTGTTGTTTTGATATGGAGATTTTATCTGTGATTTCAAAACAGGAAAAGTACAATTTTTTTTTTGGGTCAAGCATAGAAAAATTACTCAAAGGAAATCGAAACTAAGGTAAAAGATAAGATCTAACCCTCTCTCCTCTCTAGTCTCTACTTGACATGAGGGGAGAGTACAGATCAGACTGATCCGATCCGAACTAACACATCTCATCCAATTCGAATTGTGTTGGACGAAACTTCGGATAGAGGTAAAGGATCTCATAAATTTTGAAATCCAATCCGATATTATCTGAAAATCCGATCTGATATTATCAACAACAAAAAATTGCTCCACTTATTAAATTGATCGGATCAGATTTTATCGGCGGTAATTCGAACTTCTCGAACATGACCCTAATCCGATTGCAATCCGACTATTTCGAATTGGATAGGATCGTTCGGATTTTTCGGATAAATTTGGACTCTTTTAATAGTTTTAAATCAATTTTTTATTTTTAAAAATCAATTTTTATTAATTTTAGACTTTTTTTTTAGTCATTAGTTGCTCTCTTTTGTGCAACCTAACAAGACATTAAAATAATATTAAAACCTAATAAGTGGAGTAAATAGTAAGAAAAAAGAAGAAGAAAGGAAGAAAAATTGATTTGAAGGTTTTGGCCGTAGAGAAACTGATGAGGAGGGAGTTGAAGAATGTTGGGCTAAAATAGGGATAATAATGGAATAATTTTATATTTCCTTTTAATTCCTTCCTTTTCCTCCCCCTTATGGGGGAAATTTTTTGTGGGCTCGGAGGAAATTTTTACAATTTATTTCCCCTGTATTCCCTTACTTTCCCTTTGATTCCCTTGCACTTTTTTTTCCCATACAAGAGAAATTTTAAAAAGTTCATTTCCCTTCCTTTCCTTTCCACTCTAATTCCTCTTCCCATACATAGTGTCACGCCCCACAAGTCGAGGGCGTGCCAAAGTGCCAAGAGGGCACGCGGACGGCTCTGACAAGCGGGCCAAGGTGTGGACTCGCGGGGCGAGAGAAGTGGAGTGCCGAAAGAGGTTATCCGGAACAGCTCAGGGATAGACTCGTGAGGTGGTTAGCTTAGTCATGAAGAAGGGTGCTCAAGTGCTCCCCTCATGGCGAAAGGTTCCAAAAGGATCAAGAAGAGCCTAGCACATAGTGAAGACATGTGCGGAACCTTCTGGAAGAATCAAGAGAAGTCTAGCCATTGTGGGGAATGGCGTAGAAGCTTCTGGAAAGGTTCTAGAGAGGACCTAGAAGGTGGATGTTCTAGAAAGGTTCTAGAACCCTTAATCTCCACCGTCGGATTAAATGCATCTTAGCCGTCCATTAGGGATATGGACTTGTATAAATAGGTGTAGCCATTCATTTGTATATTCAGCCAAGCATTGGTGCAATTGTTAATACAAAGCATTCTTCTCCCAAGCTTTCTTGCGTGCTTTCCTTTCTAAGTTCATAGCTCTTTAGCTTACTTGTGCTAATGTTCTTTCAAGCTTTGTGCTTTGGTGGTTTAGGCTGACTTAGCAAGCCAAGGGTGAGCTAGCTAGGTGTCGCATGGTTAAATCACTGCGCAAAATACTTCATCCCGTGACAAGTGGTAGCAGAGCATAAGTTCGGTTCAGAAAGGAGGACATGGCCAACGACGTAGGGGCGAGCAATATATGGATACCATGTCAGGCGCGAGAAGGAGAGGCGCGGAGATAGGAAGTGAGAGTGTTTCTTGTGCGGGGGAGGGCACATGGCAAGGGATTGCCCGACACGCCCGAAGCTTCTAGCACCCATCATGGGCGACGATGAGGTGCCCGAGCCAAGTTGTCGTGGGGAGGCGACAATTGGGACCATGGGGGCTGTGGGCTCGGAGAGAAGCGCAGAGTTGGCGGATAACAACTCTAACTCTAGCTAAGGGGGCCGAATCGGCAAAGATCGGGAGGAAATGTCTGTGGATAGTTTGCAAGCCATGGAGAATCGACTCCTAAGGGTTATGGGAGTTCTGGCCGAGCGGATAGGGAAATTGGAGGGTCATGTCAAGCACGTCGAAGGGATGTCGTGTGGGGACTGAGAGCTCAAGAGGAAGCTTTTTAATGACCTTTAAGCCGAGGCCAAGAGGTTAGGCGAGCAACTGGTGGACATGAGGGATTCCCTTGCCGAGATCGCCGCTATTAAAGAAGACCTTCGTGCTACGGAGGCCGGGCCAAGTTTCCATAGGGAGGCGATGATTGGGGCCATGAGGGTCATTGGCTCGATAGAGCGCAAAGAGTTGGCGGACAACAACTCTAATCAAGCCAAGGCGACGGACAACCAAGGTGAACTTGAGGTACTCGCGGGCGAGGTGCCAATGGGGCATCGTGAGGGGCAGACACTGACGGGACAGGTGCGGCTCAAGTCCGTAATAAGGGCAAGTGCGGGGGCACGATCGAAAACTCTAAGGGCGGGGGCGCCGAAGGAGCAAGTGGGTATGGGAATCACCCAAACGAGTGACTTAGTGCGGGAACCGCTAAGTCGGGAAAAGGAGCCGAGGTCAAGGGACACAGTGCAACAAAGTGCCAAGGGGCACTATCATACAGGTAGGGTACCCAAGCGAGACGACAAGTTGTAGCGACACTGGCGTAAACCGAGGGACTTCGGACGTGGGCCACGACGACGAGGACGTCGCCGAAATAGGTGAGGGAGGATGTCAAGCCCCAAAAGTCGAGGGCGTGCCAAAGTGCCAAGTGGGCACGCGGACGACTCGGACAAGCGGGCCAAAGTGTGGACTCGCGGGCCGGGAGAAGTGGAGTGCCGAAAGAGGTTATCCGGAACAGCTCAGGGACGGACTCGTGAGGTGGTCGGCCTAGTCATGAAGAAAGGTGCTCAAGTGCTCCCCTCATGGCGGAAGGTTCCGAAAGGATCAAGAAGAGCCTAACACATAGTGAAGACATGTGTGGAACCTTTTGGAATAATCAAGAGAAGCCTAGCCATTGTGGAGAATGGCGTAGAAGCTTCTGGAAAGGTTCTAGAGAGGACCTAGAATGTGGATGTTCTAGAAAGGTCCTAGAACCCTTAATCTCCACCGTCGGATTAAATGCATCTTAGCCGTCCATTAGGGACATGGACTTGTATAAATAGGTGTAGCCATTCATTTGTATATTCAGCCAAGCATTGTGTATTTCAAGCATTAGTGGAATTGTTAATACAAAGCATTCTTCTCCCAAGCTTTCTTGCGTGCTTTCCTTTCTAAGTTCATAGCTCTTTAGCTTACTTGTGCTAATGTTCTTTCAAGCTTTGTGCTTTGGTGGTTTAGGCTGACTTAGCAAGTCAAGGGTGAGCTAGCTAGGTGCCGCACGGGTAAATCACTGCGCAAAATACTTCATCCCGCGACAATAGGCTAAGAGAAATTTACTTTGGATAGAGATAAAAGATTTAATAAATTTCAGAATTCGATCAGATATTATCAATATAAAAAGAAGAAGATTGCTTATTTTAAGCCCAAATATAAAACAACCAACGAAGCCCAACTTAAGCCCAAACGAAGTTGATGGGTGGGCTTGGCAGCAGTTTAAGGCTTATCATCACGAGACTCGCCCCTTTTTATATTTGTTCAGCTCCGTTCTCCGATTTCTCCCTTTCTTCTGCCCGATTTGATTTCTTCTCTGCACCACCACTCCTCCTCAGTTTGAGGTAGTTCCCTGCTTACTCAACTCCACTCCTCTTCAAGGTTCTGAGAAAATCTACCGTGTTTTACCCAATTTTTCATTACTATTACAGCTAAACCATCGCCGATGAGTTCCTCTGCCGACACCGACGCCGCCTCCGACAGTCCTTCGAGGTAAGCTCTCCCTTTCCTTATTTTGAATGGAATAGTGCTTCCTTCGATTGAATGTTGCTAGTTGCTTCCCTTTTTATTTATTGGGATTTTTTCTACTCCAGCCCAAAGTGCGTGTATAAAGACCCCGACGATGGGCGCCAACGGTTTCTACTGGAATTGGAATTCGTGCAATGCCTTGCAAATCCCACTTACATCCATTGTACGAGTTTTAGAGCAGTTCATCCCTTTTCTTGTTCATCTACCAGAATTGGGTGCTCAGGTTCACTGACTCGCTGGTTGTAAATTTCTGTTTTTTTCCATGTAGATTTGGCTCAGAATCGTTATTTTGAAGATGAAGCTTTTATTGGTTACTTGAAGTATCTTCAGTACTGGCAGCGACCAGAGTACATAAAATTTATAATGTGAGCTTAGCTAACTTCTTGGATGTGTGAATAGCTTTCCAAGTTTGTTGCTTAAACTCAATTGACTAGGGTGGTTTATTTTTCATGTAGCAGTTTTTCTTTGTTTTTATGGGCTAATGTGTAAAGTGAATCCAGGTATCCTCATTGCCTTTCCTTTCTTGAGCTTCTCCAAAATGCAAATTTTCGTGCTGCCATGGCACATCCTGGTAACAAGGTTAGATTTTTGTTCTTTGTTTCCTTTCTTTAGTACATTTATCAGTTGAAATCAGCTACATTATCTCATTGAGTCAGTTGTATCTAGATTTAATGATGTGTAATCTTGTAACAGTTATGACACTCGTTGGATCTTTTGTTTGTCCAGCACATCAACTAATACTACTGTTGTGAATTTCATTTGGTTTTAAGGGATGCTATAAGTAGGTTCTTTATCCAAAGGAATGTGTTGTTCTGTTTAACACAAGCACATGTTTTCAGTGTTGTGTTAGTTCATGGATAATTTTAGATTAACTTGTTGGTTCTTTTAACTTTTAGGAGTTGGCCCATAGGCAGCAATTCTTTTTCTGGAAGAACTATAGAAACAATAGGTTGAAGCATATTTTGCCCAGACCCCTTCCTGAGCCTGCTCCTGCACCCCCTGCTGCTCCACCTCCACCTCCAGCACAACCTACACCTGTGCCTGCTGCAAGTACTGTTGTGCCAGCTGCTCCTGCTGCAGCCCCCCTGCCATATGGCATGCCCTCTGGATCCTCACTTCCTAAAAATGACATGAGGAGTACTGGAGTTGATCGAAGAAAGAGAAAGTATGTAATTTATCTTTGTTTCTTGGAACATTTATGGTGATTGGATGCTTCTCTTCTCTCGAAGAAATAAAAAATACAAATTCGTGAATTGTCACCTTTTTGAATTCTAATACATACTTATTCTATTATTTCAGGAAAGAAGCTTAATTTAAACTGCTGACTATATTAAAAGCACCGGAGCAAACATGTTTTGCTGAGGTAACATTGCAAATTTATCCATTTTCTTTTTGAATGTGCCTAGAATTTCACTTCACATATTGATTACCCATGTTTCACTCTGATTGTTTATTATGCATTTTCTATCTTTCGTATTCTTATTCTTGGTTATTCAATGAGTTTATGGCTTCTTATGCATGCCTTGGGTCTCACTGTCTGCTGAAGTACTTGTTTGTTGTATGAAGGTGATGAAACCAGTCTGGTTTGCACCTGATAGAGCTATGATTTGTCTATGAAATTTCTAATATGTGAACTCATGTCTCAGCTCTTGAATAGATCTTTTAGTGATGTCGTAGTTCATTTAAAGTAAAAATTAAAGTTCACTAAAAGTATATTAATGGCTAAAATGAGTTTAATTGTTGGAAGTTTTAGATGGGTTCACAATTCGGCCATTTCTCTTATTTCTGGTTTCACCTTGAAAACAATGCTGTTGGGACTCTCTGATATCGTCTGTCTGCTGGAACAACATAGATGCATTGCTCTAAAGCCAAACTCTACGAGAACATATACCAAACATTTGATTGCAGCTCTGAGAATGTTAAAGACAACTTTGGATTAATTTGGTGGCTCGAAGATCTTGACATGTTCTACAGTTCTCTTGACTAAATTAGAATAGATTTTGTACATCCTGTTTTTGTTGCTTTGTGTTGAACTGTGATGGATATTTGTTGACCACATTGTTTGGTAATTGGTAATTTGGTCATGTCGTTGTTTCTAGCATTGATACCGTATGCCAAAATTGGTTACAATGGCATCGAATATAAGGCCATCAGCTTTCATCAGTTGCAGAGTTGGAGATGTTTCTAAATATTAGAGTCTAAAGAGAATCTGTAACGTTTGCACGAGCATGAAAAACTTTGCTCTGTTATGAGAAAACTTTGCGAGGATTTACCTTTTCGGAGATTCTGTTTTGATGTGTATAATTACCTCATGATTGTAGATCCATTAACATCTATCATAAAATTTTATGAAACATGCTGTTTACAACACCCACATTCTAAACACCCGTCTGTTGAATGCAGGTTTGCATCCATCCTCGCAAGTTGTTTGACACGAGCCCTTTATCTGCTTTATGATACTTGTGGATTACAAGTATAAAGCTCATAATTTATTTATTTAAAATTGAGATTAAACTGATCCAAATTCCTGGACACTTTGACAATCCACATTTAGAAGCGTTTTTATTATTAAAATACTAAAAATAGGACTTTAAAGAGATAACGATGGCATGAATGACGTGGCAAGCTCAGCCTGTCATTCCACGTCATCCAGACGCGGCGAATAAAAGCTGGAGAGTTATCTGTGGCGGCTAGTCGCGTCAGCGCGAAATAAGGTTTAACAATGGCATTGGACGGTGGAGTGCTGATCCTGCTGGGCTGCTGGAGGCTTTATCTGGGTCGGTTTACCCGGGAGAGCGCTACGTTAGTGGGTAAATTACTACATTGGCCTTCAAAACTTGATAAATGGTAATTGTAATTTTGATGGAGAATTTATTATTTATTATTTATTGTTAAAATAAAATGAGAACGGGAGCGTGGACGATCTGTTCTATTGCTCCACCTTGTGTTTTTTCCTGGGAATGAACGAATTAGCGGTCGTGCATGACATGAATATATGCTTAGTAAAAGTACAACAGAGAGAGTTGACTTTTTGATGTGTGTTTTCAAGTATGAGGTATTGACTTTTTACTACAAAAACAAATTTGCATATTGATATATAAACCATATAATATTTTGCCTAATTTCAGTGGAAGAATTGAAATATAAATATATAGTTTATTCCCGTGTGATTTAGCCATCTTTTCAAAATATTCTCAATATTCTTATGTTTTTCAAGGTTGGTGGCATATTTGTTATTACAATTTCACGTGGATAACATTGAAAAACCACACATTAAGAAAGGAAGATGCTAATGTGTCGTGAGTCGTGACTCCTCAGCCTGTTCCCCTTCTTCAAAAGATGGACGTCTATAATACTTTGTAAATTCGGTATTATCATACTCTTTCCGAATTCTTTTAAATGGAGCTTTAGGTTAAAAAATTTGGTTTCAAATAAATAACGTTTTATAATTTTTTAGGTAACTTATAATTAACTAATATGGTATGGTATTTAATTTTTCTAGTATAGTATACTGAAAACTAAATTATGATCTGATCAATAAATACTCCTAGAGATACCTATAAAAATATGAACCTAGGTTTAAATCCTACTTGGATGATTTGTTCCCGTTTCTAATCGTGCAATCTTCTACCTATTATTATTTATATCATTACTATGTAATTTTTATGTGATTATTATAATTTTGATGTAATTAAAATAATTTTGATGTAATTAATATAATTTTGATGTAATTAATATAATTTTTGTGTAATTAATATAATTTGTTGAAGGTTTAGAAAACAGAGAAGGAAGAAGATACTTTACTAGGTTATTTTTTATAATTAGTTTTGGACAAATATGTCATTTAACAAAAAAAAAACTAATTTTTCACTCTCCCCGCCTCCTAACCAAGGAATCACTTTCTTCCATTTTTTGAAAACTCAAGGCGGTCAAGGAAAGTTGGATTCCAGGGGAGAGTGATTCCTTGTCGCAACTAAACATAATAAAGCTCTAAATCTCAGATTTCCTAGTCACTTTCCTCCTTGATTCCGTCGACCAAACGCTACCTTAATATTTTGTGTTTATTTTTACGATTAATATTTTTTTTAATATTTATAAAATATACTAAATAGTTATTTTTTATATGATAGGAATATAAGAATAATGACATTTAAATATTGTAAAAAATGACTCTCAACCTGAAAGATAATCTAAAAAGGGAAAAAACTCAAATTTGGATAGAGAAGTCAAATTTGCCAAACGATATTACTCCAACTGCAATTTAAGGATGATTAATGGTTTTATTTTTAAAAAAAAAACGATTGTAAGGAGAACTTAACAAGGCCATTGAGGTAATTTAAGTTGTCTGCAATTAGGATAATGAAAATTCACCTAATCAATACAGAACAGTCAGCCCTCCTTTCCTTCCTGTGACTCTTTTTTTTCAAGTCTGTCTTCCATGGTTATCTAGCCAGATCATATCTAACTAATGGCACGTAGCATATTCCTCTAAATCATCGCTATAAATACCCATTTTCCCCAATCAAATCCTCTCATTTGGATTTTTATTTTTCTCTCTCACTAGCTTCTCGCGCTAGCTAACAGAGTTTCATTCCATTAGTCCTAACTCTCTAGTTGGTTTTGCGTTTGTCTTTTTGGTTTTCTCCCCTTGTCTTGGTAGCCATGAATGCTCTTGCAGCAACTAACCGTAACTTCCGTCACGCTGCTCGTATTCTTGGGTTGGACTCTAAAGTCGAAAAGAGTCTTCTGATCCCTTTCAGAGAGATCAAGGTCGTTTTTTTTTTCTTTTCCTGTTTGTAAAGCAATAAAGTTGTATATCTTTTTTGTTTTGAAGTGTAGAGAAGTTTTTCTTTTTCTTATTTTTGCTTTTATGGTGATGATCAGGTGGAATGCACGATTCCCAAGGATGATGGAACTCTGGTGTCCTATATTGGATTTAGAGTTCAGCATGATAATGCTCGAGGGCCCATGAAGGGAGGAATCAGATATCATCCTGAGGTTTGTCTTTATCGTTTCCACCCTTTTGGATGAACTATTTGTTGTTTTTCTTGTTTAAAACGTTTGTCCTTTTCTGTTTCTGTTATGATGGTGGATAAAGCTTTTGCCTTTTTGATTTTGTTATTGGATTGTGGCTGTAGCTTAATTTAGCTCACTGTGGTGAACTGTGTAATGTGGAGAAACTGATGTAGGTCTAGATTTTATAGAAATCATGATTCAGCTGACTGGTTTTCATTCTGATCTAGTCTGGAGCCTGAGGAGAGAATCTGGTTTTTTTAGGAATGTCCTTGTGTCTAAAGAATTGATATGAAGATTCTTTGTTGCCTTTTCATGAATTTACTAGTATCATTCCAATTCAAAAAGTCTTGTGCAAAATGAATGGAGTTAGATGTCAAATTGGGTTGGTGCTATTTGTTTGTTTTGGTTAGAGTGCTTCTGCTTGTGAACACCAACTTTGCAGTGATCAGCCCCTTTTCTTATCTTTTTTCCTATTGAGTCATGTTTTGTTTTGGTGATCTATAGCTCTGGAAGTAACAATGTATTCTTTTGATTTGTTCAAAAAGGTTGACCCTGATGAGGTGAATGCCCTGGCTCAACTAATGACTTGGAAGAGTGCTGTAGCTGATATACCATATGGGGGTGCAAAGGGTGGGATTGGATGCAACCCAAGGGACTTAAGTAAAAGTGAGCTGGAACGTCTTACTCGTGTGTTCACACAGAAGATCCATGACCTCATTGGCATCCATACAGATGTTCCTGCGCCAGACATGGGAACTAATGCCCAGGTCATAATTTCTCCAGATTGACTTTTTGGATAATTCTCTTAACTATGTATTATTCTGATTATAACAATACTATGGGGATAAAATGTGCAAACAGACCATGGCATGGATATTGGATGAATATTCAAAATTTCATGGGCACTCACCTGCTGTTGTGACAGGAAAACCCATTGTAAGTTTATAAAGCAAGCATATCCAAGCTTGTTTCTCACATTTTGAAAAGATCTCCAAAATCTGAACACAGCATAATATCTATGTGATGGCCTTTAATTGATATATGTTAGGATCTTGGTGGATCACTGGGTAGGGAGGCTGCAACTGGCCGTGGTGTTGTATATGCTACAGAAGCTTTGCTTAATGAATATGGAAAATCCATTAACGGATTGACATTTGTAATTCAGGTAACATTGGATTACTGGGTTTCAACTCTCTATTTAATTGCAGGTTAAAAGTTATTGTTGCTCAGATGTCTAATTGTTGGAAAGTTTTAACTTGTCCATGAATTTTCTAGGGCTTTGGTAATGTCGGGTCCTGGGCATCAAAGCTCATACACGAGCGAGGTGGGAAGGTTATAGCAGTGAGTGACATCACTGGTGCAATTAAGAATCCAAATGGACTTGATATACCAGAATTGATTCAGCACAAAGAATCCACTGGTAGTTTAGCAGATTTCCAGGGTGGAGACTCTCTGGATGCCAATGAACTGCTTGTGCATGAATGTGACGTCCTTGTCCCATGTGCATTAGGTGGAGTCTTAAACAGGTTCAGCTCTTTGCAAGCAACTTGTTCTTTTCTTTTAGTCCTCTAGTAAAGTGTGGTGTGTTTTTCTTCTTCCTTTTTCTTACTTAGTGCATGAATGAACAAAGTGTTTTCATTCGTATCCTATTATAACCTGTTCATAATTCTTGGAATGCTGACAATTCTTTAGAAACGTGCTTTGTCCTTTTTAGTTAAACAATGATATCCGTGTAAATTGAGTGGAAGACTTTGTGAGGTTTTATTTTAGCTTCTGTATTATTTGTTTGATAAGAAATTTGAAGTTCTTTTTTTACCTATAAGCATAAATTAGAAGAAGATGCTTGTTTTAAAAGGAAAAAGAAATTGATAAACACCCACAATTTTATTTTCCTTTTTTTTTTCCTGAGTTCATATGGTTGTACTTTGTAGGGAAAATGCTGCAGATGTGAAGGCCAAATTCATAATTGAGGCAGCAAACCATCCTACCGATCCAGAGGCTGACGAGGTAAGATTGTGCTTCCTACTCTCTGTTCTTTGTGATGGGATATAAAGAAATAAATATATGGTTATGAACTTATGACAACGTTAATATTACAGATTCTTAAGAAGAAAGGAGTCGTCATACTTCCTGACATATATGCAAATTCTGGAGGGGTGACTGTCAGCTACTTTGAGTGGGTTCAGGTAATAGTTTCATGACAAGTACTATGATTTTGTTCCACTCTTGATATTTTTCTTCTAAGCAATACAAAATTTGTAAAAGCATTTCATCCAAGCGAAGTTGTATATGTGCCCAGAAATCCTCTGCTCTAATTACCTAGGACTTGACCATTTTGTTATTGTTGCATTTGATTCCCCTGGACACTTAGAATCTGGTTCCTAAGGATAATTATTCTCTGCCATTGCTGTGAAACAAAACATCTCTTTCGTTCATCTTTATTTATTGCTTTTAGCAAAGGAATACATCTAGTGGTTCTAAGACTCCTTGCATAAGATGCTGTATCCAATTCCCATACTTTATCAAGACAACTTCTAACATGCTGCCGCCTTTTTTCCAATTTTGCAGAACATTCAAGGTTTTATGTGGGAGGAGGAGCAAGTGAATGCCTCGCTCCAGAGGTACATGACTCGAGCCTTTCATAACATCAAGGGTATGTGCCAGACGCACAACTGCAATCTTCGAATGGGTGCCTTTACTCTTGGCGTGAACCGAGTTGCTCGTGCTACTCTCTTGAGGGGATGGGAAGCATAAATTAGCTTCCTTCTATTTTTGTTTTTCTCCCCTTTTATACACAGACACATCTTTCTACAGCTCCATGAGCCAAATTTAGAGCAATTCTTAACCTCCCCTCAACAGTTTACTGTGTTTTGTCATCTTCTGTAGTCTTAAAAAAGACCACCTGTATTTAATGGTATTTGATCAAAGGGAGGATTCTTGTTTTGTACCATTATTATCTTAACGATAATTACAATTCAAGAGAAAGTGATTACTGTTGCTCTAGTTTGTTGATTTTGAGATTTGAGATTGAGATTGAACTGTTTCATACATTGGTGACAGATACAGATAAAATAACTTGCACCCATGACTTTTCTGACAAAAAGAGGTATGGTGGGATAATCTTAGTTATTAGACAGCATGGGCTCTTTTTACCCTTTCCTATTTTCTCAATCCAATAACATTGAGAAAGAAAGAAAGCTAAAGAAATACTATTTTTTCTTGAAACATCATCTATGGCTCCCATTGCCATTTCTGCATCATTGCAAATAGTTTGCAGCAAACGCCATACCATTAAGAAGCAAGAGTATCGAGCGAAATCTGCGCGTTCTTTAGGGTCGAAACAAGTGACCCATGTTGCTACTCTGAATGTTGAAGACCAAAAAGGTTTGAGCATAGCTGAAAAACAAGAGAAGTCTGCTGCTTCAACCATTGATGGATCCAAAAATGGTGAGGATAAATCAGAAAATGGTATGGAAACAGAAGATTCCAATCCAAGATTTGGTGATGGGCGATGGAAGAAAGGAACTTGGGATCTAAACATGTTTGTTATGGGTGGAAAGATGGATTGGGATGGACTAATTGAAGCAGGTGAGTTTCTTTTACTCCACAACAAAAGATATCAAACATTCCATTCTTATTTTCGACAGGCTTGTGATTAAAACATGAGTCTCTGTTTGTATTTTACCGCCAACAATCATTCCATATTTTGTAACAATCAATCCATGCTATTATCAGTTTCTTGAGTATCTGTTGGGTGTTTTGTAGAAGCAAAGAGGAGAAAGTTTCTTGAATTGTACCCTGAAACATCTACTAATGAAGAGCCAGTGCTGTTTAGGAGCTCCATCATCCCATGGTGGGCATGGCTCAAGAAGTCTTATCTTCCTGAGGCAGAGCTGCTCAATGGTTTGAACCCTAATTAAAATTCATGTTCGATCTCTTACTACATCAGTCGGTGAAAGTGTTAGTAATAAAAAGTTTACATCTCTAACATTATGTACGAATAAATCCGGCATTAATAAAATTGAGTGAGTACAACTTTCAATAAAGTATCGGTTCAACTTCAACATATATTAGAAGGTTTAAGTTTTTTTTTTGGATTGACGAAACCTCAACTTACGGTATTCGATGTTGATTTCCGGCAGGTAGAGCTGCAATGGTGGGATTCTTCATGGGATACATTGTGGATGGATTGACGGGGCTTGACATGGTTGGGCAGACTGGAAACTTGGTGTGCAAAGCAGCACTTTTTGTGACAATAATCAGCATTGTACTGTTTAGGCGAAGTGGGGATCTTGAAAACCTGAAAAAACTTGCTGATGAAGCAACCTTCTATGACAAACAATGGCAGGCATCATGGCAAGATGATCAAAATTCAATAGCAGCCGGTGGCTCTACCTCTGATCCTAAAACAAGAAACAACAAAATGTAGGAGTATTTTAAATTCTAATGGGCCCAGTTCTTGGCCCAGCTAAAATAAAGGCTTTTGAGAAATGGGCCTTATAAATCTTGCCAGTATGAAAGTTTTATAGAATTTGTTAGTTATACAAAGAACTTTGCTCTTTTGCTTAACCTGTTGCACCCGTCTTTGCTTTGATGATTACGTGATAAATAAGTGTTTTTTGTTTTTGCAAATGCCAGTGACATAAGTTGTGCTAACTTGAATGGTTGCACCCTCAAATTAATATAAAAAAATCTCTCAAATCTATCATAATTAGCAAGTACTCCACTCCGTTTTTTTTAATAGATGCTAGACCCACAAGTGCGGTTATTAAAACCGGCTGCTAAACGCGCGGGCCCAATCCAACCTTCTGCTTCCCGCATGGGCCGAGCGTGTTTGAAATTCAAACCAAAATTTTGAATTTTCGAAGCCCAGCCCATTCAAATAAATTTTAGTCTCTCCTCACCCGCGTCTCTTCCTCCAACTGGCTTTGCTCTCCAACCCTAAGTTATAGAATCCCGCTCAGATTTGGGCATTTCAATTAACTGAAACATTTGACCGAATTCAAATTTCATTTCCTTCCCCCAATTTTCGATTATTTACTACACATGGGTTACTTCTTCCGCATCTCCCTCCTCCGTTTCAATTAAACAACAATAATTGTAAGAAATTATCTGAAAATCTGCCATGACTGCTCCCATTGTCGAAATAAACCATGTTTCAGGGGAGCCTCTAGAAGGCAACCCAGCCCCAACTATCCCAATTGGGATCCCTGAATCCCCTGAAGCCAATTGTCCTGGCCTTGAGGAGTTGTCTTTTACCCTCTCCGGCAACGATGAACAACCAGAGCCCAGAAACATACCAGACATGAACGCCCCGATAGGTACTTAAACACTTTGTTCAATTGTCCTATTTAAATTATTTTCATTCATTTTCGCCTTTAATTTTACTGTTTGGTTGTGACATTTGGTTAGGTCACCGGAAGGAGCTATCGAACGATGAACGTCTGGCTGTCTATGCAATATTGCTGGCAAGGAGTGAAGATGGAAAGTTGAAGGCAACAATAACGAGGGAGGAGTTAGAATGGTTTGGTGTGGGCATCCACACATTACAGAGGATCTGAAAATGGGCAAGAGATTCAGGTCAACACCAGTATGCTAATGGTTGAGTCTAGAATTGCGGTAGGAAAATGGTTGATTTCAATTTGGAGAGAATCAAAGACATCCCACTGAGAAAGAGAACAACTTTGAGGTCTCTAGCGGCAACTCTAGGAGTTAGCAAATCGTATTTGCATGTGAAGTTGAAGGAAGGTGTGATTAGGCAACATAGCAATGTGATCCGTCCAACATTGACATATGAGAATCTTGAGAGTAGAGTCAACCATTGTCTAGCATCCTTCGATCCAGCAACAACGTCAGACGATCCAACCTTCAAGAATATGGACAATGTTATGCACATTAATGAGAAGTGATTCTATCTGACTAAGAGGTCACAAACATAATACTTTCTACATGATGAAGATCCAATAAGAACAATAAAAAATGTCAATTTCATTCGTAAGTTGATGTTCTTAGTTGCTATTGCTAGGCCAAGGTATGATTATAATGGTTGTTGTACGTTTGATGGCAAGATTGAAGTTTTTCCTTTGGTTCGTAGTATTGATGTTGCTAGGTCAAGTCAGAATAGGCCTCGAGGTACACTCGAGCTAAAACGTATTTCTAAAATCAGAGAGTTTATGATTGAGAGGGTGTTACCTGCGATTGCAAGCAAGTGGCCTAGGGACAACATTACAGAACACATTTTTATTCAACAAGACAATGCCCCAACTCACATAGCCACTGATGATGTTGATTTTTTGAATGCAGTTGAGCTAAGTGGAATGAGTGTGACTCTCACTTGTCAGCCTCTTAATTCCCCTGATAGTCTTGGACCTTGGTTTCTTTACAACAATCCAGTCACTGCAAAGTAAGGATTGCTCTATAACTATGTCTGCATTGGTTGCTGCTGTTCAGCAAGCATTCTATGTTTTTTTGTGAGAGGAAAGCAAATCATGTCTTCATTACTTTGCAATCATGCATGATTGAAGTCCTGAAATGTGGAGGCAACAACACCTACAAAATTCCCCACTTGAAGAAGAAGCAGTTGGAGAGGATGAGAACTATTTCACCAACTTTGAAGTGTAGTGCAGAGATTTATGAGCATGCATTACAACAAGTTTCTCATCAATGAAATTGGTAATTTCCTGCCTCTACTGGTTATGAGAATTACATGTCCACATTGCCAATTGCTAACCTAACATTTTGATTATTATTCTCAAGTTTTGTTGTGTCATCACAGATGATGAACTGAGTTTTTTCTTCCCAAGGTTGCTGTCAATGAAAATAGAGGCCTTTGTCTTTTGTTTCGTGCCAGACCCAAATATTTTATTCCCTCTAAATTGTCAGCAGACTCGAGCTTTCTCTCTCGTTTCTGTCTAATCACTTGCATGACGCGTATTCTAAGCCAAATGACACGTCGTTTGAAAGAAAAAAAAACATTAATTATTCGTGGATGACGATTCACGAGTAAAATTTGGGTACATCATGATGTACGTATATCTCCTATTGAAATGTTGACACGTGTGCATTTCAATGAGATTAATGGACACGTGTCAACATTTCAATGAGAGAGATACGTACATCATAATGTACCCAGATTTTTTCCGCAATTCACGCCCAAAACGTCCATTAAAAAAAGACGGAGAGAGTATATCTGAATCAACCATTGCTCATCCAGTATCCAAATTCCAAACCCCATCCTAACCGTTCCCGCCGCCACGTCACGAAATCTCAACTTTCCATTTATATACATTTCCCTCCCTACTACTCATCTCTTTTGCGATTTCCGTCCAGTTTCCCATCCTTCCTTCTTCAAATCCACGGGAAGCAAAAACCCAAACCCGCCCCATGAAAAAATGTCTTCCTCCTCCAACCATCCCTCGCCGCCTCCTCAGTCTTCACTCCGTCACCATGACAACGCCGACGCCGAGGGCCGCCTCCGCGAAGCAGAGGAGCGTCTGAGGGAGGCCATCGAGGAGCTCAATCGCCGCACTGCCGCGCGTGGGCCTCACCCTCTCTGCGACCATTCGCCCGACGAGTCGTGCGTCGCTCACGCGATCGGTAACCTCTGCCAAAGCTTCCTTCTCTCCTATGGCGTTAGAGTTGGCATTGGCATTCTTTTAAGAGCCTTCAAGCTCGCTAAAGGGCAGTCGTACTCTTCGCTTCTGGATCTCAAGGTTTCTCTCAATCAGTGGCATTTTCGTAATTATAAGGGATTCTAAGGCAAACCTCAGTATTGATTTTATCTTTTGCAGCAATTGGTATCGGAGAAAGACTTAATAGTGAGAGAAGAGGCATGTCGGATTGGATTACTGTTCGGTGGATTTACGGGATCTTATCATGCACTTCGGTGTTTTCTAAGGAAGTTCAGAAAGAAAGAGACGCCATTTAATTCGTAAGTTGTGTCACTCAACTTCCATTTATTGTTTAAATCATGTAACTCTTTAGGTGTTTATGACATTGTTTAAGGGGATGATCTGGAGCAGAATTTTAGCAGGTTCCGTTGCTGGGTTGTCTGTTCTAGCCTTAGATGATCCTAATCGGAGGCGGACCCTTGCACTTTATCTTTTGGCAAGGGTGGCTCAGGTGTGTGATCACTTTTTTTTTTATTGTCCTGTTTTCAACTTTCCAATCTAATGTTGGTTTCTTCAGTCTGCATATAATTCTGCAAAATCAAAGAACAAATTTCATTTCTGGGGAAGTCATTGGAGACATGGAGATTCTCTGCTATTTGCTTTAGCTTGTGCCCAGGTAAATGAAATCTCATGTTTATATATTGGACCAAAGTTTGGGCTTTGAAACTGAAACCATGTTTCAAATTTTATCTGTCTGCTTCTCTAGACTTAATGTTAGTTAAATTAGGACTGAGGAACATTTTTCAGAACTAGAATTGAGGCATGAAGTGGAGTAGTATCTGACTGAGATGATTCTGTTGATGGCATGTTTCCATTTTGTAACTTTGGTATCTTTTTACGTATCCTTTTTTCCAGGTTATGTATTCCTTTGTGATGCGTCCCGAGAGCTTGCCAAAAGCATATCAGGACTTCATTCAGAAGACTGGTCCAGTTTCAGCACCCGTATACAAGGCTGTAAGAGAGTGCTGCAGAGGTGGCCCGGTAGATGTTGCATCATTATCGGCTTTTTTGGCAAGCAAAGAGAAATTAAACTCTGTGAAGTTGGAGGAATTCCCTTCTATTATTCCTTGTTCTGTTATCCATCCAGACACAAATTCATGCTTAGCTCAGCATGGTAATGCGACAGCAGCTACATTCAGGAAAACATTCCCTCTTTACTTCTCTTTGACTTTTGTACCATATGTTGTTCTGAACCTACAGAGGGTAAATTATTCTGGAACTCATGTATATTTGAGATGATGGAAACACTCTTCTGGTGCTAATACTCTTTTTTCTTGTGTTATTGTGTGCTTAAAGTTCATGGATGCACCTGCTCGAACATGTTGGTTCGCTCTGAGGGATGCTGTTCGCTCAACAACATTCTTATCTGCTTTTGTTGGAATTTTTCAGGTAACCACTGAGCTTATTTGTTAAGAATATTTATACTGTTCAACAAGAAAACACATTCTTAGTCGTTCATGTGTGATGCAAGGGGGTCATATGTCTGCATCGAAAAGTTGCTACAGTAGACCACAAGCTTGTATATTGGATTGCAGGTGGACTAGCTGCACTCTCTGTATTGCTGGAGAAAAAATCTAAGCGTGCGGAACTGGGCTTGTATGTTTTTCCACGGGCTGGGGACTCATTGTGGTACATTTTAGTGAACCGCCACTTGGTTCCAAATTTTAGATATGCTGAGGTATTGCCTTTGTATATTAATTCCATTTAGAATTTATTGGATTGGCTTAAGATGTCCCGCATCAAGTCATAAACTCTCCTTTTCTGATGAAAGACTTTTTTTCTTCTGTTATTTGGGTGTTGATTACTTATATTTTTATGCTCCATCTGGGTGTTCATTCAACTATGTATAATGAGAAAAAGTTACTGAACAAGTATGCTGAGTTCGTTCTTTGTTGTGTATACTGCCACTGAAGTTTTTTCTTCATACCTCCCCATGAATAACTTCTACCATCAGTATTTTACATGCTGCAGTGTTGAAAATTTATAGTTTTATAAAAACTGGTTTGTTGATTTCACAGGTAGCTCTATTTTGTGCATGCATGGGAGGAATTATGTACTACTTGGAATATGAGCCAGATACGATGTCTCCGTCCCTGAGAGGCCTGATCCGACGCTTCCTTGCCAGTAGAATAAGCAATCCAGCATCATCATCTAACTGGGGAGCTTCATACTCATACTTGCAGACTTTAGATGCCATTAAGAAGCCAAAATTGCAGGACAGCAAAGAATCTGAAGCCACATCTCAGAAATACAATCTTGAATCCATTCCAGGGCTCTAAGTTTTTCTTTCTTTTTGCCCTTTTATTAATGCCACCGGAGTCTTTTACAGTTCAATTTTTGCCTCATTTGTTAGAAAGTAGAGGAGTTCTGCCAATTATACTAGGGATGAATAATATCTTCATGCGCTGCGGTTTATAACCCAGTTGAAGGTACGAAGTAGGAGATTTCATTTCAATTCATATTGATAATGATCTTTGATTGTATTTCCATCGGAGATGTTTCGACTGAGGAAAACTGGATACGAGTGTTGGGTAAATAAAAATGTTGTAGTTATACCAATTGTGGAGAGCAGTTTTCCACCTGTAAATAACATTTGCCTCTGTTATCTTCCATGGCTTTTAACGTTTACTCACTTGCTCATTGCTGTTGTCTACGATTTTTCTTATGCTTTGTAAGCAAATATTATATAGTAATTTATTTTTCTGTTAGACATTTGTTAGAGACAATTCGAACGGTCCGGTGATTAGGATATTTGAAAATAGATAATCAACAGTATAAACTTTTTTCACTACCAGTATGAGTATGTCCTTGCTTTTCTTTATGCATTAAACAAGCAGGAACATGTCAGCAAAAGCATTGGCCTCCTCCATCCATTGCAAACATGGATATAAGGTTTCTTCAGGCATCTCAAACAGGAAATATATATTTCTTGCATCAATTGCTCATAGAAAATCCACTTATCCTCCACAAAAATGCAATACTTTCCACAGATAATCCCCTACACATCGCTTCCATCTCCGGCCACCTCAACTTCGCGAAGGAGATGGTGAGTTTGAAACCAGAATTCACCAAAGAAATTAACCAAGATGAGTTCAATCCTCTGCACATAGCCGCCGCCGCCGCCGCAGGGCACATAGAATTGGTGCAGGAACTGATGAAACCTGACCCGAACCTGCTCTGCCGTCTAGCTAGTAAAGAGAAGAAGACTCCTCTTCGTTTTGCAGCTATCAAAGGAAGGGTCGATGTGATAAGTGCAATGCTTTTGGCTTGTCCTGATTGTATTGAAGATGTAACTTTGCAGAAAGAGACAGCTCTACACCTTGCAGTGAAGAACAACCAAATGGAAGCCGTACGAGCAATGGTGGATTGGATTAGAGATATGAAGAATGATGATGTTTTGAACATGAAGGAAGAAGAAGGCAACACTGTTCTGCATCTTGCAACCTGGAAAAAACAACGCCAGGTAAGTCCAAACTCTCGAAGTTCAATCTCATTTTTCATACAATTCATGACATTTTTGGTTTTTTATTTTATTTTTAAGATTAAGTTTTTAGGTGTATATTTAAATGGTAGCCTATGACTATAATTTGCACAAAGTTAGGTCAAACCCACTTCAGTTATTACTTTCAGATCAAGATCTTTTCAAGACAAGTTAAAATAATCATTGGAGAAGACAACAATCTTCTTCTTTTTTACGATTATAGTCTCAGATAAGAATGTAAACTAGGGGATTCGAACTTCACACCCAACTCTTCCTGCTTTGCGTGATGTACCACTGACTAGCAAACTCATTTTTGTTCACTGAACCTTTTAGCAGAGTTGATTTACTTACTTGCAGTTGACAGAGATGGTAAAATTCTTGCAGGTTGTGGAGTTATTCCCTGACGATGAGACCATTCGCTCAGGCAGTTTAGAAGTGAATGACATGAACTGTAGTAGTCCCACTGCACTGGATGTGTTGATGATTTTCCCAAGTGAGGCAGGTGATAGGGAAATTGCAGAGATCCTTTGGAGGGCTGGAGCAATGAGGTCAACCATGCGCTGGGGTTATATAGCGCAGTTGATGGTACGAAATAGAAACTTTCATTTCGTTAGACATTTGTTAGAGAGTCACTTCTAGAATGCGAATGAGAACGCAGTCCGGTGATTTGGATACTTCTTTTTTCCGGTTTAAGCTCGTTTGAGCACAGTCGGGCTTTTAGAGTGGTGGCTCTTCCATTACCAATATAAAAGTCCTTGCTTTTCCATTACCAATATAAAAGTCTACATCGTTGATTAATTGAAAAGCAAGGACTAATCATCGATGTAGACATTTTCCATTGCCAATATAAGAGTCCTTGCTTTTCTTTATGCATTAACCTCCATAACTCACTCCTGTAGCCGAAAAGTACCTGGGAAGTACCGGAGAAGTAGAAATCAGCAATGAGGTTAGGGGTTTTTCTGAGTCAAGAAACGAGTTTCGAGTTTTTGAGTTTGGATTTGTCAAGGGGTGTCAAATATATACTCGTATTAGTTATACACGCATATCCAATTAATTTAATTGAGCATAGATATTAAATGAGTCTATTTAGTTTTTAAATAAGTAAAGATGAGAATGGATTTTTT
This sequence comes from Viola odorata, assembly GCA_963691705.1. NCBI lineage: Eukaryota > Viridiplantae > Streptophyta > Magnoliopsida > Malpighiales > Violaceae > Viola > Viola odorata. The sequence goes on from OY829541.1 coordinate 53,804,149, forward strand.
TTTTTTTTTTTTTTGTGCTGAGTGTTTTGAAATTTTGAGATGTATGAAACAAATGTTTGATTAAAGCATTGACTTTGTCCTCTCAATAATTTATTGACTTTGTCCTCTCAATAATTCATTCTGTAGTTGACAATTAAATCTGTGTCCTCTTCCGTGTTCTTAGCTCAATTGAGTCAACATCTGACTTAGTCTTTGATAATAATATGCTAAAAGTATTTCAATCACTCCATGGATCTAATGACCTAGTTCCGATAAGTGAGGTCAAGTGAACTGGTTCAATAAGATACACGCAAAGCACTTCAAGGTAGGAAAAGTAGGAATATTTCTTATCGACAATGACAGCACCGACAGAGTCCCTCAGGAGTATATTATCGACTACTCATCACCAACGGGGAGTCGCACGGTAACCAAAACTATATCTACTGGCTATATTAGAGCTACTGGCTTCAACAGGCAAGTACACTACTGGTAATGTATAATAGGGAAAATACCTGTTGAAGGGCAGGTATCGATAACCGTTATCCTAATCTAAGACACCTGACATGCGCAAATCGAGAACAATCATCACTTCCTGTGCTGTATTTATGACGGATTTGAAAGCATTTAATGCGCCGCTTGAGAGCATTTAATGCGCCGACCCCTGAGCTTCCCGTGTCCTAAGTAACCCACAAGGCGGGGGTATAAATACCCCCTCACCTCTAAACACAGGCATGTATACACACGCTCGTACAAAAACCCTACACTAAATACCTGTCCAAAACCGGTATCTATCCTCACTACTCATACTTACCATCATCATATTTACTAACTTGAACGTCGGAATTTTTACGCGGCGCATTGCAGGTGGCTTAGGAACGGTGAGAAAGTCAACATCAACTTATCAGATTACTAAACTATTCTCACCATATGGAAGATTATCAGTCTTTTATATTGGTAATGGAAAAGCAAGGACTAATCAAGGATTTGGACTTTTTCCATTACCAATATAAAAGTCCTTGATTTGGACTTTTCTTTATGCATTAACCTCCATAACTCACTCTTGTAGCCGAAACATATCAGCAAAAGCACTGGCCTCCTCCATCCATTGCATAACATGGATACAAGGTTGGTTCAGGCATCTCAAACAGGAAATATAAATTTCTTGCATCAATTGCTCATAGAAAATCCACTTATCCTCCACAAAAATGCAATACTTTCCACAGAAAATCCCCTACACATCGCTTCCATCGCCGGCCACCTCGACTTCGCGAAGGAGATGGTGAGGCTTAAACCAGAATTCACCAAAGAAATTAACCAAGATGGGTTCAATCCTCTGCACATAGCCGCCGCCGCAGGGCACATAGAATTGGTGCAGGAACTGATGAAACCTGACCCGAACCAGCTCTGCCGTCTAGCCAGTAAAGAGAAGAAGACTCCTCTTCATTTTGCAGCTATCAAAGGAAGGGTTGATGTAATAAGTGCAATGCTTTTGGCTTGTCCTGATTGTATTGAAGATGTAACTTTGCAGAAAGAGACAGCTCTACACCTTGCAGTGAAGAACAACCAAATGGAAGCGGTACGAGTAATGGTAGATTGGATTAGAGATATGAGGAAAGAACATGTTATGAACTTGAAGGATGAAGAAGGCAACACGGTTCTGCATCTTGCAACCTGGAAAAAACAACGCCAGGTTAGTTCAAATTTTCAAAGTTCAATGTCATTTTTCAGTACAATTCATTGGCTTTCTTGTTTTTTTTAAAGATTTAGTTTTTAGCACGTCATAGAGGTGTATATTTATATTTATATGGTAGCTTATGACTTTAATTTGCACAAAGTCAGGTCAAACACCCTTCATTCATTAAATGGGTTATACAAGAATGCAGCTAGCTTTCTTTTTTACTTTCAGATCAAGATCTGTTTCAAGATAAGTTAAAATAATCATTGGAGAAAACTGCTGTTTCACGTTTTGAATTCTTTAGGTATTGAGTTGTGCCATGGTGGTGACTGGGCACAGTTCACCAACACCATTCGAGTCCCAGATATGAAAGTAAGCTAGGGGACTCAAACTCAAAACCTAGCCCTCCCGACATTGCATGAAGTACCATTGACGTGCAAGCTCATTTTGTACACAAAACCATTTAACAGAGTTAATTTTACTTACTTGCAGTTGACAGAAAAAGTAAAAATTGCAGGATGTAGAGTTATTCCTTGACAATGAGACTATTCGCTCCGGCATTTTAGAAGTGAATGCCATAAACTGTAGTGGTCTCACTGCACTGGATGTGTTGATGATTTTCCCAAGTGAGGCAGGCGATAGGGAAATTGCAGAGATCCTTTGGAGGGCTGGAGCAATGAGGGCAAGAGATATTACCCTTTTCCCCGATGCTTCATCTCAACCGGCCAATCACACCTCGATAAACATCCCTACAACACCAGCAGCACATCAAGCACCCCACACAAACAATCCACTAGAATACTTCAAATTCAAGAAAGGTAGAGACTCTCCGAGCGAAGCTCGAGGCACGCTACTAATTATTGCAGTTTTAGTTGCAACTGCAACGTATCTGGTTGGAGTTAGTCCTCCAGGAGGAGTTTGGCAAGAGAATTACATACCAGATTCTAGCAGCAGCCCCAGTAGTACCATCATGAACAAGGCTCACTATGCAGGAAAATCCATCCTCGCCTCAAGCAGCGGAATTTCGTATTGCTTATTTATGCTTTTCAACTCGATAGGATTTTCAGTTTCCCTTCTCATGATCGGTATCCTCACTTCTAGGTTTCCTTTGCAGTTTGAGCTGCAGATTTGTATACTTGCAATGTATTTCACGTTCAACACTGCAACAATAAGCATTACACCAGACAGTATCAAGCTTTATATTGTTTTAATCACATCAATCATGGCCGGCGTTGTGTTCCCTTTAGCTTGGTTTGTAAGAGCAAACGCTAAGAGGGTTAAAGAGTGTGTAGTTAACTTGTTCCATCAAATCATTACAGTGTGTTCGTGACAGGAAAATAACAGATAGTAGAGTATTATAGTGTACTATCTATAATTGTTTTAAATTTCTACAGAAAAGTAAAATCTTCACTTTGTTGTACTTTAAACAGCTTCGATTCATGCAGGCAATGTATAACAACAAATTCGATACGTGTGTATGGAGAAATTACATACTTACTAGTTAGTAGGTCAACCTGGTGCGAATAGTTAGTACTCGGTCAGACAGTGCACTTAGGATACTTGTGATTCAGACAAAAAAAGAATGTTAGCAACAAATTTCACACTCTTTTTTAGAGGACATGGACTCCATAAGCTAACAAATTTGTCAGTTTTCCGTCACTATACACCTCCTGTTGCTATACCAGACCTGTAACAACGAAAGCCATAAGATCCTACTACATAGACAACCACACAAACTTTGTCCCATGGGTCAACTGTCAAAATGTATGTCCTTTACATGGTGTTTATTGTCTTGTGAGAAAAAAGATGGGTCAATAAAAGACCAATCCTAAGCCCACATCTACGAAACTGAACTTGATGTGATCCAAGGAGCCAAGAACATTCTACCAATCCCTCAAGGTCCGATGACGCGAGCTAGGAGCAAGCATTTACAAGGCTCGTTAACTTTACTCATTAAAATGGAGCTTGAAAACGAAGTGGCAATTGAAGAATCAATCTTGAAGGATGAACAAAGCAGAGGATAAGTTGGTCAACGTCATTACGCTCAAATTGTGAAAATTTGAGGCATTTTTGGAAGATGCTACAGTAACACTGTAGCTACAGTGTCACTATTGCTACAGTAAAATAATTATGCAATTTTCAGCAATTGCATTGCCGAAGGAAGCGGCATGCCGCCATCCCTGAACCCCCTGTAGCGGCATGCCGCTAGGTGCTACAGTAAGTTACTGTAGCTACAGTACTTATATATTTTTATTTTAGTTTAGGGACCTTGTTGTATATTTTTAGCTGGACACGTGTGGGAGTAAACTACAGTATTTGTAACTCTTTATAAGCTCATTTAGAGCTTCATTGTAAGAGATCTTGAATTTTATAAAAATTGTGTTAATCACATTTGAGAGGTTTCTCAAATTTTGGTTCTAGTTTAAGAACTCTTAAGCTTAACTGATTGGAATTCAGTTTCGATTAAGTAAAACAACTCTTCCCTATCGTCTATTTCGTTCTAGGGGTCTAAACACAGGTTGGTTTAGGGATCTAGAAGTCTTGAGTCGAGATCCTAATCGAGTATCGAATTAGGGGTCTAACCACAGGTTGGGTTAGGGGTCTAATTGTGTCGATTGGTTACTTATTTGCTGTTCTTGAGGATTCCTTGAGCTAGATCATCAGTCACACGTCCTCCTAACAATCGAGGAACGTATCAGAACTGAAGACATTGATTAACATACAAACTGAAGACATTGATTCACATACAAACTGATAGACATAAGTTAAAGACCAACAAAATTAGGGGTTAGGTTCTCCCACTACTACAACAGAATGGATTCAAAGTTGCTTGAGGCATCTCAAACTGGAAATATAAATTACCTGCACCAGTTACTTGGTGAAAATCCATTTATTCTCAACAAGATTGCAGCATTTTATAACAGAAAATCCGTTGCATGTAGCTTCCTTAGCTGGGAACCTTGATTTTGTAAAAGAGTTGATAAGGTTAAAACCAGAATTTGCGGCAGAAATAAATGAAGATGGATTTAGTCCTCTGCACATGGCTGCAGCTGCCGGGCACGTAGAGATTGTGAAGGAGCTGGTGATTATCGATCTGGGGCTGTGCCCGTTGGAGGGTAAAGAGAGGAAGAATCTTCTTCATTGGGCATCTATCAAAGCAAGGGTTGAAGTGATTAATCTAATTATGCTTTTGGCTTGTCCTGATTGTATTTTGGACACAACTGTTCAAGGAGAGACTGCTCTACACCTAGCTGTCAAGAATTGCCGGTTTAAAGCAATCAAGTAATGGTCGATTGGATCAGAGATATGAAGAAGGAGAATGTGATGAGCATGAAGGATGAGAAAGGCAATACAGTTCTGCACCTAGCAACCTGGAAAAACCAAAGGCAGGCAGATTTCTCTAGTTTATTTTCATGCCAGTTTATTAACTCTACAATCTTTTTTACTTCTCATATTTTTACCTAAATATACAACTCACTGCTAAGAATAAATAAATTGTAGATAGCAATAAGAGGTTCGATCCACAGGGAGTTATGGTATGATTTTCGTGAGAACTTTTAATAACACTTATGTGAAATTGGGCGTTTTGTCTTAAAACTAAAACTGGAAAGTAAATAAAACAAGTAACTGTCTAGTGAGTTAGACATTTTGGAAGTAAATGCCAAAAACGATGGCGACCTTACTGCCCTTGACTGCTTCTGCTTTTTCCAAGTGCCGCTGGAGATGGAGAAATCATAGAGATCCTTCTAGGTGCTGGAGCTATGAGAGCGAGGGACATTTCCACTTCATCGAATTCTCCAATTGAATCTGTTGATCAAACCTCAATTAGCATTCCTTCTACACCAGAGACATACCAAATACCCCAGTCGAATAATCTATTGGGTACTTCAAGTTTAAAAAGGGTGAAGCCCGTGGTGCGCTATTAGTATCTGCAGTTCTGGTTGTGACAGCAACATTTTTCAGCCCTCCTGGAGGTGTTTGGCAAGATAGTTTTACACCAGATGGAAACAACACCACCAAATCCTTCACCACTGAGCATTACACAGGGGAGTCAGTAATATCAACATCATCTCCACTGGCATTTTGTCTCTTAATCCTCTTCAACTCGCTTGTGTTCTCATTTTCTCTTTACATGATCAGCATCCTCGCACGTAGGTTCCCCTTGCAATTTGAGATGAGAATATGTATGGCTGCCATGTATTCCACGTATGGTGATGCATCACTCAGCATTGCACCCAATGAAGTCAAACTCTATACCATTTTAACCATTGTAACATCTACTGTGCTTGCACCATTTATAGTAAAGCGGTTACGACAATGCACGAAGATTGCTAAAGAATTTGTAACGTTCCGTTAACTCATTCAAATACGAAATTGCTGGTTAGTATACTGCATAAAATGAATATGCTTATGGTGTTGGTGCTTTAGCAACTTTTTCTGGTGCAAGTAGCTGTAGCTACATGCATATATCATATTCTTTTTTGAAGTTTCAGGAGCTTAAGACAGTAACACCTGATCTGCCACTTGGAAGCAGTGGAAAAGCCAAGTTACTGGTCAAAACGGACCACCTCAATTTTTTATGCATTCTTACTTTCAGATTTCCAAATAAAAAATGTCAAGATTCTAGATACATATGCCTCTTGGCCATCTAGGAGTGGCTGGAAGCCCTTTTCAGTCTATTAACTTTGCAGAATACTAATACTAGGTTCTTTTTCCAACAAGAACAATAATAAAAAAAATACTAGTTTCTTCTCTGCTGGTGTAAACCTATGTTTATTGTCACATGATGACCTCTGAAGATGAGTTAAGATTATCATTTCTTTAAAAATAAATAAGAACTTACGTACCTCCATCCACAAGAATTTCTGCTGCGCTCATTTATACACCACCACGAAAAGAAACCTTAGCGGAGACTATTATCCTTCCTGACAAAGTCAATAGCATATGGTCACAATGGATACAAGGGTATATGAGACTGCTCTAAATGGAAACACTTATTCCTTGCAGCAATTGATGAGGGGAAATCCACTTATACTCGACAACATCGTGCCATTTGGTGCGGAGAATCCCTTACACATTGCTTCCAGTACGGGGCAAACTGATTTCGTGAAGCATATTCTAAGGGTAAAACCAGATTTTGCTAAAGAAGTAAATCAAGAAGGTCTTACCCCCATGCATATGGCAGCAGGTAATGGCCATGTAGAGATCGTGAAGGAGCTGATTCTTGTTGACAGCAAACTCTGCAGGTTGGAAGGAAGAGAAAAAAGGACTCCTCTCCATTATGCATCAGCCAACGGGCAGGTTAAGGTGATCAGTGAAATGTTACTGTGCTGTCCCGATTGTATTGGAGATGTAACTGTCCAAAGAGAGACCGCTTTGCACCTGGCTGTCAAGAATGACCAATTCAAAGCAACAACGACGTTAATAGAGTTTGTCAAAGAAATGAAAAAGGAAGACATAATGAACCTGAAAGACGAGCAGGGAAATACGGCACTGCACCTAGCAGTCTGGAAAAAGCAACGCCAGGCAAGCTTCAAGCACAATCTGTGTTCCCAACTCTGTACTTTCATTTTTTGCATTCCGTCTCCTTTGTTGATATTAACTTTTCTGCTTGCTATCATCGTTGCAGATGATAGAATTATTACTTGACAGCGAAGCAACAAAAGCAGAATTATCAGAAGTGAATACCGTAAACCATAGTGGACTTACTGCTCTTGATGTTCTACTGTGTTTCCCTAGCGAAGCTGATGACAGAGAAATACTTCAGATCCTTCAAGCCGCTGGAGCTACAAGAGCTGTTTGCATCCCCTCCTCAGCCACTACAAGCCATCAAAGTTCTGGTAATACCTCAACGCCAAGGGCACGAAGATCAAAATTCAACAACTTGGTTGATTACTTCAAATTTAAAAAGGGAAGAGATTCTCCAAGCGAAGCACGTGGAACCCTATTGGTTATAGCTTGTTTAGTTGCAACTACAACATTCCAAGTCGGAGTCAGTCCTCCGGGGGGAGTTTGGCAAGAGACATTCACACCAGATCCAAACAACAGCAGCAGCAGCAGCAGCAGCAGCAGCAGCAGCAGCAACAACAACAACAATACAGCACACATTGCAGGTCGTTCCATTTTGGGTACTACAGATGAAATTTCTTTTACACTCTTCACATTTTTCAACTCAATGGGGTTTTCCATGTCTCTTTTCATGATTGGCGTCCTCACAAGTAGATTCCCTCTGCAGTTTGAGCTACAAATATGTTTGATTGCTATGTATTGCACTTACAACACTGCAGTGATAAACACAACACCAGGCAAGCTCAAGATCTACATTATAATAATCACAATACTCCTGTCTTCAAGCATGTCCTTAATCGCCCAATTGGTTAGACAGCTTACAATGAAGCTTACCAAACCCCGTAGACAGAATTAGTATATTCATCTAAAAGTGTGATGTGTGTTCTTACTTCTTACTCTTATAATTGTCAGTAAGAGTAGTCCTTCCCATGTCGTTGGCCAACATCGGTCAATATCATGGCAGTGGATAAACTGATGGCGATGCATACAAAGCAATGTACTGTGTAGACTTTAAAGAAACCTTTTGATTATGTGTATGTGTGGGCAGAGACACAAAGACCACATTTCGATCAAAATGAGCATGGGGGCACGGGAGCATCTTGACAATCATGCCAACATAATACCCTTACATTACAGAAGAGGGGAAAAATTCATGTCAAACAACATAATGTGGATTGTACTGTAGAGCAAAAAAGACATCAACTTATCATTTATGCTTTCACATGTGTAATCCTCACATAAGTTCTCAATCTGGCTATGCCATTGGTTGACCTCATGAATCACTTGTTTATTCATCAAGAGATCGACCAATTTTGTACATTTTGTTACCTATTTTACAGTCAATGCTGCTGAATTTACAAGTAAACACGCGTTTTTGCACCGATCCCCTGTTGCTTGATCTGTTAATTTCTTCTTCAACCGCTCTCTTCAAGGAATCATTAACATCCCCCAAAGCCCATGCCACTGATATATGAGGGCGCGGATCCTATTACCAACATGAGACACCAAAGAGCAATCTAATGAGCCACATGAAAGGAAAGCCAGAAACTAAACTAAACATAAAACCACAGAGTAACAACAGTCTCTCACCTTATAAAATTCTGGAAGACTATGAAGCTTATAAACCTCGTTAACACATTGAATTTGTTTTGTAATCTGAAACAACCAAAACAAAATTATCATCACAACCCAAAGCACACAAAAGTAACAACTTCGAAAAGTCGCAAAATATTAAACCTCACCTCAGCTAACCCTCCTGTAACAACTTCCAGTGATAGAAACGTCCGAGTCCGGTCATCATTCACAAAAACCTCCCACTTAGTAAAATCAATCCAATACCTACATTCAACAACAACAGCAACATCATATTCAAATCAAAATCATAACCCATAAAGCATTCTCTTACTCAAAGCTGCCCTTTCCAATCACAGAAACAAGTGGGGAAACAGGGTAAAACCACATCTTAACCAATGTCATAACTCTTAAAGCATTCTCTTTTATGAAGAACTACTCTTGCTAATCACAGAGACAAAAAGGGTAAAAATACTACTTAACCGAGTCATAAATAAACGAGTTGGGGCATGACCTTTTCTGAAGCAGGGGCTTTTGCCGTAGCTTGGTGACTATGGAATCAATTTGGTGCACTCGAATCGGAACAGTTCTTCCTAAGCTGACATGAAACTCTCGCCCTAAACCAACCTGTTCAAGCTTGTGATCAATTTTGCACAGCACATTGAAGGGAATATCAGCATCCACAACATAGAGGCCAGGCACGAGATGTGAGATTCTCTTCAAAAAATGCGCCATTTCCCTTTTCGCATTTGGCGGGATGTAAACAGGAATGTACACGTGTAGGGCGTAGTTCCCCTCAACGTGCGGAAAGCTTCTCACGCGAGTGGGCTGGCCAGTTTGGAAATCGTACTCCAACGCACCTGAGATGATGGGTAGCAAAGCAACAAACAGGTGGTGAGCATGGTAGAAAGTTCATAAAAAAAGAAATTTCTATTGTTAAAGCTGCGTATTCTTCTGCAATGAATGCTTCAACCGTCCTTTTGGGTATTGGAGGTGGAGGTTCTACCAGGCCCGTGTCGGTCGGTTGGATAGCGGCCCATGATGGTAAGATTACCATCAATACGGATGGTGCTTGTCGTCAGATCTCACGAAGAGCTGCGGGTGGAGGATGTCTTAGGGATAGAGATGGGTTGTGGCTTGGTGGCTTCGCGGTTGACCTCGGGCAGTGTTCGGCGTATCGTGCGGAATTGCTGGCCATGCTCTATGGAGTTCAGAACGCCCTTGAGCGTGGATGGTACGACTTGGAAATTCAATGCGACAATGCTAGTGTAGTGCATGCTATTAACAGGGACCGCTCTTCACCGGTGGCAAACATGGACTTGGTGCATCGCATTAAGGGTTTTCTGCGTTCCTCTGGATGTGTTTATCGTGTAATCCATGTATACCGCGAAGCGAATGGTTTAGCGGATGGCCTTGCCAATTTAGCTTTTACGCAGGGACCTGAGTTCCAGTGGTTTGATGTTGTTCCTATTAGTTTAACCGCCATTTACGATGGTGATAGAAGGTGCTTATCCTGAGTGTGTTCTTTAGGCGTTTAGCCTCCCTCTTTATAAAAAAAAAAAAAAAAAAAAAAAAAAGAAATTTCAGTTTGGGAGGAGAAGTAGTACTGGTGGAATTAGGAGGGCTGAGAAGCGACAGAGGAGGAGGTGGCAGAGTAAGCTCCAGTGACTTGGTGGTTGATGGTTGCCGAAACCGTCAAAAATAAATGAATGCAATTCGCCAAAGCTCATGTAAATAAAAACAGTAGCTAGTGGTAAAAGATTCGTCCTCAGGGATTCGGTGGCAATTAATATTCTTTATAAATGACAAGACGAGTAACAGGTGGTAAATACCAATATTGATTGTTGTGTTGTAATTGTTTAAGAAACAGAAATAGCATGAAACAGTAAAGAAAATGTGATATGTGTATGTGTTCAAATGTGATATGTGTATGTGTTCAAATGTGGTAAAATTCCCAGTAAGGATTCGACGAAGCACATGAATTAAATTGATTGATCATAGATTCAAGTGTTTTCAAGAACTAACTTATAGGTGGCTATAGAGACCAGGTGTTCACCTAAATCTCCTGCTCTCCTCCTAAACAAGACTAATAAAGAGACACTCTATTAGAAGTCCCGAACCAGTTTGACAAACAATCCTAAGAGACACTCTATAGGATTTAATCAAACGATTGATAATTCACAGGGAGAGACCGATCCCAAGTCTGGGATAAAAATCCTATAAACCTGACTCTATTTGTTTTCTATTCCGATCCGTCAATCAGATAGTTGCCTTCGCATCTCTCTTTACAATGTAGACTCCAAAGTATAAAGAGAAGACTGTATTTAACCAAATCCTATTTGTAGATGATCAGACTTCAAAAGGAATAAGATTAACTTGACATTTAATCAAAACAAACAGAGATATAAGTTGTAATTTAATGGGCGCAATTAGATCTCACAATCAATTATTCATGGCAATGAATCCTTACAAGGAAAATAGAGTTTAGCCAAGCATCATCATAATAAATAAATAAAAGAGATTATAAGCATAAAAAGAATTTAATTAATTAAAACAAAGAAACCAAACAGTGGTTTCTAAGGCAATGTTGCTGCTGCCAAAATCCAAGCAGAAAAGCCAAATTCTGGGGAAAGAGATGATAGCTTTTCTAGTGCAAGTTGGTTGCTATATATTAGCAATCAACCCAATAATTCAAATTTCAAAAAAGAAATAAAATCTAACTAGATAAATTGTTTTAATCTCCTCCTAACAAAATAGGAGATTCTCTGACAATGAAACTTCTAGCTGACTGGACATCATTCTTCTAAAAAGAGAAGACAGCTGGCTCACTCTAACAACTTCAGCTTCTGATTCAAAATAGCTCTCAACTTGGCGATTTAAACTCCTAAAGAATGTTTCGCTTCTCAGCAACATAATCTGTAAAAAGGAGCGGAAAACCCAATAATCAGTAGTATCATCATCATAAAATAGGCGTAAAACGATGATGCCGAAACCAACAAAAATAAATCATACAATTCACCATGCACAATTAACTAAAACTGTAGCAAGTGCTAAAAGGATCGAACCACAGAGATTTCACGACTAAATTGATTTCTGTTAAATAACCAAGAATTGTAACGTAACAGTGGTAAATACCAATAATGGGAGTTTTGTATCGCAATTAATTTAAACAATTAAAAGAAGCAAGACAGTAAACAGATAAAGATTGATTGAACTCAAGTGACAAGCAATTCCCGGTAAAGACTCTGATCAAACCATAATTCATTCAGTTGATCATCGACGCAAATATTTTCAGAACCAATTTTCGTAGAAAGGCTATAGAAACCAGAGACTCTCTAGATTTCCTGCTCTCCACCTATTCAAAATTAACAAAGAGACTCTCTATTGAAAATTCCTAATCGCCCTAACAATTCTAAGAGACACTCTATAGGATTTAATCAAACGATTGATAATTCACAGGGAGAGACCGATCCCAAGTCTGGGATAAAAATCCTATAAACCTGACTCTATTTGTTTTCTATTCCGATCCGTCAATCAGATAGTTGCCTTCGCATCTCTCTTTACAATGTAGACTCCAAAGTATAAAGAGAAGACTGTATTTAACCAAATCCTATTTGTAGATGATCAGACTTCAAAATGAATAAGATTAACTTGACATTTAATCAAAACAAACAGAGATATAAGTTGTAATTTAATGGGCGCAATTAGATCTCACAATCAATTATTCATGGCAATGAATCCTTACAAGGAAAATAGAGTTTAGCCAAGCATCATCATAATAAATAAATAAAAGAGATTATAAGCATAAAAGGAATTTAATTAATTAAAACAAAGAAACCAAACAGTGGTTTCTAAGGTAATGTTGCTGCTGCCAAAATCCAAGCAGAAAAGCCAAATTCTGGGGAAAGAGATGATAGTTTTTCTACTGCAAGTTGGTTGCTATATATTAGCAATCAACCCAATAATTCAAATTTCAAAAAAGAAATAAAATTTAACTAGATAAATTGTTTTAATCTCCTCCTAACAAAATAGGAGATTCTCTGACAATGAGACTTCTAGCTGGACATCATTCTTCTAAAAAGAGAAGACAGCTGGCTCACTCTAACAACTTCAGCTTCTGATTCAAAATAACTCTCAACTTGGCGATTTAAACTCCTAAAGAATGTTTCGCTTCTCAGCAACATAATCTGTAAAAAGGAACGGAAAGCCCAATAATCAGCAGTATCATCATCATAAAATAGGCGTAAAACGATGATGATAACAAGACATTTGACATTCAAACAGTGGTGATGGTGGTGCTCGTCGTTGTTGTAGGAAGTGAGGTTTCAGAGTCTGAATCGGATGATACGTCACCATATGAGGCGATTAGAGCTTCCATTGTCGAGTCCAGACGGGGAAATTCGGATATTGGACCGGAAAAAACGCATCGGAAACGAGACTGCCCTCAAGAAGGAGGAGCGTCTTTGAACGACCTGTATTTCCATATAACCGACGTGTTTTTTCCGTTTTTTTACATGAAACGAAATTCAATTGGGTCCAAAAAAATGCACGCTAGGCCCAAAGCCCAATATCTAGTTAGGGTCATTATGATAAGCCCCATTATTTTCAAACGAACTCTGCCCTTTGGAGGGCAGGAAGAACGAAACGAAGACAAAAAAAAAAACACACTCGCTTCATTCCGCCACTACCAGTTTCTCTCCAAAAATGCACGACGAAAACAGTTATCTGACACCTCATGCCCCGAGCAAAGTCATCACCGCCGAACAGAGAGCTCGAATCTCGCACAATTTCAGAACTGCCAAAGCTCTCCTTGCTCGGAAACGCCCCTTCGACACATCCTTCAAGTAACTAACCACGCCCGCCATCTCACCTCCTCCTCCTGTTTCATTTTATTACCAATTTGCCACTGTCATCGTTTGTGATTGCGTTTTTTTTCCATTTTCAGATCTTGCGATGCGGTGGAAACAGATTCGCCAGCTGAGGAAAACAGCAGCAATAAAAGAGTTCCTCTCATGGAAATTTCTACGAACACGACGACGTCGTTTTATGTAAAGGCTTTGAAACCAGTAACTGATGATTGTGTAACGGATTCCTTCATAACTCCGGCGAAGCAAACGGGATGTTTGGATTTAGCTGGTTGTTCCTCGACGCCTGGTCTTCTTGATGATGATAATGATTTTGATGAATCCGTTTTGAAAGAAATTGACGCGATTTGTGAGCAAAATTCTGCTGTAAAAGCAGAGGAGACGAGTCCAAATACTGTTGCTGAGCTAAACAATTGTGCCTCTTTTGGTGAGGATGTGAAAGTAGAGGATGAAGATGAGTTTCAGTGTGGTGACATGCCGGAGGAGTACTTGAAGTACTGGAAATCCTTGAATGATAGGCAACGTGAAGCGGCTTGTAGTGACATTTCAGTTCCTTTGATGATCGCTGCTGGTCCAGGAAGTGGAAAGGTCTCACCTAACACATGTTCATGTTCTTTGAATTTTCATTAATCACAATCTCTATTTGGTTTTTGACTGACATGATTAGAGCTGATCTTGTTTTTTGTTCTTTGTATTATTAGACTTCTACTATGGTGGGACGGATTTTGAAGCTAATTAGTGAGGTATTCCAACGTTTAGCTAGTGTTCTACTGCTAGATTTTGCTCCTACTGGTATCTTGATTATTGGTGTTTGTTTTCCTTTTCCTATGTTGTCAGGGAATTAGCCCGTCGAACATTTTAGCAATGACTTTCACTACAGCTGCAGCTTCTGAGATGAGAGATCGAATTAAAGCAGTAGCTGGGAAGGCTGTAGCTAAAGAACTTACAATTAGCACGTTTCATTCCTTCTCTTTGCAGCTTTGCCGTTCGCATGCAGAAAAGTAGGTGAAGGTTTAGACATTTAAGCATTTATGTGCTTGCTTCTGTTCTGTCCATATAAATTCCATTTCCCTGACATGGATTCTGCTTTTGCTATTGTTCTTGTGTTACTTCGGCAAAATTCTTGAGTTGGTCTATTGTCTTTTGAAACCATCAGTAATATGTATAAATTATCTTATAGGATAGAGCGCACTTCAGAATTCTTAATATATGGGCACAGCCATCAGAGAAGAGCAGTAATTGAGGCTGTCCGCCTGTTAGAGAATGAAAACAGTGTTTTGAAAAATCATGATGAATGCAAAATTGGTGAAGATTCTAATGAAGTATTGCCCCCGGAATATTTCAAAGATAAGTCCAAGAAATGGCAAAAGTTTGTCACCCAGGTTAGTGAGTTCTTAACTGGCCTATTGCTAGAACATGCAGTTACAATTGGGCCTTAAAGTTTAAACAAAATGAAACTTCCTTGATGTATTTCTTGTTGAATGCTTTCCATTTCAGGCCAAAGCTTCTGGAAAGATTCCCGCAGAATGCCATAAAATGGGTGATATGTTAGGAGTAAGCTGCAAACTTCTGGTTCTGGTACCTTATTTGTAACTTTTCGTTTTCCACAAAACACTGATGCTTAAACCTACCGATGAATCAGGCAGCTATCCTTGGAAACTACAACAACATATTAAGATCTTGTAATGCCTTAGATTACCATGACATGATCAGCTGCTCTGTGAAGTTACTCACTGATTTTCCTGAAGGTTGATGTTATCTGAGTGTACATACTGGAATCAAACAACTATATGTACTGCAAAATTTTACAGTTTGAATCATTACACTGTTCAGTTTTAAAGGAGTGCCAGGATTCATGGAAAGCCGTTGTGATAGATGAGTTTCAGGACACAAGTGCCATGCAATACAGGCTTCTACGACTTCTTGCATCTCATAATCACATAACTATTGTTGGTGATGATGATCAGGTCTAACATTGTCTTTTATAGCCTTCAATCCAGCTTTCATAGTTTGTTTTCATTGTCCAACTACATATTTCTTAAAAGCATGTTTGCTAGTTCTAATGCAATAGTGTATTGTTTTGCAGTCTATTTTCAGCTTCAACGGAGCTGACATTTCTGGATTTGAATTATTTCGTCAACATTTTCCAAATTTTAAAGAGGTCTACCCTGTTCCTTGTTTGTTATTTTCTTGTGTTGTTATGGTTGTTTCTTGATGGCCAATAATGGAGTATGTTCGTTGTTTCAACCCTGTGTTTTAAGATGATTTATGATATCACTGTCTTTTGTTCCTAAATGTTTTCTACCTCTGTAATTCAGATTAGACTCAACAAAAACTACCGGTCCACGCGTTATATTGTTGAAGCTGCATCTTCCCTTATTCGCAATAACATTAAGAGATGCCAGTTTAAGGATGCTCTCACAGATAATTCTTGTGGATCTAAGGTATTCTAATTTTTTCTTTGTGCTTAACTATTTATTCTTCCTTTGTTAGTTCTTGGAAATGAAACTCTTGTTCTGTTTGACTCAACATGAACAGATAACTATCAAGGAATGTCAGAATGAAAATGCACAGTGTGCATGTGTTGTCGATAGGATCTTGGAAACTGCTTTTGATGGTTCACCTGCTAAGCCCTGTTATGGAAGTATTGCTATTCTGTATAGGAGGCAGGTGAAGCTTAGTTTCCACAGTTTCAAGTGCATAGAGCAAATAGTTAGATACTTCCAGACTAATTGTTGCTTCATCTCTTATACTGCAGGTATCGGGAAAGATGTTCCAATTACTATTTCGTGAAAGGAAGATACCATTTAATGTTCATGGTGTGGCTTTCTATAGGAAAAAGGTAGCTAACTTGAAATTTTTTCAGAGTAATAAGTTACCTATCATCATGTAAACAGTTGTTTTGTTCTGGCCAGTCCCAAGAAGTGGGGTTTTAGTTTGGTGGAGCTAAAGCAAGCTCAATCCTGTGGCAACGATTGTAAAGATCAGTGGGAAAAGTATCCCAAAAAAAGTATCGAAATTAGTGATGTTGACTAAGCTCTTATTTTTACGTAGGTAGTTAAAGCCATCATTGCCATGCTTAGAACAACACTGCCAGGCTGTGATGATGGCTCATATCGTCAAGTTTTTAAGGCTTTGCTTCCTTTTGAGAAGGATGAAAAGAAGAAGGTACACGTCTATTTTAGTTTTCTTTGCACTTAATGTCTGTGTGCAGTTGTTCGAGTTAGTCTATCACAATTCCAGCTCACTCACTCAATCTCTTTCTCTCACATTATCAACAGATCATTGACCATATTGACAAAATCTCAACCATTAGGAAATGCAGCTTCTTATCTGCTGCCCGCGACATATTTTGTGCAAAGATTTCTGGTACCTTCAAGAGGTTTTAGTTTTTCCAATTTTCCTCAACTCAGTTCTATGGGATCAACTGCCCTTAATATTGTAAAAGTAAAGTTTGCCTCCTTTCTATTTGTTCACCATGTATGTAAATCTTGTTGCAAGCACTTCAATATATGTTCATCAAAGTTCCTCCTACCTGAAAATAAAATAAAATAATGGAGCAAATATGCTGGGAAGCGGTCTGTTGCTCTCTTTGTTCTGAGTCTTCACCATTGTTTGACTGATGTTATATTTTCATTCTATGTTCTTGATGTTAGGAGCCAACTCATGCAGGGGCGCAAGGTCTTGTCAACACTAGATATGATATCAAACCTTGTTCAAAGGGTGAGCACATAAGTTAGTTTTGAAATTGCTGATTGGCAATAGCTTTTGCCTTCCATTTTTCATACCCATTTGTCCAAATCTGTGGTAGGCATGACGACATCTACGATCCATTCTTGCAGGAACAATCAATTTCCACAGTCATAACTTCAGTGGCGAATATGGTCCCTCAGGTGGTTTTTCTCCTCCCAGTTTTCAACTGTACACTGCTACTATTCTTTCTTTTTAGATGCATCTGAAGTATATTATTGATGCTAAACTGATGTGACTTCCCTAGTTGCTTCACCTCGTTTGTGTTTTTTTGCCTTCACATTCTTACTAATATGACTTTAAATCTTCAGAAATACCTTCTTGAGCAACGGGCAGTGGTTGATAACGAAGGAGGGAAGTTACTTAATGAAGACAATGACCTCAGATCTGTAAGTATATATTTTGCTGATACAATAAGTTAAGTCTCGGTCCTTACCTCTATCCCATAGTTAAACTCAACAAACCTCCCCCCCTTTTGTTCAAAATTCACCTCTTATCACTAGGTGAAAGGATGTAACCAATAAGTACCTCATAGTGTTTTCTGTAATAAAGTTAAAGCTATTGTATCCTTAATTCTTGGTTCATCAATGACAAATCTACATTTTACATTTGAACATGGTTACAGCTTCATTAAACCCCCATTGCAGGTTCTTCAATACTTATTGGATGATGTCTCAAATGTCTTAACAACGCAAGTTTGTGCAAAAGAGGGAGGGACAGATGTTATGGAAGAGAAAGGATGCCTTAATTTAGTAAAAGCTTTCACTGACTACATAATGGAGAGGGAGAGAGAGAATTTTCATTCTCGAAGACATGATAATGAAAACTCAGTTACCTTGACTACCATTCATCAGGTTTCTTCCTGCTCATTTGGCCCCTGCCTATCAATGTTTATTGGGACTTATGTTATTTCCTTGGGTGAATTTTATTTTCATATTATTCTTTGGCTTCTGCAGTCAAAAGGCTTGGAGTGGGACATTGTTTTCATAGTAAAGGTATTTTCCCAATCTTGATGGCCTTTGCTGATACTGGTTTAGATATCTGCTTGCCATTCTTTTAATTTTATGAATTGATGTTTGGACTAATGATGCAGGCAAATGAATCTGAGATCCCTTTGCTGCACGAATATAATGGGATCACATGGGAAAGTGGTAACTCGATTGAGGTACTTTCTTGCATAAAAATTGTTAATTCTGTTGATCTTGTACAATTTTTTCTCCATGCCACTCATGTAATCACCTTCATTAAAAATCTTAGGAGGAACGACGTCTCTTCTATGTAGCAATGACTCGTGCTCGCAAGAAACTTTTCATTCTGTATCTTACAGTGGATTCAAATTGGCAGGTCTTAATATTATTGCTGATACTAGTTTCTTGATTTCTTGTCACTGGTTTCCTGATTTCTCGTCACTTATAAATAACAATGTGAACTTATTCAGTTGCTCCAACCATCAAGATTTCTGAAAGAGATTCCAGATCACCTTCGGGAGGTTCAGGTGCATGTTTATGGTTTGCTTCCAGCATTATTTTGTTGTGTGCGATTGAAGAAAATGATATAAACATCTAATTCTCTCTGCTCAATGATTTCCCCATGTTATTAGATTCTTGTAATTTTAATATTTCCTTTGTTTTTCAGTTGCTCTAACCATCAAGATTACCTTTGTTTTTCAATTGAGATTTTGTGTAGTCGAGTAATATGTTTTTTGTGTCTGTTCTTAGAGTGTATGACTTATTTTCACCATGACTCGTATTCCTTCTAAAACCAAAATGCAACCAATGACAGGCTGAAGTGTGTCTACAAGATTTACAAATAAAGCATCAAGAGATTCCTAATCAATCCATTGATGCTACCCTTGATCTACCAACTGAAAAGCAACCCTCTAAACTAGATGTGGACTCAAAGGATTTTCTCAACATTCAACTGGACAATGATTCAAAAGAGTCCGCAGGACCATGTGATGCCGGCCATAGGAATATTTTCTTAAAAAGGTCTTTGTTTGAATTGTGATGATTTGTCTGAGGTTATGGCACATGGTTAGCCCCTTAATCATTGGGTTTCTCACTCCTTTACAGATTCGCTGTGGAAGAAAGATTAGTCGTTTCCCACTTATTCCATCAATGGGCAAAGAAGAAAGCATTCCAAAATCCTAAGAGGTTGATTGACAAGGTAAGGCATTTGACCTTTCTGATGATTTTGCCAACCATAGACAGCTTACTGAAGTTTTCTGTAATTCATAATGGAGAAGAAAGTTCAGGGTTACTTCAAGTTTTGGTCCTTATTACTCATGCTAGTAGCTCTACTGCATAACTGTCATAAGGTTTACACTCAAACATGCCCATCAGTATATGGAGCACAGTGAGAAGATGAATCGTAGTTTCCGTAGCCACTGCTTGGCTGATGCTATCACCTCAAGCCCATAAAATTTGCATGTGCTTATGCAGGGCTACAAATTGAGTCAAACAGTAGATGCTTGTTAAAGTTGCTTTTATTATGCAATTTTTTCCTTTTCACTCCAACCAATATGTTTTTCTCTTTTTTTTTACAGGTTGGCTTCATCATTGATGAGCGGATGAGGGCCAAGAAAAACAAACACAAGGTCATAGCATTTTCTCATTTATATTGGAAAAGGATTCCCTCCCTTGCAATATTAACTGACGAAACACATATCCTCTACAATGTGTACTTGCAAATATACACGCAATTTTCATTTTTATATTTTTTTAAGGTGTTGGTTGTGTTGGGTTTTTCAGGATGTCTTGCGTTCACTGAAGTCTAGCTTGAGCAGTGAAGAAGCATTTCAATATGCAGAATATGTAAGAAACATTTTTATAAGGATATTTGGTACATTTACGTCATCATAGCAACATGTCATTCTTGATTTTCCTAAACAAATTCCTTGCCAGAATCTGACTTCAGAATATGTGGATACTTAAACTTTTGACCTTCTCATAGTCATGTTTATGCTACTTTGTAATCACTATGATAATTCTGGTCTGATAGGTGCTGAGATGGGAACAAATTCCAGCTGATCAGCGTGCTCATTTAATGAGAGAGAAACAGGTTTTTTTTTTGTTTTCACCTTCTAGCTTTGTTGTGCCAATGAATTACCTGTTAAAACTTCATTTATTTTTATGTTTTGTTTTGTTTCCCGATAATTTGAGAGAGTGTTTCTGTCTTGTTAGATCCTAAAACTCAAGAACCTTAGAATATGTTCATCCAGAAAGTCACCAGACCTCTCTAGTCTACTCCTAGACCAAAATATTGTATTCTTATTAACACCATTTAGGTTATTTATTCTTAGGAAACAGCTGGCATTGGTTCTGAACATTACCACAATGGTAAATGCATCCGTCACAGACTGTCTCTTCTTTGCTTTTAGCATTCCGCTTGTATATACCACACAGTAGCATTGCCTCGTGCACTGATATGTAGGACTTTGCCCAACTTATCGTATTTTTATCATTCTTCGTTAAAAAACTGAGGCAATATATTTCCTGTTTTAGGAGCATTTCCAGAAGTTAAGGATTGAAAATTCAATGGGCACGTCAGCACCAACGTCTAAACAGGTAATTCTTATTCAATGGATGACCAAGTCAATGCAATTTATTGAGTTATTTTTCTGTTAAAAGTAACTTTCAAAACCAGTTTGTTACTCATTTATCTTGCTCAATGCAAGATTGGATATTTGCAAAACTTGGGATGCACTGTGGCCCCAACATCACGTCTCCATGCATCTCGTTTGATTGAGCAATATAAAGCATTGTGACAACCAATGACATTAAGATTATCTTTTCACTGGAAGCGGCCATTGTACATCTGTAAGTTCTTTTATCCAATATTCCAATTTAACAAAGCAGTCTTCTAATATCCTGTAACTATAACTAAATGGTTATTCATCATTTATTGTGAGACGTGGACGTGGTAGTGTACCAAGTACTTTAAGATTTTGAGGTTGCTAAATTGCTTAAAGTACTACAAGTAGACTAGTAGTGGTAAAGTAAAATGGTCATATTATTACTCAAGCATGCATTTTGAGCTATAGAAAGTTTCATGTAAGGAAAGATAAACTTGATAGCAAACTACTTAAAAGTTAAAACACTTAGAAATTAAAAGTTAAAGAGAGAAATTATTGGTCCTAGATATTTTTCTTCTTCAAGCTGCTAGAAATTGTGGTTGACTTGGCGCAAAGCGCACTTTCTGCTGCTTCCCTTCTTCCTTCTTCTTCTTCCCTTCTTCCTTCTCTTGCTTTCCTTCTGCTTTGCTTCTGCCTCCTCCTTCTGCTTTGCCGCTGCCTTTTCCTTCGCAGAATTCAATTCTTGAATTAAAGTTTACAAGCAAGCATCAACATCTGGTTCCACAGTTCTCGACATTATGTGCTCCACTACATCAGCAGGAGTCATATCGGTTTCTTCCAGTAGCTGACCGATCTTTTGGAACAAAGCATGGGAATCAATATGCAAGTAATCTTTACCAATACCTTGAACGCCTCAAATCTGCAATAAGACAATTCAATGTGTTGATCCATTCTTCCTCTTCGAATCAATTGCCTCTGAGACTCCACCAATCGTAGCTCGGATTGTTGGTATAAAGCTTGCGCTTCCTGTTTCTTCCCCGGATTTCTTTTCCCTCTTCCATCACAAGGGGCAAATATTGATCAACTATGAGCTTTTTTGTTACTTTGAGGGAAGGTAATACAATGAAACCTCTTGGGTCGTGCACGGTACTTAGAGGTGGTGGTGGTTTTAGGAGCAATTGACCGTGATGTCCACTTAATTTTGACACCACAAAACCAATCTACAACAGTCTCATATTCATCTAATGCAATGTTAATAGAACGCTGCTCAGTAAGAAGTTGGCCCTTGAGCCTTGTACCTCGGTCAATGCAGGTTGCACCCAGGTATGCTCATAAGCTCTGTTGTAGGAGTATTCGTCTGGAAACTCTAGAAACTGGATTTCCATCTCCTGCTTAAAGTAGGCCTTCGTTCTCTGGTACAAATTCGCAAAGCACTTCATGATATTGAACTGCTTGTTGACATTCAGTGAAGAACATCATCACGAGGAAGTGTGATGCTGCATTAGACCATGACCCGTCTCTCATTATCATTATTTTGCTCTAATTAAGTATTTTCTTAAGTATGAGAAATTTGTAAGCAGGAATTTGATAAAAGTATTTGTTTTCTATCCTGGGTAGGGAGGCAGAGGACAAGGTCATCTCAGGTGAATACAGGCTGCACGCGCTCTATTAGTTGTTTGTTCCAAGAACTACTAATCGGAGTCGGACGGATTTGTTATATTAGGAGATCACAGAATTTTCATTTCTATTCATTTGTTATTTATTTATTCGGACATGGAACATTCATTTCCTGCGTTATTGGAATTGATTTTTTTTAACCCAAAAAAAAAAACTGTTTGGGGCTTTGGCAACTTCTACATACTTTGTCTGAGGCCTGTCACAGTTTAGCAGATTCTGTTGTTTTTGTTTTTATTTTTTACATGATACCAGTGAGTTAAGTCCAGGTTGAGCAGTGAAGAAGCATTTCAGTATGCAGAATATGTAAGAAGCTTTTTATCCAAATATTACGTGATCATAGCAACATGTCACTGTTGATCTTTCTAAACAATTCTTGCCGGAACCAGACTTCTGAATGTTTGGATACCTACACTTTTGACCTTGCTTGTGTGAAATCTCCATGATAATTCTTGTCTGATAGGTGCTGAGATGGGAAGAAATTCCAGTTGACCAGCGTGCTCATTTAATGAGAGAGAAACAGGTTTTTTTTTCTCCACCTTCTAACTTGTGTCAATGAAATTAATTGTTTAAACTTGCTGCATTTTTCTTGTCATTTGTTCTTGTTAGAACTCAAGAACCTTAGAATTAATATTTTCGTCCAGAAAGTCAGCATACCTATCTTGCCCAACTTATCTTATTCTTATCTTTCTTCCTTCAGAATCTGAGGCAATATATTTCCTGTTCTAGGAGCATTTCCAGAAGTTAAGGATCGAGGATTCGATGAGCAGCACATCAGCACCAACGTGGTAATCCTTCTTATTCATCATTTATTGTGGAACGCGGACTGTACCAAGTGTTTAAAGATTTTGATGTCCTTCTACTGTCTAGCTTATATTAAGACCATACTTTTCTTAAATAGCCCCAACCAGGGATGGTTCTAGGATTTATATTCAGGGGCGGGTTCGGAATTTAACAAAAAAATAAATAAAAAGACAATATAGAAAAAAATTATTCGTTAGAGTTCATTTCTTAAACCAACCCCTAAGATGACAATAGAGAACTAGGTGTTATGTAGGACAAAAAATTATTTTTAATTAAAAAATAAAAATTCTCAGGAAAAATTTAAAGGGTGTCAAGTGGACATTTTGAACGAGTGAAGTGTGCAATTTCAGATTTTAGTTTCAGCTACTTGAGAGATTTGAACAAATTCAGGGCTAAAACTTTTTTTTAAAAAACTTATCAAAATATATGATCAATTCATTGCATTTATTTTTTCTTTCTTTTTTAACTATAATTGGTAAAAGTACATCAAGATACTTTTCTTATTTAAGTTCATAAATATTTGTTCTCACTTTATTTTTCTTTCATAGCAAGGACAATTATCCGGGATTAATGTGGGAATGACTATAATGGGAAATAGACTATTTACCGGGTAAGTTTAATTTGTGTTACGCGTGCATATATTTGGGTGTGTGACACTATTTCCAGCCATAATAGTTTATTTTCACACTGTAAATTTAGTTTATTAATTTTTTTTGTCATTTTTTCTCAAATTTTCACTCATAAATTTAAATAGATAAAGAAAAGTCTTTTTATTGATTTTTGTTTTTATCTCACATTTTTTAAACAAAACACTATAACAAAACATTAATTTTAAGTAAAAATAGAGAAATTAAATTTTGTGGTATGGAAATAGTGGTTAGAGATATATATATATACACACATAATAAGATCAATGCCAAAATTAAAATATAAATTGAATGTATAACCTTTTTTTAGCTTTTCTACTAAGAGATTTTATCTAATTCAATTACTTGATAAAAATATAGACGTTGGGATAATAATTTATAATTAATTTTGACCATAAAATAATTAGTTTTTGTACTTATATAATCTCAGTGGTGATAAAAAAAATTAATTGTATTAACAGATCATATATATTTGTAATTGTAGGCCTGTTTCTGGTGCTTCAATGAATCCAGCAAAGAGTATTGGGCCAGCCATTATTAAACAAGAATACAAAAGCTTATGGGTTTATATGGTTGGACCTGTGGTGGGAACAATAATAGTAGGATTAGCGAGGTTGGACCTGTGATCGGAACATTAGTTTTTTTTTATTGGGCCAGGGGTGGTAGCCCACCCTAGCCTGGGCTGGATCCGTCCCTGCCCCAACCATTGATCACCATCAGTCAATTCTCATGAAGACTGCTAAATTGCTTAAAGTATTAGAGAGTTAAAGTAAAAATGTCATATTGTTACTCACGCATGCATTTTAGCTATAGGAAGCTTCATGAATCATGATGGGAAAGAAAAACTTGATAGCAAACTACTTAAAAGTTAAAACGTCTAAAAATCCTATATATATAAAAATGTGAATATTTTTGGTTAAATTTTTGAATAGACTATTTTATCCTTAATGAAAAAGGTAAAATAATAATATATATAATAATAGAATTTTATTTCTTTTATTTTATCCTTATCGTTTTAGAATTTTAAACACACTTAGGATTTTTATTTTAAAAAGCTGAAAAGGAAAAGAGGTTTGTCTCTTCTTCCTCCGCTTTTCTCCAACCTTAATGCCATTGCTCCATCTTAAACTTTGGTTTTAATTTCTTCTTTAATTCAATTTCAGTTTATGTGTATTTCTATTTCTTTATTATCATTATGTCTGTCATAAGCTAAACGTCTTTTTTTTGGTAAGGATTCTCTGCCCATGATTCTTCGAGTGTGAGATTGAATTGCCCTTCATAAATCTCATACTTATACTTTTACCCTTTTTGATTACATGTTAATTTATTCTTGTTTTGTGTAAAACCTGGTCAACTTCACTTAGAACTTGAACGATTACAGTATTTCCTTGAGACTTTGGAGTCTACATTGTCAAGAGGAATGTGAAGGCGACTATCTGGTTGACGGTTAGAAAAAAGGTAGGATCTAGTTTATAGGAGTAGACATGTCTCTCCTAGACCTGGGACAGGTCTTTCCCCGTGTCTCTATCAATTGCTTAATTAAATCCTATAGAGTGTCTCTTAGGGTTATTGAGTCGATTAGGGGTTTCTAATAGAGTGTTTCTTTGGAAATCTTGTGTAGGAAGAGAACAGGAGATCTAGGTGACCAACCTGGTCTCTATAGCCGTCATATAAGTTTAGGTTTTAATACTTTTGCATCAATGATCAATTGGCATGTATCATAGGTCAGATAGAATCCTTACCGAGAAGTCTTCATCACTTGGATACACACACTCAATCTGTTTACTGTTTCTTTAATTCTGTTTCTTTAATTATTTGCATCCAACAACCTATTATTGGTATTTACCACTTTTTATATTACATTACAAAGAATTGAGATTGTCCATTGAATCGAATCCCTGAGGAACGATCCTTTTACCACTTGCTACTGTTTTCATTGCATGTGCATGGTGAATTGTACTTTAATTATCTTTGACGGTTTCGGCAACCATCAATTGTAGCAAGTGACGAGGATCGTTCCATGGGAATTTAAGGATAATTTTAATTTCTTGTTATGACCATTGTGACAGTGGTAATAACGAATGAAAAAGGGTGGGGGGGGGGGGGGGGGGGGGGTTGTCGCAATTAACTAACTAACAAAAATAGTAAATAAGATAGTGATGAATGAAATCAATGGATGGAAAATAGTAAACAAGATAGTAAGAAATTAATCATGCAAAGAAACGAAAGTGAATAATTGAATTCCAGGAAAATGGAAATGTTCAATGCCAAAAACGGAAGAGGAAGAAAACAAAAAAATGACCGAGTCCCCCCTTCCTCTATCCTATTTAAATTAGATAAATAAAATCTAAATAAAATTTAAATTTAAACTCCTAAATAAAATCTAAATAAATTTCAAATTTTATCTAAAGTGATCTCCTAGAGTTTATAAAATTCAAAACACTTGGATGAGTGTCATTCTAGAAATAGAAGTATAGAAACGTGCTTCTTGCCAATGCCTGAAACCTGCAGCCTTTATTCTTCTCGTCTGAAAATAGAGACTAGCGTCATGACGCTATCTATTGCTCGATTTTGCCCACTTCTCCGTTTTTGCTCCATTTTCTTGGTGATTAAGTCCCTTTTTTCTTCTTCGATCTTTTAGCACAATTTCTGCAAAAAGGAACATAATATACCAAAAATTAAAAGTATCATCTAAAAAGGTTAAAATAGATGACGAATTAACGCAAATTAAGCGTTCAATCATCCACCTAAAGCCTGCATGATTTTTCTTCAAATAGTTTTTATACAACTAACTGTTAATGATTAGTCAAACTCCGTATTTAAAATTACCTAATTGAACTTCATTTTTTTATATAGATTTCCAATAATTATTTGGTGAATAATTTTAATTCTCAACTCAAACCACAAAACGGTTTACAAATATTACATTATAAATAATTTTAATTGGATATGGGGTGGTAGGATATACCAACCTCATAAGTCATGACTCATGACTCAACTGCAAACCTTCTAGGCTTGAAATCTACACAGGCTTACCTTGTGAATGAATCTAAACCGTTGCGCTCTCCACCCAAAGAAAAAACAAAGGAAAAAAAAAACTTATTTCAATCAAAAAAAAATTCAGAAAAGGTTTTGAATTCTCAAAACTAGAAACAGATGATTGGATAAGAGCGTTAAATGTGTTAATTATCATCATTCTTTATGCCTTTTTAGGATGATGATACTGCTAATTTATGCGTTTTCCACTCTTTTTTGCAGATTCTCCAGTTGAGGGGACACTTTATGACTTTGGAGCTGGAAACGCCCTGTATCAGAGCAAATTGGTGCAACCTAAGAGGACTCTTCATCAGGCCTGGGAAATTCGACAGTGGTCATGTTGACTGAGGTCAACTCAATTATCCAAGATTCCCATGGGCCTGGGCCAGAGCTGGAGAAGGACGTTGTTGTGCTTCTAGAAGGGATATTTTGCAGACTTCTACTCCAGCTAGAAGTCTCATTGACAAGCAAACTCTTATTTTGAGTTTAGACAATTAAAACAATTAGATTTTATTAGATTTTATTAGATTTTATCTTTATCTCTTAGAATTTGAATGAGGAGGGGAGATCAGCCATATAAAACAGAACAAATTGGACAAAAGAAGGGGATCTTCTTCCCGTTCTTCTTCTTCTTCCCGTTTTACTTTCTTTCTCTTTTAATTAATTAATTCTTATTTTATGTTTTTAATCCCTTGTATTTATTTATTATGAGTATGCTAGGCTAAACAACCCTCTCTCGGTGAAGATCATCTGCCATGATTCATAGCTGTTGTGAGGTCTAAAGTGTTCTTCATAGGAACAAGAGTTTGTATCTCTTTCCGTTTTAATTTCTTGTCAACGAATTCTTGTTTTCTTGTGAGCCTGATCAACTTATTTGAGACTTGGATTTTTACAGTCTTTCTCCCGAGCTTTGGATGCTACATTGTGAGGGAGGATACGAAGGCAACTAGCTAATCGACGGATTAGATTAGAAAACGGAAAGGGTCAGGTTTATAGGATCTCTATCCCAGACCCGGGATCGGTCTCTCACGACAGATTATTTGGTCATTTTATTAGACCTGATAGAATAACTTCTTTAGGTCATAAAATCAGACCAAGGATCTTAATAGGTGAAAACCTTTAGGAATCTCGAATAGGTAGAGAGTAGGAGATCTAGGTGAAAACCTGATCTCTATAGCCACCTACACACTCCAGTTCTAATATTATTGAATCGATGATCAACACATATGAATCATGAGCACGATCTTCACCGGGATTTTATCACCAGTTGATTACACACATATTTCTTTCTACTGTTTGTTTACGTTTCTGTTCTTTAATTTATGTTGCATTACAATCACTCTCATTGGTATTTACCACAACCACACCACTGGTCACTTACAAAAGTCTTTAAATAGTCCACTGAATCCCTGTGGATCGATCCCTTTACCGCTATTGCTACTATTCTTAGTTACATGTGCATGGTAAACTGTATTTATAATTTTGACGATTTCGGCAACCATCAAATTTTGGCGCCGTTGCCGGGGATTCATCGATACTAATTAATTTCTTTTGTTTATGACCAGGTCTTCTCGCTTTGAATTACTCCCGTATAACCCAGAAATCACCAGGAGAGAAACACAGTACAAGAAGTTAGCAAAGAAATATAGAGCTATTTCTGAAGCATCAAAACCAGAAAATAGTCAAACCCAGATAACCCAAACAGATTCTTTCCTAGACCTGATAGAGAGCTCATCTGCGACAATTCTAGACAACCCACTCTTTGAACCAGAAATGGAAAACCCTGGTAACCAAGATGATCCACCACCACCTCCACCCCCTGAGCAAACCTTTAGGCAACGCAACAATGAAGGACTACCACCGGACACACACTTTTGTGTCCAATATCTGCCCGTAGAATATGATTGGAATCTAAAACCAAACATGATCCATAACCTAAAGAAATTCTACGGTTTGCCTAGTGAGAACCCCTTCAAACACTTGCAGTATCTCCATTGGGAATGTGACACTCACAAGCCACCTCGAGTGGATATCAACCGTCCTAAGCTCCGAGCCTTCCCATGGACCCTTGAAGACAAGGCTAGAAATTGGTTCCTTAGCCTACCACACAACTCCATAAACACATGGCAGCAGATGTTAAACACCTTTCTCAACAAATATTGGTCCTCTAGCAAGGCAGGTACTGCTAGGAAGAATATAGTGTCTATCAAGAAGGCCCCTAAAGAAAGCTTTGGGGAGTATTATCAAAGGGTCAAGGACCTACAAGAAATCTGCCCAAAACATGGAGTTTCTGACTGAAATTCGGTGCAATATTTCTATGACGGTTTATGCGTGAGAGACAAATTAATGGTTGATGGAGTTGCTGGAGACACGCTACAGGATTGCACCCTCACATGTGTGGTGTATGCGGCCAGCAAGGGCACCACAATGATCATTGCATTTTGATCACGGGTATACCCGAGGAAGTTAATTCGGTAATGCAATATCAACAGCAATATGGGAGGTACCCACCACACAAGCCCAATTACAACCAAAATTAGTACAATAACAATCCTGGTTGGAGAGAAAACACAAGCTCCAACACCATGGTTCAATTCCCAAATAATCAATACCAAGCTCAACCGCAACCACCACCACCCATGAACCTCCAAAATTTTGTCCCAAGACCTACTGCTCCATTGCTACCAACCCCACAACAACCTCTACCGCTTACTGGAGTACCCATGGAGGACATGCTCAAACAATTTATGCAAGCTACCCAAGCTAGCCTTTCGACTATACAAGCGAGCATCTCAGCCATACAGAAGGAAATGGCTGAATTGAAGGTAAAAAATTAGGAGCAGGGACGTCTACCATCAACCACAGTGAACAACCCGAAACACAATGTCTGTGCGATGACATTGAGGAGTGGAACAATTTTTTTAGATAAAATAGCTTTTTCCTCAGACCTGGGAAAGAAGTCTTCTGCTGCACCAATATCAGGCCAAGTAGAACCAGAGGCAGAGGTAATATCTGAAAAATCAGCACAGGTAAAATCAGTTCCAGATCCAGTCCTGATCAAGAAGGAACAGGTAATCCCTCTTTCCTTCCCTGAAAGGTCTGAAAAGGCCAAGAAGGCAAAGGAGGAGAAAGCTATTTTAGATTTATTTCGTAAAGTAGCCGTTAATGTTCCTCTTCTCGATATGATTGCACAAGTTCCAAAATATGCTAATTTTTTTAAAGAATTGTGCACTAGCAGGAAAAAGCTTGCAGGAGTAGAAAGGATCAACCTAAATGAAAACGTCTCCGCTATTTTCCAGAAGAAATTACCGAATAAATACAAAGATGGAGGAACGTTCGTAATCCCTTGTAAAATCGAGGATCAGGTTATTGAAAAAGCACATGTGATTTAGGTGCATGAATAAATATTTTATCTTTAACCTTGTTTAAAACCTTGAAAATCGGTGAATTGCAAGAAACTAGACTAGTCATTCAATTAGCCGATAGGTCTATTATTTACCCTGTTGGAGTAATTAAAGATGTGTTAGTACAAGTTGATAGTCTTGTATTCCCTGCTGATTTTTACGTTATTGACATGGACAATGAACACACTTCCAAATCAACCGAAATATTGTTAGGTAGACCTTTCTTGAGAACTGCCCGAGCTAAAACTGACATTTTTTGAGGATGCTTAACCTTGGAATTTATGGATGAAATTATCACTTTTAACATGTATGATGCTATGAGATATCCTGAGGATGTGCATTGTGTTAATTTTGTTAATCTTATTGATCCTGATGCTGAAAATATTCATGAATTAATTGCTAGTGACCCTTGGGAGCATGTTCTTAGCAGAAACATTGACAACCCGAAAAAGACAGGAAAGGAGAAAGTTTTGCAGGCACCTAAGATTGAGTTGAGAACCTTGCAAGGAGAATCAGAGGAAGAAAGACTTGCGAGGGTACTAAAGGAGTACGAAGAGGTTGTTGAATGGAGGATAACCGACATCAAGAGGACTTCTCCTTCCATTCGTGCGGCAATGTGCAACCCACAAACTACTTGAAATAAAGGAGGAAGGTTTTAGTCCAAAGACATTAAAGCAGGACGCTTCTTGGGAGGCAACCCAAGTCTTTTAATTAATTTATTTTGTTTGAATAAAATTGTTGTCAATGAGAGATTTCTTATGGAGTTTTCATTTTTCTTGACAGGTATAAAGAATGCGGTAGAACGATCAAACTGCTTCTGTCCCAGGTCAAGTAGACAGACCCCAACATGACCAAGGTCCCAGACCAGGGACAGAACAAGATCCTGAATGTCATTCTCGAAGAACAGAAGCACACCACAACCTTGAGCAGAAAGTCGATCTCAATTCTTCTGGACAACCCACCTACCCCACCAGCACAGCAATGATTGACCCCCAGGTTCTATCGTTTTTCTTTATCTTTTTATTTTTGTTTAAGTCTGTATTACTTTTTATTTTTCTTTCTCTTTTCCCAACCTCACACACTGAGGACAGTATGTGATCTAAGTGTGGGGGAGGATTTTATGCATGATTGTTTCTTATGTGCTGTTTGTGTGATTTTTGTCTGTTTTATTTTTGGCCTGATGTTAGGTCTGATATGTAGGTTTCATGTTAGGTCTGATGTCTGTCTACATGATTTTCTATTTTTATTCTTCTGCGTGTTTTTAGAAAAATTTCGTGACTGTGTGTTACAAAACCAAGGCATATACACCTTCTGAACATAGATTTCATCACATAGGAAACAAAAATACTTGTTTGCACAACACTATTCTCTATTACTAAGGCTAAGAAATTAGGCATAACATTTCCAATAAGTGCATCTTCCTGGCATTCTTTAAACTCTATTTATTTGTATAGTGTCATGATGCTTGGGCTTTATGATTGAATTTTGCAAGAGAAAACATGCAGAACTGGCATTTTTTACCCTGCTACCTTTAACACATTGACTATCAATATAAGTCTGCCCCTAAATCATTTGTGTTTTAATAAAGAAAAACTTAAAATGCTAATGCTCTGATATTATTGCCTCTGATAAATCAATAATAGGCCTGGGGGGGGGGGGGGGGAGTAGAATAGCAAACACAAGATGTATAGTGGTTCCAATTCACAACTGAATTGTACTCCACTACCTAAGAGTCCTCCTCTTAGGATTTTCGAATGCAAACCACTTTGCTATTCACTTGAGCTTTTACCGGTTCAGCTCACAACCTTACAATTGGTTTTACCCGGCTCACCAACAACCTTACAAGTAGTTTTCCAAGGCTCAACTACAACCAATGGTTTTCACAAGGCTCAACCACAAACCTAAGTTCTCTTTCAATGGGATGAGAACACTACCCTTTACCCAAAAGTGTTAGGTACACTTTTCAAACCTTAACAATGATTTTGTATAAATATGCAACAAACAATTGGTGTACACAAATAGATAAGTATATGATTGCAAATCAACACCAATAAATGAACAATATTACCTCAAGAAGAAAGCCAAAGAAACCCAGAAATATATGCAAGAATATTTGAAATCCTTGAAGAGAAGCTTGCATAAAAGAGAATGTTGAATCTTTGGGTATGTAAATCTGATTTTGTGTTTGGAAGTTTGTAAGAGCTTTCTTATGGTTTCTTGTTATGTTCAAACTCATATGGGATGAGTATTTATAGGTAGGAAGGTGTGGAAACTCGGACAAGAGGTTATGGGCTCAAAACTAGCCGTTGGAAGTGGAGAAAATAGCTGTTGACGCGTCTTCCTAGGCTCTGGCGGCATGCCGCCAGAAATGAAAAGCCTGGGGCGGTATGCCGCTACATTCGCTCCGGAAACAATTAAATTCGCCGAGTGTAGCGGTATGCCGCCAGACACCACTCCTTCCTGGCGGTATGCCGCCAGGCACTAATCATTCCATATCTCGAGTTCTAAAACTTGCTTTCGCACAAAACCTTTTTCAAAACATTTCTTGAGGTATATTGAACATTAATCAAGTGTTAAATTGAATCATACTTACAATGATAAAGGTCCTAATGTACACTTGATCTTCTAGCTTGCGATATCTTGATTTGTTGCTTCTTATTTGATCAATCGCAAACTGCACACATTTTAACTTCAAATTTCATTAGAATTGTTAATTAGTTTGTGTGTCTAAGTCATCAAAACAAGAGTGAGTTGCCCTTGGGCTAACAATCTCCCCCTTTTTGATGATGACAACCACAAACTAATATCAAAATATATTTGAACTAGCAATTGAAATTGAAGTTAAATGGGGGAAACTTACATCTCCTTTCTTTGCCAAATCTAATGCTCCCCCTGCATAAGACGTTAGTGCACATAGAGCATAGCAAAGATTTAAAGTTTTGCTCCCCCTAAATCTTACCTTTCTCCTATCTCCCCATTTGTCAAAAACATTGGAGTTAAACTTTCATTACAGAGAGGGTGAGTTTCAATATCCCACTCTTTCAAATCCCACACTTAATACCATGCTCCCCCTTAACTTATTCTCCCCCTTTGTCATTAGCAAAAAAGGTAAATCAAATAAGGCCAATGAAGATCATACAAGGGGTAATAAGGGAGCAAGCAAAGATCAAATGCAACATACCAAACGATTATGCAATCAAAAGTAGATGAGAAAAATAAAGAGATGATAACTGAAATCTTACTCAAATGGATTGCAAATACCGATTTCATGTCTTAGTTCCACAAAACGTTCTTTGGCAAGAGCTTTGGTAAAAATATCTGCAAGTTGATTATTAGTACCAACAAATTCAAGCAATATATCTCCTTTAGCCAAATGATCACGAATAAAATGATGTTTGATATCAATATGCTTAGTTCGTGAGTGACAAATAGGATTCTTGGTCAAATTAATAGCACTTAGATTATCACAAAAGATAGGAATGTTACAAAACTTAAGAGTAAAGTCTTCTAAGGTTTGTTTCATCCATAAAATTTGAGCAACACAAGATCCGGCAGCAATATATTCAGCTTCCGTAGTTGAGATTGCCACAGAATTTTGTTTCTTACTTGACCAAGAGACCATAGCTTGTCCTAAAAATTGACATGTACCACTAGTGCTTTTCCTATCGATTTTAGAACCGGAAAAATCTGAATCGGTATAACCAATTAAATCAATGCTAGACCCTTTTGGGTACCAAAGACCTAATTTGGATGTACCTTTCAAATATTTGAAAATTCTTTTCAAAGCAATCAAGTGAGACTTTTTAGGACAAGATTGAAAACGAGCAAATAGACAAACACTAAACATTATATCCGGTCTACTTGCTGTTAAATATAAAAGACTCCCAATCATACCTCGATATAGAGTAATATCTACATCTTTACCATCTTCATCTTTGTCGAGGTTGACGGTTGGACTAAGGGGAATAGGACTCTCCTTGACATCTTTGTATCCATATTTGTTTAGGAGATCCTTGATGTATTTTGCTTGATTTATGAAGATACCCTCTTTAGTTTGTCGAATTTGGAGTCCAAGAAAGAATGTCAATTCTCCCATCATGCTCATTTCGAACTCACTATGCATACACTTTTCAAATTCCTTGCACAAAGAGTCGTTAGTAGCACCAAAAATGATATTATCAACATAAATTTGCACAATTAACATATGCTTACCATCATGTTTAGTGAAGAGTGTGGAATCAATCTTTCCCATTTTAAAACCATTTTTCAATAAAAAATGACTTAAACGATCATACCAAGCTCTAGGGGCTTGTTTAAGACCATATAAAGCCTTTTCCAATTTAAACACATGGTTAGGATATTTATGATCTTCAAAACCGGGAGGTTGTTTAACATACACTTCTTCCATGATGTAACCATTCAAAAATGCACTTTTTACATCCATTTGAAATAAGCTAATGTTCTTAAAACATGCAAAAGCTAATAACATGCGAATGGCTTCAAGTCTAGCAACCGGGGCAAATGTTTCATCAAAATCTATTCCTTCTTGTTGGTTATACCCTTGGGCTACCAATCTAGCTTTGTTCCTTATTACATTTCCCGATTCATCAAGTTTGTTTCTAAAAACCCACTTGGTTCCGATAATAGTGTGGTTGCTAGGCCTAGGAACTAATTTCCAAACACAATTTCTCTCAAATTGATTTAGTTCCTCTTGCATGGCAATCATCCAATATTCATCATGAGATGCATCATCAAATTTCTTAGGTTCAAATTGAGATACAAAAGCATGATGATCATTTAAGTTTCTAAGGGTAGAGCGAGTAGTCATACCTTTGCCATTTAAATTACCTATAATTTGTTCTTGTGGATGTGCTTTCATTAAGTTCCATGGTTTAGAATGAGAAGGCAGCATCTTGATTGACTTCATCATTTACATTCTCAAGGACCTTTCTCTCCATATCCTTTTCCTCTTGAATTTCTGGATTTTTTTGAGATGGTGTGTTGTCCTTTGGATCATCAAGAATCGTCGTAGGAGGATAAACTTGAAGACTTCCAAAATCATCATCATCATCACTAGCTATCTTTTTGACACTTTCAAAAGGATTAGTTTCATCAAAAGCAATATGCATGGATTCTTCTACAACTAGAGTTCTTTTATTATACACTCTATAAGCTTTGCTAGAAGTAGAGTAACCAAGAAAGATACCTTCATCCGACTTCGCATCAAATTTTCCCAAATTGTCTTTGATATTCAAAATAAAGCATTTACACCCAAAAACTCTAAGATGTGCAATGGTGGGTTTTCTATCATGCCATAATTCATAACAAGTCTTGTTTAAAAGAGGACGAATTAGTACACGATTTAAAATATAGCATGCGGTACTAACGGCTTCGGCCCAAAAATATTTAGGCAAAGAATGTTCATTTAAAAGAGTCCTAGCCGCTTCTTGCAAAGATCTATTTTTCCTCTCAACTACCCCATTTTGTTGAGGAGTGCGAGGACATGAAAAATTATGATCAATACCATTTTCATTGCAAAAATCTTGAAACATGCCATTTTCAAATTCACCACCATGATCACTTCTTATTTTGGAAATTTTGAAACCTTTTTCAATTTGAATTTTATAGCAAAGTCTTTTGAAGTTATCACATGCATCATGCTTATGAGACAAAAATAACACCCATGTAAATCTAGAATAATCATCCACAATTACAAAACAATACTTCTTACCACCCAAGCTTGCTGTCTTTATAGGTCCAAAAAGGTCAAGGTGAAGAAGTTGAAGTGGCCTTGAAGTAGACACGGTTTTGATGGACTTGAATGAGCTTTTGATTTGCTTTCCATATTGGCATGCATCACACAAACCCTCCATCTCATACTTCAATGTAGGTAATCCTCGTACAAGCTCCTTCCTAGATAGCTTAGCAATATGGTCCATTCCTACATGCACAAGTCTCCTATGCCATATTGAAGGATTATCTACTAAAGCACTTAAACAAACATGATCATTGTTAGAAATATCATTCAAATCAATCATGTAAATATTCCCAACTCTATTACCAATAAAAACAAGTGATTGTGTGTGTGCATCTCTAACTTCACAATGTGTAGAAGTAAAAATAACAAATAAATCTTTATCACATAATTGACTTATGCTCAAAAGATTGAATTTCAAGCCTTGCACAAACAACACATTTTCAATAGAAGGAGAATGACCAACTTTACCGATGCCCAAAACCTTGCGTTTTTGGTTATCACCAAATGTCACACCTCCTTTGTCTTTCTTCTCCAAATGGGTGAATTTTGACTTGTCACCCGTCATATGCCTTGAACACCCACTATCCAAATACCATTTTGCTCCATTGGGTTTCCGGCATTCCTATCAAAACAAATTAGTTAGTTCTAGGAACCCAAACATGTTTGGGTCCTTCCTCATTTGCACGTGTACCCTTTGGTACCCAAATTTGTTTCCATCCAACAAACCCTCTACGAATGTAGCAAAAATAGGATAAGTGACCAAATTTTCTGCAATAGCTACATTTATAAATAGGTTTAGCATGTGAAGGTTTGTTTTGAACTCTAGATGAACTAGCATGATTGTTAGAAGAATTTGCTTTGACAAAAACAGTTTTACCATTATTCATGCTTGTGGAAGAATTAAAACCAATGCCATGCATATTACCAAATTTCTTTTGATCATTCATGCATTTATGATGGCTATGACTACTTTGCATATATTTGGCTAATGTGTTCTCAAGAGTTTTAATCTTTTCTTCCAAAATTAAAATTTCTTTAGAAGAGTTTTTACACAATTCACATTTACCATTTTCCTCTTTAAGCTTGCCACAAGCAATATCAAGCAATTTATTCTTATTTGTCAAGTCATTGTTTAGTTCTTCTAGATTACTAATCTCATTTTTAATGACTTCTAGTTCCTTAACAAGATTAGCCTTTTTCTTAGAGATACTTTTAAAATGTTCAGCTAGTTCATTAAAAGCATCAAGCAAATCATCATAATTACGTTCATCAATAGAAGAGTTGCAAGAGCTTACCTCATCATCACTTTGAGCCATAAGGCACAAGTTTGCTACTTCATCTTCGGATGAGGATTCCGATGAATGACTACTTGATGTTCCATCCTCATCACTCCAAGTGGAGGTTGCTTTAAAAGCTCTCCTATGATGTTTCTTTCCATCCTTCTTATTCTTTGAGCTGTGTTTCTCATGCCCCTTCTTCTTTTCAAGTCTAGGACATTCACTTCTAATATGTCCTGGTTTGTCACACTCAAAGCACACAACATCAGCATTAGAATTGAATTTAGAATGGTTAGAAGACTCACCTTGATATTTATTCTTCTTGTAATTATTTTTCCACTATTTTTGGAATCTTCTTGTGAGGAGGGCAAGAGTCTCATCATTAGGGCTGTTCATCGGTTAACCGTCGGTTAACCGAAAACCGAACTTTGAAACTATGGTTAACCGAACTTCCTAAAACTGTTAACCGAAACCGAACCGAACTTTTGCTAACCGAAACCGAAAACCGAAATTACTAACCGATCGGAAGTTCGGTTTTTCCGAAATAACCGAAATTTCATACCTGCTGTTTTTTTAAAATCATGCAAAAAAGAAGAGAAATCCATAATTAATCCATCCAAACTCCATAATCAAAATCAGTAAATCAAAACTATCAAATTATACAATCCAACATGAAAAAAAGTAAAACACAAGTTACACAACACATTAAAAATACAAACAATCCATAATTAATAAACATAGCAGTGGAGTGGCCCGAGTGGGTGATCGGAGAGGAGATGCCGATGGGAAGGAAAGGAGATGCCGACCGAGATGGAAAGAGAGGAGAGCAAGTGGAGGAGGACGACGGACGAAGTGTTAAGTGGGTTTCGTTTGGGAGAGGGAGGCGGAGTGAGTGAAGCGATGAGGTAGGGTGAATTGTGAAATGAAATCAAGTGAGAGGGAGACCTTACACGGTGTAACCGTGTAAGTGTAAGCTGCAAAGATAAAACGGCGCCGTGTGAGTATAAGAAGTTCGGTTAGTTTGGTTAACCGAACTTCAGCCCAAGACTATCCGAAACCGAACCGAATAAATTTCGGTTTTTAGAAAACCGAAACCGAAATAACCGAAACCGAACAAGCGATATTTCGGTTTCGGAAATTCGGTTACCAATAACCGATGAACAACCCTACTCATCATCTTCTTCAATCAGCTTGCTTGCAAGGGCAATGGTCTTCTTTTCCTTTGTATTTACCTCCTCCAAATTATACAAGCCCAACTCATGCTCAAAAGCAGTGAGAGAACTTACAAGTTGAGTGTAAGAAGGCTTCACTTCCTTTTGCTTGATGGTGGTCTTGATTGCTACCCACTTGCTTGGAAGAATGCTTAGAAGTTTTCTCACCATCTCTGAATCGCTTTGAGTCAATCCGAGATTATCCATGGCACTACACAGATTTTGCAATCTTGTGCTGAGATCATAGATAGACTCTCCTTGCATCATCTTGAACAATTCATATTCAGTTTTGAGTTGGTCCAAACGGAGATCACGAACTTGAGCAGTACCCTCATGCGCCATCTCCAAAGTATCCCAAATTTGTTTTGCTGTTTTGCATGAGCTGATGCGATTGAACTCACCGAAAGAGATGGAGACTTGAAGAGCATACATGGCTTTAGTTTCCATGGTTTTCCTTGTCTTCTGTGCATTACTCCAACGCTCAAAATCAAGAATCCTTGTGGTTCCATCTATACCGGAAGGTTCAGTTGGAGCCACAAAACCTTTCTCAACACAATCCCACATTTCACAGTTGAGAGAAGTGATGAACGTCTTCATCTTTATCTTCCAATGAAGGTAGTTGTTGCCATCAAGGTAAGGTGGTTGATTGAATGTACCTCTATCTTGAGTGCTGGAAATTCCTCCTCTATCCATTTGAATCTTTCACTTGAGGTGGTTAAGCCTTTAACCAAGTGACCTTGCTCCGCTACCAATTGATAAATCAATAATAGGCCTAGAGGGGGGGGGGGGGGGGGGAATAGGCTCTTCAAAAATCTGCACACAAGAGAAGAGTATAATAGCAAACACAAGATGTATAGTGGTTCCAATTCACAACTGAATTGTACTCCACTACCTAAGAGTCCTCCTCTTAGGATTTTCGAATGCAAACCACTTTGCTATTCACTTGAGCTTTTACCGGTTCAGCTCACAACCTTACAATTGGTTTTACCCGGCTCACTAACAACCTTACAAGTAGTTTTCCAAGGCTCAACTACAACCAATGGTTTTCACAAGGCTCAACCACAAACCTAAGTTCTCTTTCAATGGGATGAGAACACTACCCTTTACCCAAAAGTGTTAGGTACACTTTTCAAACCTTAACAATGATTTTGTATAAATATGCAACAAACAATTGGTGTACACAAATAGATAAGTATATGATTGCAAATCAACACCAATAAATGAACAATGTTACCTCAAGAAGAAAGCCAAAGAAACCCAGAAATATATGCAAGAATATTTGAAATCCTTGAAGAGAAGCTTGCATAAAAGAGAATGTTGAATCTTTGGGTATGTAAATCTGATTTTGTGTTTGGAAGTTTGTAAGAGCTTTCTTATGGTTTCTTGTTATGTTCAAACTCATATGGGATGAGTATTTATAGGTAGGAAGGTGTGGAAACTCGGACAAGAGGTTATGGGCTCAAAACTAGCCGTTGGAAGTGGAGAAAATAGCTGTTGACGCGTCTTCCTAGGCTCTGGCGGCATGCCGCCAGAAACGAAAAGCCTGGGGCGGTATGCCGCTACATTCGCTCCGGAAACAATTAAATTCGCCGAGTGTAGCGGTATGCCGCCAGACACCACTCTTTCCTGGCGGTATGCCGCCAGGCACTAATCATTCCATATCTCGAGTTCTAAAACTTGTTTTCGCACAAAACCTTTTTCAAAACATTACTTGAGGTATATTGAACATTAATCAAGTGTTAAATTGAATCATACTTACAATGATAAAGGTCCTAATGTACACTTGATCTTCTAGCTTGCGATATCTTGATTTGTTGCTTCTTATTTGATCAATCGCAAACTGCACACATTTTAACTTAAAATTTCATTAGAATTGTTAATTAGTTTGTGTGTCTAAGTCATCAAAACAAGAGTGAGTTTCCCTTGGGCTAACAGCCTCATTTAAGCAAAAATACGCAGAGAACTATTGAAAAGAGATTCAGCAGCTTTCAAAAAAAAATTTTTTTTTTGAATGTTTGTCTTGGTGCCCATGCCTCATTCAAGCAAGAGTACCCAAGAAACTAAGAAAAGCTGATTGAAATTAAATAAAGAAGGAAAGAGAAGTGATTAAAGGGCAATGTGGAAATAAATAGGCCGAAAATCTTTAATTCAGTCAATGTAGAGGGGGTAGTAGAAGGAAATGGGAATTGTTCTGTTGTGTTTTCAATTGTAGGGTTTGATCGCTAAGTGCTCGATTATTATACTATCCAAATGAGGTGAGTTTGGGGTCTTGGTTAGGCTTTGGTAATCTAGAGTGGAGTTGTGGTTGGAAGTGTTGGCAGATCCTATGTGATGAACTGTGTGTTTAGAAGCTGGTCACCTTGGTTTTGTATTTTGTGTTTTGCTTTGTGTTTGTGTGTCTTGTTTGTTTTGATGGAAATGCTTGGGGGCAAGCATTAGGATAGTGTGGGGGATTTGATAAGAGCGTTAAATGTGTTAATTATCATCGTTCTTTATGCCTTTTTAGGATGATGATACTGCTAATTTGTGCGCTTTCCACTCCTTTTTGCAGATTCTCCAGTTGAGGGGACACTTTATGACTTTGGAGCTAGAAACGCCCTGTATCAGAGCAAATTGGTGCAACCTAAGAGGACTCTTCATCAAGCCTGGGAAATTCGACAGAGTGGTCATGTTGACTGAGGTCAACTCAATTATCCAAGATTCCCATGGGCCTGGGCCAGAGCTGGAGAAGGACGTTGATGTGCTTCTAGAAGGGATATTTTGCATACTTCTACTCCAGCTAAAAGTCCCATTGACAAGCAAACTCTTATTTTGAGTTTAGACAATTAAAACAATTAGATTTTATTAGATTTTATCTTTATCTCTTATAACTTGAATGAGGAGGGGAGATCGGCCATAAAACAGAACATATTGGACAGAAGAAGGGGCTCTTCTTCCCGTTCTTCTTCTTCTTCCCGTTTTGCTTTCTTTCTCTTTTAATTAATTAATTCTTATTTTATGTTTTTAATCCCTTGTATTTATTTATTATGAGTATGCTAGGCTAAACAACCATCTCTCGGTGAAGATCATCTGTCATAATTCATAGTTGTTGTTAGGGATGTACATGGGTCGGGTTGGGCCGGTTATGGCTCATAACCAACACCAACCCGCCAAATATTTAGTGGGCTGAGTTGGGTCGGTTATTTGCCTATAACCGCCGGTTACGGTTATGAGCGGTTATAGGCGGTTAACCGCGGGTATACGATTATGGCGGTTATGGGCTGTAAAATTTGGCCAAACCAAAAAATTCAAATCACAAACATCTTGTTGTAATTTCACAAAATGCAACGTCTCATCACAAGAATAAGGCAAACCATAAGTTCCAAATCACAAGCATCCTACTGCTGAAAACCAAACCTAAGTAAACTTCACAAAATGCAACGTCCCATACAAACAAAATACATAAAAAAATCTAAACAAATCCGCAAACAAAATACATAAAAAATCCAAACAAGAACATTCAAAATCCAAAGTAACTCCAGCAGGAGCCAAAACTTCTATCCAACAGCATCCTCATCCTCCTCTAAATGTCTAAACATGAAGAATAGATAAAAAAAATCAGAAAAATTTCTCAATAATAATGATGAAAAAAATTTAAAAGTTAGTGAAGTGAATTTACTCTTCAATGTCTTCATCAACATCAAGATCCAAAGTAACTCTTGACGCAAATTCTGCAAAATTAGAAGACATGATCAGATTCATTAATATTAAAAAAAACAGAAACTTTTGAAACATTAATTGTTACCTGATTCAATTTCATCACAATCTTATACCAATAACTGTCGAGGATTGTAAAAAATTGTTGAAGACGGTCTCTTGGTCATTTTGTCAAACACCTTGCGGGGACTAATTGATTATTCCATCACAATCTTATACCAATAACTTAACTGTACCAATAGCTTAACTTACAATCTCACGTCAATTTGAAGATTAACATAGTAATAGAACTCTACAACATCGGCATCATTTTTGGGCTAAAAATGACCATGAAATCATCTTTATTTAATAACATAGCAATATGAAGATGACTTTATCAAATCTGTGATTTCCTAAGACAAGAATTTTACATGGCACAGGAGCTAAATAACCAAAAAAGAATCTTTTATAATTTGATAATGAAGTAAAAATAAAAGAAAAAGAAGGGAACCAGAAAAGAAAAATAAAATCAGAGCAACGCAACCATAAGATAATAATTATCAAACCAGAAAAGAAAAATAAAATCAGAACAAAGTAATGAAGTAATTTACCTT
Organism: Viola odorata; assembly: GCA_963691705.1. Classification (NCBI taxonomy): domain Eukaryota; kingdom Viridiplantae; phylum Streptophyta; class Magnoliopsida; order Malpighiales; family Violaceae; genus Viola; species Viola odorata. The sequence goes on from OY829541.1 coordinate 53,847,232, forward strand.
GAAAGGCCGAAGAAGGGAACCACCAGCGAACCACCAGCGAACCACCAGCGAACCAGCGACCAGAGAACCAGCAGCGAGGATCGAAGGGCCGAAGAAGGGTCGAAGCAGGGACGAAGCAGCGAAGGGACAAACCAGCGAACCTTGGAAGAACCAGCGAACCAGAGGAGCAGCGACGCCGGCGAACCTTGGACGCCGGCGAGAGAGGAGCAGCGACGCCGGAGAGAGAGGAGCAGCGACGCCGGCAATGGATTATTGCAACGGGTGAGAGAGAGAGTGAGAGGGAATGGAACTTGGCAAGAAACGAGAGGGAGCGGCTGCTAAGTTAAGCTTGCTGTGAATTATTAGATTTAGGGTTGGATAAGGATTAATTGGATGTATAATATATTAATATGTATATATACCTAGGGTTAATAGGTTGGGTTGGGTCGGGTCGGTTATACGGTTATTTAAAAATTTCGACCCACTATCTGACCCAACCCAACTATGTTGGGTCGGTTATATAACCGTTACCCGCGGTTATGGTGGTTATTCAATTTTGACGGGTTGGGCCGGGTCGGTTATATGGGTGAGGTCGGTTATGGCGGTTATTTGTACATCCCTAGTTGTTGTGAGGTCTAAAGTGTTCTTCATAAGAACAAGAGTTTGTATCTCTTTCCGTTTTAATTTCTTGTCAACGAATTCTTGTTTTCTTGTGAGCCTGATCAACTTATTTGAGACTTGAATTTTTACAGTCTTTCTCCCGAGTTGTGGATGCTATATTATGAGGGAGGATACGAAGGCAACTAGCTAATCGACGGATTAGATTAGAAAACGGAAAGGGTCAGGTTTATAGGATCTCTATCCCAGACCTGGGATCTGTCTCTCACGGCAGATTATTTGGTCATTTTATTAAACCTGATAGAATAACTTCTTTAGGTCATAAAATCAGACCAAGGATCTTAATAGGTGAAAACTTTTAGGAATCTCGAATAGGTAGAGAGTAGGAGATCTAGGTAAAAACCTGATCTCTATAGCCACCTACACACTCTAGTTCTAATATTATTGAATCGATGATCAACACATGAATCATGAGCACGATCTTCACCGGGATTTCATCACCACTTGATTACACACACATTTCTTTCTACTGTTTGTTTACGTTTCTATTCTTTAATTTCTATTGCATTACAATCACTCTCACATTGGTATTTACCACAACCACACCACTGATCACTTACAAAAGTCTTTAAATAGTCCACCGAATTTTTATGGATCGATCCCTTTACCGTTATTGCTACTATTCTTAGTTACATGTGCATAGTAAACTATATTTATAATTTTGACGATTTCTGCAACCATCAGGCCACTCACTTATCATTTTTGCATTTCACTTCATGTACAAGATAAAAAAATTTACATGATCCTGGGTACATGCTTACTGTGACTTTCCTTAAGCGCATCCATTCACCATCGAGCGTTAAGGGCAGGAGCAGACATTTTGCTTTCATATTTACAAAAATAGGGAATCGAGGATCCAATATAGGGATACCCCCCTCTATCGTTTGCTGAAATACAACAGACAAAACTCGTCAGCGTAACATTCTTCTTCACCTGGCCGGTATATACACACATCAGTTTCTCTTTTATCACAGAGGCCGTCTAATCAAAAGGGTCGATACGGGGGTCATGCTCGCTTGCCATAGCCATTCCAGTGCAAAGGCAGGTGGGGCACATGACCTGCCAAAGTCAAATATATAAGCATGAGCTCGATTCATAGCATTGACTGTAAACCACATCTCTCAACATAATATACAGAAGGCAAAACGTATTAGCTGCGCCTACCTTTCCAGATCCTGAACAATTTGAACATCTTTCAGTTTTAGGTGTTGATAGGGGCCGATCTCCACCGTTTGTTGTTGAAACTTGTTCAATAAGAACGAGCGCTCCTGTGCTTGAGCAACGAGCACATGCAAGATATCCTGCAATGATCAAGTATGCGTGGTGGAAATAAGCACATCTGCTTTCTGATCTCACCAATCAAGGTGTTTTATTGGGTATGCACAGGCAGGAAATTTGGTGAGAAACTTGAAAGGTTTTTGAGAGATTTTTCAAAGATACAGGGAAAAGACTGAGAAGTGACGAGTAGGATTCGGAAATAGCTCTTTTTGTTGATTAACATGTCACATGTCAGAAACTAATCACCTGTAACAGAAATCAAAATCTAAAAGTATACGAAGCACAAACATGCTAAGAAATAAGAATGATAGGGTCGTGAAAGAACTACATACCAGTTCCAAGACAGTATTTGCATCGCTTATGTTCTTGTAGTTTTACATTGTTTACTTCAACCACCATCAAGGCTGAGATCACCCCAACAGCTCCTCCAGAGAATGATGCCACTATGGGATCAACGTCACTGCTCTTAACAACAATGGGATTGGTCAGAAAATGATCAAAATAACATTAAAGTCTATAACATAAATGTCGCAGAGGAACAACTAGAAGCTAATAGTAGTATCAAAGAGAGTGAACTAAACTAAAGATGACCAGAAAACTAAATACAAGTTTAAACTCAAATGAACATGGAGAAGAAAAAAAAGCGCTAGCCTGCAACGTGTACTATACCTCAATTGCATTGGTAGATAAATAGTACGGATAAAATCTGCATATGATGTGCCTCCTATTCCCAGCTTAAGTTCCAGCTGAAATATGGAAAGAAGATTTGTTCAAAAGGAAAGTTCCACACCAGCGTAGACCATTTTATTTTTTGTCCCTTGGTTTGTAAAAATGACTATAATTCAAAGAATAAACGAATAACAAAGCTTTTGTGGAGACAATGATAAATGTTGAAACATCTATAAGTCTTTTGTTGAGATAGTGATCAAATCCAATAAAACAAATCATGCATCTACACGATCAAACAGCTAACTACAAAGAATAACTTACAGCAGGAGCAATGAGACCGCCGAAAAGGATAATCCCAGAAATGAGAGAAAAGCAAGTAGCATAATACACCTTCAGATTCGCTGCACTCTGCATAGATCGTACAAATAATTCACTCCCTAAGTAAACATCCCAATAGAAAAGAAAAAGAGAATCATCCAAAAATAGGGAACAATAAAAAGAGCTTACAAGAGGAGGCAAGAATGGGATGAATGATGGAAAGTTTGGAAGCTCATTCTCTGGCTTATCCGCAAGTTCCGCGCTTTTGATCCTCTGCTGTATCCTTAGCCTACGCACCTGCAAATTTTGAACTATATCATAAACTTCAATTCGAAAAAAGCAAAACTTAGCGACATAGACTCAGCTTATCAAAGAAATCACAAATATAGGGTTTTTGTTCTTCCAAGTTGGAAGTAATTCTGCAAAGTAGTTTTGAGGGGAAAGCTTCACAAAGTAATCATTCATTGCCCAGTGGATTGATTACACAAAAAAATAATCTTTATCATCACTTACCTCCTCCATAAGCAAGAATATCTTGTTTCTTCTACTCCTAATGTTGTCTTGAATCTCTTGCAACTCCATCTTGGCAAAGTCCTGAACCGTTTCCGGCCCTTCTATAATACAAAACCTACACAATCACATACCAAACAGACAAACAGCAATTTCTTCAATTCGCATCAACTACAAAACACAAAATTCAATGATTGAATAAGAAATTAGTAAGAACCCAGTACCCACCCAGTAGTGTTTTTATCCGTAGTGGAATCGGAATCAACGGCAGAAGCGAAAGGAGAAGATTCTGAATCAGCTGCCATGGAAAAAGATCGCCATCTCGTATTCAATCTACGGTTTCCATACACAAATCTACAGTGAGGAGGAGTTGACCCACATAATGGTTTTACAGGGTAAGAGACGGCCAGCACTCGGCGTAGACAGACCATGTTTCCAAATTCTTCTTCTTTTCCGCTCAAGGTTAAAGAGACGATGAAACAGAGCAGACTCTCAACTTCCTAAATTTTACAGAGCTTTGTTGATCTGACCTGCTGAAGCAGACAAGAGGAAACCATAAAAACTGGGATTCAAACTAAAGGAGATTTTTTATGCGGTGGGGAAGGTGGGAAATGACACGTGTGAGGAGAATATCGGTTGGTCCGTGGAGGTGTGGTAGGAAATCCATGCGGGGGCAATTTTTTGGTTTCAACGCCATTTTGTTCTCTGTTCTGATGTTACCGTCATCTGGATCAATGTAGTTGTATTTTTCATCAGAGTGTTCAAGAAAATAAAGGATTTAAGGATTGGATAAATCATAAATGGTGAAGGATAATTCTAGTATGATTGACAAGGATGCATGGCAATTATTGACAGACCACTGTTTTTAAAGTGTGATTTTTTTTGGTTAAATATAAAGTGTGACTTGGGGATACAAGGTTGATTTTATTATAGCTTATGATGAAGGAATTTATCAAACCTCCCAAATTATTAAGAAAAAATAGTAATAAATAAAAACAATGAGAATTTTGGGCCGGGCCATATTAGGTTTAGCCCAAAATAACCTTGGGCTTTTAACATTTCAATGAAACCCACTACTATGACCGATTCACCGTGACCAAAACCCTAGTTCATATCTTTCTCCTTCATATAAACACATAGCTACCCGCCTCCACAGTCACCACACATCGATTTCACAGCAACTTCTTGCTCAGTTTTCTCATTGTTTCTTAAACGTTTTTCCAGCTTTATTAAATTGATTTTAAATTGAGATCGCAGTGATGACTCAGTAAATTCAAGCTCAACAGACCGGATTGCAGTCTTCTCTTTTTCAAGAGAAGTTTGCGTGTCGAGTATCCCGCTGAACTGAGTGATCTTTTCTCTCTTTTGTATTTTGTTTTTAATCTCAGATTTTCTGCAGTTTCTAACAACAATTATTTTCATGTGAATTTGAGTATGAGATTGCGATGATGATTCTTAGCTCCCTCTTCTCAATGCAAATTGAGGAAATCAGCTGGCAGAATCGAACCAATTATTTTACCGCCATCACTGAGTAATCTCTCGTATGTCTTTTTTTCTTTAAAAAATCCATGTTTTTGTAGATGATGAAGCAAATAACTATAATCCAACACTTGATCTGAGACTTTATTGTCGAATGATTGTCAGATGTTAATTAGCTTCTGAATCTACTGTTTTAATTCTTTTGATTGTTGATTTTTAATAAAATGGATGGTTTAATTCGTTTTGAATATAGATAGCTATGTGTCATCAAGTGATGAGAATTGGAAAATCTTAGGACACCTTCCAACACAGGCTTTCATAGCTGTGGATGAGAATAACAATTCCGGTCTGATGACGACACTGATATTTTTACAAGAAGTTGGCAATTTTTTCTTTTGCTGGTTTCGTCCACTACAAACAGATGCTTTTATGCGTAAAACAGATTCTGGGTCCTAACTTCAAATCTTCGTAGTAGTAAAAAATGCCACTCTTTGTTGGAATTATGAACCATGAACTAAGACTCAAGATCCTATCTTTGGACAGACGTTTACTCTTTACCGGATCGCTATTATGACTTAGAATTTCAATCTCAACAGATCGGCTCTATGAGAGTTTGTGTGTCGATCATCTTAGATCGAGCGAAACTCTAAACTGTTTAAAAGGGAAAAATGCTCTTAGCATCGTTTAGCTTTAATTCATCAAGCAAGTTTGACAATTATTTGAACAAAAATCTTAGGTTGCAATTTGGGGACAACAGGGCATGTATAATCGCTCGAAAAATAGGTGGTGCTCGCTCCTCTTGTGTTGTGTTTTCCTATTCGTAGAGCTGTATTGTAATGGCTCTTGGGCTTTTTTTGTGAGGCTCCTTCCTTTTCTTATGGGCCGCATCCTTGATATTAGAGGATTTCTTCGATGGGTTCTGTTGAGTTGTAATGTTGATGGACTTCTCTTTGCAGCTCCTATTTTTCATTTTGTTCCTATTCATTGATTATAAACAACCGTGTTCATTTGACAACATAAGTAAATAAGTTTTTTTTAGCCTTTTCTACAATCTTGAAATTCGATATTTTCACTGGAGGTACAGTCCATCTTTGATATCTTCAAAGACTTGGTACCTTTTGCTACTGATAGTAGTAGACCTTACCATGTACCAAACAAACTTGCTAGTGCTCGAAAGGAATTTGCGACCGTCGAAAAGCTAAAAGCTAAAGTCTTCTCTCAACGATTAGCAAATCGAATGCAATTTGGTTCAACTTGTTTGCTATGTCACTTCTGCAAGTTGTGAGGTAGACAGAATTAGTACAGTTCTGACTACTTTATATTTAAACCTTTATCCCTTTTGGATAAGTAATAGATATCTAAGCTTAAATTAAGATGTTTGATTAGTAAATGTAAGTTCTGGTATTAATTAGAGAAGTTTGGAGTTATGTTAACAAATTCTCAAAATGAAATCTGCTAAATTATATAATATTAGTCGAGTGGTGAGATATGTTAACTTTTAACTTAAATTTCAAGTTTAGAATGAAGAATGAAAAAATTATATTGAGAACCGCTTGACCATACTTAGATAAGATAAGTTTTTTTTTTTTCGTGGGAATAAGAGATCTCCTAATGAAACCGAAAATAATATATATGAACACTTTTTGCCACTGTTTTCTTTTCTTTCTTTCTTTAAGAAAAAAGGAAAAAGGATAAGATACACTCCTGTATTTGTATCATAGGTCAAGATAAACCACTACATTTGTAATTGAGTCAAATAAGTCACTGCATTTGTATCACATGTCAGGATAAGCCACTACATTTGTATCATATGTCAAGATAAGCCACTACATTTGTAATTGAGCCAAATAAGCCATTGCATTTATCCATTTGATCTATATTAACCACTCATCCCTTATACCTTGTTTGGATACATCATAAGACTATGATTACATAGTATTTTTTGTTTAAATGACATGGCATAAAAATCATGCTCAACATTCATTTTTGCAATAGAAAAATAAAACGTTGAATCAAAATATTCAAAAATAAAAAATCGAGCGAGATCAAAATAATATTCGTTTTTTTAGCGATAAAACATCGAGTAAGATCAAAATAATAAACCACTATTTTTGTGCACTCAATTTTTTTTATTTTTGAGATCCAACTTTTTATTTTTCAATTGTAAAAATGAGTGTTGGTCATGGTTTTTATGTCATGTCATTTAAAAAAGAATACCATGTAAGCATATTCTTATGATATATCCAAATAAGGTATAACTATTTTTAGGGATGAGTGGCTAATGTAGATCAAATTGACAAATGCAGTGGCTTATTTGACTCAATTACAAATGTGGTGGCTTATCCTAACATGTGATACAAATGCAGTGGCTTATTTGATTCAATTATAAATGTAGTGGCTTTTCTTAACCTATGATACAAATGTAGGGGTGTATTTTACCCTTTTTCCAAGAAAAAATGAAAAGAGAGAAAATGAGTAATTTAGCTATATGGAGAAATTAATAGATTATTGCACATGGATTGGGCCAAGAATCTATACTCGAGTGGATAAGTTGAAGTAGTGGAAATATGGTCCAATTTGAGAGTACTGTTGTATCCAACGTGAGATTAGGCAAAATCGTTGCATGTGGAGTTATGAATAGGCAAAATACCCCACACGGTTTTGGGCTGATAAAAATATCAACCCACTTCCTTAGAGCATAAGAGTGGAGTGGAGGGCCCAAGTTCTCCAACGACTAGGGTATAGTACCCAACTGTGCCCTAAGTTTAGGACATGCCCGAACTTATGCCCATCTTTCCTCCTAGTCCAACTAATGAGTTTATAACGAGTGTAGTGAAAATAAGTTACTTATATCATTGCTTACTGTCGCGTAACTAAGCAGTGAAAACATGGCACAAAAATTTACAAAGTAGAGAAAGGAAGGGTTATTTATTTGGTAGAAAATTTTCTTCTTTTTAAAAAAAAATTAGAAAATAGAAAATAGAAAAAGAAAAATAGAGATCGTGTTCGGGAGCCATTATTTTCTAATTTGGAAAGGAAAAATTATTTTTCTATTTTCTAAATTTGCACTTAGTATAAGAAAAGAGCAAAAGTGTCTATCAAAATTCGAAAACAAGTTTTTCTATTTAAGTGTTTTTTTCTCGTGAGACAAAAATAGCCTTAGGTTTAGTTTTATTACGATTTTGTCACTATACTAAAAAAAACACATTATGGTGATGGAATTGAAAATAAACTTATTTTTATGGAGTATAGAAAACATTTATTGAAAAGATTCTTTGTCGAATATCAATGCTTAGTAGTAAGTATTACATTTTTGAGGTTTTAGTTGGAAATGCAATTAGGTGGTATGAAAGTTTTCGCATACGTCTACATGTCTTCCGAAACCTATGTGATAAACTGAAAATGGAGGGTTTAATACATTATACTCCAAATGTTAGTGTGGAAGAAGGTGTGTCACTAGGGTTGAAGGATGCTCAACTTCGGTACCCGACGTACGACAAGGACCTCTACGCTCTTGTGCGCACGCTCGAGGTGTGGCAACATTACTTGATGCCGCGGGAATTCATTGTCTACACGGATCACCTTAGCTTGAAGTACCTCAAGGGGCAAGGCAAGCTGAACCGACGCCACGCGACGTGGATGGAGTTCATCGAGTCTTTTCCATATCATATCCAATACAAGCAAGGTAAGGACAATGTAGTAGCTGATGCGCTATCGCGAATCTTAGCGCTAAGTTGCTTGGGTTTGCACACATTATTGAATTATACCCTACTGATTCTGATTTCGGTGAGATATATAACACATGCATGACTAGGGCTGAATCTGAATTTTATAGACATGAGGGTTATCTATTTAAGCGCAAGCGCTTGTGTGTGCTTGTATGTTCATTAAAGGAATTATTTGTGCAAGAGTCACATAGTGGTGGTTTAATGGGTCACTTTGGTGTGACCAAAACTCTTGATATGCTTACGGATCGCTTTTACTGGCCCCATATGAAACTCGACGTGGTCCGCGTCATTGCTAGGTGTCTAGTGTGCCGAAAGACCAAATCTAAGGTGGCCAGTCACGGTGAATACATGCCCTTACCTGCACCTTCCCACCCTTGGACCAATCTATCCATGGATTTTGTTGTGAGTTTGCCTAAGTCTAGGCAAAGGAAGGATAGTATTTTTGTCGCAGTAGATAGATTTTCTAAGATGACATATTTCATTCAGTGTGCTATGATCGTCAGTCAAATACAATTTATAATGCCTGAAAATATGTGCACAATTGATAATGTGTACAGTGGTAGTCAGGGTCGAACACAGGGATTGGGAGAGACTGATTCAAGGTCTTGAATGGAAGCACAGATATGTAACAAACAGGGGGGTTTTACTTGACTAAACAGGTTAGCCAAGAGAGAGTTGGAGCTAACAATTCTAACTATGAAAGCAGTAATTGGGATCTCGAGTCGTCAGTTCGGGGTCCCGAAGGATAAAATTTAGCAATTCAGTGAGCAAAAATAGAATAATAAAGCAGAGAGACAAATAAACACAATAAGTCAAAAAAGAGAAATATCTTAGCAAAAGGTATTCTTAGGTTGCATTTGGGGGCCCGATCGTCATCAGCACAGAAATATTCTACTCATGCAATCATAGAAGTGACATGGGGACCAGATTCCTCGGTTATCCCCTACTTTTCTTTTTAAGAGAAACTACCCCCCGTTTCCACATATGAGGTAGTCTTGACAGCCCGTCATCTCTCCAGGCACGAATGCGGGAGAGCCATATTCAGGCTGCCCATGAAGATAAGAAAAAACACAGCTAGAGCTAAAGGTCCCTCGGTTTTTCAGGCTCGTGACCCCGCTCTAATCAACTACTCACCCTAGCTAGTCGAGACCACTTCAGCGCAGTTACTACTAGATAGATGCCTACTTGTTCCATGCAACTTTCCTTCCGTATTTATCACATGGATGACAGCAATCACTCAAAGAAATTATCAGTTGATCAAGCCTCTAATTGCCCCAAGTGAAAAAGTAATTAAAATGATAAGCAATTGAATATGGCAGCAAGAATATATTAAGCACGTTTATGCCTCGAATCTTAGCTACTCATGCTTGAGAGGAAACAAATAATAAATGTAGAGAGCATAATAAGTAAAGAAATAGATTGAAGGGAAGAAAACTTCATTACTAAAAGTCAGAGCAAGGCCCCAATTGTTTACCAAAACGTTTCAAGCCCGGCGGCTAAGGAGGAAAATGCTAACAAGAACTAGAGAGATGAACTAAGAGTTTTCTTACTAAGAAATATGCTAAGATGATGTGTTGATCTAAGATGTCCTAAACTACTCCTTGGATGCTCCTTTTAAGCTAGAACTCCAAGCACAAAATATCTCTTATCCTAACTAGGGACAAAATGCATTTAAAGAAAGCCTAGCACAAAGAAAACATGCTCCCTAAAGTATAAAGTTGGTGGCAGTCTGATTCCAGCTTTGTGCAGATCGGGAGCAGGCTTTGGCAGAATCAAGGGCTGACTTGGGCTGACGGGGATAAACTCTGGGAATTGTGCAGGACTCTCTGAAAAGTGTCGGAGGGGACACGTGGAGGCTTCGGTAAGAGGACACGTGGAAATGTCGTTCTTTACCCTTTGGGGTCTCGAATAGAGAATCCTCGTCGGGACCTTGAAGGCTATCTTGGTGTCGGGACCTTGACTTTGGTCTTGAAGCTCGAATCCGCACAAAATACTCCCGAAACGCGTGTTTTCGCATAAACTCCCTTTCTAGGCCTAGATCTGCAATAGTGATGAAAACAAGGGTATATTAGCAGAATCATGCCTTAAATCAACGAGATAATGGAGAAAAAATCATGCATAAAAACACTCTATCATGCTACTACTCATGATGTGACTGTTATTGCTGATTTTTTCTTTAAAGAAGTGGTACGTTTGCATGACATACCCTTGTCTATTGTCAGTGATAGGGATAGTAAGTTCTTGAGCCACTTTTGGCGCGTTTTGTGGAAGAGACTTGGTACAAAATTACTGTATTCTACATCCTACCATCCGCAAACCGACGGCCAAAATAGAAGTAGTGAATCGAACCTTAGGTTCCTTGTTATGCACATTGGTTCGTAAGCATGTGTCTACATGGGTAGAGTGTTTACCTTTTATTGAATTTGCTTACAACTGTTCGATTCATTCTACTACTCATTATTCGCCTTTCGAGCTTGTGTATGGTTTTAATCCTATGACACCTTTGGATTTGATCCCTTTGCCTGTAAGTGATGTTTCTAGCTTAGATGGAGCAAAGAAGGCAGATCTAGTGAAGAAGCTACACGAGAAGGCCAAGCACAACATAGAATGAATGAATGAGAAGTTGACGAACAAGAGAAATAAAGGAAGGAAAACGGTTTCCTTCAATGTTGGTGATTGGGTGTGGCTATACTTACGCCAGGAAAGGTTTCCAACCCAACGCCGTGGCAAGATGTCTGACAGAGGTGACGGTCCATTTCAGATCGTGGAGAAGATCAACAACAACGCCTACAAACTTGATTTGCCCCGTGAGTATGGTTCCGTGAGTGTCACTTTCAACGTTTCTGACTTAACGTTGTTTGATGTAGGTGATAATGCTGATACGGCTGATGCTGGTACGGATTCGAGGGCGAATCCTTTCCAATGGGGAGGGAATGATACGAATCTAGGAGTACCTTTGCCACCTGCGGGACCAATGACTCGAGCGAGGAGCAAGCGAGACTGTCTCAGCTTATCTACAAGGAGCTACAGTGCGAGACGCTCATCGACGAAGTTGTTCTACGCGAGAAGAGCTCGCGTCTAGTGATGCTACTCATGGTTAAGGCTGGAGATGACGTGATCACGCCAACCCTAGGCGTGATCACGCCCGAAATAGCAGCTAGCGCGACGTGAAGATTGGTGATCACGTGATCACGCCATCCCTAGGCGTGATCACGCTAACGAGTTGCAACTTTGCAAAAAGAAGGAAACTTCAAAACCTTCTATTTTTAATTAGCTGCTTTATTAATTAATTAAATTAGTTTGGATTTATTTTAATTAATTAATTAGAAGTTCTATTAAGGAAAGGATTCCTATTGTAAGGATTTAGGGTTTCTCCTATTTAAAGGAGTCACATTTTTCATTATTATTTTACGTTATCTTTGAAATAAAAATACAGAGAGTTTTCTCAATTGTTCTTCGCGAACCTTGTCCCTCATTGAGTCCGGACACTCGATTAGGATAGCAAGTAAAACTCGAAAGTCCATTCCATTAGTTCGTTTACTCTAGGTTGGTTCTCATAGGTTGAGTTCAGGGTTAGAGATCTGAATTTAGAACCTCACTTGATTCGTTAAGGCTGGTTAACACAGGTTGTTAACATGGTCAAACACTCAAGTCGAGTTATCTATCTTCCGCAACGAAATTCAAGCCTAGAACTAGGTCAGAATACGTGATACGAACCTCGGGCAATCCAGGATCATATCAATTATGTTGTTAATGCTAGTTATCAAAATGTTCCTAATTTTTAGCGTCTTACCGTGGTGAAAAGTATCATTTTGAATAATTTCCGTGGACGAGGGAGAATTGCAAATAAGCATGCATTGTTCAATTATCGACATTCATCATTGAGAAATATTATTGAAAGAGCTTTCGGTGTTGAAAGCTAGATTCCTTATTTTGAAAGTTATTCCAAACTACCCTCTACGACGACAAAAGTTGATACCTTGTTGTGCTCTCCACAATTTTATTTGAATGGAGAAGAGGATTGTTTACATAATATGGAGAAGAGGGTTGTTTACACAATATGAAGAAGAGGGTTTGAGGAATTTAGAAGAGCAAGGAGGTGTGACATAGTAAGGTCTATAAGTAGATATGTCAAAGCAACAACAAATGAATAATATTGTTAGAAAAATTATAGCGGATCAATTGTGGACTAATTATAATAGTAATTCAAGGAGGAATTAAAAATTAGATTAGTTTTTTTTTCTTTTTTAGTGGTTTATGGAATTTATGTGATAAATATTATTTTGAAGACAATTAGACTATTTATATTATATTAGTAGTATATTTAACTTTGAGACGAGTTTGATAATATGAATGATGTGAAAGGATGACATAGAAAAGATACATTCATTCAGACAAAAAAAAAACTGTATTTATTAAATGAAATGATAACACAATTTTTCAAATTTTCTAATATGAAAATTGAAAACTTTTGTAATGAAATGAACACATTCTCTAGTTTTTAAATATTCTTCAGTTTTTTAATAAAAATAAAAGAAAATTTTAGTTGGCTGAACAATTTCAACATTCATTTGCTATGGTCTATTATTGGATAAAAACAACCATACAAACTCTAAAATCTTTAGGAACTCTTTTGATCAAACTAATTTATAAAAAAACTATACAATTCGAGCAAGTTAAAAATAGTATCCATATTTTGAGATACGATCTTACTTTCAACTTGTGAAGGCCTAAAGATGTCTGCAATATTTGCGTAGCTGCAATGGATGTTTCCATTCATACAATTCACAAGAAAATTACATGCTTCGAAAAATAAGATCGTGCGATTAAATGGATGTTCAAGTGTGTAAGATAAAAAATTGAATGCTAAGATCCACGTGTAAGGCATGAGATTATTCCAGAACAATAATATACCGTCCGAAATTTTCCTAATATTGTAAAATATAATATCAAAACATGTCGATATACCAACACAAACTTTAGCGAAAATTCAGTTTAATTAACTCGCAACCCAAAATCTTTGAGTCAATAAAATTCAAACCACAATAATAAGTTAAATTTGTATCCTTACAAAATACATTAGTAAATGATATTGATATGTCAAACTCAAATAAAAAAGGGGGAAATGGTAGTGGGATTATGGTCATCACCATGATAGTGTGCTAGGCCATGTATATTCTTGTCGACATGAACTAAAATGTTCCTATACATATAATTCAACTCTGCTGTTCTTTTCTTAGCAAATTTAATTAATCCTATACGGTAGGGCAGAGAATTAGATCCGACATGTAAGTTTATCGGTCCGAGTTTAAAGTGATCGGTACTCAATATAGTAATTGAATTATCATATAGTTTTGAAAAAGAAGAAAAAGATATTTTTTTCATCGGAGGAATTCCCACTAAGATGTTGAAAATAACAAGTTCTTTGTGTCTTAGATCACATCATTTTCATGGGAGGAAATTACATCCTTTTCTTTTTAACAAGATTATTTATTTGCCTTGAAAAAGGATTAGATGTAGTCCAGTACAAGAACGTGGAAGTCAAAGATTATTATTTAAAGTCTGGATTATAATTATCCTTCAGCTGATTATTTGATTAAAATTAATCGAATTGGTCCACTGAGGATATTAATACACTTGCTACTAATAAGTAATTTCTTCCGTCCTTTTTAGTTGTCGTTTTTTAAAAAATGGTTATCCTTATTTAATTGTCGTATTTTAATTTTCAAAATCATTTTTTATAATCATTGACAAAATTAACCCTAAATAATTTTAAATTAACTATTTTTTGAATTAAAATTAAAGAAAATTAGTTGATAATTAATAAAAATAGTTTAGTTAAAAATTATACAATAATTATAATCTAATAATTATCGTAAGAAATAAAAAATAACAATTAAAAAGGAAAAAAGGAGTAGCTTTTTATATTTATGGAATGAGAATGAGAAACCATAGCTGTAGGTAGTCGAAGATTATTATTGTAGCCACTAACTCATAAAGGAGGAAAAGACCTTTTCCCCGCAACTGCCCAACTATATAAGCATTATCATCATGCGTAGAAAAAACAAAAATAAAATGTGCAAATTAGGAAAACATCGAAATAGGTTGCTCTTTAGTTACTCCCTGCCACTCGTCCTCAGTAGCTTCGCAGGCCGGTTTAAATTAATAAGTTAAAATATCTACCACTTAAGTATCATTTTTGGGAATAAGTTTTGTAGTGATCCATAAATAAAAAAATGCTTCCTTTAATATGGTTTATTCGACCACGCTCGACCCCGTAAAGATGAGAACAAAAAATTAATTCTTAATTAGGAGTGATAATCTTATGTTAATAACAAAGAATTAGACTTTAAAAAGATTGGAACTAGAATGATTATTGGGAAATGGTCTCTTCTTTTTGGTAGAACCAATATAATCTCTTCAATTTTACTCATTTACATCTTTGGAACTTCATCACATGATTCATTGTTATGCTATGCTATGATATGCCTACAAATAGGGAATATAGGTTGTTGAGTCACCGGAGCCTTCTCTAAATGTTCATGACAATGTTATTGTTAAGAAACTTTCCTCTTTTTCTTATAAAAAAAATTCTAGTAAATTTGTTGTTCCGAATGATAAATTGGTGACACACATATCTTAAATTGCTTCAGTTTAACATTCTCGATCAGGAAAAAAACGATTGAACTAAAACAATTAGGTCGAATAGAAGAAGAAAAATTCTAATATTATATTTATTTCCACTCACGACAAATGAGTTCGAGATTCAATAATAGGTTGATAACTATGATTGAAGCAAGCAATTAATTGTGGACGTCATACTTTAGTCGACGAAAGCGGTGGTGCGAGAAGTGGGGAGGATTTTTAGTGCAAATTCACTAAACCTATCCAAACAAAAATAATGTAAATAGTACTACAACACATCACGGGTGGGTAACACTCACTTGTATGACTTGTCCCTTGTCACCATCAAAAATCCACTATAAATACCAAAGCTTTTCTTCCATGATTATCAAAAATTTCAATCACCGTTTACAACAAAAAAAACCCAAAAGAAAGATGCAACCAAAGTTTTTGAATTTCACTCTCCTCCTTCTCTGCTTGATCGTCGGAGCGGCAACTTATGCTCACGGTCGCAACTCTGGTGCTGCTTTTGTCAAAAAGGAAGCCACTCCTGAAATGAATTCACAGCCTAACGGGCAAACCGGTTCAGGCCACGGGCCCAACGGAGACTACAGTTGGGGTTGGGGTTCAACCCCAAACAGCGGTTGGGGTTACGGTTCAGGCCGGTCTCGTAACGGATTTGGTAGGGGTTATGGGTATGGGTATGGTAGTGGAAGTGGGTCGGGATCCGGATCCGGATATGGGTATGGGAGTGGTGGGGCTCACGGTGGCGGGTATGGAAGTGGGTCAGGGAGTTCTGGTGGTGGTGGCAGCGGCGGTGGCTATGGTGGGTCGTCTGGAAGCCGCACAGCAACCGACGCTAAGGGGAAACAGAATCATGGGTGATAGAAGTTGGTTTGGATAAAGTATGTTAGTTAATTACCATGTTTAATTTGGACCGTCTTGTAATGTTTGGTTGTGTGCTACCCTATCTATGCTGTGAAGCACTAGCTAGTAGTCTATATAGTGTGTTACTCTGTTTTGTTTTATCATTATCATAATAACCTATGCTAGTCAATTTCAGTGTCATCTCTGATTATTATGACTAAATATGTCAAAATGTTTGTTATATCTCTCTCGTCTTTTTCTTCTTAGCAATTATTCCTTCCCATGAAACCCAAAACTTTTGTAAATTAAGTAATTTACGAGTCTAATATCAATTAGTTTTTCTATAAATCTATAGTTTTAGGAGGATGAGATAGAATTTTAGAGAATTTAAAAGGTATCTATTTGTTTATTTAGATTTGATAGTCGAGTTCATGTACTAAAGGTGTATTTAGAATTAATTTTTACTTTTTTTTCAGTTCAAATTTGATAGTAACTGTATCAAATTAAGACGAAAACGGATCATGGATTCAAATTATTAAGGAAATTTAAATATATGGGTAAAAAATTCATTAAATCGGGTCAAAAATTGTGTTCATTCAATTAATTATTGACTGCGCTACCTCTACTTATTCGGACAACATATAACTGAATGCCGTTTTTTTAATTTGTTTAAGTCTTGCAATCAACAATATGTCACCGGTCACTACTACTAAGGATCTTCCCTCTAGATAGGTCGTTTATGGTAGGGGTGAATATTTGAATAGTTCGTTCGAAATTCGATAAGTTCGGATCTAATTTTATCAACGCTAATTTGAATTCTTCGAATATGAATCTAATTCGATTGTAATCTGACTATTTCAAATCGAAACGGTCGAATTTTTCGAATAAATTCGAACTTTTTAAATACTTTTAAATTAATTTTTTATTTTAAAAAAAGACAAATTTTATTAATTTTAAACTTATTTTTAAATCCTTAGTTGCTCTCTCCTTGTGTAACCTAACAAGGCATTTAAACAGTATTACAACCTAATAAGTGAAGTAAATTGCAAGAAAAAAAAGAAAAAGAAAAGGAAAAAAATGAAGTAAAATTAAGAGATAAAAATTTAAATTTCAAATTCATTCAGATATTTCATATTTTCGGATAATTTTAAATCAGATTCCGAAATTTTATCAATCCTCTACTCTCTATCCGAAGTTTCTCCAGACACAGTTCGGATCGGATCGGGTAACAAGGCATTCAAACAATATTACAACCTAATAAGTGAAGTAAATTGCAAGAAAAAGAAAAGGAAGAAAATGAAGTAAAATTAAGAGGTAAAAACTTAAATTTCAAATTCATTCAGATATTTTATATTTTCGGATAATTTCGAATCAGATTCCAAAATTTATCAAACCCTCTACTTTCTATCTGAAGTTCCGTCAGACACAGTTCGGATCGGATCGAGTAACAAGGCGGGTAACAAGGCATTCAAACATTATTACAACCTAATGAGTGAAGTAAATAGAAATAAAAAAAGAAAGAAAATGAAGTAAAATGAAGAGATAAAAACTTAAATTTCAAATTCATTCAGATATTTCATATTTTCGGATAATTTCAAATCAGATTCCGAAATTTATCAAATCCTCTACTCTCTATCCGAAGTTCTGTCAGACATAGTTCGGATCGGATCGGGTAACAAGGCATTCAAACAGTATTACAACCTAATAAGTGAAGTAAATTGCAAGAAAAAGAAAAGGAAGAAAATGAAGTAAAATTAAGAGATAAAACTTAAATTCCAAATTCATTTAGATATTTCATATTTTCGGATAATTTTGAATCAGATTCTGAAATTTATCAAATCCTCTACTTTCTATCCAAAGTTTCGTCAGACACAGTTCAGATTGGATCGGGTAACAAGGCATTCAAACATTATTACAACCTAATGAGTGAAGTAAATAGAAATAAAAAAAGAAAGAAAATGAAGTAAAATGAAGAGATAAAAACTTAAATTTCAAATTCATTCAGATATTTCATATTTTCGGATAATTTCGAATCAGATTCTGAAATTTATCAAATCCTCTACTCTCTATCCGAAGTTCCGTCAGACACAGTTCGGATCGGATTGGGTAACAAGGCATTCAAACAGTATTACAACCTAATAAGTGAAGTAAATTGAAAGAAAAAGAAAAGGAAGAAAATGAAGTAAAATTAAGAGATAAAACTTAAATTCCAAATTCATTTAGATATTTCATATTTTCGGATAATTTCGAATCAGATTCCGAAATTTATCAAATCCTCTACTTTCTATCCGAAGTTCCGTCAGACACAGTTTGGATCGGATCGAGTAACAAGGCGGGTAACAAGGCATTCAAACATTATTACAACCTAATGAGTGAAGTAAATAGAAATAAAAAAAGAAAGAAAATGAAGTAAAATGAAGAGATAAAAACTTAAATTTCAAATTCATTCAGATATTTCATATTTTTGGATAATTTCGAATCAGATTCCGAAATTTATCAAATCCTCTACTCTCTATCCGAAGTTCCGTCAGACACAATTGGGATCGGATCGGATCGGGTAACAAGGCATTCAAACAGTATTACAACCTAATAAGTGAAGTAAATTGCAAGAAAAAGAAAAGGAAGAAAATGAAGTAAAATTAAGAGATAAAACTTAAATTTCAAATTCATTTAGATATTTCATATTTTTGGATAATTTCGAATCAGATTCCGAAATTTATCAAATCCTCTACTTTCTATCCGAAGTTTCGTCAGACACAGTTCGGATCGGATCGGGTAACAAGACATTCAAACATTATTACAACCTAATGAGTGAAGTAAATAGAAATAAAAAAAGAAAGAAAATGAAGTAAAATGAAGAGATAAAAACTTAAATTTCAAATTCATTCAGATATTTCATATTTTCGGATAATTTCGAATCAGATTCCGAAATTTATCAATCCTCTACTCTCTATCCGAAGTTCCGTCAGACATAGTTCAGATCGGATCGGGTAACAAGGCATTCAAACAGTATTACAACCTAATAAGTGAAGGAAATTGCAAGAAAAAGAAAAGGAAGAAAATGAAGTAAAATTAAGAGTGATAAGATTCGACCTTCGAGATGATCGGGACGATGTCTACTGTTGGTCGGAGGCGCTGTAGATGACGTCGAATCCACCTGCAAAGCGCCAGAGGGGGGCTCCGGCGTAGACACTCCGATGCTTAAGTTAGTAAGCGGTTCAAAAATAGCAGAGGGTCAAGTAGGCGTTTTTTTTGGCTTACTTGATGTTTTAAAATGAGAGGATATTTATACGCCGATGGGGGCGATATCCGGGGAGAGCGCGATATCCAGGGGAGATACCGCTCTGGATGACGTCATGGGCGATACCTGGGAATGACGTCATGGGCGATACCTGAGGTGATGTCATGGGCGATGCCTCTGAGGAGGGTGCTGGGGGCGATACCCGTGATGATGTCGGGGGTGATAACTCCATGGGTCCCCTGGGATGGGATGATGCCGTGCGTCCAGAGACGCGTGAGTCCTCCCCCCCGCTGATGTCGACCATCCCAGAAAATACCTCACGGTCTAGTAGCGATAGCTTAGATGTCCGATAGGCTTATAGGATTCCGCCCTCGGCAGGGGTCATAATTACAACAATGTCCTTGGGATTGTCTTGATTGTTATCATAAGCCCAACTGAAAATGAGCCCGGGTGTTTACCAAGGGCTGTCATTCCCTGTCCATGTCGGGTATCTTAGGTGAGGGTCCTTTCCTCCTTATGGCGATATATTTACGGAATCTCCGAGCTTCTTTGTCTCTTTCGATATCAGCGAGAGACGCCGCTAACTCGTCCAGAACCATTAGGATGTCATCTTCGCCTAGCGGTATTAACAGGTCTGGGCCATCAATAGTGCTTAGAAGGTTGCAAACTCGTCCGTGCCGTAGGAGAGTTATTGATGTTGACGGACTACTGTTGACGTTGCCGCGGACTGCGACCAGGTTCATACCGTTAGGTTAGGTTCGCATACATTCCGGGTCCATCGGCATGTCGGGCGAACTGCAAACACGTAGAGGAGGTAGGCATTCTATGGAGATATTAGTAAACTTTATACTTACAGAGATTTTGAGAACATGCGGGTTCTTTCTTTCCTTTCTGCTCATGGAGTCAGCAATATTGACGCGGTTTTACGCCATCGGCTGCCTACGATTTGTGAGGCTTTATACCACCAGATACCCGCGATATCGGCGAGGCTTTACACTTCCAGGAGCTACCTGCGATATCGACGCGGCCTTACACTGTGGACACCTACAATCATACGGCTTTTAAGTCATGGCTACCCGTAATATCGCGCTCCTTCGCGTTTTCCAGGATTCTAGCTCGTACTCCTCTCGAGTACCTTTATCATTAGCAGCATACTGATGTCGATCCTCGTTTCCGCATCAGGTCCATCGGTCTTTGATTTGATAACGGGGCGGCTCGTCTTTTGAGGACCTCTTTTTTCCAAAGGCCCATTTCTCGGAGCCTATAAATCTGAGAACTTTCTTCACTCAAGTTCATCTTATCTTTTTTCTCTCACAATCCACATCATGGATCATTTGACCAAAAAATTTCTCCTTTCCAAAGGCCATACTCTCAAGAACCTCAATGATGGTGACGTCGGGTTCCTGGAGAACATGCTGATCAAGATCTCCGAGGACATCTTGGAGTTGCAAGGGATGCTGACCCCACTCCATTCCAGGCTGGGAGCTACATCTCTGGAGGATTTCAGTCCTTTAGAGAGTGTTTCGAAGCTGGCCACCTCCATCGCTCGGATTCAAGTGGTGATCGCCATGCTGCAGCAGCGCAAGGACATGCTGGGGTGCTGCTTGAAGGGGATGAGGGTCACCTCTGCTGACCTCACTCTAGTCATGGACTCCCTGAGAGATATTCCCGACATACCCGAGGATGCTAGTTCTGACGCCTGAAGGCGGAGGCTCCCTTTGAGCCTTTTTTCTCTTTCCCCCCCTTTTTTTTAATATTTACGCAGCTGTACTTTCCGACCGTTAGGCCATAATAAATAAACTGTTTTTATTATGCCTTTTATAACTGTTCTTCCTTTTCGATGTGTCCTTTGTCCTTTTCCGATTGGAGGCATCCTCAGTCCAACTGAAAACGAGTTAGTCGTTGGGCGGCCTTTTCACGACGATTTCCTCCCTAACCGTTCTGCATTAATTTTGCGCCGCTGTTTCAGTGTCAACTGATTGGGTAAAGTTTCGGTTTTCCTCGATCTGTGGAGATTTCGATAGGCTTGACTGCAAATCTAGATTTGCACTACAGGTTGTACGCGTGTCAGTTCTCACGAGTCGCGCCGGATGATCAAAAACTTCTCCCCATTTTTTGGCTATTTAATGGGATCCCACTCCATTTTTCCATCCATCTTCTTGCTTATTTTTCCTCTTGACAGGTTGCCTGTAAGCTCATGGCCGATTCTTATTTTTTGGACACTGCTGTGCTGGATTCTCCGCCAACTCCTCCGACCTCGCCAGATTCAGACAATCCTCCTCCGTCGCCTCCATGGAGGCCGTTCGTCCGCCGACGAGGTCGCAAGAGGCTGAGAAAAAATGCCTTAAAGGTGTCTGAAATGCTTTCCAATTCTTCCACCCCTTCTGTTCAAAGGGGGAATGAACCATCTCTTCTTCCTCACGATTCGCCACAAATGGCTCTTCCTGCCAGCGTGGACGTGGAAGCGGTGACGTCATCCATTGAGGAGGAGTCCAGCCGATCAACGATACGCATAGGAAAGAGGGTTGATGAGCCTTTTCCTCCCGTTAGTAGGGAGCTATCGTTCTCAGATGACGATGTAGTTTATTGTTATGGTATCTCTTGGTCTGAGGGTGATTAGTTTAGCGGGTCTTGCCTCTTTGTAGATGTCGTATGGTTTTTTAAAAATGAATAAAATAACGCTTCATTTTCCTTTTGTCCTCCTATCGCCTTCCCGTGTCATTTCTTTAAACATTAAGGGTTGCCGCGGAGGGATATCTGTTGCTGGGTGCAACCGTCTTTCGGTTCCTTTGTCAGTAACTGTCTTCTCCCAAAGACATAAATGACTGTCCACGCGTCGCTTTCTGCTCCGCACGTGTTTCACTTTTACAGGCTGTCTCTTCTTCAAGTTTGACCTTTATAAGGGAACCGCTATTCTCTTTTATTACTTTTGCCAATATTTCGAGTTTTTTCACACTTTCTCTTTCTCCTGTGCTTCTTTCTGCTCAAGAGAAGTTCCTGCAACTGCTCGCCGGTGCCGACGGCCTGTTTACTGGCTTTTTCGTTCCAGGTATTCTGTTCCTCTCTCGTCGTAGCTTTATTTTTCCGGTCCCTTATGTCTCATATTAAAGCCTCTGCGAGTGCCGAAAATCCCATAGATCTCGAGGCTAGAAGAGCTCGTAGTATTTTTGATTGTAATGAAGTTTTGAGGGCAGAATTAGAGGAGAACGGTATCACCTTCCCCTTGGGCTGCCGCCCTTATATATATCTCTACGAAGGATGTTCGACTTCATGATGCCATGTGGGGAACGTTCCGACTGGTTTATTTCAAGATGTTCCTCTACGGATTTTATCTCCCAATCCATACTTCTCTGATGAAGCTGCTAAATCACTACGATCTTAATCCCGTACAAATAACTCCGCCTTCCTGGTGTGGGATTTATTCGGGCATGCGAGATGAAGCATATTTTCACTCCATCCCTTGATCTGTTTCGCATATTTTTCAGCTTGAGCTGTCGCGACTGCTTGGTGGATATCACCTCGAGATGGAATGACGCTATCGTACAATTTTTCTGGCAGAACTTTCAAGGTTTTGAGGACAACGTGGTCAACTGGAAAAATGACTTCTTCACCCTTCGCCTGTCGTCCCGCTGGTGGCGCGGGGGTTTTAACCGAGAGATTACCAGCGCCGCTTGGAAAAAACCAGAAGTGCTGTCTAGCGTTGATGTGTCCCATGTTACCGCCCTATTAGAAATAGAAGGGTCTTTCCGCATTCGGGAATTTGCTCGGTTCAGGCCCTTGAAAGAGTGTGTCGTTGGTGAGTTTTTCTTTTGCCATGTTATCGCTTTAATTTGCTTGCTGCATTAACATGCTTCGCTGGCAGGTAGCACTGGGGGTCGTTCCTTCAGGGGGAATAACACTCCTCTAAATGTGGTGCCGCTTCAGACGTTACCTCCTTCTCCACCGCCTGAAAGTTCCAGTCGTCCGATAATTCCGCATAGGGGAAGGAGAGTTAAGACCGTCGCGACACGCAGTGCTTCCACTCGATCTTCTCGCTTTCTTGAGAATTGGTTGCCGCCTCAGGGTAAGGGAGTGACTCCGAGTCGTTCTGCTTCTAGAATAGTTGACAGCGATAGCGAGAGTATGGATGCCGGTTCCGAACTACGTCACGCTACCCTTGCCCAACGAGTGAAGCTTAGGGCTAGAAAAAACGATTCCGCGGCGGAGTCAACCGAGGACGATAGCGAAGAGATGGCTGTCGAGACGGAGCGTCTCCGAAAAAAAATCCGGAAAGAGAAAACTGGACCACCGATTCCTCCCTTGAGGGAAGTTAACGCAGTTCCTACTACGGAGGTTGACACTTCTCATGCCGCGAGTACCTCGCAAGTAGTGGAGGTTGTCAAGGTGTCTTCTGCCATTCCTTCCAAAGCTAATGAGGTTTCAGCGGCGGTGGATTCACCCTTGCCGCCTGGTGGCCCTGGTTCTCCGATCTCTTCCTGTATTCCGGATGTGACCGTGCCACTTTCGAATCCAAGTGTTCCTCCTGAACCTTCCCCGAGGAAACCTCAGCCCTTATTCCTTTCTTTAATTTCGGGCATTGGTAATTCCGCAAAAAGTTGTTCTCCTCCCTATATCGCCAATCTTTACCCTCAAAGTCCTCAAGGAAATGTCACATACCAGCTGGATCTGTCATCTTTTGGGACTAATGGGCTTCGCGCTTTAGGGATATCGGATCCGCTATCGCGAGACGAGCCAGTAGGTTCTATAGTGGGCCAGATGTTCAGTTCTTCGAAGGACAAGGAAGAGTTCCTGCGACATCCCCCTGAATTTCAGCACTCACGCCTTCTGAATGACATGTTGGCCAGCTTCCGCGAGCTACACTATTTTCTCGAGGATCAGAGCGACAAAGTTCGGCGTTCTCCCGGTTCGAAAGAACAACTAGACGCCGCTTTGGCGAAGGTAACAGAGCTGTCAAAGCTTCAAGATCGAACCCGGGCAGAGTTGACTGAGTGTCGTGCCGAGCTCACACGAGAAAAGTCAAAAGGAAAGGCTAAGATAGAACTGCTGGAGGCAGAATTGGTGGCGACTGACAAAAGAAACTCTTTCCTCCATGAAGAGATATCATCCCGTGACACGAATTTGGCCAAGGTACCCTCGAAGATAGCCGGGTGGAAAGACAAGATCCTGGAAGTCTGTATCGCCGGATTTACGGATCTCTATCGCCAGGGAATTGTTGACCCGTCTAAGTTGGCTGATTACGCCTCCAAGAAGATAAAGGATTTAAGCGAAAGCGAGGGAGATCTTCTTTCTTTCAGAGAGGAGTAGGGGAAGGGTGGCTGCAATATCCGTGCCGACCAATGAATGGTCAAGGCTGACCCTTTAGAGGATTTTCCTCTTTATTTGCTTTTTCTGTCTTATAATAACACCTTATCGCGCAACGATATCTGTACTTTATTTGATATAATAACTAATCTTTATTTCACTTTCCTGCGTTATCTCCATTGTTGCAATATCGCTCTTGTCTTATTCCAGAAAATCATTTCTGCTTTTCAGTGCATTTAATGCTCACGATCCCCTTATTAATGTGAGAGGAAAGTTGTGATAGCACAGACACACGTGTCCATTTTTTACGATGCCACGGGCTAGCGTGCTCTAGAATTTTAGCAAAATCGAAGCTCTGTCGCGCTTCTCTAGGATTGTACTCATTGCTTGAGTCTGTTCCTTGTGACGTTCTCACGCAACGACTGCAGCGTCCATCGTTTCCTTTGACCACTAGGGTTATAAAAACCAACACTTATTTCTTTTTCTTACTTTTATCATCCTGCTTTCTTCATACTCTCTCTAGCCGTCTTGTTTTCTTTCCACTATTCAAGGCTCTCGAAGTGCTTTTTCTCTAAAGGTATTTCCTATTTTCTTCCATCGTCTTCTTCGTCTTTACTTTTTATTTTCTGCCATGGCCAAGACTCGCCGCCCTGAGTCGAAGTCTGCCGATGAGAAAAAGATGGATATTACGGTTAGTAGTATCACCTCTAAAATCGCTCTCAATGAGCATTTAGCCGCACATAATGCTGTTATCCCTGACGGTTATAAGGCCATCGTTGCCCCTGAGTCGATACGCTTGAACAACATTTTGACAGGCAAGCGTAGGGTTCTGTACACACAAATATTCCGTTATGGCTTCCGGCTTCCCATCGACCCTTTCATAAAACAATTGCTTGTTGCCTGCGATTTGAATCCCGTCCAATTAGCCCCAAATGCATATTGCTGTGTTTGTGCCTTTCTGGAACTTTGTAAATATAAGGAGATTACTTCCCCTTCTCTTTTGTTGCTTAAGTCGGTTTTTAAGCTGATGAAGTGTCGGGGTGTGATAACGATATCGCCCCGATACGATGATGATTCCCTCAAGTCTTTTACTTGGAAACTCCTCCACATCGAGTCTTCCGTCGAGGCTTGGAAAAAGGAGTTCTTTGTGATAAATCTTCCTGAAGCTCCTGGTTCCTGGTGGCGATCTGGGTTTAACCAAGACGTCAAGGATAACGTCTGGGGTCGGCGGAGAGCCTTCCTCAACGGGAACAAGGCTGGTTAGACAAATTGCTTCAACTGGAAATCAGCGTTCACATCCATTATCTAGCATGCGGGGCTGATATCAAGGACTGCGTTAGACGTGAGTGTCGTATCGCTTCCTTCCTTATTACCGCTGATACTAATGCTAACATTATTTTGTGATCATGCAGCGACGGATCCCAATTACAAGCCTGAAAGCGTTAGGAGACGACTGAAAAGGGCCCAGGAGAGAGCAGAAAAAGAGAGGGCCGCCTCCGCGGGAGCTACTGATAACCCAACTGTACTACCTGCTGCCTCCGTGAGCCTTGCTCAAGTATCCTCTTCCTCAGCTGGTGAGGGAAATACCGACATCCCTTCAGGTATCCCCATCGTGACCGTCGCTGCCCCTCCTACTCAGTCATCTTCTTCTAAAGTCCCTAAGGCCCTTGCCAAAGGAAAAGAAGAAGAAAATAACGAGAAGTGTTGCCGCTCTCACTCCTTCTACGGACGCGGAAGCTTCTTCGGAAGCGCCTCCTCTTAATACTGCTGTTGTGAGTGTGCTTTTTGGCCGCGATATGCTGTATATTGATGTCCGTCGTTATTTCATCCATTTCTCTTATCTGCGTCTTATACCGGGTTCTTTGCAGGATACTGTTGTTGTTTCCACTTCCGCATCTCCCATAGGCGATATGGACATGGGCTATGTGCTGGGTGGTTCCAAGAAGAGACCTCGGCCGGAGGGTGAGGGTGGAAACTTATCCTCTACCATCGCTGCGACGGAAGTGCAACCTTACAGCGCCTTCGTTTCTTCGGACATTCGCCAGAATCACCCCTCTGAGTTCATGGCAAACATGGGTACGGCTGAGTCTTTCGGGGCTTCGCCCAATTCCTTTGGTGGGCCTGTTCACTCATATGGTCCTAACTTGGACTATCAAGAGGGTTTATAGGACTTTTCGGGTTACCATCCCCACGGTTCCTATATCGTCCAAGGGGGCCCTTCTACATAGGTTCACCCCCCATTCCCCTGGCGTTTGTCCCTTCGAGCATTCCCTTGTCGCAGCGTTCTGGCGAAGGGGCCATCGCCTTCAATTTTGTTGCGGATCTAAGTCCAATAGGCGAGTCCGGCACTGTGACTCACCAAGTTGGCTTGTATAACTTTCGTAATACAGGCTTAGCGGCTATTGGGGGCGATGGCTCGAACGAGGTTTCCGCTTTATTGGCTGCCCAGATATTATCGTCCGCGGCCGATCGGGAAGCTTTCCTCTCTAAGGTTGATGATGATAAGGCGAATTCGCTGCGCTCTAGCCTCTTCACCAATTTTCTGAAGTTCCATTACTGGACAGAGCACGCACAGCGTCAGGCTACTTCTCTTACCGCCTCCCTGTCTGAACTTTCACGAGAGCGAAATGAGAAGAAGAAGTTGCTGGAGGAACGCACTCAATTATTGCTCACCCAGCAGGAGCTGAAAGGGCAAACGTCCACTCTTGACGCGGCCTTGACAGCGGAAAGAGCCAAGAATGCGGTTCTGGAGGAAGAGAAGTCAGCCTTGGCAAGGGAGAAAGCTGCCTTGGAGGAAAGGAAAACTGCTCTAGAAAAGGAGTCAGCCGATAAGTGCTTGTGGCATGTCGAGCGGACTGCCACTATCTTGGTTAATTGCTTCGAAGAGGTCCATGGAGTGGATGCGTATAAAGGTGAGGAGGTCACGAGAGCTTTCAAACAGAAGTCTACCGACCTCAATGAAGCGGGTTTTTGCCAAGCTAAGGCAGAGGGTTGGAAACGGAGGAACCCCGAGGGCTGACGCATCCTATCGCTTCTCCGCCTCTTCCGTAGCTATTGGGAGTTGCCAGGCTTTTTTGTTTTTGCCTCCGTGGTGTTATTGTTTTGGCCTTAAAACTTATGAGCCTTCAAAGGCATTTTCATATGTTCAAACAATTTATATCCTTATCGCTGTCTTTCCTTTCCTTTAGTTTTCTCCTTTTAAAACTCCCTTGGCGCCATTGTCGCCTCGATAACATAATGTGTTTACTTCCTCGAGCAGGCTCCCAGTGTTTCATCAACAGAAATCACTAAGGTCAGTATCGGGTTGGTTTTCCCGGCGAGCCTCATAATATCGCCACTTATGCGATCGTCAATCTTTTCGCTGCTTGAAAAGTATTCTGCACATTTTTAATTGTAAACCATTAGTAGCATAACGGGTTACAAGAGACAGTAATTACCCGTAGGAGCCTTTCCGCTGCCGTCATAGGGCGTTAGTACGAAAACTGCGTAAATCGCTTTTTCTATTAGCTCTGTACTTCGCTAGGGATTACACATCTAGCTACTAGCTGGGATTTCGCGATTCTTTGCGTTTCCATTTTTCCACGATCGGCCTAGAAAGTGCCCCACCTTAGTGAACCGTCGGATCAGGACAGACCGTCACAAGGATAAGACTTTTCACCTTCAGGCGTTGTCCTCGCGTCTAGATTCATACCCTCACTTGATGAACCGACTACACTAGTCCGGTCACTAAGGTAGGGCTTTTCGTTTCTAGCACGGAGTTACTATTTCCTTGGGGCGTGCCTTGTCTTGATGGGCCGTCTCCACGAGAACAGTCAGTACAAGAAAAGGACTTTTCACTCCCAAGGATTCCGGGTAGTGCCCTCACTTAGTGAGCCGTCTGATCAGGACCGGCCATCACAAGGATAGGACTTTGCACTCCCGGGAGCGCTAGGGATCTTTCAATCCCAACGCTAGTTCAAGGCATGCTGGGTCGTGCCCTCACTTAGTGAGCCGTCTGATCAGGACCGGCCATCACAAGGATAGGACTTTTCACTCCCAGGATCCCCCTTTTTTATCTGCACAAAAGCAACCACAAACACCCAAGAAAGCTCTCTCACCGAGCGTTAGCTAAGGTTAGGGTTGGAATCAGTCAAAGGTGCAGATAAAATCAAGTTCTAGGATAATATAATTTCAAACGAGCGATGTTCCAAGAGTTAGATAAGGGAGTACCATCGAGTGTCTCCAGATGATAGGCTCCTTTTCTGATAACCCGGGTAACGCGATACGGCCCATCCCAGTTTGGACTGTGCTTCCCTACACATTGACCAGCCGCTCGGTTATCTCTAAGCACCAGGTCGCCTGCCTTTAGCAACCGTTCTTTGACGCGCCTGTTATGATAATGGGCCATCTTTCGCTTGTAATGTTGCGTTTTCAGGAGGGTTTCTTCTCGGACCTCCAGTAACGCATCAAGGTTAGCTCGTAACCTTTCCTCATTCAGCTCTTCTCGAAAGTGAGCCACTCGTAGGCTCATGGTACCGATTTCTACCGGCGTAACAGCTTCGGTCCCGAAGGCCAATGCGAAAGGTGTTTCTCCAGTACTGGTTTTAACGGTCATGCGGTACGCCCACATCACGTATGGCAGCTCGTTAGCCCACTTCTTTTTAGACCCCTCAAGGTTTTTCTTAATGTCGCTGAGGATGCTCCGGTTGGTCACTTCCGCCTGTCCATTGGTTTGCGGGTGAGCCACGGAAGAGAATCGCTGTTCAATCCCAAATTCCGAGCACTGGTCTTTGAAGAATTGGCTGGTGAACTTTGTTCCGTTATCGCTGACTAGGATACGGGGTACGCCAAACCTCATGATGACTTAGTGTTTGAAGAAACGCCAAGTTTTTTCCGCCGTGATGTTGGCGACCACTTCAGCTTCCGCCCACTTCGTAAAGTAGTCCACTGCCACTATTACAAATTTCAGTTGAGACCTTGCCTTTGGAAATGGGCCCAGGATATCGATCCCCCATTTAGCAAAAGGGCAAGGAGCGATAATCTCAGATATTTCGGTGGCGGGACGTCGAGGAATTTTAGAGAACTCCTGACATCTCGGGCAAGTCTGCACATAGTTGTGGCAATCTCTCCGGATGGTGGGCCAGTAGAATCCAGATCTGAAAACTTGTGCAGCCAGGGTGCCACCCGACACGTGCATACCGCACACCCCTTCGTGAATTTCGCGTAGGGTGTGAAGACCTTCTTGCTCCGTTATACATTTGGCGGCTGGGTGAGAAAAACATCTCCGAACCAAGTCCCCATCATAGTACGTACAACGAGCTGCCTGTTTCAGCACCTTTTTCTTTTCAGCGATATCCACAGGTAGTTCTTCGTATTTCAAGTATTTGATTACAGGAACCCGCCAGTCATCCTCCAGTTCTTCCACACACAGAGACGCTTGCTCTTCCATGAAAGAAGGTACAGATAACTCACGGTAATACACCCCTTCGGGTATGGATGCTTCCGGGTTTGCTGCCAGCTTGGCGAGACTGTCAGCTTCAGCGTTGTCCTCTCGGGGAATGTGCTCAAAGTTGACTTGCATGCCTTCTTTCTTTATCTCCAACAGCTCTCGCATTACCTTGGCGAGGTACTGGACCATGATGGGCTCCCGAGCCTGAGAGCGCCCCAAGACCTGGTCGATTACTAGTTTGGAGTCACCACAAATTTTTAGACGCAGGTCTCCTGTTCTTCCGGTGTCGTGCCTACCTTTGGAAGAAAGGCTTCTCCCTATCCTGAGCCCGGCTAGCAATGCCTCGTATTCCGCCGCATTATTAGATAATGGCTGCAGGATCCGGATGGCGTATTGTATTCGCATATCGTGCGACCCATTTATGAAGTGATAACAATCAAGACAACCCTAACGGCACTACTGCATTTGCGGCTCCGGTCGGGACGGATTCCTATAAGTCCCGTAGTATATCTTCATATCTCCTAGGGATCAGCAAAGGATTCCTAGGATGGTCGACATCAGCGGAGGGGGGACTCACGCGTCTCTATACGCACGATGCCATCCCATCCTAGGGAACTGCGAGGTTATCGCTCCCGGTAACCCTGTCAGATATCGCTCATGACGTCACCCGCTGGCATCGCTCGTGACGTCATCATCAGACATCGCCTAGACTGTTATCGCTAGGTATCGCCATCGAGGCCTATAAATATTCCTACTTTTTTCAAAACAGAAGGTAAGAAAAAGATCACCCAGCAGAACCTCTTGTTACTTTGTACCCCCAAACTGACTTAGGCATCGGAGTGTCTACGCCGGAGCCCCCCCTCCGGCGCTTTGCAGGTACATCCGACCCCGATCGTCGCCGTTCCGATCAGACGCAACCTCGAATCTTATCAAATGGTGCTTTCGTTGAGAGCTTTGGTATATTAAGTGAGCATCCTTAATAGCCAAGCTCCGTTTAGTCAGAAGATTAGAACGGTCATGACCGCAGGATCGGAGCCGATCCGATCATCATCCTCTAATATCCCTTTCTCAATCCGCAGACAGTTATTCCCTTTTGCTACTGTCGATCTCTCTATGACGTCGCAACCAATTATTTCGGGATCTTTGGACCGTTCGGTCGGAATTGCAGGGGGACTTGTCTCCTCACAAATGGTCATTTCGTCATCTCAGACAGCGGGATCCAATTTCTCCACTACTCTTTCGGGGGGGTCTATATTTAATCATGAACATCCTTTTGCAATGGAAATAGCTGCCCTTCATTCTCGGTTGGAATATTTGACTGAAATGGCCGCAAGAATCACGCCTGGTGCTTCTGGATCTAGTCTCCCTCCCCGCGTCATGTTCACACCATCTATTGTCGCTGATCGACCTTTATCACCGTTGTTTCCAGAAAACCTCCAGATGCCTTTGTCCACGGGAGATCCTCCGGTTAGTGTTGTGCAGTTCACTCAAGGAAGAGTAGAGGCTTACGTACCACAGAAGCCGCAAGGTCTCCTCCCGCAGAGAGATAGGCAACTTGAGGGGGTTAGGAACCGGTGGGACGGACAGAGGGAAGGAGCCAACAGGAGTTTGTCTCCTTAGTACAGTGAAAGATCCAGTAGTCGAAGGTATTGAAGTCGATCGCCCAGGAGTCACAGTCGATCTCATAAGTGATATCTTACGCCAGAACCGCGAAATAGGGGGCGTCAGGCTGAAATATCTCCCCCGCGTCATGCGCGTGAAATTCTTGATGATACATCGGGCCACCCATTTAGCCGTCGTATAAGGCGTCACAGGGTCAGTCGACGCGTGAAGCTTCCCACTGATACTTATGATGGCACCAAGGATCCCATTTCGTATATCAATAAAGTGAAGGATTTTGTTCAGTTTCAGACCCACAGTGATGCGGCGTTGTGCTAAATATTTGTTATGACACTGTCGGGTGTTGCGCGTCTCTGGTTTGAAGGTCTCCCTGGTGGATCCATTAATAATTTCTCACAGTTAGAATCTAAATTCTGGAGCAGATATAGTACGGCGATTACAATCAGGAAATCTGCCGCCACGTTATTTGACATACAACGAATGCCTCAAGAAACCTTAAAGGAATTTCTCAGCCACTTCGATTTGGAAATGTCATTAACGCCGGGCGTTACTATTGATTTTGCTATAGAAGCCCTGAAAAGGAACTGTCGCTACGGAAAACTGAAAGACGCGCTCATGGTGGACCCTCCAGTGACTTTAGACGCGTTGAGACTTAAAGCCCATAATTATGCGAAAATGGAAGAAGAAGAAAACAGAGATAGGACGTATAACGCGCCGCATGGGACATCTCAAATTATCGCTGCTCCCGCAAAGCCCCTTCCTGACGATCATTTTATCGACGATTACGCCGGGCGGAAGGATCATATCCCCAAAGCCTCCAATAGACAAAAGGGTCATATTTCGAAGGGAAAGATCGGTGGTTCCCCCACTCGACGTCAAGGGGATTCTTATAAAAATTGGACATACGACCCAGATTTTCCTTCCCTTAATGTACCAAGGGCTGAGATTTTAGCGATAGCAGAGCAGCAAAATCTTCCCATCCGCTACCTTGCGCCTACAAAACCAGGAGTCCTTCTAGGGAGAAGGGAAAATGCTTATTGTAAATTCCACAAAGCTAGGGGAAATTCCACAGAAGCGTGCAGAGAATTAAAATTGGCGATAGAACGTCTGGTGGAAGAAGGATATTTAGGAGAATTTGCCACTCAAGTAAGAGAAGAAACCAGAAATAATCCCATGAAAAGGACGGCAGATGAACGACCAGTTCCTCCTCGCGTTCCGCAGAAGGATGATGCTCCTGGAGGAAAAGATAGGGAAACTCTTACGGTTGACGACGAGTACATCTCTATGATTAACATCATCGCGGGAGGAACCCCATATATGGACGAATCAGAGCAACCGACCGCCGCGAAAGGAGAAAAATGCACACGGGATGGCACGACAAAAAAAGGAGGGGCAATAGGCATCTTGGATCGAATGATATTATCCTTTTCCGAAGAAGACGAGAAAGGCGTTGTCTATCCGCACAATGATGCACTGGTGGTTACGCCCTTCATCGCCAGTCATGGAATCAGAAGAACTCTTATTGATAACGGGAGCGCGGTGAACCTCTTTTCGCTGGAAGCGTACAATCTCATGAAACGCCCTGACAACGAGCTAACGCCTAGCAAACGGCCTATAGTCGGTGTTGATGGGGTTCCAATCCCTGTCACAGGGGTAATTACTTTGCCCATATATTTCCGAGAAGACACCTATAAACGATCAGAGAACTTGTTGTTCCTTGTCGTGGATTTAAATTTGCCCTACAATGTCGTACTCGGGCGACCTTTTCTCAACCGCTTCGGAGCGGTGATATCTCAGAAGCATCTAAAAATGAAATACCCCTCCTGGGATGGGGTAGTATCCATAAAGGGCGACCAAAAGCTGGCGGCGGAATGCTACTCGCTCATGACTCAAAGGAGCTGCGATAGGTATGTGTGTATAGTTACGGACCCCTACGAGCAGGGTGATGAGAAGCGCGCTCAACCTCTGGACAAAATGGTACCCGTTCCAGTAATAGGCATAAAGGAAGCAAGCTTCCTAATCAGCGAAAAACTCAGCCCAGCGGAAAACCTTCAACTGGCCCGGCTACTGAACAAATGTCAAGGAGATTTCGCGTGGAAACCCGCAGACATGCCAGGTATATCGCACGAAATAGCCGAGCATCGGCTCAATGTGGACCTAGATGCCCGATCGGTTCAACAAAAGCGGCGCGCGTTCTCTAGTGAAAAGGCGTCGGCTGTGGACAAAGAGGTAACAAAGCTTCTTGACGCAGGGTTTATCCGCGAAGTTCAATATCCCACCTGGCTAGCGAACCCTGTCCTTGTTCCTAAGCCCAATGGGGATTGGCGCATGTGCATCGACTTCACCAATTTGAATGATGCCTGCCCTAAGGATTGCTACCCGCTCCCTCATATAGATCAGTTAGTTGATCAGACCACCGGGTACGCTTATTTAAGTTCACTGGACGCCAACTCTGGATACCATCAATCCCCATGGCCTTGGAAGATGAAGAAAAGACTGTGTTCCTCACTCCAAAGGCCACGTACTGTTATACAGCGATGCTGTTTGGGCTGAAGAGCGCCGGGGCGACGTTCTAACGTATGGCAAACAAGGTATTCGAAGAATAAATAGGGAGGAATGTGGAAGCATACATTGACGATATATTGGTAAAGAGCGCGAACTTTCAAGATCACCTGTGGGACTTAAAGGAAGTCTTTGATGTAATGAAAAGGTATCGCATGAAGCTAAACCCCCGAAAATGCATGTTTGCATTTTAGACGGGAAAATTCTTGGGCTACGTGGTCAGCCAAAAAGGTATCCAGCCTAACCCTTCGAAGGTTAAGGCCATACAAGACATGATATCGCCAAGAACCATTAAAGAGGTGCAAAGACTAACGGGGCGAGTTATCGCCCTCGGGCGATTCATTTCCAAGCAAGGAGAAAAGTGTCTTCCTTTTTTCAAAGTCATACGCAAGAAAGCCTCGTTCGGGTGGACCCCGGAATGTGAGGAGGCATTTGTCGGCCTGAAGGATTACCTATCGTCTGACCTACTGTTGACGAGACCTGAGGCGGGTGATACCTTATATTTGTATCTTGGCGCTGCGGACGAAGTGGTCAGTGCCGTCCTCGTTCGCAACGATAACCACTCTCATTGCCCGGTCTATTTTGTGAGTCACGTTCTGAAAGATGCGGAGTTGCGATACGCCCGAATTGAAAAAAATAGCGTTCGCTCTTATTCAAGCTACCCGCAAAATGGACCGATATTTCCAGTCCTATTCCGTTATCGTGCTTACGGACCAACCTCTGAAAAGAATATTTCGAAAGCCTGAATCTTCAGGAAGAATGTTGATCTGGGCGCTTGAACTAGAACAGTATGGATTGAGGTATCAGTCTCGACCGTCCGTAAAGGCTCAGATCCTGGCTGATTTCATAGCAGAATGTACCTTTACAGAGGATCCTTTGGCCGGCATACCTGAAGCGGAATGGGGCGATATGGACCTCCCGTTTCTGGAAACCTATACGGACCTTTGGATCGTCCATGTGGATGGAGCTAAAAACCAAGAGCTGGCGGGAGCGGGAATCTTCATAAATGGGCCGCACGACATGAAAATACGATACGCCATTCGAATCCTACAGCCGTTATCTAACAACGCGGCAGAGTACGAAGCGTTGTTAGCCGGGCTCAGAATAGGGAAAGGACTTTCTTCTAAAGGGAGGCACGATACTGGAAGAACAGGAGACCTGCGTCTAAAAATCTGTGGTGATTCCAAGTTGATAATTGACCAGGTCTTGGGGCACTCTCAGGCCCGGGAACCCATCATGATTCAATATCTCGCCAAAGTAAAGCGAGAATTATTGGAGATAAAGAAAGAGGGCATGCAAGTCAACTTCGAGCATGTTTCCAGGGAGGAAAACGCTGAAGCTGACAATCTAGCCAAATTGGCCGCGAATCCGGAAGCGTCCATACCCAAAGGCGTATATTATCGTGAGCTATCGGTACCATCCTTCATGGAAGAGCAAGCATATTTATGTGTGGAAGAGCATGAGAGCGACTGGCGAATTCCCGTAACCAAATACTTGAAACATGAGGAACTGCCGGAGGACACCGTTGAAAAGAAGAAGATGCTGAAACAGGCAGCTCGCTGTACGTACTATGACGGGGATTTGATTCGGAGATGTTTTTCTCATCCAGCCGCCAAATGTATATCTGAGCAAGAGGGTCTTCACACCTTGCGCGAAATCCATGAAGGGGTATGTGGTATGCACGTATCAGGTGGCACCCTGGCGGTACAAGTCTTCAGATCCGGATTCTACTGGCCCACCATCCGGAGAGATTGCCACAACTATGTGCAAACTTGCCCTAAGTGCCAGGAGTTTGCCAAAATTCCTCGGCGACCTGCTGCTGAAATATCTGAAATTATCGCCCCTTGTCCTTTTGCTAAATGGGGGATCGATATCCTAGGCCCATTCCCAAAGGCAAGGTCCCAACTGAAGTTTGTGATAGTGGCGGTAGACTATTTCACTAAGTGGGCGGAAGCTGAAGCCGTCGCCGCAATCACGGCAGAAAAAACTTGGCGTTTCTTCAAATATCAAGTTATCATGAGGTTTGGCGTACCTCGCGTCCTTGTCAGCGATAACGGAACGCAGTTCACCATCCAATTCTTCAAAGACTAGTGCTCAGAATTCGGGATCGAGCAACAATTTTCCTCCGTGGCTCATCCGCAAACTAATGGACAGGCGGAAGTAACCAATCGGAGTATCCTCAGTGGTATCAAGAAAAACTTAGAAGGGTCTAAAAAGAAGTGGGCTGATGAGCTGCCATACGTGATGTGGGCGTACCGCATGACTGTTAAAACTAGCACCGGAGAAACACCCTTCGCATTGGCCTTCGGAACCGAAGCTGTTACACCAGTGGAAATTGGAACCATGAGCCTACGGGTGGCTCACTTTCGAGAGGAACTGAATGAGGAAAGGTTACGAGCTAACCTGGATGCGTTACCAGAAGTACGAGAAGAAATCCTTCTGAAAACGCAGCACTACAAACAAAAGATGGCCCGTTATCATAACAGACGTGTCAAAGAGCGGTTGCTGAAAGCCGGTGACCTGGTGCTCAGAGACAAGCGAGCGGCAGGCCAACGTATGGGAAAACTCAGTCCTAACTGGGATGGACCATATCGCATCACCCACGTTGTCGGGAAAGGAGCCTATCATCTGGAGACACTCGATGGTACACCCTTATCCAACTCTTGGAATATCGCTCGCTTGAAATTATATTACCCTAGAATTTAATTTTATCTGCACCTTTGATTTATGTCAACCCTAACCATGACTAACGCTCGATGAGAGAGCTTTCGTGGGTGTTTGTGGTTGCCTTTGTGCAGATAAAAAAGGGGGTATCTTGGGAAGTGAAAAGTCCTATCCTTGTGATGGCCGGTCTTGATCAGATGGCCCACTAAGTGAGGGCACGACCCAACATACCTTGAATTAGCGTCGGATTGAAAGATCCTGGACGCCCCCGGGGGTGAAAAGTCCTATCCTTGTGATGACCGATCTTGATCAGATGGCTTATTAAGTGAGGGCACTACCCGGTATCTTTGGGAGTGAAAAGTCCTTCTCTTGTACTGACCGTTCTCGTGGAGACGACCCATCAAGACGAGGCACACCCCAAAGAAATAGAAACTCCGTCTAGAAATAAGAATCCTATCTTAACGGCTGGGCTGCTGCAGCCAGGCCATTAAGTAAGGACACGGTTCTA
This sequence comes from Viola odorata, assembly GCA_963691705.1. Lineage (NCBI taxonomy): Eukaryota > Viridiplantae > Streptophyta > Magnoliopsida > Malpighiales > Violaceae > Viola > Viola odorata. The sequence goes on from OY829541.1 coordinate 53,884,686, forward strand.
GACGTGAGGACAACGCCCAAAAGTGAAAATTCCCCAGCCTTGTGATAACCGTCCCGATCCGACAGCTCACTAAGATGAGACACTTTTTGGGCCGATCGCGAAAGGAGGGAAACGCGGAGAATCGCGAAATCCCAGCTAGTAACCAGATGTGTAACCCCTGGTGAAGTATAGAGCTGATAGTGAAAGTGATTTACGCGGGTTCCATGGTAACACCCTGATAACAATCAAGACAGCCCTAACGGTGCTACCACACTTACGGCTCCCACCAGGACGATTTCCCATAAGACCCGGAAGATATCTTCATATCGCCCGAGAATCAGAGAAGGATTCCTAGGATGGTCGACATTAGCGGGGGGGGGGGGGGGGGGGACTCACGCGACTCTACACGCACGGCACCATCCCATCCTAGGGACCCACGAGCTTATCGCTCCCGGCAGCCCGTATGATATCGCTCATGACGTCATCTGTCGGTATCGCTTGTGACGTCACCATCTGACATCGCCTGGATTGTTATCGCTAGGTATCGCCAAACAGGCCTATAAATACCCCTACTTTTCCAATCTGAAGGTAAGATCGAGATCACTCAGACGAACCTCTGTTATTTTTGAAACCCGAACTGACTTAAGCATCGGAGTGTCTACGCCGGAGCCCCCCCTCCGGCGCTTTGCAGGTACATCCGACACCGACTGCCACCGTTCCGATCAGGCACGACTCCAAATCTTACAAGATCAATATAGAATCTTATCAAATGGTGCTTTCATTGAGAGCTTTGGTATATTAAGTGAGCGTCCTTAATAGCCAAGCTCTGTCTAGTCGGAAGATTGGAACGGTCATGATCACGGGATCGGAGCCAATCCGATCATCATCCTCTAATATCCCTTTCTCAATCCGCAGACAGTTATTCCCTTTTGCTACTGTTGACCTCTCTATGACTACACAACCAATTATTTCGGGATCTCTAGACCTCTCGGTTGGAATTGCTGGGGGATTGGCCTCCTCGCAGACGGACATCTTGTCATCTTAGATAGTGGGATCTGATTTCTCCACTCCTCTTTCGGGGGGATCTGTGCTTAATCGTGAACATCCTTTTGCAATGGAAATAACGGCCCTTCGTTCTCGGCTGGAATATTTGACGGAAATGGCTGCAAGAGTCACGCCTGGTGCTTCTGGATCTAGTCTCCCTCCTCGCGTCATGTTTACACCATCTATTGTCGCTGATCGACCTTTATCACCGTTGTTTCCAGAAAACCTCCAGATGCCTTTATCCGCGGGAAATCCTCCGATTAGTGTTGAGCAGTTTACTCAGGGAAGAGTAGAGGCTTACGTACCACAAATGCCGCAAGGTCTCCTCCTACAAGGAGACAGGCAGCTTGTGGGGGTTAGGAACCGGTGGGACGGACGGAGGGAAGGAGCCAATAGAAGTCTGTCTCCCGAGTACAGTGAAAGATCCAGTAGTCGAAGGTATCGAAGTCATTCGCACAGGAGCCGCAGTCGATATCCTAGACGACATCCTACGCCAGAACCACGAAATAGGGGGCGTCAGGACGAAATGTCTCCTCCGCGTCAGGCGCGTGAAATTCTTGATGATACATCGGGCCACCCATTTAGCCGTCGTATAAGGCGTCACAGGGTCAGTCGGCGCGTGAAGCTTCCCACTGATGTTTATGATGGCACCAAGGATCCCATCTCGCACATTAATAAAGTGAAGGATTTTGTTCAGTTTCAGACCCACAGTGATGCGGCGTTATGCCAAATATTTGTTATGACATTATCGGGTGTGGCGCGTCTTAGGTTTGAGGGTCTCTCTGGTGGATCCATTAATAATTTCTCGCAATTAGAATCTAAATTACGGAGCAGATTTAGCACGACAATTCCAATCAGGAAATCTGCCGCCGCGTTATTTGACATACAACGAAGGCCTCAAGAAACCTTAAAGGAGTTTCTTAATCGCTTCGATTTGGAAATGCCCTTAACGCTGGGCGTTACTATTGATTTTGCTATAGAAGCTCTGAAAAGGAACTGCCGCTATGGAAAGCTGAAAGACGCGCTCATGGTGGATCCTCCAGTGACTTTAGATGCGTTGAGGCTTAAAGCCCACAATTACGCAAAAATGGAAGAGGAAGAAAATAGAGATAAGACGTATGACGCGTCGCATGGGACATCTCAAATTACTACTGCTCCCACGAAGCTACTACCTAACGACCATTTTATCGACGATTACGCCAGGAGGAAAGACCATATCCCCAAGGCCTCCAACAAACAGAAGGGTCATTTTTCGAAGGGAAAAACTGGTGGTTCCCCCTCTCGACGTCACGGGGATTCTTACAAGAACCAGACGTACGACCCAGATTTTCCTTCTCTTAACGTACCAAGGGCAGAGATTTTAGCGATAGTGGAACAGCGAAATCTTCCCATCCGCTACTCCGCGCCTACGAAACCAGGAGTGCTTCTAGGGAGAAGGGAAAATGCTTATTGTAAATTCCACAAAGCCAGGGGCCATTCCACAGAAGCGTGCAGGGAGTTAAGATCGGCGATAGAACGCTTGGTAGAAGAAGGATATTTGGGGGAATTTGCTACCCAAATAAGAGAAGATGCCAGAAATAATCTCATGAAAAGGACAACAGACGAACCACCAGTTCCTCCTCGCGTTCCGCAAAAGGATGATGCTCCTAGAGGTAAAGATAGGGAAACTCTTGCGGTTGATGACGAATATATCCCTATGATTAACATTATCGCGGGAGGAACCCCTTATATGGACGAATCAGAGCAATCGCCAGCCGCGAAAAGAGATAAACGCACACGTGATGGCATGACAAAAAAAAGAGATGCGATAGGCATATTGGATCGAATGGTATTATCCTTTTCCGAAGAGGATGAGAAAGGCATCGTCTATCCACATAACGATGCATTGGTGGTTACCCCCGTCATCGCCAGTCATGGAATCAGAAGAACTCTTATCGATAACGGGAGTGCGGTGAACCTCTTTTCGCTGGAAGCTTACAATCTCATGAAGCGACCTGATAATGAGTTAACACCTAGCAAACGGCCTATAGTCGGCGTTGATGGGGTTCCAATCCCTGTCACGGGGGTAATTACTTTGCCCATATATTTTCGAGAAGACACCTACAAGCGATCAGAGAACCTGTTGTTCCTTGTCGTAGATCTGAATTTGCCTTACAATGTCGTGCTCGGACGACCTTTCCTCAACCACTTTGGAGCGGTGATATCCCAGAAGCATTTAAAGATGAAATACCCCTCATGGGATGGGGTAGTATTGGTAAAAGGCGATCAAAAGCTTGCGGCGGAATGCTACTCGCTCATGACTCAAAGACGCTGCGATAGGTACGTATGTATAGCAACAGATCCCTATGAGTAGAGTGATGAGAAGCGTGCTCAACCTCTAGACAAAATGGTACCCATTCCGGCAATTGGTATAGAGGAAGCAAGTTTCCTGGTCAGTGAAAAACTCAGCCCAGCGGAAAACCTTCAACTGGCCCGGCTGCTGAACAAATGCCAAGGAGATTTCGCGTGGAAACCCTCCGACATGCCAGGTATATCGCGGGAAATAGTCGAACATCATCTCAATGTGGACCCAGATGCCAGGACGGTACAGCAAAAGCGACGCGCGTTCTCTAATGAAAAGGCGTTAGCTGTAGATAAGGAAGTAGCAAAGCTCCTTGACGCAGGGTTTATCCGCGAAGTTCAATATCCCACCTGGCTAGCGAACCCTGTCCTTGTTCCTAAGCCCAATGGGGATTGGCGCATGTGCATCGACTTCACAGATTTAAATGATGCCTGCCCTAAGGATTGCTACCCGCTTCCTCGCATAGATCAGTTAGTTGATCAGACCGCTGGATACGCTTATCTAAGCTCATTGGACGCCAACTCTGGATATCATCAGATTCCCATGGCCCGGGAAGATGAAGAAAAGACTACGTTTCTCACTCCAAAGACCACCTACTGTTATACGGCGATGCCGTTCGGGCTGAAGAACGCCGGGGCTACGTTCCAACGTATGGCCAATAAGATATTCGAAGAGCAAATAGGGAGGAATGTGGAACCATACGTTGATGATATTTTGGTAAAGAGCGCAAGCTTTCAAGATCACCTACGAGACTTAAAGGAAGTCTTTGACGTGATGAAAAGGTATCGCATGAAGTTAAATCCCCGAAAATGCATGTTTGCATTTCAAACAGGAAAATTCTTGGGCTACGTGGTCAGCCAAAAAGGCATCCTGCCTAATCCCTCAAAGGTTAAGGCCATACAGGACATGATATCGCCAAGAATCATTAAAGAGGTGCAAAGGCTAACAGGGCGAGTCATTGCCCTTGGACGATTCATTTCCAAGCAAGGAGAAAAGTGTCTCCCTTTTTTCAAAGTCATACGCAAGAAAGCCTCGTTCGGGTGGACCCCAGAATGTGAAGAAGTATTTATCGGCCTAAAAGATTACCTATCGTCTGACTTATTATTGACGAGACCTGAAGTAGGTGATACTTTATATTTGTATCTTGGCGCCGCGGATGAAGTGGTCAGTGCCGTCCTCGTTCGCGACGATAACCATTATCATCGCCCGGTCTATTTTGTGAGCCACGTCGTGAAGGATGCGGAGTTGCGATACGCCCGAATTGAAAAGATAGCGTTCGCTCTTATACAAGCCACCCGCAAAATAGATCGATATTTTGTCTTATTCCGTTATCGTACTCACAGACCAACCTCTGAAAAGAATATTTTGAAAGCCTGAATCTTCCGGAAGAATGTTGATTTGGGCACTTGAACTAGAACAATATGGATTGAGGTATCAGTCGTGACCGTCCGTAAAAGCTTAGATCCTGGACGATTTCATAGCGGAATGTACCTTTACAGAGGATCCTTTGGATGGCGTACCTGAAGCGGAATGGGGCGACATGGATCTCCCGTTCCCGGAAACCTACACGGACCTCTGGATCGTCTATGTGGATGGAGCTAAAAACCAAGAGCTGGCTGGAGCTGGAATTTTTATAAATAGGCCGCACGATATGCAAATACGATACGCCATTCGAATCCTACAGCCGTTATCTAATAACGCGGCAGAGTATGAGGCGTTGCTAGCCGGGCTCAGAATAGGGAAAGGACTTTCCCCTAAAGGGAGGCACGATACTGGAAGAACAGGAGACCTGCGTCTAAAAATCTGTGGTGATTCCAAGTTGATAATTGACCAGGTCTTGGGGCATTCTCAGGCCCGGGAACCCATTATGATTCAATATCTCGCCAAAGTAAAGCGAGAATTGTTAGAAATAAAGAAAGAGGGCATGCAGATCAGCTTCGAGCATATCCCCAGGGAGGAAAACGCTGAAGCTGACGATCTAGCCAAAATGGCCGTGAATCCGGAAGCGTCCATACCCAAAGGTGTATACTATCGAGAGTTATCGGTACCATCCTTCATGGAAGAGCAAGCATCTTTATGTGTGGAGGAGCGCGAAAGCGACTGGCGAATTCCCGTAATCAAATTCTTGAAACACGAGGAACTGCCTGAGGATACCGCTGAAAAGAAGAAGGTATTGAGACAGGCAGCACGCTGTACATACTATGACGGGGACCTGATTCGAAGGTGTTTTTCTCACCCTGCCGCCAAATGTATAACTGAACAAGAGGGTCTTCACACCTTGCGCGAAATCCATGAAGGGGTATGTGGTATGCACGTGTCAGGCGGTACCCTGGCAGCACAGGTCTTTCGATCCAGATTCTACTGGCCCACCATCCGAAGAGATTGCCACAACTATGTGCAAACCTGCCCTAAGTGCCAGGAGTTTGCCAAGATTCCTCGGCGGCCTGCCACTGAAATATCTGAAATTATCGCCCCTTGTCCTTTTGCTAAATGGGGGATCGATATCCTAGGCCCATTCCCAAAGGCAAGGTCTCAACTGAAATTTGTGATAGTGGCAGTAGACTATTTCACTAAGTGGGCGGAAGCTGAAGCGGTCGCCACAATCACGGCAGAAAAAACTTGGCGTTTTTTCAAACATCAAGTTATCATGAGGTTTGGCGTACCTCGTGTCCTTGTTAGCGATAATGGAACGCAGTTCACCAGCCAGTTCTTCAAAGACCAGTGCTCAGAATTTGGAATCGAGCAACGCTTTTCCTCCGTGGCTCATCCGCAAACTAATGGACAGACGGAAGTAACCAATCGGAGCGTCCTTAGCGGCATCAAGAAAAACCTAGAAGGGTCTAAAAAGAAATGGGCTGATGAACTACCATACGTGATGTGGGCATGTCGCATGACCGTTAAGACCACCACCGGAGAAACACCTTTCGCGTTGGCCTTCGGGACCGAAGCTGTTACACCGGTGGAAATTGGAACCATGAGCCTACGGGTAGCTCACTTTTGGGAGGAACTAAATGAGGAAAGGTTACGAGCTAACCTGGACGTGTTACCAGAAGTCCGAGAGGAAATCCTTCTGAAAATGCAGCATTACAAACGCGTTATCATAACAGGCGCGTCAAAGAACGGTTGCTGAAACCCGGTGACCTGGTGCTCAGAGACAAGCGAGCGGCAAGGCAACGTATGGGAAAACTCAGTCCAAACTGGGATGGACCATATTGCGTCACCCACGTTGTCGGGAAATGAGCCTATCATCTGGAGACTCTCGATGGTACACCCTTATCCAACTCTTGGAATATCGCTCGCTTGAAGTTATATTACTCTAGAATTTGATTTTATCTGCACCTTTGATTTATGTCAACCCTAACCATGACTAACGCTCGATGAGAGAGCTTTCGTGGAAGTTTGTGGTTGTCTTTGTGCAGATAAAAAAGGGGGTATTTTGGGGAAGTGAAAAGTCATATCCTTGTGATGGCCGGTCTTGATCAGATGGCCCATTAAGTGAGGGCACTACCCACCATACCTTGAATTAGCATCGGATTGAAAGATCCTGGACGCCCCCGGGGGTGAAAAGTCCTATCCTTGTGATGACCGATCTTGATCAGATGGCTCATTAAGTGAGGGCACCACTCGGTATCTTTGGGAGTGAAAAGTCCTTTTCTTGTACTGACCGTTCTCATGGAGACGGCCCAACAAGATGAGGCACACCCCAAAGAAATAGAAACTCCGTTCTAGAAACAAGAATCCTATCTTAACGGCTGGGCTACTATGGCTAAGCCATTAAGTAAGGACACGGTTCTAGACGCGAGGGCAACGCCCAAAAGTGAAAATTCCCTAGCCTTGTGATAGCCGTCCCGATCCGACAGCTCACTAAGACGAGGCACTTTAAGGGCCGATCGTGAAATTAGGGAAACGCGGAGAATCGTGAAATCCCGGCTAGTAACCAGATGAGTAATCCCTGGTGAAGTGTAGAGCTGATAGCGAAAGCGATTCCCGCGGGTTCCAGGGTAACGCCCTATGATGGCAGCAAAAAGGCTCCTACGGGTAATTACTATCCCTCGTAACGTGTTTTTGTTACTGATGATTTACAGTTGAGAATGCGCAGAATAGTTTTCGGGCAGTGGAAGGAGCGAGGATCTTGTCAGCTGATCTATCGCTAGTCTTACCAAGAAAGTTAACCCAATACCAAATTCTGTAATTTGGTGGGAGCGCTAAGGATCTGTTCGGATAAGTAAGCGCATTGGGAAAACATGGCGAAGATAACGCCAAAGGGGTTTGCGAGGAGGCAACTAAATAAAGGAAAGTCAGCAATAAAAGTGGCTTGAACATATCGAAATATTTAAAGGGGGCTACAAAGTACAAACTTCGGTGGTCAAAATAATAAACAAAAATTTAGTGACGCTTGATCACTAAGGAAAGAGCTATAAAGCCTCGAAGCATGTCAACCTTCGGGGTGCCTCCGTTTCCAGCCTGCCGCCTTAGCTTGGCAAAAGCCCTCCTCATTAAGGTGGCCAGATCTTCGTTTGAAAGCGGCAGTGACCTCATCGGGTTTGTATGCGTCGACCCCATGGGCTTCCTCAAAGTAAGCGACCAAAATAGAGGCAGTCTGCTCGACATGCCACAGGCTCCTATCAGCCGACTCTTCCTCCAGGGCAGCTTTCTCCTTGGCTAGGGATGACTTCTCATTCTCCAAGGCAGTAACTTTGGCCCTCTCCGCTGCCAAGGCGGCCGACTACTCTTCTTTCTGCTTCTGATGAGCCAATAATAAGTTTGTACGCTCCTCCAGCAACTTTTTCTTCTCATTCTGCCCTCGCGCTAATCCTTCCAAAGCAGAGGAAAGAGAGGCAGCCTGACGTCGCGCCTCCTCCGCCCAGTAATGGAATTTCATCAAATTAGTAAAAAGGTTGGTGCGCAAGGAGTTCTCCCTATCAAACTCGCCTTTAGACAGAAAAGCGTCACATTCTGCCGCAGACGCCAATACCTAGGAAGCCAATAAAGCCGAAACTTCATCCGAGCCATCACCCCCCAATGCCGCCAAGCCGGTGTTACGGAAATCATACAGTCCAACTTGATGGGTTACAGAGCTAACCCCACCTATCGGACTAAGATCCGCCACAAAGTTGAAGGTGGTACCTCCTTCGCCATAACGATCCCGCAGAGGAATGCTCGAAGGAGCAAACACCAGAGGAGAAGGAGGGTGAACCTGGGTGGACGAACCCCCTGGAGCAAGATAAGCGCCATGGGGCTGATAGCTTGAAAAATCCTGCAAGACCTCTTGATACCCCAGATTAGAGGAGTATGCGTGAGCAGGACCGCCGAAAGAATTGGGCGAAACCCCAAAGGTATCGCCTGTGCCCAAGTTCTCCAAAAATTCTGACTGATTCCCTCCCTGGGGAACAATCGTAGAGTCAAACCCGTCCGCAGGCCTGTTCCCCATCCCGGTGGTAGAGGAAGACGGATTTCTACCCTCATCTTCCGACCGCTGTCTCTTCTTGGAACTAGTCAGCACGTATCCTATATTCATATCGCCTGAGGGAGGAACGGAGGTAGCGACAACGGTAGTGTCCTGCCAAGAACGCAATATGAAATATAGATAAGAGAAATCAAACGACGACAGACGTCGAAATATAGCATATCATGACTAAAAAGCACCCTTACTGTATCAGTGTGGGGAAGAGGTGCTTCTGAAGAGCCTGCCGCGTCTGGAGAAGGTGTAAGAGCGGTGACACTTCTCATTTTTCTCTTCTTTTTTCCTTTGGCAATGGCCTTAGGAGCCTTAGAAGAAGAAGAAGGCTGGGCAGGAGGAGCAGCGATGGTCACAAGGGGAACGCCTGAAGGAATGTCAGAATCCCTCACACCGACCGAAGAAGAGGAAACTTGAACAAGAGTAGCGGAAGTAGCCGGAAGATCGGTAGGATTGTCAGTCGCTTCCGTGGAAGTAGCTCTCTCATTTTCTTCTCGCTCTTGAGCCCTTTTCAAGCGTCTCCTTACGCTCTCAGGTTTATAATTGGGATCCGTCGCTGCGAAAGCACAAAATAGCGTCAGCATTAGTATCAGCGGTAACAAAGAAAGGAGTAACGCGACACTCACGTTTAACACAAGATCGAATGTCCATTCTACAGGCCACTTGACGAATGTGAACGCTGATTTCCAGTTTGAGCAATGTGTTTAACCAGTCTTGCTCATGTTTCGGAAGGGTCCCTGGTCGGCTTCAGACGTTGTCATCCACGTTTTGATTAAAACCAGATCGCCACCAGGAACCAAGATCTCCAGGAAGATCTATCACAAAAAACTCCTTTTTCCAGCCATCAACGGAAGACTCGATATGGAGGAGTTTCCAAGTAAAAGACTTCAGAGAGTCATCGTCAAAATGGGGCGATATCGTTATCACGCCCCGGCATTTCATCAGCTTAAAAAGAGATTTAAGCAGTAGAAGGGAAGGGGAAGTAATCCCTTTGTATTTGCAAAGTTCCAGAAAAGCATAAACCCAACAATATGCATTTGGGGATAGTTGGGCCGGAGTCAGATCGCCGGCAACAAGCAATTCTTTGACAAAAGAGTCAATGGGAAGTCGAAAGCCATAACGGAACATTTGCGCATACATGACCCTACGATTGCCCGTCAAAACGCTGTTCAGACGTAGTGACTCAGGGGCAACAGTGGTTTTATAATCATCAAGAATATCAGCATTATGGGCGGCCAAATGCTCACGGAGAGCGGCCTCAGATGTGATAACACTAGACGTAATATCCATCCTTTTCTCATCGGATGATTTCGACTCAGTACGGCGAGTCTTAGCCATGGCAGAATTAAAGAATTAAAAGATGAAGAAGACGATGGAAGAGAAAGGAAATACCTTCAGAGAAAAGCACTTCAAAGAGCCTTGAATAGTGGGGAGAAAATAAGACGGCTAAAAGAAAATATGAGAAAGCGGGATGATAAAAGAAAAGTGAAAAGAATAAATATTGGGTTTTATAACCCTAATGATCAAACGAAACGACGAATGCCGCAGTCGTTGCGTGGAAGCGGCATAAGGAACAGACTCAAGTAATGAGTGCAATCCTAGAAAAGCGCTACAACGCCTCGATTTAGGCAAAGTTCTCAAGCACGCTAGCCCGTGGCGCTGGAAGAAATAGACACGTGTGCCTGCACAATCACGACTTTTCTAAGGAAAGGATAGCAAGCATTAAATGCTCTGAAAAGAAGGTACTATCTCTGGGGAAAAACAAGAACGATATCACATGAAAGGAGATAACGCAAGATGGCGTTGATTAAAAAGAATAGCGTTGGGTTAACGCGGAAAGGCGAAATAAAAATCAAATAGCAATCAAATACAAGTATTGTCGCACAACAAGGCGTTAGTACAAGACAAAGAAGCAAATAAGTGGAAAATCTTCTAAAGGGAGCAACCTCGATTAATCATCAGCTACCACCAATTTCACCTCCAGAAGGTCTATCTTAGCCTTCCCTTTTGATCTTTCTCGAGCAAGCTCAGCATGACAGTCGTCCAACTCCGCCCGGGTCTGCTCTTGAAGCTGCGACAGCTCCGTTACCTTCCCTAAAGCAGCATCTAGTTCTCCCTTTAAATCAAGAGAAGGTCGAAACTTGTTACGATGATCCTTGAAAATATAGTTTAACTCGCGGAAGCAGGCCAGCATGTCAGTCAGAAGACGCGAATGGCGTACGTCGGGAGGACGCCACAAGAACTCTTCTTTGTCCTTCGAAGAAGTAAACATTTGCCCCACTATCGGGCCCACTGGTTCCTCTCGCGATGACGGGTCCGATACCCCTAAAGCACGAAGACCGTCGGTACCAAGGGAAGACAAGTCCAGCTGACAAGCAATGGGGCATTGAAGACCTTGAGGGGAAAGATTGGCGATATAAGGAGGAGAGCAATTTTTTGCAGAATCACCAATGCCCGAAATCGAAGAAAGAAACAAGGGCTGAGGCTTCCGTGGGGAAGGAGCGATGGGATTCGGAGTTGGTAAGCTCACATCTGGAATAAAGGAGCGAATAGGGGAGCTAGGACCGTCAGACACCAAGGGAGAGCCCACCGCTGCCGAAGCCTAGTTAACCTTGGGAGGAATGGCAGAGGGCACCTTGGTAACTTCCGTCACTGGCAAGGGACCCGTAACGTGCGAGGCGTCAACCTCCTCGGAAGGAACCCCATTGATTTCCTCCACGGAAGGAACTAGTGGGTTAGATTTCTCTTTGCGAACTCTTTTTACGAGACGCTCCGTTTCGGCAGCAATCTCTTCGCTATCGTCCTCGGTTGACTCCGCTGAAGGATCACTTTTTCTGGACCTAAGTTTCATCCGTTGGGCAAAGGTGGCATGACGTAGCTCGGAACCAGTATCCATGCTTCCGCTATCACTGTCAACCTCTTCAATTACGGGATTACTTGGGGCCACACCCTTACCGCGAGCTGGTAGCCAATTCTCAAGGAAACGAGAAGGTCGGGCAGATGTGTTGCGTGTCGCGACGGTTTTGTTTCTCCTTCCTCGCGGCGGAATAGGCAGACGACTAGAGCCTTCGGGTGGAGGAGAAGGAGGTAATGTCTGAAGCGGCACCACGTTTAGAGGAATGTCCCTTTCCTCGGAGGATCGACCCTCAGCGTTACCTGCCGATAAAATATTTTAATATGACCAGAAAGTCGAAGCGATAAGGCGATAAAAGAAAAGACTCACCAACGACACATTCTGACAGAGGCCTGAACCAAGCAAATTCCCGAATACGGAAAGGCCCTTCTATTTCTAATAAGGCGTTAACATGGGATACATCCATACTAGACAACACATCTGGTTCTCGCCAAGCGGCACTAGTAATCTTTCGGTTGAAACCACCGCGCCAAAACCGAGAGGGCAAGCGAAGGGTGAAGAAGCCATTTTTCCAGTTGTCCACGTTCTCTTCGAAACCTTGAAAATTCCGCCAGAAAAACCGAACAAGAGCACCATTCCATCTTGGGGTAATGTCCACTAAGCAGTTATGGCACCTCAAGGTGAAAAATGTGCGGAACAGATCGAGCGATGGAGCGAAAATATGCTTCATCTCACACGAGCGAAGAAAGGCGTAAAGCCCACACCAGGAAGGCGGAGTTATTTGAACAGGATTGAAATCATAGTGGTCTAGCAGTTTCAACAGAGAAGTATGAAGCGGAAGACGAAACCCGTAGGTAAACATCTTGAAATAAACCAACCGGAACGTCCCCCACATGGCATCAGTAAGCCGAGTATCCTTCAATGGGACAAAGGGGCGATATCCCGTGGGAAAAGTGATACCGTTCTCCTCTAACTCAGCCCTCAAAACCTCATTACAATCAAAAACACTACGAGCTCTCCTGACTTCGGGATCTAGAGGATTTTCGATAATTGCAGAAGGCCTAGCGCAAGACATAATGGAAGGGAAAGTAAAGCTATGGCAGTAGAGAAACAAAATACCTGGAGCAGAGAACCAGTGAATCGGCCGTCGGCACCGGCGAAGCAATTGCAGTAAAATCCCTCGAGAAGAAAGAAGCACAGAAGAAAGGAAATACGAAGAATTTCGAGATATTAGCAAAAAATACTAAAAGAGAAGAGTAAACTCCTTATAAAGGTTAAACCTAAAAAAGGAACAGCCTGTGAAAACAAAACACGTGCAGAAGGGAAAGGACGCGTGGACAGTCATCAATGTCTTTTGGGAGAAGACAGTTGCTGACTGAAAACCGAAAGGCGGTTGCATCAAGCGAAAGGCCTATTCTCGCGATAATCCTGGAAACATAAAGAAAGAAAAGCGGCAGAAGAGCGAAAAGAAATAAAAACGTCATTTTATTATTTGGGAAAGCCATACGGCATCTACAAAGAGGCATGGTATGCCCAACTATTCGCCATCAGACCAGGAGATGCCATAGCAGTAGACCACATCATCATCGTCCTCCCCTAAAAGTGATGGATCTTCGCCAGCGAAAGGGAAAGGTTCCTCAACCTTCTCTCCCACGCGAGTGGATATTCGATCCGATTCCTCCTTGACAGAATATCGTGCTTCAGGAGGATGCCGTAAGAACTCTTCTTTGTCCTTCGAAGAAGTAAACATTTGCCCCACTATTGGGCCCACCGGCTCTTCTCGCGATAGTGGGTCCGATATCCCTAAAGTGCGAAGACCGTCGGTACCAAGGGAAGACAAGTCCAACTGATATGTGGGGGGCCTTGAAGACTTTTAAGGGAAAGATTGGCGGTATAAGGAGGAGAACAACTTTTTGCGGAATCACCAATGCCTGAAATCGAAGAAAGAAACAAAGGCTGAGGCTTCTGCGGGGGAGGGTTAGGAGGAGCGATTGGATTTGAAATCGGTAAGTTCACATCCGGAATAAAGGAGTGAATCGGAGAGTTAGGACCGCCAGACGACAAGGGAGAGCCCACCGCTGCTGAAGCCTCGTTAACTTTGGGAGGAATGGCAGAGGGCACCTTGACAACTTCCGTCACCGGCAAGGCACCCGCAACGTGTGAAGTGTTAACTCCCTCGGAGGGAACCGCGTTGACCTCCTCCACGGGAGGAATTGGTGGGTCAGATTTCTCTTTACGAACTCTCTTTACGAGACGCTCCGTCTCGGCGGCCATTTCTTCGCTATCGTCCTCAGTTGACTCCGCTGCGGGTTCACTCTTTCTCGACCTAAGTTTCATCCGTTGGGCAAGGGTGGCATGACGCAGCTCGGAACCGGTATCCATGCTTTCACTATCGCTGTCAACCTCTTCAATCACAGGGTTACTCGGAGCCACTCCCGTACCACGAGACTATAGCCAATTCTCAAGGAAACGGAAGGTCGAGCGGATGAGCTGCGTGTCGCGACGGTTTTGTTTCTCTTTCCTCGTGGCGGAATAGGCGGACAACTTGAGCCTTCAGGCGGAGGAGAAGAAGGTAACGTCTGAAGCGGCACCACGTTCAGAGGAGCGTCACTTTCCCCGGAGGAGCGACCCTCGGTGTTACCTGCCAATAAAATATTTTAGTATGGCAAGAAAATCGAAGCGATAAGGTGACAAGAAAAACTCACCAACGACACACTCTAGCAAAGGCCTGAACCGAGCGAATTCCCGAATGAGGAAGGGCCCTTCTATTTCTAACAGGGCGTTAACATTTGACACATCCATACTATACAACACATCTAGTTTTTGCCAAGCGGCACTGGTAATCTCTCGGTTGAAACCACCGCGCCAAAACCGAGAAGGCAAGCGAAGGGTGAAGAAGCCATTTTTCCAGTTGTCCACGTTCTCTTCAAAACCTTGAAAGTTCCGCCAGAAGAACCGAACAAGGGCATCATTCCAACTTGGGGTAATATCCACCAAGCAGCTGCTACACCTCAAGGTGAAAAATGTAAGGAACAGATCGAGCGATGGAGCGAAAATATGCTTCATCTCACACGAACGAAGAAAGGCATAAAGCCCACACCAGGAAGGTGGAGTTATTTGAACAGGATTGAGATCGTAATGGTTTAGCAGCTTCATCAGAGAAGTATGAAGTGGGAAACAAAATTCGTAGGTAAACATCTTGAAATAAACCAGCCAGAACGTTCCCCACATGGCATCAGTGAGCCGAGTATCCTTCAAAGGGACAAAAGGGCGGTATCCCGTGGGAAAAGTGATACCGTTCTCCTCTAACTCAGCCCTCAAAACCTCATTACAATCAAAAACACTACGAGCTCTCCTAACTTCGGGATCTAGGGGATTTTCGATAACTGTAGAGGATCTAGCGCGAGACATAATGGACTGGAAAAGTAAAGCTATGGCGATAGAGAAACAAAATACCTGGAGCAAAGAGCCAGTAAATAGGCCGTCGGCACCGGCGAGCAATTGCAGTAAAACCCCTTGGGAAGAAAGAAGCACAGAAGAGAGAAAATACGAAGAATGTCGAAATATTAGCAAAAGTACTAAAAGAGAAGAGCGAATTCCTTATAAAGGTTAAACCTAAAAAAGAAACAGCCTGTAAAAATAAATCAAGTGCAGAGTGGAAAAGGACGCGTGGGCAGTCATCAGTGTCTTTTGGAGAAGACAGTTACTGGTTGAAACCTGAAAGGCAGTTGCACCCAGCGAAAGGCACACTTCCGCGATAACCCTGGAAACCTGAAAAAATAAAGGAAGAAAAGCGGCAGGAGAGCGAAAAGAAAATAAAGCGTCATTTTATTATTTTGGGAAAGCCATACGACATCTACAAAGAGGCATGGTATGCACAACTATTCGCCGTCAGACCAGGAGATGCCATAGCAGTAGACCACGTCATCATCATTCTCACCTAAAAGCGATGGATCCTCGCCAGCGAGAGGGAAAGGCTCCTCAATCCTCCCCCCTGCACGAACTGACGATCGATCTGACTCCTCCTTAACAGCTGGCGATACCGTTTCAACGGCTGAGCAGGCAGAGGGAGCCCTTTGTGGTGACTCGCTAGGAAGGAAAGACGTTTCTTCCCCCTTCGTAGAGAGAGAAGCAAGAGAATCAAAGAATGATCTAGATGCCTTCGCAGCATCTTTCCTCCGCCTCTTGCGACACCGTCGGCGAACAGGTGGCCTCCAAGGAGGCGATGGAGGAGGATTATCCAAGTCAGGAGAAGTCGGAGGAGTTGGTGGAGAATCTCGTGTGGTCGTATCTAAAAAATGAGAATCAACCATGAGATCGCAGATTACTTATCAAAGAAAAAAAAACGAACAAGGAGGTGAATAAAAACAAGGGAAAGAGGATCCCCTTAAATAGCCAGAAAATCGGGAAAAAAAGGATCTTCGATCTTCCAACCCGACCCTTGAGGGTGGACACGTGTACAGCCTGAAGTGTAAATAAGGATTTGAAGTCACGCCTGTTGAAATCTTACTTGAATCAAGGAAAACCGCAAAATCACCCAATCAGTTGCCAGGACAACAACGGCGTAGATTTAATGCAGAACAACCAACCAGAAAACCACCCAGTAGCTGAATCATTTTCAGTTGGGCTAAGAATACCTCCAATGGAAAAAAGACAAAGGGCGCATTAAAGAAGAAGAACAGTTGCAAAGTTGCATAATAAAAATAGTTTATTTATTATGGCCTAATGGCCGAAAAGTACAGTGGCATGACAAGAGGAAAAGTAAAAAGGGCTCAAAGGGAGCCACTGATATCAGGTGTCAGAGCCAGCGTCATCGGGTACTTCGGGAATGTCCCTCAGGGAATCCATGACCAGAGTTAGATCATGGGAGGTGGCTCTCATTCCCTTTAGGCAGCACCCCAGCATATCCTTGCGCTGCTGCAGCATGGCGATCACCACTTGAATCCGAGCGACGGAGGCAGCCAGCTTCGACACGCTCTCTAAAGGACTGAAATCTTCCACGGATATAACTCCCAGCCTGGAATGGAGTGGGGTCAGCATCCCTTGCAACTCTAGGATGTCCTCAGAAGTCTTAATCACCATGTTCTCCAAGAACCCTACGTCACCATCATTGAGGTTCTTGAGAGAGTGGCCCTTGGAAAGGAGAAAATTTTTAGTCAAATGATCCATAATGTAAGTTGCCAAAGATGATGAGAACGTGGGTGGAAAAAGCTCCCCGATTTATAGGCTCCAAGAGAAGGGCCTTGGAAAAGAAAAGGAGGTCCTCAAAAGGCGAGTCGTCCCGTTACCCTCGAGGGCCGATGGACTCGAAGTGGAAGCGAAGGTCGGTGTTCGTGAACTATCCACGATACAGATGCTCGGAGGGGTACGAGATAGAATATGGAAAAACGCCAAAAGGCACGATATTACGGGTAGTCATGACGTAAAAGCCATACGGTTACTGGTATCCACAGTGTAAAGCCGCGTTGATGTCATAGGTAGCCCTAGATGCATAAAACCTCGCCGACCTCACAGGTATCTAGTGGTATAAAGCCACGTTAATCGAAGGCAGCTGATGGCGTAAAACCGCGTCAATATCGTTGTTTCCTTAAGCGGAAAAGAAAGACAGGGCCTGTGTGATCTCAAAATCCCTATAAGTACAAAGTTTGCTAATTTCTCCATGAGTACCTATCTCCTCTATGTGTTTGCAGTACACTCGAAAGGATGATGGACCGGAACATAGGCGAGCCTACGGAATGACTCGGCCGCACTCCTTGGCGATATCGCAAGTGGCCCGTCAGCAGCTCTCCTACGACAGGAGTGAAATTGCAACTTTCTAAGTCCTGCCAGAGGGACCAGGCCGAATAATATCGCTAGGCGAAATCAATGCCCTAATAATTACAAACGAGATAGCAGCGTCTCCCGTGGATCTCTTAACGCCTCCAGAAGACTGGGCATGAGACAAAAATGAAGGCCGAAATCTGTTTGCTTGGAGGAAAGCTTCAAATCTGAGCCCTAGCCCATCGTTTAAACCAATCCGTGTCGAGCTAAAGGAGACAAGGAAGTTCGGAGATCCTAGGAGCATATCGCCTTATGAAAGAACAAACCCTCACCTAAGATTCCAGACCTGGACAGGGAGTGACAGCCCTTGGTAAACACTCGGGCTCGTTTTCAGTTGGGCTTATGATAACAATCAAGACAACCCTAACGACACTACTGCATTTGCGGCTCCGACCGGGACGGATTCCTATAAGTCCCGTAGTATATCTTCATATCGCCCAGGGATCAGCAAAGGATTCCTAGGATGGTCGACATCAGCGGAGTGGGGACTCACGCGTCTCTATACGCACGGCGTCATCCCATCCTAGGGAACCGCGAGGTTATCGCTCCCGGCAACCCTGTCAGATATCGCTCATGACGTCACCCGCTGGCATCGCTCGTGATGTCATCACCAGACATCGCCTAGAATGTTATCGCCAGGTATCGTCATCGAGGCCTATAAATATCCCTACTTTTTCAAAACAGAAGGTAAGAAAAAGATCACCCAGCAGAACCTCTTGTTACTTTGTACCCCCAAACTGACTTAGGCATCGGAATGTCTACGCCGGAGCCCCCCTCCGGCGCTTTGCAGGTACATCCGACGTCGATCTCCGCCGTTCCGATCAGACACAACCTTGAATCTTATCATGAAGATTCCTGCTCCAGCCAATTCTTAGTTTTTAGCTCCATCTACATGAACAATCCAGAGGTCCGTATAAGTTTCCGGGAAGGGGAGATCCACGTCGCCCCATTCCTCTTCGGGTACATCTGTTAACGGATCTTCTATAAAAGTGCATTTCGGTATAAAATCCGCCAGGATTTGAGCCTTCACGGATGGCCGGGACTGATACCTCAGCCCGTACTGCTCGAGTTCGAGGGCCCAGATTAACATTCTTCCTGAGGACTCAGGCTTTCGAAATATTCTCTTTAGAGATTGGTCTGTAAGCACGATAACGGGGTAGGACTGGAAGTATCTGCCTATTTTTCGAGTGGCTTGTATTAGTGCAAACGCTATTTTCTCGATTCGGGCGTATCGCAGCTCCGCATCTTTCAAAACGTGACTTACAAAATATACAGGGCGGTGCGCGTGGCTATCGTCGTGAATGAGGATGGCACTAACCACTTCATCGGCAACGCCAAGGTATAGATATAAATTATCACCCGGTTCCGACCTGGTCAGCAGTAGGTCAGAAGATAGGTAATCTTTTAAGCTAATGAATGCCTCTTCACATTTCGGGGTCCACCCGAATAGTGCTTTCTTGTGTATGACTTTAAAGAAGGGGAGGCACTTCTCGCCTTGTTTGGAAATAAATCGCCCTAAGGCGATAACGCGCCCTGTTAGCCTTTGTACCTCCTTAACGGTTCTTGGAGATATCATGTCTTGTATGGCTTTAATCTTTGAGGGGTTAGGCTGGATTCCTTTTCGGCTGACTACATAGCCCAGGAATTTCCCCGTTTGAAACGCAAACATGCATTTTCGGGGGGTTCAGCATCATGCGGTGCCTTTTCATCACATCAAAGACTTCCTTCAGATCCTGCAGGTGATCCTGAAAGTTCGTGCTCTTTACCAATATATCGTCAACGTATGCTTCCATATTCCTTCCTATCTGCTTTTCGAATATTCTGTTTGCCATACGTTGGAACATTGCCCCTGCGTTTTTTAGCCCGAACGGCATCGCCGTATAACAGTAAGTGGCCTTAGGAGTGATGAATGCAGTCTTTTCTTCATCTTCAACGGCCATGGGAATTTGGTGGTATAGAGTTAGCGTCAAGTGAGCTTAAGTATGCATACCCGGCAGTTTGATCGACTAGTTGGTCAATTCGGGGAAGCGGGTAGCAATCCTTAGGGCAAGCATCGTTTAAATCGGTAAAGTCGATACACATGCGCCAGTCTCCATTGGACTTAGGAACAAGAACTGGGTTGGCTAACCACGTAGGGTATTGAACTTCGCGAATGAACCCCGCATCAAGGAGTTTCGCCACTTCTTTATCAACGGTTAAAGTTTTTTCCGTAGAAAATGCGCGTCGCTTTTGCTGGACCGGCCTGATGCTAGGGTCAGCGTTGAGACGATGTTCGGCTACTTTGCGCGATATACCCGGCATGTCTGCAGGTTTCCATGCGAACTCTCCTTGACATTTGTTCAATAACCGGGCCAATTGAAGGCTTTCCTCTGGACTGAGCTTTTCGCTGAATAGAAAGCTCGCCTCCTCTATGCCTATCACCGGTACGGGCACCATTTTGTCCAGAGGTTGCGCGTGCTTCTCATCACCCTGTTCATATGGGTCCGCTGTTATACATACATACCTATCGCAACTGTTTTGAGTCATGAGCAGGTAACATTCCGCTGCCAGTTTTTGGTTGCCCTTTATCGATACCACTCCATCCCAGGAGGGGTATTTCATCTTCAGGTGCTTCTGAGATATCACCGCTCCAAAGTGGTTGAGAAAAGGTCGTCCGAGTATGACATTATAGGGCAAGTTTAAGTCTACGACAAGGAATAACAGATCCTCTGATCGCTTGGAGGTGTCTTCTCTGAAGTACACGGGTAGAGTAGTTATCCCTGTGATAGGGATTGGGACCCCGTCCACTCCAATTATGGGTTTCTTACAAGGTGTTAACTCATTGTCGGGTCGTTTCATGAGATTGTACGCTTCTAACGAGAAGAGGTTCACTTCACTCCTGTTATCTATAAGAGTTCTTCTGACTCCGTGATTGGCAATGATGGGCGTAACCACCAATGCGTCATTATGCGGATAGGCAACGCCCTTTTCGTCCTCTTCTGAGAAGGATAATATCATGCGATCCAGGATGCTTATTGCTTCACCTTTCTTTATCATGCCATCTCGTTTGCGTTTTCTCCTAACGCGGTCGTCAGTGGCTCTGCTTCGTCTATATAAGGAGTCCCTCCCGCTATGATGTTAATCATAGGGAAGTCCTCGTCGTCTACCGTGAAAGCTTCTTCACCTCTCCCTCCGGGAGTATTATCCTTCTGTGGGACGCGAAGGGGTAGTTGTCGGTCGTCTGCTATCCTTTTTCGTGGGATTATTTCTGGCGTCTTCTCTTACTTTGGCTGCGAATTCTCCCAAGTAACCTTCTTCCACCAAACGTTCTATTGCTGATTTTAATTCTCTGCATACTTCCGTAGAATGCCCCCTGGCTTTGTGGAATTTGCAATAAGCATTTTCTCCTCCCTAGAAGTACTCCGGGCTTCACAGGCGCAGGGTAACGGATGGGAAGGTTCCGCTGCTCCACTATCGCTAAAATCTCCGCCCTTGGTATATTAAAGGAGGGGAAATTAGGGTCGTACATCCGACCTTTAGAAGGATCTCCTTGACGCCGATTAGGGGAACCACCAGGCTTTCCCTTCGAAGTATTACCTTTTCGCCCACTGGAGGTCTTGGGAACATGATCTTTCTGCCGAGCATAATCGTCGGCGGGGCGGTCATCAGGAATGGTAATTGTAGGAGCGTTAGGAATCAGAGGTGTCTCAGGCGGCATGTTATAGGTTCTATCTCTGTTTTCCTCTTCCTCCATTTTCGCGTAATTATGGGCTTTGAGTCTTAATGCGTCTAAAGTCGTTAGAGGGTCCACCATCAGTGCATCTTTCAATTTACCATAACGGCAGTTCCTTTTCAGGGCTTCTATAGCGAAATCAATGGTAACGCCCGGCGTTAGTGACATTTCCAGATCAAATCGACTGAGAAAGTCCTTCAAAGTTTCTTGAGGCATTCGACGTATGTCAAATAACGCGGCGGTGGATTTCCTGATTGGAATCGCTGTACTAAATCTGCTCCGGAACTTGGATTCCAATTGTGTGAAATTGCTAATAGATCCACCCGGAAGGCCCTCAAACCAGAGACGCGCAACTCTTGATAATGTCATAACAAATATTTGGCACAACGCCGCATCACTATGAGTCTGAAATTGATCGAAATCCTTCACCTTATTGACCTGGGAAATGGGATCTCTGGTGCCGTCATAAGTCTCAGTGGGAAGTTTCACATGTCGACTGACCTTATGACATCTTATACAACGGCTAAATGGATGACCCGATGTGTCATCAAGGATTTCACGCCCCTGGCGCGGGGGAGATATTTCCATGTGACGCCGTTGGACTCGCGGTTCAGGCTTAAGATGTCGCCTAGGAGACCGGCTGCGGCTCCTAGGCGAACGAGTTCTACGTCTTCTGCTACTGGATCTCTCGCTGTACTCAGGAGATAAATCTCTATTCGCTCCCTCTCTTCGACCGTCCCAATGGTTCCTGACCCCCTCGAGGTGCCGATCCTCCTGAGGGATGGGACCTTGTGGTACCTGCGGCACATAAGGTTCTACTCGTCCTTGAGTGAGCTGCACAAAATTAATCGGGGGGTCTGCTGTAGGTAAAGTTAACTGGAGATTTCCCTATAACAACGGTGACAAGGGCCGCTCGGTGACAATAGACGGCGTGAACATGACACGGGGAGGGACACTCGATCCAGAAATCTCAGGTGTGATTCTGGCAGCCATTTCAGTCAAATAGTCCAACCGAGAACGAAGGACCGCTATTTCACTCGCAAGAGGGTGTTCTGTACTGTTTAACACAAATCCCCTTGGAGGAGGAGTAGAAAAGCTAGATCCCGCCATCTGGGATAATGAAACGGTCGTTTGCAAGGAGAGGGCTCCCCCTACCGACCTGGTCAACAGATCTGGGGATTCTGAACTGATTTGTTGCGCTGTCACAGAAAGATCAGCAGTAGCAAAAGGGAATAACTGTCTACGAATCAAAAAAGGGAGACTAGAGGATAAGGGTCGCGTCGGCTCCGATTCAGAAGTCATGATCGTTCCGATCTCTAGGTAAAACAGAGCTTGGTTATTAAGGATGCTCACTTAATGTACCAAGGCTCTCAATGAAAGCACCAATTTGATAAGATTCGACCTTCGAGATGATCGGGACGATGTCTACTGTTGGTCGGAGGCGCTGTAGATGACGTCGAATCCACCTGCAAAGCGTCGGAGGGGGGCTCTGGCGTAGACACTCTGATGCTTAAGTCAGTAAGTGGTTCAAAAATAGCAGAGGGTCTAATAGGTAGTTTTTTCGGCTTACTTGATGTTTTAAAATGAGAGAATATTTATAGGCCGCTGGTGGCGATATCCGGGGAGAGAGCGATTTCCAGGGGAGATACCGCTCTGGATGACGTCATGGGCGATACCTGGGGATGACATCATGGGCGATACCTGAGGTGACGTCATGGGCGATGCCTCTGAGGAGGGTGCCAGGGGAGATACCCGTGATGATGTCGGGGGCGATAACTCCATGGGTCCCCTGGGATGGGATGATGTCGTGCGTCCAGAGACCCGTGAGTCCTCCCCCCCGCTGATGTCGACCATCCCAGAAAATACCTCACGGTCTAGTAGTGATAGCTTAGATGTCCGATAGGCTTATAGGATTCCGCCCTCGGCAGGGGTCATAATTACAGCAATGTCCTTGGGATTGTCTTGATTGTTATCTGATCGTCACTCAAAAATAATTAAATTTATCCTGATGCCTAAATGCACAAATTAATGTGTACAGAGCAAGACAGGGTCGAACCGCAGAGATTGAAGGAATGAATTGCTAGTGAATATGTATGACAAGGCAATACGCAACAGATCTAACCAAAGTAACAGTACTGGGGGGGTTATGTTGATTAATAAATTAATCAACGCAGAGTATGGGAGCTAACAAAACAGAATTGTAAAGTAATTATCTAGGGCATGAAAGTAAAATGTAATCCAGGGCAAGAGATGTAAATAGATCAAAGGCAGGAAAAGTAAGGAAAAAGATATTAATCAACTAGGACGAGATCTTAGCGAAAGGTGTTCCCATGGGTTGCATTTTAGGTCGGCTAGTCATCGGTGCAACGATATTCTAGACTCAAGTACAGATTTGCTATAGGGACCGCATTTCCACACCGCATCCCCTGCTTACCTTCTTAGATAAAAGTCACCCCCCGTTTCCACATATGAGGTGACCTTGACATTCAGCCATCCTCCCAGCTGCCTCTCTTTTCATCAAAAGGCAGCCTTGACACTTCGACCTATCATGGGTACGAAGTAGGGAAGCTAAATTCAGAACGCCCATGAAGAGGAGGTAAGACAGATCTAGGGCGTGATAGCTCAGCTTGTCAGACTCGTATCACATACCCTAGATAACTATTTACCCCTAGGTGAGGCCTCTCACGCTGCCTCCCCTAAGTGTCTGCTAAAACTCCAGGTCTTCGCGTCAGGTATAACCCTGGAATATGACGTTACTCATGCAGAAATACTAAAAGATGATCAAGCTCTTAACATTTCTAGACAAGCATGGAATTAAATCGGTAAACAATTATGTGCAACAAGAGAATATATTAAGCATGCATTAGACCTCTTAGCCAAACTCTACAACCCGTGAAACACCCTTCACTAAGAAAGGGGTATTTAGCTACTCATACTATAATGTAAACAGTAGGTATATAGAATCATGCAATAACAAAGAAAGTAAAAAGGGAGTAGAGGAAATCGATAGATTAATTAATAATCGAAGAGAAAAGTTGCAACGAAGGTTGTTCTTGATGATAAGAGGAGAAGATCCCCAGAAAATAAGTGCTGAAATTAATGTAAGAAATTATCCTTGGACAACCGTCCTTACAAAAACCCTAAAACTATGCTTATATAGCCTAAAACTAGCTAGGAGACAAAAACAACTAAGGGCAAGGAGGGCGTGACAGCACATGTCCTTGCAAAAGGAATATTCTGGGATTCCTGACACATCTAATGCCTTCTGGAAGCGCCTGGGATTCCGTGCAGATCTTTGAAGATGATTTTCTTTGGAAGAAGGCTCAGAACTGTCGAGGCCTTGAGACAGCGCACTGGTCTGGTTCACGTCGAGGTCTTGACGACGTTCTTTCTTCTAGGCCTGGAAACTAGAGTTCCTCAGAATTGCTCTAAAATCGTCTCTTTTCGATCTTTTCCCTATTTTGATGCTGATCTGCAAATAAGATTGGAATTAGGGTCAAGCAACAACATCAAGCCCTCGAAAGGACTAGAAAAGAGGGTAAAACCGAGGCCATGAAACGTGCTATCAAACATCCCCACACTGCCCCTATGCTCGCCCTCGAGCATAAACAAAATTGGAAAGGCCTCCTCATTCAAAACATACATAATTAACTTCCAACACACAGAATTGGCACGCCATCCTACAAACTACACCCAACCAGAGTAAATCCAGACCTAGAAAAGCACCTGCATCTAGCTGATTAGAATAACGACCCTATCAACCAGACTTTTCCATATCTAGCCTATTCACCAGCAGTCCTCACAAAGATGTATATTTGCACTCCTACTCC
This sequence comes from Viola odorata, assembly GCA_963691705.1. Classification (NCBI taxonomy): domain Eukaryota; kingdom Viridiplantae; phylum Streptophyta; class Magnoliopsida; order Malpighiales; family Violaceae; genus Viola; species Viola odorata. The sequence goes on from OY829541.1 coordinate 53,909,724, forward strand.
GAATAAAATATGTGTTTTAGGCTATCACTCAGGAATGCAAATAACACAACACAGACATGGTTTGCACGTCAATCCGAGTACTATAGAACACATGCATGGGCAATCAACGATCGAAAAAGTAACGCATCAGCAAATAGAAAGAAACGGGATCGGAAGAGCTAGAAATGTGGAAGAGAGAAGTAGGAGATGTACAGAAGAGAAACGAGGGAAGAAAAGAAGGAAGGAAAAGAAAGAACCAGGCAAAACCTGGTTGGATCCCTTGGCTGGGAAAAACCTGGCAGCTTTCATCGAGGGCAAGAGATGATTCGGGGGCTAGACAGTGGTCTTCTTTCTGGGGCAGGAAAATCTTCTTGCTGAGGCTTCGGATGCGGATGCTTTTACTTGGAAGTTCGGTGCCCTTCTCCTCTTATTTTGAAATTTAAATGTCTTTTTTTTCTTTTTCTTTTTTTTTTAGAGGAAAGGGCGCGAACATGCAGCAAAACTTTTGATTCTACCAGGGCGTGAAACTTTTGATCTTCTGTTCAGTGCTTGCCCTTGATCTGCTTCCAGCATCGATGGTGACTTCTTTTTCGCTTCCCCACACTTGAATGTTTCTGGGGATCGAATTGTTTGAATGGTCTAGGGCTCGAAACTCTTTCGAGCTTTTGTTTTTCTTGCCCTAGATACCTGCTTTCTGCTCTGAAGTCTTTTGCTTTTATCTTCCTTCCCCACACTTGAACTTGTCTGCGCGTTCTTTGGGTGTCTAGCCCTCGATGTTACCCTCAATAGTCGCTACCTCACCTGCCAAGGAAAGAGATCAAGAAACTACAAATGGTTAGGAAAGAGTATGAAAAGAAGGGGAATGTCGGGGGCTCGAAAAGGAAAGAGAGAGAGAGGGAGAGAAGAGAAAGAAAGAGACATTGATGCGAAGCTTTCTGTCATATCTAAGCTTTCCTATGTCCTAACAGTGACTATACCCAGGGATATCATGCAAATCTAGACTGTGCCTAGCTAAGCATTTTTTTTACTCGAAAATAAAGGGCATGAAACTCAAATATGCTCACGGGATCAAATTGTGACTACTGGTGTTGTTGCCTAGATATGGGTATAAGGGCTAGCAGGTCTAAAAATGCATGTTCAGGCGTTGGTGCGATGGATGTCATGCTTCTTCTATGCATCGAAAGTTGAAAAACGCATGCCGAAAATGAGGGTTTGAAAACTGATAGTGGGAAAATTTTCCTAGCATGGCATAGCTAAAAATAAAATCTGAAAAATCATGCAATCATGCAGCAAACGTGAAAATAAACATGCAATCACACAGGCAAAATGCATAAATAATTCCCTCCCCACACATAGGCAGCGCATTGTCCTCAATGCGGGGAGAGCATAAAAAGGAGTTCAAGTAGTATAGGTACAGTACAATAATAAAAACATTAAAATTGTTTAGTGCCCCTTTTCGGGGCTGGAGAGATGAAAATGTTCGGGTGGGGGCTACTGGGGTGGTAAATTTCTGCGGGCAACTTCAGCCGTCAAAGCCTGAAGTTCCCGTAGAATGAGCTGGAGAAGTCTCGTCTGGGTCGGATCATAGACGATGAGAGGTATCGGGGGCTGGTTTGCTGATGCCGCGTTGGCTTGACGAACTGCTTCCGCTTGAGGCACTTGCTTTTCGGGGGCTGGAGGAATGGCATTGGAGCAGGGGTCCGAAAGATCTGGATAGTCAAAGATGCCACCGTTATTGGTCCCGAAAACCTTCTCCGTTGTTGGGGCACAACCTGGATAAAAACTCAACACACCTCGTGAGAGACATAAATGGCCCATGACATCCAAGGTTCGGATATCCAAATCCTTGAATGCCAGGGGCTCAGAAAGGTTACTAGCAGCCAGGTCAATCCTACGCATCTTCACAGCAATCAAGGAGATAAGTGATCTAAAAATAGGCCTACGGTTGCCATTTAACACGTGCAAAATGCCCGAAGCTACCCAAAAACCAAGATTGACCCTACATTTGTGTTTCATGCACTATAAAAAGAAAAGTTCCTACACAGATATCTGTCCCGAGGAACCAAATCTTGCTGTAAAGGTGAGGGCCAGATACCGGTGCAGGATACGCAAGGCAGGATCAACTATTTCGTGGGCTTTACTACCCTTAGGGTCATACTTAACAGCAGGCTTATTGGTTAGTTCATGAAAAGCAGCATTGGCATCAAAAACAGACGGGATAACAGTCAAGGCATTCTTGTACAGAGGAGTGTTCAGTTCATCTTTAGTGACAAATCCTAACCAGCAATTAAATTCACCAAGGGTCAGGTGTTCCCATTTGTTAGCTAGCCTAAAGTTGATCAGACCAAGGGTAGAGGAGTTTGGACCGACCTTGCCCTTGGGCCTAAAAGTGCCATCTACCCAGAATGTAGTGAAAAATTCAAGGGAAAGCTCAACAAAGGTCGGGTGTTCCAAATAGAACAAAGACTCCCAACCAATGTTGGCCACATATTCCCTGACCTTGGATTCAATACCCATCTTAGCAAGAAAATCAAAATCCAGGCGCGCACATGAGCTAACGCCCTTGGAATTCAGCATAGTCAACTTGTCAAGTGATGGTTTATCATTAAATACAATCCATTCATGGGGTGAGGAAAGGTCAGAAGTCACCTGTTGGGAGCTGGATCTGGGGATGGTCGAAGGTGCTGGGGTCTCGGCCTCGACGTCATCATCTGTTTCGAGGGCTCGAGGCTTCTTGGAGCTCGAGGGCTTGCCGGCACTGATGGTTGAAAACTTCCTCTTGGTGCCCACTGGCGTATCTGGTTGCTCTGATTTGGCATCAGCTTTAGATTTCCCTTTCTTAGCCGCTGACCTTGCCACTGCTGCTTTTTGCTTCCTCTCCGCCTCCTCCGCAGCCTTCTGGGCCTCGGGATCTTCTTCTTCTTCGTCTGCTTCGCTACCCTCTGCTTCTCCACTTTCTCCTGTTCCCTCCTCCATGACGTCGAGGTCTTCATTCTCTTGGCCGATACCAGGCTCAGCTTGTTCCTCCATGACCTCAGCTTCTTCGTCGGAGATCAGGATGTCCTTGAGGACTTCCTCAACAGTCAGGGTAGGCTGGGGAGCTAAGAAACGGTCGACGGCCGCATCAAGGGGGGTTTTCCTGGTGGATGGAGAGGGCTTTTTGGATTTAGACTTGGTTGTAGACTTGGCAGTGGAAGATCCGGGGGGAAGTTTCACTACACGGCCGCCTCTGGTGGTGGTCGAGGTAGGGGGAATAGAGCCTGTGACCTCTAGGTCATCGTCCACCGGGGTGAACTCTCGGATCTACTCTGCGATTGTTGGTGAGACCGCCGTAGGAGAGGGAATGGAAAGTGGGGTGGAAGACGGTGGTGTGGCTATTTTGAATAAAGCCAAGTTCGGGGTAGCTGATTGCGATCTGGATCTGGAAGGAACGGGGCTGGATGTGTCCACCGGCTTAGGTCTAGCAGCATTTTTGCGGGCTGGTCTTTTTATTTTAGGTGCCATTGATGGTGAGGGAAGAGATGACAGTAATGGAGATGGAGATGGGAGTGGAGAGAGGATAGGGTTGCGTGTTTTAGTGAGGGAGAGAGATGAAAGTGATATGTGTGAAAATGAAGTGGGAGCGTGAGAGAGAGTGGTAGTCACAGCTGGCATTAAATGGCGCAGCTTTTTCATTGATGAGGCCCGCTTTTGCTGCGCTTGTCAGACCACGTGGCGCTCTGGGCGTGGAGCACGACGACCCATGCGTATCTCAACTGCCTAAAAAGGTGAACAACTTTCAAATTTCAAAAAGGCAGTTGGGATATTATAAGATATTGACAAAAAGAGAGAATAAAGGTGAGTTAATGCTAAATAAAAGGAATAAAATCATATGGGAAAAGGAAAGGTCAAGGATATATGCAATCAACAAAACCTGGAAATAAAATAAAATTAAATAAAAATTAGAGAATCCGAAAAGATGCAGAGAAGATAAGGGAGAGAGAGAAAGGATGCAGACGGCATGTCAAATGCCTCCAGTGTGGTCTGTTTACTCATCGGGACCCCGACGTGCGTTAATACTCTAGGCCTGGAGAGGTGGAACATCCACCATGGCCTCCTCAACTATCGAGGGCTGGAAACCTTCATAAAAGGGTTTCAGTCTCTGACCACTGACTTTGAAAATGATTCCTGTGACTGGGTTCTGAATTTCAACTGCACCGTGGTTGTAGACTATCGTGACCATGAAGGGTCCTGACCATTTAGATTTCAGCTTTCTGGCAAAGAGTCGTAGGCGTGAATTGTACAACAAGACTTGCTGTCCGACTGAGAATGTTTTGGGACGAAGGTATCGGTCATGGTAAGCTTTTGTCTTGCCCTTATAGAGCATGACATTCTCATAGGCATCGTCCCTCAATTCCTCTAGCTCTTGGATTTGCAAACGCCTGTGTTGATTAGTGAGGCCTAGGTCTGTATTCGCTTTCCTGATGGCCCAAAAAGCCTTGTGCTCTATCTCCACTGGAAGATGGCACGACTTGCCATAGACAAGTCTGTAGGGGGTCATTCTGATCGGGGTCTTGAAAGCTGTATGATAGGCCCAGAGAGTATCATCCAATTTCAGACTCTAATCCTTCCTGGACTGGTTAACGGTCTTCTCAAGGATGGATTTGATCTCACGGTTCGAGACCTCGGCTTGGCCATTAGTCTGAGGGTGATAAGCAGTGGATGTTCTATGGTGGACTCCATACTTTGTCAAAAGAGAGGTCACAACACGGTTGCAAAAGTGGGTACCCCTATCGCTGATCAGCGCCCTAGGTGTACCGAACCGATTGAAGATATTGGTGCGGAGGAAATTCACGACCACATTGGAATCGTCCGTTCGAGTAGCCTTGGCCTCGACCTATTTAGAGGCATAATCGACGGCCAGAAGGATGTAGATGTTGCCAAAGGAATTGGGAAAAGGCCCCATAAAATCTATACCCCAGATGTCAAAGATCTCGCAAGCAATAATGTTTGTCAAGGGCATCTGATTCCTGGCCCTGATATTTCCAGTGGCCTGACATCGGGGGAACGAAGCGCAAAACATGTAACTATCCTTGAAAACGGTGGGCCAGTACAGACCAGCTTCCAGGACCTTTAGGGCAGTTTTCTTGGCCGCGAAATGTCCTCCCTCCGAATGGCAGAATTTAAGGATCGAGGGCACCTCGTCCATGGTGTCTACGAATTATTTGATCCGAACAGTGCTTCCACAGGTAGGGGCTGTCCCAAATGTAGTATTTTGCTTGTCTTCTGATTCCATTGCACTCAGAGGGAGTGGCATCAGCTGGGTAAGTGCTTGTAGCACAAAAGTTTGGAATATCGGAAAACCATGGGGAATAAACAGCTTGGGCTAGACATAATTGCTCGTCTGGAAAAGTATCTCGAATTATCTTCTTGGGCTGGAAGTCTACTCAAATGATCTGCCACAAGGTTTTCTTTTCCGGCCTTATCTTTGATAGCGATATCAAATTCTTGTAGGAGCAGGATCCAACGAATAAGCCGAGGTTTGGCATCGGCTTTGGTTAACAAACACCGAAGGGCAGAATGGTTTGAGTAGACGAGGACATGAGTGCCTAGCAGATATTGCCTGAACTTGTCTAGGGCATAGACTACGGCCAAGAGTTCTTTCTCTGTGGTAGTGTAGTTCTGCTGGGACGGGTCTAGTAGCTTGGAAGCATAATAGATGACATGGGTCTCTTTATCTTTCTTCTGACCCAAAACAGCTCCAAGGGCCTGATTACTGGCATCACACATGACCTCGAAAGGTAGTGTCCAATCGGGGGCACGAATAATCGGGGTCGAGATAAGTTTGTTCTTGAGAAGTTCAAAAGCGGTTTTGTAGGCCTCGCTGAAATCAAAGGACACGTCCTTCTGGAGCAAGTGACACATTGGTTGAGCAATCTTGGAAAAATCCTTAATGAACCGTCGGTAGAAACTAGTGTGGCCTAGAAAAGATCGCACATCGCGGACACAGAAGGGGTAGGGCAAGGATTTTATTACTTCTATCTTGGCTTTGTCAACCTCGATTCCCTTGGCCGAGATAACATGACCAAGCACTAGGGCTCGATCTACCATGAAGTGACATTTTTCAAAATTCAGGACAAGATTCGTCTCTATGCAGTGCTCTAGGCACCTCTTCAGATTGTTCATGCATTCCTCAAAAGAATTCCCATAGACGGTGAAGTCGTCCATGAAGACCTCGATTCCATCCTCAACTAGTTCAGAGAAAATGCTGACCATACAGCGTTGGAAAGTGGCAGGGGCGTTACACAGACCGAAAGGCATGCGTCTATACGCGAAGGTCCCGAAAGAGCAGGTAAAGGTGGTCTTTTCCTGGTCCTCGGGAGCAACTGGGATCTGATGGAATCCGGAGTAACCGTCTAGACAGCAATAGTGGGTTTTACCGGTGAGGCGTTCTAGCATCTGATCGATGAAGGGCAGGGGAAAATGATCTTTTCTGGTAGCGGAGTTCAATCGGCGGTAGTCAATACACACTCTCCACCCATTCTGGATCCGGGTAGGAATGGATTCACCATCTTGACCGATGGTGATGGTTATGCTTGTTTTCTTGGGCACGACCTGGATAGGGCTGACCCAAGGGCTATCTGAGATGGGGTAGATAACTCCCGCATCTAGCAACTTGAGAATCTCTTTCTTTACCACTTCCATCATAGGCGGATTAAGTCGCCGCTGGGGCTGGCGAATGGTCTTGCTCACGTCTTCTAGGTGGATGTGATGAGTGCACAACGCTGGAGACAGGCCCTTAATGTCCGCAATGGTCCATCCTATGACTTGTCTGAAGTTCCTTAGCAAGGAAACTAACTTGGACTCCTCGAGGCCTTCGAGCTTGTTTGAGATAATGACAGGTAGAGAGTTATCGGGGCCTAGATAAGTATATTTCAAATGGGTAGGCAGTGGCTTCAGATCTAGGGCTGGAGCCTGATCAATAGAGGGAAATAACTTAGTATGGCCTGGATATTCGGGAGATTGATTCGGAGACTCATACTGAGCAACAGCGCATTCTTCTAGGGTAGCGACGACAGAGTGTAATTCAGATGGAATAGGAAGCGTCGAGGCCACAACATCTAGAAGAGCTGGCGTCAGACTCCTGTCAAGGGCAAATTGCAAGGGGTCAGTAGAATATATGTCATCAATCTCCCCTATAATGGGGTCAACAATATCAACATAATTCACACTAGAAAATTCAGAGGGGTATCGCATGGCTTCTAGCATATTGAATTTGATGATCTCTCCATCAAATTCAAGGGAGATGGTGGCATCATGAACATCAATCTTTGCTCGGGCTGTGGTCAGAAATGGGCAGCCTAGAAGGACGTCTGTGGATTTGGTGGAGTCTTCGTTCTCCATTGCAATCACATAAAAATCCGCAGGGAACAAGAATTCTCCCACTTGGACCAAGACATCCTTGATTATCCCCTCGGGGTAGATGATAGTCAGCAAGCTGGATGGCGAGGTCTGTGGGCATGAGAGGCTCGAGGCCTAGACTGTGGTAAATTATCAAGGGCATGACATTAATTCCCGCTCCCAGGTCACACATGGCCTTGCCAATATCGACTGTTCTGATTCGACAAGGGATAATGAACATGCCTTGGTCTTTGCATTTTGGAGGGATTCGACCCTGGATATGTGCAGACGCGTTGGCCCCTACGCTGATCTTGTTAACTTCGGCGAACTTGTTTTTGTTCGTGCATAATTGCTTCAAGAATTTAGCATAGTGAGGGACATTCTTTACGGCCTGGAGAAGTGGGATGTTTACAACCACTTTACTGAACATTTCAAAGATATTGCGATCCTCCTTACTTTCTTAGCCTTGACCAATCTGTGAGGGAACGGGGGTTCGAGAATTTTATGAATGTACTCTTGAGTAAATTCTGGTGGGTTGGGGTCATTCCGTGGTGAACCTCTTGGGGGGCGGATTCTGTCTTCTTTGAATTCCACGAATCTAGGGACTTTGGGGAGCTTTGTTCTAGGTTTAGGCCGGATTTCAGCCTCTGGATAATTTTCAATATCTTGGGCTGGAAGCTCTAGTGGATTCAAAGTTGTTCCACTACGCAAAGTTAATACGCAGACATTGTGCTTGGGATTTGTTTCGGTCAGGGGTGGCAGTCTGCCATGATTTGTTAACTCTTGCAATTTGGCAGTCAGGGCACTCATTTGCTTCTTAAGTTCATCTATTTCTTTCTGCTGCTCGGGATTCTTAGGCATTTCAGCAGTCGGGGGCTGGATAAAAGTCTGGTCTGGAGGATGGACAAAGGTCTGATCCTGAGGAGGTTGGCGTTGATACTGGTTCTGATGAAATGTGGGTCGAGGTCTGAAATTTGGCATATTAGGAAGGGGGTTTGATCGTCACTCAAATGATGATTTATAGTGCCTGAAAATGGGTGTGCACAATAGATAATGTGTACAGTGGTAGTCAGGGTCGAACACGGGGATTGTGAGAGATTGATTTATGGTCTTGAATGAAATCACAGGATATAAGCATGAAAAGTAACAATCAGGGGGGGTTTGCTTGGCTGAAACAAGTCAGTCAAGAGAGATTCGGGAGCTAACAGTTTTAGCTAAGAAAACAGTAATGCGAGACTTTGAGTTGTCAATTCGGGGTCCCAAATAGTGAAAGAAAGCAGATTAATGAACAAGTCAAGATTAATAAAGCAGAGAGTGTAATAGGTACGGAAAATCAGAGAGAGATGATCTTAGCAATAGGTGTCCTTGGGTTGCATTCGGGGGCCCGATTATCATCAGCACAAAATTATTCTATTCGAGACGTTATAGAAGTGACATGGAGACCAGATTTCTCGGATATCTCCTACTTTTCTCTTAAGATAAACTACCCCCCATTTCCACATATGAGGTAGTCTTGACACTTTGCCATCCCTCCAGGCACGAATGCGGGAGGGCAATACTCAAGTTGTCCATAAAGATAAGAAAAGACACAGCTGGTCCTAAAGGTCCCTCAGTTTGTCAGGCTCGTGACCTCGAACCAATCAACTACTCACCCTATCAATTCAAGACTACTTCAACGCAATCAAGACTAAATAGGTGCCTACTAGTTCATGTAATTTTCCTTCCGTATTCATCACAAAGATGGCAACATTCACACAAAACATAAATCAGTTGATCAAGCCTTTAAACATTCCATGTGAAATAATAATTAAAATGATAAGTAATTAAATATATCATCAAGAATATATTAAACACATTTAGACCTCAAATCTGCCCTTGCAACCCTTGAATCACCCTTTGCTAAGAGTTAAAGATTTAGCTACTCATGCTTGAACGAAAATAAACAATATTCATCATAAGCATAATAATTAAATTACAAGATTTAAAGGAAGAACACTTGTTTACAAAACCGGATCTGTTCAAGATCAGCGGCAAGGAGTGAGGAGCTAACAAGAACTAAAGAGAGGGAAAGCTAGAGAGAAGTCTAAGAAAAACTATCTAAGAAAATATCCTTTCTATCCGGAAAATTCTCTATCAAAAACTTGACCTAAAATTATTCTCTTCCTTCCTTTTAAAGCAAGGATACCGACCAGCTTCCTCCTCCTTTCCTCCAACGACAAAAGAAAATATCTTCAGCCAAGGAGAAGAGGGGACACGAAGTTGGGAAGACGGGAAAGTTGAGCACTAAGGAATACAAGTGGAGCACTAAGGATTAAACTAATCTAATTCATTACTTTATGGAGTCTTCAAGATATTCCTTGAGTCAACCAACGGAGGGAACATGGTGGAAAGAAGGGAAAGCTATCTTGCACGCCTAGGGGACAATAAGAGCACTGAGAATTAAATAATAGCACCGAGAATTAAATAATGTTTGGCGCGCGGATTCATGGCGGACTGCCCAGGAATCGCTCAGCATGTCTTCGGGGACCCGAATCGGATTCGGGACCTCGGCCGTTTGTGCCAAATCGGCATGGTGCTGTTTCGGATCTCTGGGGCCTTGCTGACGGATCGGCAAAGGGCTACTTCGGCTGAATCGGACAAGAGTCGTCTTATGGGCAAGTGACAGGCCCTTCGTGCTACTTCCTCCCGTTGGTCTGGTTGAAAGGTTTGTAACCGTTTTGGATTGTCAATCCGTCTTGGGCCGTTTGTACTAGATCGGACAGGAGCTGATTGTGCCAAATCGGACAGGAGCCGTTTGTCCAAATCGGTCAAGAGCCGTTTGTCCAAATCGGTCTAGAGCCGTTTTGTACTCGGGACCTCGGTTCGGGACCTTGAAGCTCAAATCTGCACAAAATGCTCCAAAAACGCAAGCTTTTGCATAAACTCCCTTTTTAGGTCTAAATCTGCAATAGTAATGAAAACAAAGGTAAATTAGCAGAATCATGCCCTAGATCAATGGAATAATGGAGGAAAAATCATGCAAAAATACACTCTATCAAATATCCCCACACTGCCCAATGCTCGCCCTCGAGCATTCACAAAATACATAGAAAAACATGCTTAAAATGCATTCGGGAGTCCCGAATGAAGACAGATTCTACCTGAATACACCTGCATCAAATCAAAAGGATAACGACCCTTGAGAAAAGACTCTTCCACATCAGCCTATTAACTAGTAGTCCTCAAATGAATCAGTGTTTGCACTCACACTCGTGGGCTAGGTGTTTACACTCAAAATACATAAAACGTAGCACAAAACCGAGTTTGCAAATCGATCCGAGTACATTAGACACACGCATAGGCAATCTAGCAATCAAAAGACCTCGCATCAGGGGCAAGAAGGAAAAGCAGGGAAAGGAAATGATAAGATGGAACGCAATGAGAAGAAATAAAATGGAGAAGGGGGAGAGAAAGGAAATGAAATGAGGAGGTTGTTTAACCAACTCAAACCTGGAATGCTCCCTTGGCAGGAAAGAATCAAGACGGTGAGACAATGTTGCTAAGGGCGAAAGCTAGACTAGATTCTTCTCTTCAAGGGGGATCTTTGTTTACTGCGCTCGGGACCTTGATTGGGCGCTGGCTGCTGATTTCCTCTACTTCTTTCTCAGATTTTGTTCTCTTCTCTCTCTTTTTTATTTATATTTCTTTTTTTTCTTTTTTTCTTTTTTTTTTTAAGAGAGAGAGAGAAGGATCGTTTGAGGATTGAAACCTAGTCCTTCGGGGGCTAACTTCACTTCCCCACACTTGTATTTTGCTGTGGATGGAAAGTGATCATTTTGCTCTGCCCCGGGTTTTTGTATAAGCATTCGGGGTCTTTTTTGGGGGATCCCCTCACTTAGCTTTTGTTGCTTCATTTTTCTAGTCTAGCCCTCGATGGTGCTCTTAACAACACTGCTCACCTGCCAAGAGAAAGATCAGGGAAAATTCAAATGGTTAGAATGGAGGAAAAAGAGGGGATTCGGGGGCTCGAATGAAACAGAACAATTTGATGCGAAGACTAAATCTTTTTGCTGCTTTCCTATGTCTTATAATGTCTATACCCATGGATATCATGCAAAATAAACTAGTACCAAGTCATGCATTCACTCAAAAATGCTCACAAGGTGTAATTTATTGACTACTGGTTTCAAGGTCTTGAAGCAGAAAAAAAGGCATATCAGGCATAAAATGAATCATTCGAGACCTTGAATACAGACAACATATCATTCTATATGCACAAAGTCAGGTGTGTGTCCAACATGGGTAGTTAAGGGCAGGACAGTGCTTGACGATAAAAGGCAGAAAGGAAAAGAAATGAAAACAAATCAGACTAAATAAATAAAGCTAAAAGGATGATAATAATGCTAATTAAAAATAACAAAGCACTTAAAAACCCTCCCCACACTTAGGGTACACATTGCCCTCAATGTGAGAAAGGAGCAGTTCAAAAGCAGTTCAAACTAAGATAATTAAAACAATTGTCTTAAAGGAATTTAAAAGAGATAGTTTTATTCAGCCCACGCAGGGGCGATTGGTGAAACTGCTCGGGATCAAGTAGGAGGATGGCGCTGAGCAACCGCGAGAGTGAGAGCTTGAAGTTCTTTTAGGATGGCACGGTTGGTGTCGAGGATGGCAGTGAGTAGGCTCGGGACATCTCCAGTAGGAGGTATCTGCTCGGGAGCAGCAGGGGTAGTCGCCTGGGCAGAAGATTCGGGAGGGCGAGTCTGGACTCGGGGCCTCGAAAGATCTGGATAGCTGAATTTCCCCTCAATCTTCCCTTTATTATCTGCATGAAAACTCAAGACTCCATCAATTATACAAAGGAAACCCATGGAATCCAAGGATTTGAGACCGAGGACTTTGAAGGATTCAGGATGTGGGTGTAAGTCGACGTCTTGAGGCTCGGCGGAGCAAATCCGAAGGAAGAGATCGGTGATGAGAGACCCGAGGACAGGAGAACGACCCTGAGGGGCACTCGAGACATTATGCGCGGAGGAGGCTATCCAGTAGCCTAGGTTGACTCTGATGTTCTTGCTCATAGCCCATAAAAGGAAAAGTTCAGTCTGAGCTAGCTGAGCAGATGTCCCGAACTTCCCAGCAAAAGTGATGGAGAGGAAACGCTGCATGATTCTCAGCGCGGGGTCCCGAATTTCGTAGGCCTTTGTCTGGCGAGAATCAAACTTTGCATTGGGGTTGCCTGATAGCTCTTGGAGGGCCTTGTGGTTATCAAAGTCAGCCGGAACAGTTGTCAAGGCCTGCTGGTACTGATCTCCGTCTATTTCATCACGGCGGACAAAACGGAGGAAAACATTGAAGTCGTTGATCGATGGGTGATGCCATTTTCCAGCCAACCGAAAGTTGATGCACTTTTCGGCAGCAAGATCCGGACCCTGCTTTCCCTTGGGTTTGAACAGATCGGGATTATACCAAAAACTTGTGAAGAACTCAAGGGTTAGCTCAAAATAAATAGTCTATGACATTAAAAACAGGCTCTCCCAACCAATTCCTCTAAACAACTCCCGAATCCTAGATCCAACTCCCATCTTATCATAAAAATCAAAGTCTAACCTAGCACATTGGGCTACTCCCTTTTCATTCAACAGTTTAACCCTATCCACTGAAAACTTATCAGGAAACTGAATAAAATCATTAAGGGTACTGAGGATAGTGGATACCCGTTGGTGACTTCGGGGTCCTGAAGCAGATGCGGGAGAGGGGGTCTCAAGAGATTCCTCAGAATCAGCTCTCTGAGATTTTCGGGGGGTCTCCTCTTTTTCCTTGCCTTTTGAGGTCGCTGGGGTTTTTCTCTTCTTGGAAGCAGGGGTCTTCGCCGGAGCTTTAGAGGTTGTTTTCGCGGGCGTCTTTGCCGGTGTTTTGGTCGCCGACTTGCCTCCCTTTGCCGGAGTCTTTCCTTTGCCTTTCTTAGGGCTGGGTTGCTTAGGGGCAACAACTTCTACAACTTCTTCATCATCTTTCCCAACCTCTTCTGTCTCCTGGTCAACAGTAGCATCTACACTCTCCTCCCCCTCAGACTGTTCAGCGTTAGAGTCAAATGGGAATTCAGTTTCATTTACCTTCTCAACTCCCCGGGCCTCTTGGAGACTTGAACTGGTCTCACCTTCATCCACCCTATCCTCTTCGGACTCTGGTGGGACTTGATATTCTGGCCTTGCATCTCCCGGGCGAGGTCCATAAGCAAGCTGCTCTACCTCAAGGGGTAGTTTCGTTGATGGGAACTTTGACCGGAGGAGTCTTCTTCTTCTTACTGCCGGCAGTGGTGGTCGGAGATTTGCGAGAGACCTTGCCGGATATGGTCATTGTGGGTCGTGATGATGGACTCTCAGATTCCGAGCCAAAGAGGGCAGATGCGGTCGGAGATGGTGGTGGATGGTCGGTTGTTTGTGGAGGGTGAGACGGCTGGGATTTGGTAAAGTGAGGGGTAGATGAGTGAGAAGTGGCTGGTTTGTTGTTTAGGTTTATGTTTAGGTTTGTGGGTGCCATGAGAGAGAAGAGGAGAGATGGAATTAATTTGAAAAAAAAGGAATTATTTGAATTGATTTTTTTCGGATGGAAGTTGAAAGGGGAACGGTTGTGGGTGAGTGAAACGGCTGTAGGTGGCGTGGGATAGTGGGAGTAATGGTGAAAATGGAAACATGGAGAGAAAAGGGGAATTGATTTATTTTATTTTTATTTTATTTTTATTTTTTTGGAATTTTAAAAATAGCCCTTGACTGCCACGTGGCACGTTGGAAGAGGTTGCAAAGACCCATGCAAACGCACGCCTGCGGAAAAGAAGGGAAGAGGTGAGTTATTGCTAGTATTTAATAAAACAAAAGGGAATAAATACAAAAGGAATTAATTGGGGGAATAAAAAGGAGGAGACAAGAATTTAAAGGAAAGGGAAAGTAGAAAAAGCAATTAAATAAAGAAAGAGGCAAAGGGGACAAGACAAAATTTAAAACGCACCTAGGTAACACAAAAAGCAGGAAAAAGCAATTTAAAAAAACTGAGTGGACTAGGAATCCGCAATCTGAAGGAAATAAAATAAATTAAGGGATAAGGAGTGGTTTTTGAGAAACCGTGGGTTTTCCCCACACTTAGCCTTGAATTAATGTCTAGGCCTAGACAACACTTCTAGATTCTACGTCCCGAGTGTAGGATCCTCGACCCTTATCTCTTCGTTGGTCGAGGGCTTGAATCCTTCATAAAAGGGTTTCAGCCTGTGACCATTGACCTTGAATGGCTCGCCATCGAGCATATTCTGAATTTCAATTGCTCCATGGTTAAAAACGGCGGTGATCTTGTATGGTCCCGTCCATTTAGACTTTAATTTTCCTGAAAAAATTCCCAAACGGGAGTTATACAATAAGACTTTCTGTCCTACAGTAAAGGTCTTGATGATGAGATGCTTGTCGTGTTGGGCCTTGGTCTTGTTTTTATAAATCATGGAATTTTCGTAAGCATCCCCCCGAAGCTCTTCAAGCTCTTGAATCTGAAGGTGGCGGTCTTTGGCTGCCAAGTTCAGGTCCAAATTGACTTTCTTAATGGCCCAAAACGCCTTGTGTTCGATCTCCACTGGGAGATGGCAAGGTTTGCCATAAACTAGCCGATATGGGGTCATACCAATTGGGGTCTTGAATGTTGTTCGATAGGCCCATAATGCATCTCCTAACTTGAGACTCCAATCCTTTCTTGACTGATTGACAGTCTTCTCCAAGATGGCTTTAATTTCCCTATTCGAGACCTCTGCTTGGCCATTAGTTTGGGGGTGATAAGCCGTGGATACTCGATGAGTCACTCCATATTTGTTAAGTAAAGAGGAGACCATTCGGTTGCAGAAATGTGTCCCTCGATCGCTGATAAGAGCTCTCGAGGTCCCGAATCGGTTGAAAATATTTGTCCGGAGGAAGTCAGCTACTACTCTAGAATCGTCCGTCTTGGTGGCATTTGCTTCAATCCATTTAGAAACATAATCTACTGCAAGTAGGATATATGTGTTCCCGAATGAATTTGGGAAGGGACCCATGAAGTCAATACCCCAAATATCAAAAATTTCGCAAGCTAGGATGCTGTTCAAGGGCATTTGATTCCTTGCCCCTATGTTTCCCGTGGCTTGGCATCGAGGGCAAGCAGCACAAAACAGATAACTGTCTTTGAAGATGGATGGCCAAAATAGACCGGCATTCAAGACCTTGAGTGCGGTCTTCTTTGCTGCAAAATGCCCTCCTTCGGTGGTGGAATGACAGAACTTAAGGATTGATGGAACTTCCTCCATCGAGACACAACGTCTAAGGATCTGATCAGAACAAGATTTCCACAAGTAGGGGCTGTCCCAAACATAGAACCTTGCTTGCCTCCGGATTCTGTTTTGCTGGGCACTCGAGGCCTCGAATGGGTAAACACCGGTGGCACAATAATTAGCAATGTCCGTGAACCATGGGAAACTTGCTGATTCTGCTAGGCATAGATATTCATCTGGAAAATTTTCACGGATGGTCACTCGGGAGTCATCTTCTTGATTCGGGAGTCTACTCAAGTGATCCGCAACACAATTCTCCGTTCCCTTCTTGTCTTTGATGGCTAGATTAAATTCTTGGAGTAAGAGGATCCAACGAATAAGTCTAGGCTTCGCATCCGCTTTCTTGAGTAGGCATCGAAGGGCTGAATGGTCTGAATAAACTAGCACTTGAGTACCCAAGAGGTACTGCCTAAACTTGTCAAGGGCATAGACAACGGCCAAAAGCTCTTTCTCCGTCGTGGTGTAGTTTTGTTGTGCGGGATCTAGCAACTTGGATGCATAATAGATGACGTAGGTCTCCTTATCTTTCTTCTGTCCTAGAACAGCTCCTAATGCTTGGTTGCTAGCATCACACATGATTTCAAATGGAAGAGTCCAGTCGGGGGCTCGAATGATAGGGGCAGAAATAAGCTTGGCTTTCAAGGCCTCGAATGCCGTTTTGCACTCCTCGCCAAAGATGAACTCTACATCCTTGTGTAGTAGCCGACACATAGGTTGTGCTATCTTGGAGAAATCCTTGATAAACCTCCTGTAAAAACCTGCATGGCCAAGGAAAGAACGCACATCTCGAATATTCGAGGGGTAAGGCAAGGTCTCGATAATCTGGATTTTTGCTTTGTCAACTTCAATGCCCTTTTTGGACACAATATGGCATAAAATAAGACCTTGATCAACCATGAAATGACATTTTTCAAAATTAAGCACAAGGTTAGTGTCCACACATCTTTGCAAGATTTTTTTCAAATTAGAGAGGCATTGGGAGAAAGAGTTACCATAGACCGTGAAGTCATCCATGAATACCTCGATGCACTCTTCTACAAATTCTGAAAAGATGTTGACCATACACCTATGGAATGTGGCAGGGGCATTGCACAGCCCAAAAGGCATGCGTCTGTAGGCAAAGGTCCTGAATGGGCACGTGAAAGTAGTCTTTTCCTGGTCTTCAAGGGCTACTGGAATTTGGTGGAAGCCCGAATACCCATCCAAACAACAATAATGCGTCTTGCCCGCGAGACGCTCTAACATTTCATCAATGAAGGGCAGTGGGAAATGGTCTTTCCGGGTGGCCTCATTCAAACGCCTATAATCAATACATACACGCCAACCATTCTGGACTCGGGAGGGGATTGGCAGACCTTCGGGACCTGGAATGATTGTGATGCCTGTTTTCTTCGGGACCACTTGAACGGGACTGACCCAAAGGGAATCCGAAATAAGGTAGATAATTCCGGCATCAAGCAATTTTAGGACCTCTTTCTTGACTACTTCCATCATAGGAGGGTTCAAACGCCTTTGAGGCTGCCGGATGGTCTTGCTATCCTCTTCTAGATGGATTCGGTGGGTGCAGAGGGATGGGGACAGACCCTTGATGTCTGCAATTGTCCATCCAATGGCTCGTTTAAAATTCTTGAGAAGCTCAACTAATTCAAGCTCTTGAACTTCCTCTAATTTATTGGAGATGATAACCGGGAGGGATTCCTTCTCCCCAAGATAAGCATACTTTAAATGCGAGGGCAGCTCTTTGAGTTCAAGATCTGGAGCTTGTATCAAGGAGGGGGTGAGTTGAACATGATCAGCGCATTCGGGGGCCTCATTCGGGGGCTCGACTGTGAGGAAAGGATTTTCCTTCAAGGCTGCTACTACCGAACTTAATTCAGCTGGGATGTTAATGGATGAAACCATTTCTTCTAGTGTTTCGGTGGTCAGACTCCGGTCGAGAGCCAGCTTCAAGGGCTCGACAGAATATAGCTCATTAAAATTTTCGACTAAGGGATCAATGACATCAACAAAATTCACACTTGAAAGTTCAGAGGGATACTTCATTGAGTCCAGCATGTTGAAGCAGATAATTTCTCCGTCAAATTCAAGGGAGATGGAGGCTTCATAGACATCGATCTTGGCGCGGGCAGTGGCCAAGAATGGACGTCCCAAGAGTAAATCCGAAGTTTTAGTGGTTGATGGATTTTCCATTGAAAGTACATAGAAGTCTGCTGGAAAAAGGAATTCTCCTACTTGGACCAGTACGTCAACGATTATTCCTTCGGGATAGACAACAGAACGGTCCGCGAGTTGAATAACCAAGTTGGTTTCCTTCAAGGGCCCGAGTCCAAGGCTGTTATAAATATTCAAGGGCATAACATTGATTCCAGCCCCCAAATCACACATAGCCTTCCCAATATTGATGGTTCCAATTGTGCAAGGGACCGTGAACATGCCTTGATCCTTGCATTTGATCGGGATTTTGCGCTAGATATGGGCTGTCAAGTTAGCTCCCACACTTATCCTATTTACTTCAGTGAATTTGTTCTTGTTGGTGCAAAGCTGTTTGAGGAACCTTGCATATCGAGGCATGTTTTTGATGGCCTTGAGGAGAGGAATATTGATAATGACCTTACTGAAAGTGTCAAAGATGTCTCGATCCTCTTCTTCCTTTTTCTTCTTGAGTAACCGTTGGGGAAACGGAGGCTCGAATACCTTGGTAATGAATTCTCGAGAGAATTCTTCTTCTATTGGCTTCTGTTTCTTCTTACATCGATCCTTAGTGTTAGTGAAGAAGTGGTCAAGAACTGGGTCGTTGAATCGAGACTTCTTTGGTTGTTCAGTGGGCTGAACTGGAGGTGGTTGTACACTGCTGCTACATTCGGGGCCTTGAATAACATTATCGGATTCGGGACCTGGAATGGTCTGTGCTGATTCGGGACCTGGATGAGCTTGAGAAGGTATCTCAAGACCACTTTGGAGGTTCATTGCACATGCTTCATGTTTCGGGTTAGGTTCCGTCTGCCCTGGAAATCTTCCTCCATTTTTTATCTCCTTCATTTCGACCATGAGGGTCCGAATCAGCTTTTCCATTTCTGTTATCTTTTTCTTGTTGGGAGAGGTCTCCTCATTCGGGGGTACAATGAAATTCTAGTCTTGAGGTGGCTGCCTCTGATATTGATAATTCTGAAAATTCGGTGTAGGCTTAAAGTTTTGCATATTGAGAGGAGGTGGGTGGTTTCCATATGGATTTTGTCCATATTGTTGGCTAGGTTCGGCCTGCTAGTTGTTATTCCATCCAGTGTTGGGCTGTTTCCAGCCTTGATTTTTGTTCTGACCATACGGGACCTGGTATCCTCCAGCGGCATTTACGGTCATTTCTTCAGGAATAAATGGGCAAGCATCGGTAGGATGGTCTGAAAACTGGCAGATTTGGCAGGCCTTGACCTGGACTGGATGTCCCGAAGCCAAGTTCTGCAGCATACCAGTGATGGCTGCTAGTTGGTTCTCCACAGCGGCTGCTCGGGCGTCTTGAACTCTGTTAGAGTTGTTAAGCTGGAGGTTATTCTTGGCCATGAGCTCAATGGTGTTCTTGGCGGCAGCTGGGGTAAGTCTAGTAATGGATCCATTGGCAGCAGCGTTTAGCAAGGCTTTGTCTTCGCCTTTGAGTCCCTCACAAAAATATTGCATGAGGGCATGCTCGGACAGATTATGCGAGGGGCATAAGGCTTGCATCTTCTTGAAGTGCTCATAGTATTGCTCAAGATCTTCCGTGCTTTTTTGGAGGATAGACACTAGCTGTTTTCGTGTCACCATGGCAATGGAAACTGGATAGTATTTGTCTGTAAAAGCCTTGGACATTTCAGACCATGAGCTGATGGATTGCGGCTGTAGGTCATAGAACCAGTCAAGAGCATCGTCCTTGAGGGACCACATAAAGGCTCGGAGTTTGGCATGCTCAACAGTGACGTTGTGGGGCTTCATTGCATCACAAATAGAATGTAATTGCTGGAGATGACGGTGGGGATTCTCCTTGGTTAGCCCTCGAAAAAGGGGCAGATGGTGCATGGTGGCAGATTTGAGTTCCCAGTCATTCGGGACTATTGGCCAGATAATACAACTAGTCGGGGCCTCGGGGGCGGCATTGAACTCGTCAATGGTTTGGATTACTGGTGGGATTGGTGGAATATTATCCCCTTCAAGACCGTGGTGGTCCATATTGGGTACTTCTGGATGGACAGGTGGTAAGTCCTCGGGGTCTGGATTGTCGTCAAGAGTAAAAAGGCGTTCGAGATCCTGAATACAAGGATTGGAATTTGATCCTTCTGCTAGTCGTCGAAGTCTTCCTTCTGTTCTAGTGAGCTCGAGATCAAGGGGCAATAGCACTGGTGCCGATCTCCTGGTCATACAAACAAAAGAAAATAAATCAGTCTTGAAACAATCCCCGGTAACGGCGCCAATTTGATCGTCACTCAAATGATGATTTATAGTGCCTGAAAATGGGTGTGCACAATAGATAATGTGTACAGTGGTAGTCAGGGTCGAACACGGGGATTGTGAGAGATTGATTTATGGTCTTGAATGAAATCACAGGATATAAGCATGAAAAGTAACAATCAGGGGGGGTTTGCTTGGCTGAAACAAGTCAGTCAAGAGAGATTCGGGAGCTAACAGTTTTAGCTAAGAAAACAGTAATGCGAGACTTTGAGTTGTCAATTCGGGGTCCCAAATAGTGAAAGAAAGCAGATTAATGAACAAGTCAAGATTAATAAAGCAGAGAGTGTAATAGGTACGGAAAATCAGAGAGAGATGATCTTAGCAATAGGTGTCCTTGGGTTGCATTCGGGGGCCCGATTATCATCAGCACAAAATTATTCTATTCGAGACGTTATAGAAGTGACATGGAGACCAGATTTCTCGGATATCTCCTACTTTTCTCTTAAGAGAAACTACCCCCCATTTCCACATATGAGGTAGTCTTGACACTTTGCCATCCCTCCAGGCACGAATGCGGGAGGGCAATACTCAAATTGTCCATAAAGATAAGAAAAGACACAGCTGGTCCTAAAGGTCCCTCAGTTTGTCAGGCTCGTGACCTCGAACCAATCAACTACTCACCCTATCAATTCAAGACTACTTCAACGCAATCAAGACTAAATAGGTGCCTACTAGTTCATGTAATTTTCCTTCCGTATTCATCACAAAGATGGCAACATTCACACAAAACATAAATCAGTTGATCAAGCCTTTAAACATTCCATGTGAAATAATAATTAAAATGATAAGTAATTAAATATATCATCAAGAATATATTAAACACATTTAGACCTCAAATCTGCCCTTGCAACCCTTGAATCACCCTTTGCTAAGAGTTAAAGATTTAGCTACTCATGCTTGAACGAAAATAAACAATATTCATCATAAGCATAATAATTAAATTACAAGATTTAAAGGAAGAACACTTGTTTACAAAACCGGATCTGTTCAAGATCAGCGGCAAGGAGTGAGGAGCTAACAAGAACTAAAGAGAGGGAAAGCTAGAGAGAAGTCTAAGAAAAACTATCTAAGAAAATATCCTTTATATCCGGAAAATTCTCTATCAAAAACTTGACCTAAAATTATTCTCTTCCTTCCTTTTAAAGCAAGGATACCGACCAGCTTCCTCCTCCTTTCCTCCAATGACAAAAGAAAATATCTTCAGCCAAGGAGAAGAGGGGACACGAAGTTGGGAAGACGGGAAAGTTGAGCACTAAGGAATACAAGTGGAGCACTAAGGATTAAACTAATCTAATTCATTACTTTATGGAGTCTTCAAGATATTCCTTGAGTCAACCAATGGAGGGAACATGGTGGAAAGAAGGGAAAGTTGTCTTGCACGCCTAGGGGACAATAAGAGCACTGAGAATTAAATAATAGCACCGAGAATTAAATAATGTTTGGCGCGCGGATTCATGGCGGACTGCCCAGGAATCGCTCAGCATGTCTTCGGGGACCCGAATCAGAATCGGGACCTCGGCCGTTTGTGCCAAATCGGCATGGTGCTGTTTCGGATCTCTGGGGCCTTGCTGACGGATCGGCAAAGGGCTACTTCGGCTGAATCGGACAAGAGCCGTCTTATGGGCAAGTGACAGGCCCTTCGTGCTACTTCCTCCTGTTGGTCTGGTTGAAAGGTTTGTAGCCGTTTTGGATTGTCAATCGGTCTTGGGCCGTTTGTACTAGATCGGACAGGAGCTGATTGTGCCAAATCGGACAGGAGCCGTTTGTCCAAATCGGTCAAGAGCCTTTTGTCCAAATCGCTCAAGAGTCGTTTTGTACTCGGGACCTCGGTTCGGGACCTTGAAGCTCAAATCTGCACAAAATGCTCTAAAAATGCAAGCTTTTGCATAAACTCCCTTTTTAGGTCTAAATCTGCAATAGTAATGAAAACAAAGGTAAATTAGCAGAATCATACCCTAGATCAATGGAATAATGGAGGAAAAATCATGCAAAAATACACTCTATCAGGGTTTCCATAGGAGTTCTGGTGTGGTTGATGGCTAGGCCCCGAAAGCTGAGTGTTTGGGACCCATCCTTGGTTTGGTTGTTTCCAGCCTTGGTTGTAAGTCTGAGCGTAAGAAACTGGAATAAATTGGCCGGCAGCATTCACTTGTATTTCCTCCAGAATATGGGGACATGTATCAGTGGGGTGATCCACGAAATTGCATATCTGGTAGGCCTTGACAGGTGCGGGTTGTCCAGTTATGAAGTTTTGGAACATTCCTGTGAGAGAGGATATCTCGTTCTGAAGGGCAGCTACTTGGACATCCTGGCCTGGATTGTTGGCAAGGTCGTCAGAGGCATTCTTAGCCATGAGCTCTATTGTTGCTCGAGCGGCTCTTGGAGTTAGAGCAGTCAGGGATCCATTGGCAGCTGCGTTAAGTAACGCCTTATCATGAGCTTTGAGGCCTTCACAAAAATATTGAACAAGAGCGTGCTCGGTAAGATTGTGAGCTGGACAGCTAGATTGCATCTTCTGGAATCTCTCATAGTACTGGGCTAGAGTCTCTTCTTTCTTCTGAACAATGGAGATGAGTTGCTTGCGCGTGGTGTTGGAGATAGAAGTCGGGTAGTACTTCTCAGTGAAGATTTTTGACATGTCTGCCCAAGAAGCCCCGTCAGATATCGCCTGGATTGTTATCGCCAGGTATCGCCAAATAGGCCTATAAATACCCCTATTTTTCCCAATCTTCATTTTACTTCATTCTCTTTCTTTTTTTATTTCTATTTACTTCACTTATTAGGTTGTAATAATGTTTGAATGCCTTGTTACCCGCGTTGTTACTCGATCCGATCTGAACTGTGTCTGACGGAACTTCGGATAAAAAGTAGAGGATTTGATAAATTTCGGAATCTGATTTGAAATTATCCGAAAATATGAAATATCTAAATGAATTTAGAATTTAAGTTTTATCTCTTAATTTTACTTCATTTTCTTCCTTTTTTTTTTCTTGCAATTTACTTTACTTATTAAGTTGTAATACTGTTTGAATGCCTTGTTACCCGATCCGATCTGAACTGTGTCTGACGGAACTTCGGATAGAGAGTAGAGGATTTGATAAATATCAGAATCTGATTCGAAATTATCAGAAAATATGAAATATCTGAATGAATTTGAAATTTAAGTTTTTATCTCTTCATTTTACTTCATTTTACTTCATTTTCTTTCTTTTTTTATTTCTATTTACTTCACTCATTAGGTTGTAATAATGTTTGAATGCCTTGTTACCCGATCCGATCCAAACTGTGTCTAACGAAACTTCGGATAGAAAGTAGAGGATTTCATAAATTTCGGAATCTGATTCGAAATTATCCGAAAATATGAAATATCTAAATGAATTTGGAATTTAAGTTTTATCTCTTAATTTTACTTCATTTTCTTCCTTTTCTTTTTCTTGCAATTTACTTCACTTATTAGGTTGTAATACTGTTTGAATGCCTTGTTACCCGATCCGATCGGAACTGTGTCTGACAGAACTTCGGATAGAGAGTAGAGGATTTGATAAATTTCGGAATCTGATTCGAAATTATCCGAAAATATGAAATATCTGAATGAATTTGAAATTTAAGTTTTTATCTCTTCATTTTACTTCATTTTCTTTCTTTTTTTATTTCTATATACTTCACTCATTAGGTTGTAATAATGTTTGAATGCCTTGTTACCCGCCTTGTTACTCGATCCGATCCACACTGTGTCTGACGGAACTTCGGATAGAAAGTAGAGGATTTGATAAATTTCGGAAACTGATTTGAAATTATCCGAAAATATGAAATATCTAAATGAATTTGGAATTTAAGTTTTATCTCTTAATTTTACTTCATTTTCTTCCTTTTCTTTTTCTTGCAATTTACTTCACTTATTAGGTTGTAATACTGTTTGAATGCCTTGTTACCCGATCCGATCAGAACTGTGTCTGACGGAACTTCGGATAGAGAGTAGAGGATTTGATAAATTTCGGAATCTGATTCGAAATTATCCGAAAATATGAAATATCTGAATGAATTTGAAATTTAAGTTTTTATCTCTTCATTTTACTTCATTCTCTTTCTTTTTTTATTTCTATTTACTTCACTCATTAGGTTGTAATAATGTTTGAATGCCTTGTTACCCGCGTTGTTACTCGATCCGATCTGAACTGTGTCTGACGGAACTTCGGATAAAAAGTAGAGGATTTGATAAATTTTGGAATCTGATTTGAAATTATCCGAAAATATGAAATATCTAAATGAATTTAGAATTTAAGTTTTATCTCTTAATTTTACTTCATTTTCTTCCTTTTTTTTTTCTTGCAATTTACTTCACTTATTAAGTTGTAATACTGTTTGAATGCCTTGTTACCCGATCCGATCTGAACTGTGTCTGACGGAACTTCGGATAGAGAGTAGAGGATTTGATAAATATCGGAATCTGATTCGAAATTATCCGAAAATATGAAATATCTGAATGAATTTGAAATTTAAGTTTTTATCTCTTCATTTTACTTCATTCTCTTTCTTTTTTTATTTCTATTTACTTCACTCATTAGGTTGTAATAATGTTTGAATGCCTTGTTACCCGCGTTGTTACTCGATCCGATCTGAACTGTGTCTGACGGAACTTCGGATAAAAAGTAGAGGATTTGATAAATTTCGGAATTTGATTTGAAATTATCCGAAAATATGTAATATCTAAATGAATTTAGAATTTAAGTTTTATCTCTTAATTTTACTTCATTTTCTTCCTTTTTTTTTTCTTGCAATTTACTTCACTTATTAAGTTGTAATACTGTTTGAATGCCTTGTTACCCGATCCGATCTGAACTGTGTCTGACGGAACTTCGGATAGAGAGTAGAGGATTTGATAAATTTCAGAATCTGATTCGAAATTATCCGAAAATATGAAATATCTGAATGAATTTGAAATTTAAGTTTTTATCTCTCTTCATTTTACTTCATTTTCTTTCTTTTTTTATTTCTATTTACTTCACTCATTAGGTTGTAATAATGTTTGAATGCCTTGTTACCCGATCCGATCCAAACTGTGTCTAACGAAACTTCGGATAGAAAGTAGAGGATATGATAAATTTCGGAATCTGATTCGAAATTATCCGAAAATAAGAAATATCTAAATGAATTTGGAATTTAAGTTTTATCTCTTAATTTTACTTCATTTTCTTCCTTTTCTTTTTCTTGCAATTTACTTCACTTATTAGGTTGTAATACTGTTTGAATGCCTTGTTACCCGATCCGATCTGAACTGTATCTGACGGAACTTCGCATAGAAAGTAGAGAATTTAATAAATTTCAGAATCTGATTCGAAATTATCCGAAAATATGAAATATCTGAATGAATTTGAAATTTAAGTTTTTATCTCTTCATTTTACTTCATTTTCTTTCTTTTTTTATTTCTATATACTTCACTCATTAGGTTGTAATAATGTTTGAATGCCTTGTTACCCGCCTTGTTACTCGATCCGATGCACACTGTGTCTGACGGAACTTCGGATAGAAAGTAGAGGATTTGATAAATTTCAGAATCTGATTTGAAATTATCCGAAAATATGAAATATCTAAATGAATTTAGAATTTAAGTTTTATCTCTTAATTTTACTTCATTTTCTTCCTTTTTTTTCTTGCAATTTACTTCACTTATTAGGTTGTAATACTGTTTGAATGCCTTGTTACCTGATCCGATGTGAAATGTGTCTGACGGAACTTCGGATAGAGAGTAGAGGATTTGATAAATTTCAGAATCTGATTCGAAATTATCCGAAAATATGAAATATCTGAATGAATTTGAAATTTAAGTTTTTATCTCTTCATTTTACTTCATTTTCTTTCTTTTTTTATTTCTAATTACTTCACTCATTAGGTTGTAATAATGTTTGAATGCCTTGTTACCCGCCTTGTTACTCGATCCGATGCACACTGTGTCTGACGGAACTTCGGATAGAAAGTAGAGGATTTGATAAATTTCAGAATCTGATTTGAAATTATCCGAAAATATGAAATATCTAAATGAATTTAGAATTTAAGTTTTATCTCTTAATTTTACTTCATTTTCTTCCTTTTTTTTCTTGCAATTTACTTCACTTATTAGGTTGTAATACTGTTTGAATGCCTTGTTACCTGATCCGATGTGAAATGTGTCTGACGGAACTTCGGATAGAGAGTAGAGGATTTGATAAATTTCAGAATCTGATTCGAAATTATCCGAAAATATGAAATATCTGAATGAATTTGAAATTTAAGTTTTTATCTCTTCATTTTACTTCATTTTCTTTCTTTTTTTATTTCTATTTACTTCACTCATTAGGTTGTAATAATGTTTGAATGCCTTGTTAGCCGATCCGATCCAAACTGTGTCTAACGAAACTTCGGATAGAAAGTAGAGGATATGATAAATTTCGGAATCTGATTCGAAATTATCCGAAAATATGAAATATCTAAATGAATTTGGAATTTAAGTTTTATCTCTTAATTTTACTTCATTTTCTTCCTTTTCTTTTTCTTGCAATTTACTTCACTTATTAGGTTGTAATACAGTTTGAATGCCTTGTTACCCGATCCGATCGGAACTGTGTCTGACGGAACTTCGGATAGAGAGTAGAGGATTTGATAAATTTCGGAATCTGATTCGAAATTATCCGAAAATATGAAATATCTGAATGAATTTGAAATTTAAGTTTTTATCTCTTCATTTTACTTCATTCTCTTTCTTTTTTTATTTCTATTTACTTCACTCATTAGGTTCTAATAATGTTTGAATGCCTTGTTACCCGCGTTGTTACTCGATCCGATCTGAACTGTGTCTGACGGAACTTCGGATAGAAAGTAGAGGATTTGATAAATTTCGGAATTTGATTTGAAATTATCCGAAAATATGTAATATCTAAATGAATTTAGAATTTAAGTTTTATCTCTTAATTTTACTTCATTTTCTTCCTTTTTTTTTTCTTGCAATTTACTTCACTTATTAAGTTGTAATACTGTTTGAATGCCTTGTTACCCGATCCGATCTGAACTGTGTCTGACGGAACTTCGGATAGAGAGTAGAGGATTTGATAAATTTCAGAATCTGATTCGAAATTATCCGAAAATATGAAATATCTGAATGAATTTGAAATTTAAGTTTTTATCTCTCTTCATTTTACTTCATTTTCTTTCTTTTTTTATTTCTATTTACTTCACTCATTAGGTTGTAATAATGTTTGAATGCCTTGTTACCCGATCCGATCCAAACTGTGTCTAACGAAACTTCGGATAGAAAGTAGAGGATATGATAAATTTCGGAATCTGATTCGAAATTATCCGAAAATAAGAAATATCTAAATGAATTTGGAATTTAAGTTTTATCTCTTAATTTTACTTCATTTTCTTCCTTTTCTTTTTCTTGCAATTTACTTCACTTATTAGGTTGTAATACTGTTTGAATGCCTTGTTACCCGATCCGATCTGAACTGTATCTGACGGAACTTCGCATAGAAAGTAGAGAATTTAATAAATTTCAGAATCTGATTCGAAATTATCCGAAAATATGAAATATCTGAATGAATTTGAAATTTAAGTTTTTATCTCTTCATTTTACTTCATTTTCTTTCTTTTTTTATTTCTATATACTTCACTCATTAGGTTGTAATAATGTTTGAATGCCTTGTTACCCGCCTTGTTACTCGATCCGATGCACACTGTGTCTGACGGAACTTCGGATAGAAAGTAGAGGATTTGATAAATTTCAGAATCTGATTTGAAATTATCCGAAAATATGAAATATCTAAATGAATTTAGAATTTAAGTTTTATCTCTTAATTTTACTTCATTTTCTTCCTTTTTTTTCTTGCAATTTACTTCACTTATTAGGTTGTAATACTGTTTGAATGCCTTGTTACCTGATCCGATGTGAAATGTGTCTGACGGAACTTCGGATAGAGAGTAGAGGATTTGATAAATTTCAGAATCTGATTCGAAATTATCCGAAAATATGAAATATCTGAATGAATTTGAAATTTAAGTTTTTATCTCTTCATTTTACTTCATTTTCTTTCTTTTTTTATTTCTAATTACTTCACTCATTAGGTTGTAATAATGTTTGAATGCCTTGTTACCCGCCTTGTTACTCGATCCGATGCACACTGTGTCTGACGGACCTTCGGATAGAAAGTAGAGGATTTGATAAATTTCAGAATCTGATTTGAAATTATCCGAAAATATGAAATATCTAAATGAATTTAGAATTTAAGTTTTATCTCTTAATTTTACTTCATTTTCTTCCTTTTTTTTCTTGCAATTTACTTCACTTATTAGGTTGTAATACTGTTTGAATGCCTTGTTACCTGATCCGATGTGAAATGTGTCTGACGGAACTTCGGATAGAGAGTAGAGGATTTGATAAATTTCAGAATCTGATTCGAAATTATCCGAAAATATGAAATATCTGAATGAATTTGAAATTTAAGTTTTTATCTCTTCATTTTACTTCATTCTCTTTCTTTTTTTATTTCTATTTACTTCACTTATTAGGTTCTAATAATGTTTGAATGCCTTGTTACCCGCGTTGTTACTCGATCCGATCTGAACTGTGTCTGACGGAACTTCGGATAGAAAGTAGAGGATTTGATAAATTTCGGAATCTGATTTGAAATTATCCGAAAATACGTAATATCTAAATGAATTTAGAATTTAAGTTTTATCTCTTAATTTTACTTCATTTTCTTCCTTTTTTTTTTCTTGCAATTTACTTCACTTATTAAGTTGTAATACTGTTTGAATGCCTTGTTACCCGATCCGATCGGAACTGTGTCTGACGGAACTTCGGATAGAGAGTAGAGGATTTGATAAATTTCGGAATCTGATTCGAAATTATCCGAAAATATGAAATATCTGAATGAATTTGAAATTTAAGTTTTTATCTCTTCATTTTACTTCATTTTCTTTCTTTTTTTATTTCTATATACTTCACTCATTAGGTTGTAATAATGTTTGAATGCCTTGTTACCCGCCTTGTTACTCGATCCGATGCACACTGTGTCTGACGGAACTTCGGATAGAAAGTAGAGGATTTGATAAATTTCAGAATCTGATTTGAAATTATCCGAAAATATGAAATATCTAAATGAATTTAGAATTTAAGTTTTATCTCTTAATTTTACTTCATTTTCTTCCTTTTTTTTCTTGCAATTTACTTCACTTATTAGGTTGTAATACTGTTTGAATGCCTTGTTACCTGATCCGATGTGAAATGTGTCTGACGGAACTTCGGATAGAGAGTAGAGGATTTGATAAATTTCAGAATCTGATTCGAAATTATCCGAAAATATGAAATATCTGAATGAATTTGAAATTTAAGTTTTTATCTCTTCATTTTACTTCATTTTCTTTCTTTTTTTATTTCTAATTACTTCACTCATTAGGTTGTAATAATGTTTGAATGCCTTGTTACCCGATCGGATCCGAACTGTGTCTAACGAAACTTCGGATAGAAAGTGGAGGATATGATAAATTTCGGAATCTGATTCGAAATTATCCGAAAATATGAAATATATAAATGAATTTGGAATTTAAGTTTTATCTCTTAATTTTACTTCATTTTCTTCCTTTTCTTTTTCTTGCAATTTACTTCACTTATTAGGTTGTAATACAGTTTGAATGCCTTGTTACCCGATCCGATCGGAACTGTGTCTGACGGAACTTCGGATAGAGAGTAGAGGATTTGATAAATTTCGGAATCTGATTCGAAATTATCCGAAAATATGAAATATCTGAATGAATTTGAAATTTAAGTTTTTATCTCTTCATTTTACTTCATTCTCTTTCTTTTTTTATTTCTATTTACTTCACTCATTAGGTTCTAATAATGTTTGAATGCCTTGTTACCCGCGTTGTTACTCGATCCTATCTGAACTGTGTCTGACGGAACTTCGGATAGAGAGTAGAGGATTTGATAAATTTCGGAATCTGATTCGAAATTATCCGAAAATATGAAATATCTAAATGAATTTGAAATTTAAGTTTTTATCTCTCTTCATTTTACTTCATTTTCTTTCTTTTTTTATTTCTATTTACTTCACTCATTAGGTTGTAATAATGTTTGAATGCCTTGTTACCCGATCCGATCCAAACTGTGTCTAACGAAACTTCGGATAGAAAGTAGAGGATATGATAAATTTCGGAATCTGATTCGAAATTATCCGAAAATAAGAAATATCTAAATGAATTTGGAATTTAAGTTTTATCTCTTAATTTTACTTCATTTTCTTCCTTTTCTTTTTCTTGCAATTTACTTCACTTATTAGGTTGTAATACAGTTTGAATGCCTTGTTACCCGATCCGATCGGAACTGTGTCTGACGGAACTTCGGATAGAGAGTAGAGGATTTGATAAATTTCGGAATCTGATTCGAAATTATCCGAAAATATGAAATATCTGAATGAATTTGAAATTTAAGTTTTTATCTCTTCATTTTACTTCATTCTCTTTCTTTTTTTATTTCTATTTACTTCACTCATTAGGTTCTAATAATGTTTGAATGCCTTGTTACCCGCGTTGTTACTCGATCCGATCTGAACTGTGTCTGACGGAACTTCGGATAGAAAGTAGAGGATTTGATAAATTTCGGAATTTGATTTGAAATTATCCGAAAATATGTAATATCTAAATGAATTTAGAATTTAAGTTTTATCTCTTAATTTTACTTCATTTTCTTCCTTTTTTTTTTCTTGCAATTTACTTCACTTATTAAGTTGTAATACTGTTTGAATGCCTTGTTACCCGATCCGATCTGAACTGTGTCTGACGGAACTTCGGATAGAGAGTAGAGGATTTGATAAATTTCAGAATCTGATTCGAAATTATCCGAAAATATGAAATATCTGAATGAATTTGAAATTTAAGTTTTTATCTCTCTTCATTTTACTTCATTTTCTTTCTTTTTTTATTTCTATTTACTTCACTCATTAGGTTGTAATAATGTTTGAATGCCTTGTTACCCGATCCGATCCAAACTGTGTCTAACGAAACTTCGGATAGAAAGTAGAGGATATGATAAATTTCGGAATCTGATTCGAAATTATCCGAAAATAAGAAATATCTAAATGAATTTGGAATTTAAGTTTTATCTCTTAATTTTACTTCATTTTCTTCCTTTTCTTTTTCTTGCAATTTACTTCACTTATTAGGTTGTAATACTGTTTGAATGCCTTGTTACCCGATCCGATCTGAACTGTATCTGACGGAACTTCGCATAGAAAGTAGAGAATTTAATAAATTTCAGAATCTGATTCGAAATTATCCGAAAATATGAAATATCTGAATGAATTTGAAATTTAAGTTTTTATCTCTTCATTTTACTTCATTTTCTTTCTTTTTTTATTTCTATATACTTCACTCATTAGGTTGTAATAATGTTTGAATGCCTTGTTACCCGCCTTGTTACTCGATCCGATGCACACTGTGTCTGACGGAACTTCGGATAGAAAGTAGAGGATTTGATAAATTTCAGAATCTGATTTGAAATTATCCGAAAATATGAAATATCTAAATGAATTTAGAATTTAAGTTTTATCTCTTAATTTTACTTCATTTTCTTCCTTTTTTTTCTTGCAATTTACTTCACTTATTAGGTTGTAATACTGTTTGAATGCCTTGTTACCTGATCCGATGTGAAATGTGTCTGACGGAACTTCGGATAGAGAGTAGAGGATTTGATAAATTTCAGAATCTGATTCGAAATTATCCGAAAATATGAAATATCTGAATGAATTTGAAATTTAAGTTTTTATCTCTTCATTTTACTTCATTTTCTTTCTTTTTTTATTTCTAATTACTTCACTCATTAGGTTGTAATAATGTTTGAATGCCTTGTTACCCGCCTTGTTACTCGATCCGATGCACACTGTGTCTGACGGAACTTCGGATAGAAAGTAGAGGATTTGATAAATTTCAGAATCTGATTTGAAATTATCCGAAAATATGAAATATCTAAATGAATTTAGAATTTAAGTTTTATCTCTTAATTTTACTTCATTTTCTTCCTTTTTTTTCTTGCAATTTACTTCACTTATTAGGTTGTAATACTGTTTGAATGCCTTGTTACCTGATCCGATGTGAAATGTGTCTGACGGAACTTCGGATAGAGAGTAGAGGATTTGATAAATTTCAGAATCTGATTCGAAATTATCCGAAAATATGAAATATCTGAATGAATTTGAAATTTAAGTTTTTATCTCTTCATTTTACTTCATTTTCTTTCTTTTTTTATTTCTATTTACTTCACTCATTAGGTTGTAATAATGTTTGAATGCCTTGTTAGCCGATCCGATCCAAACTGTGTCTAACGAAACTTCGGATAGAAAGTAGAGGATATGATAAATTTCGGAATCTGATTCGAAATTATCCGAAAATATGAAATATCTAAATGAATTTGGAATTTAAGTTTTATCTCTTAATTTTACTTCATTTTCTTCCTTTTCTTTTTCTTGCAATTTACTTCACTTATTAGGTTGTAATACAGTTTGAATGCCTTGTTACCCGATCCGATCGGAACTGTGTCTGACGGAACTTCGGATAGAGAGTAGAGGATTTGATAAATTTCGGAATCTGATTCGAAATTATCCGAAAATATGAAATATCTGAATGAATTTGAAATTTAAGTTTTTATCTCTTCATTTTACTTCATTCTCTTTCTTTTTTTATTTCTATTTACTTCACTCATTAGGTTCTAATAATGTTTGAATGCCTTGTTACCCGCGTTGTTACTCGATCCGATCTGAACTGTGTCTGACGGAACTTCGGATAGAAAGTAGAGGATTTGATAAATTTCGGAATTTGATTTGAAATTATCCGAAAATATGTAATATCTAAATGAATTTAGAATTTAAGTTTTATCTCTTAATTTTACTTCATTTTCTTCCTTTTTTTTTTCTTGCAATTTACTTCACTTATTAAGTTGTAATACTGTTTGAATGCCTTGTTACCCGATCCGATCTGAACTGTGTCTGACGGAACTTCGGATAGAGAGTAGAGGATTTGATAAATTTCAGAATCTGATTCGAAATTATCCGAAAATATGAAATATCTGAATGAATTTGAAATTTAAGTTTTTATCTCTCTTCATTTTACTTCATTTTCTTTCTTTTTTTATTTCTATTTACTTCACTCATTAGGTTGTAATAATGTTTGAATGCCTTGTTACCCGATCCGATCCAAACTGTGTCTAACGAAACTTCGGATAGAAAGTAGAGGATATGATAAATTTCGGAATCTGATTCGAAATTATCCGAAAATAAGAAATATCTAAATGAATTTGGAATTTAAGTTTTATCTCTTAATTTTACTTCATTTTCTTCCTTTTCTTTTTCTTGCAATTTACTTCACTTATTAGGTTGTAATACTGTTTGAATGCCTTGTTACCCGATCCGATCTGAACTGTATCTGACGGAACTTCGCATAGAAAGTAGAGAATTTAATAAATTTCAGAATCTGATTCGAAATTATCCGAAAATATGAAATATCTGAATGAATTTGAAATTTAAGTTTTTATCTCTTCATTTTACTTCATTTTCTTTCTTTTTTTATTTCTATATACTTCACTCATTAGGTTGTAATAATGTTTGAATGCCTTGTTACCCGCCTTGTTACTCGATCCGATGCACACTGTGTCTGACGGAACTTCGGATAGAAAGTAGAGGATTTGATAAATTTCAGAATCTGATTTGAAATTATCCGAAAATATGAAATATCTAAATGAATTTAGAATTTAAGTTTTATCTCTTAATTTTACTTCATTTTCTTCCTTTTTTTTCTTGCAATTTACTTCACTTATTAGGTTGTAATACTGTTTGAATGCCTTGTTACCTGATCCGATGTGAAATGTGTCTGACGGAACTTCGGATAGAGAGTAGAGGATTTGATAAATTTCAGAATCTGATTCGAAATTATCCGAAAATATGAAATATCTGAATGAATTTGAAATTTAAGTTTTTATCTCTTCATTTTACTTCATTTTCTTTCTTTTTTTATTTCTAATTACTTCACTCATTAGGTTGTAATAATGTTTGAATGCCTTGTTACCCGCCTTGTTACTCGATCCGATGCACACTGTGTCTGACGGACCTTCGGATAGAAAGTAGAGGATTTGATAAATTTCAGAATCTGATTTGAAATTATCCGAAAATATGAAATATCTAAATGAATTTAGAATTTAAGTTTTATCTCTTAATTTTACTTCATTTTCTTCCTTTTTTTTCTTGCAATTTACTTCACTTATTAGGTTGTAATACTGTTTGAATGCCTTGTTACCTGATCCGATGTGAAATGTGTCTGACGGAACTTCGGATAGAGAGTAGAGGATTTGATAAATTTCAGAATCTGATTCGAAATTATCCGAAAATATGAAATATCTGAATGAATTTGAAATTTAAGTTTTTATCTCTTCATTTTACTTCATTCTCTTTCTTTTTTTATTTCTATTTACTTCACTTATTAGGTTCTAATAATGTTTGAATGCCTTGTTACCCGCGTTGTTACTCGATCCGATCTGAACTGTGTCTGACGGAACTTCGGATAGAAAGTAGAGGATTTGATAAATTTCGGAATCTGATTTGAAATTATCCGAAAATACGTAATATCTAAATGAATTTAGAATTTAAGTTTTATCTCTTAATTTTACTTCATTTTCTTCCTTTTTTTTTTCTTGCAATTTACTTCACTTATTAAGTTGTAATACTGTTTGAATGCCTTGTTACCCGATCCGATCGGAACTGTGTCTGACGGAACTTCGGATAGAGAGTAGAGGATTTGATAAATTTCGGAATCTGATTCGAAATTATCCGAAAATATGAAATATCTGAATGAATTTGAAATTTAAGTTTTTATCTCTTCATTTTACTTCATTTTCTTTCTTTTTTTATTTCTATATACTTCACTCATTAGGTTGTAATAATGTTTGAATGCCTTGTTACCCGCCTTGTTACTCGATCCGATGCACACTGTGTCTGACGGAACTTCGGATAGAAAGTAGAGGATTTGATAAATTTCAGAATCTGATTTGAAATTATCCGAAAATATGAAATATCTAAATGAATTTAGAATTTAAGTTTTATCTCTTAATTTTACTTCATTTTCTTCCTTTTTTTTCTTGCAATTTACTTCACTTATTAGGTTGTAATACTGTTTGAATGCCTTGTTACCTGATCCGATGTGAAATGTGTCTGACGGAACTTCGGATAGAGAGTAGAGGATTTGATAAATTTCAGAATCTGATTCGAAATTATCCGAAAATATGAAATATCTGAATGAATTTGAAATTTAAGTTTTTATCTCTTCATTTTACTTCATTTTCTTTCTTTTTTTATTTCTAATTACTTCACTCATTAGGTTGTAATAATGTTTGAATGCCTTGTTACCCGATCGGATCCGAACTGTGTCTAACGAAACTTCGGATAGAAAGTGGAGGATATGATAAATTTCGGAATCTGATTCGAAATTATCCGAAAATATGAAATATATAAATGAATTTGGAATTTAAGTTTTATCTCTTAATTTTACTTCATTTTCTTCCTTTTCTTTTTCTTGCAATTTACTTCACTTATTAGGTTGTAATACAGTTTGAATGCCTTGTTACCCGATCCGATCGGAACTGTGTCTGACGGAACTTCGGATAGAGAGTAGAGGATTTGATAAATTTCGGAATCTGATTCGAAATTATCCGAAAATATGAAATATCTGAATGAATTTGAAATTTAAGTTTTTATCTCTTCATTTTACTTCATTCTCTTTCTTTTTTTATTTCTATTTACTTCACTCATTAGGTTCTAATAATGTTTGAATGCCTTGTTACCCGCGTTGTTACTCGATCCTATCTGAACTGTGTCTGACGGAACTTCGGATAGAGAGTAGAGGATTTGATAAATTTCGGAATCTGATTCGAAATTATCCGAAAATATGAAATATCTAAATGAATTTGAAATTTAAGTTTTTATCTCTCTTCATTTTACTTCATTTTCTTTCTTTTTTTATTTCTATTTACTTCACTCATTAGGTTGTAATAATGTTTGAATGCCTTGTTACCCGATCCGATCCAAACTGTGTCTAACGAAACTTCGGATAGAAAGTAGAGGATATGATAAATTTCGGAATCTGATTCGAAATTATCCGAAAATAAGAAATATCTAAATGAATTTGGAATTTAAGTTTTATCTCTTAATTTTACTTCATTTTCTTCCTTTTCTTTTTCTTGCAATTTACTTCACTTATTAGGTTGTAATACTGTTTGAATGCCTTGTTACCCGATCCGATCGGAACTGTGTCTGACGGAACTTCGGATAGAGAGTAGAGGATTTGATAAATTTCGGAATCTGATTCGAAATTATCCGAAAATATGAAATATCTGAATGAATTTGAAATTTAAGTTTTTATCTCTTCATTTTACTTCATTCTCTTTCTTTTTTTATTTCTATTTACTTCACTCATTAGGTTCTAATAATGTTTGAATGCCTTGTTACCCGCGTTGTTACTCGATCCGATCTGAACTGTGTCTGACGGAACTTCGGATAGAAAGTAGAGGATTTGATAAATTTCGGAATCTGATTTGAAATTATCCGAAAATACGTAATATCTAAATGAATTTAGAATTTAAGTTTTATCTCTTAATTTTACTTCATTTTCTTCCTTTTTTTTTCTTGCAATTTACTTCACTTATTAGGTTGTAATACTGTTTGAATGCCTTGTTACCCGATCCGATCGGAACTGTGTCTGACGGAACTTCGGATAGAGAGTAGAGGATTTGATAAATTTCGGAATCTGATTCGAAATTATCCGAAAATATGAAATATCTGAATGAATTTGAAATTTAAGTTTTTATCTCTTCATTTTACTTCATTTTCTTTTTTTTTTATTTCTATATACTTCACTCATTAGGTTATAATAATGTTTGAATGCCTTGTTACCCGCCTTGTTACTCGATCCGATGCACACTGTGTCTGACGGAACTTCGGATAGA
Organism: Viola odorata; assembly: GCA_963691705.1. Taxonomy (NCBI): domain Eukaryota; kingdom Viridiplantae; phylum Streptophyta; class Magnoliopsida; order Malpighiales; family Violaceae; genus Viola; species Viola odorata. Next base: position 53,946,891 of record OY829541.1, read on the forward strand.
AAGTAGAGGATTTGATAAATTTCAGAATCTGATTTGAAATTATCCGAAAATATGTAATATCTAAATGAATTTATAATTTAAGTTTTATCTCTTAATTTTACTTCATTTTCTTCCTTTTTTTTTTCTTGCAATTTACTTCACTTATTAAGTTGTAATACTGTTTGAATGCCTTGTTACCCGATCCGATCTGAACTGTGTCTGACGGAACTTCGGATAGAGAGTAGAGGATTTGATAAATTTCAGAATCTGATTCGAAATTATCCGAAAATATGAAATATCTGAATGAATTTGAAATTTAAGTTTTTATCTCTCTTCATTTTACTTCATTTTCTTTCTTTTTTTATTTCTATATACTTCACTCATTAGGTTGTAATAATGTTTGAATGCCTTGTTACCCGCCTTGTTACTCGATCCGATGCACACTGTGTCTGACGGAACTTTGGATAGAAAGTAGAGGATTTGATAAATTTCGGAATCTGATTTGAAATTATCCGAAAATATGAAATATCTAAATGAATTTAGAATTTAAGTTTTATCTCTTAATTTTACTTCATTTTCTTCCTTTTTTTTTCTTGCAATTTACTTCACTTATTAGGTTGTAATACTGTTTGAATTCCTTGTTACCTGATCCGATGTGAAATGTGTCTGACGGAACTTCGGATAGAGAGTAGAGGATTTGATAAATTTCAGAATCTGATTCGAAATTATCCGAAAATATGAAATATCTGAATGAATTTGAAATTTAAGTTTTTATCTCTTCATTTTACTTCATTTTCTTTCTTTTTTTATTTCTAATTACTTCACTCATTAGGTTGTAATAATGTTTGAATGCCTTGTTACCCGATCCGATCCGAACTGTGTCTAACGAAACTTCGGATAGGAAGTGGAGGATATGATAAATTTCGGAATCTGATTCGAAATTATCCGAAAATATGAAATATCTAAATGAATTTGGAATTTAAGTTTTATCTCTTAATTTTACTTCATTTTCTTCCTTTTTTTTTTCTTGCAATTTACTTCACTTATTAGGTTGTAATACTGTTTGAATGCCTTGTTACACGATCCGATCCGAACTGTATCTGACAGATTTTCGGATAGAGAGTAGAGGATTTGATAAATTTCGGAATCTGATTCGAAATTATCCGAAAATATGAAATATCTGAATGAATTTGAAATTTAAGGTTTTATCTCTTCATTTTACTTCATTTTCTTTCTTTTTTTATTTCTATTTACTTCACTCATTAGGTTGTAATAATGTTTGAATGCCTTGTTACCCGATCCGATCCAAACTGTGTCTAACGAAACTTCGGATAGAAAGTAGAGGATATGATAAATTTCGGAATCTGATTCGAAATTATCCGAAAATATGAAATATCTAAATGAATTTGGAATTTAAGTTTTATCTCTTAATTTTACTTCATTTTCTTCCTTTTCTTTTTCTTGCAATTTACTTCACTTATTAGGTTGTAATACAGTTTGAATGCCTTGTTACCCGATCCGATCGGAACTGTGTCTGACGGAACTTCGGATAGAGAGTAGAGGATTTGATAAATTTCGGAATCTGATTCGAAATTATCCGAAAATATGAAATATCTGAATGAAGTTGAAATTTAAGTTTTTATCTCTTCATTTTACTTCATTCTCTTTCTTTTTTTATTTCTATTTACTTCACCCATCAGGTTCTAATAATGTTTGAATGCCTTGTTACCCGCGTTGTTACTCGATCCGATCTGAACTGTGTCTGACGGAACTTCGGATAGAAAGTAGAGGATTTGATAAATTTCGGAATTTGATTTGAAATTATCCGAAAATATGTAATATCTAAATGAATTTAGAATTTAAGTTTTATCTCTTAATTTTACTTCATTTTCTTCCTTTTTTTTTTCTTGCAATTTACTTCACTTATTAAGTTGTAATACTGGTTGAATGCCTTGTTACCCGATCCGATCTGAACTGTGTCTGACGGAACTTCGGATAGAGAGTAGAGGATTTGATAAATTTCGGAATCTGATTCGAAATTATCCGAAAATATGAAATATCTGAATGAATTTGAAATTTAAGTTTTTATCTCTCTTCATTTTACTTCATTTTCTTTCTTTTTTTATTTCTATTTACTTCACTCATTAGGTTGTAATAATGTTTGAATGCCTTGTTACCCGATCCGATCCAAACTGTGTCTAACGAAACTTCGGATAGAAAGTAGAGGATATGATAAATTTCGGAATCTGATTCGAAATTATCCGAAAATAAGAAATATCTAAATGAATTTGGAAGTTAAGTTTTATCTCTTAATTTTACTTCATTTTCTTCCTTTTCTTTTTCTTGCAATTTACTTCACTTATTAGGTTGTAATACTGTTTGAATGCCTTGTTACCCGATCCGATCGGAACTGTGTCTGACGGAACTTCGGATAGAGAGTAGAGGATTTGATAAATTTCGGAATCTGATTCGAAATTATCCGAAAATATGAAATATCTGAATGAATTTGAAATTTAAGTTTTTATCTCTTCATTTTACTTCATTCTCTTTCTTTTTTTATTTCTATTTACTTCACTCATTAGGTTCTAATAATGTTTGAATGCCTTGTTACCCGCGTTGTTACTCGATCCGATCTGAACTGTGTCTGACGGAACTTCGGATAGAAAGTAGAGGATTTGATAAATTTCGGAATCTGATTTGAAATTATCCGAAAATACGTAATATCTAAATGAATTTAGAATTTAAGTTTTATCTCTTAATTTTACTTCATTTTCTTCCTTTTTTTTTCTTGCAATTTACTTCACTTATTAGGTTGTAATACTGTTTGAATGCCTTGTTACCCGATCCGATCGGAACTGTGTCTGACGGAACTTCGGATAGAGAGTAGAGGATTTGATAAATTTCGGAATCTGATTCGAAATTATCCGAAAATATGAAATATCTGAATGAATTTGAAATTTAAGTTTTTATCTCTTCATTTTACTTCATTTTCTTTTTTTTTTATTTCTATATACTTCACTCATTAGGTTATAATAATGTTTGAATGCCTTGTTACCCGCCTTGTTACTCGATCCGATGCACACTGTGTCTGACGGAACTTCGGATAGAAAGTAGAGGATTTGATAAATTTCAGAATCTGATTTGAAATTATCCGAAAATATGTAATATCTAAATGAATTTATAATTTAAGTTTTATCTCTTAATTTTACTTCATTTTCTTCCTTTTTTTTTTCTTGCAATTTACTTCACTTATTAAGTTGTAATACTGTTTGAATGCCTTGTTACCCGATCCGATCTGAACTGTGTCTGACGGAACTTCGGATAGAGAGTAGAGGATTTGATAAATTTCAGAATCTGATTCGAAATTATCCGAAAATATGAAATATCTGAATGAATTTGAAATTTAAGTTTTTATCTCTCTTCATTTTACTTCATTTTCTTTCTTTTTTTATTTCTATATACTTCACTCATTAGGTTGTAATAATGTTTGAATGCCTTGTTACCCGCCTTGTTACTCGATCCGATGCACACTGTGTCTGACGGAACTTTGGATAGAAAGTAGAGGATTTGATAAATTTCGGAATCTGATTTGAAATTATCCGAAAATATGAAATATCTAAATGAATTTAGAATTTAAGTTTTATCTCTTAATTTTACTTCATTTTCTTCCTTTTTTTTTCTTGCAATTTACTTCACTTATTAGGTTGTAATACTGTTTGAATTCCTTGTTACCTGATCCGATGTGAAATGTGTCTGACGGAACTTCGGATAGAGAGTAGAGGATTTGATAAATTTCAGAATCTGATTCGAAATTATCCGAAAATATGAAATATCTGAATGAATTTGAAATTTAAGTTTTTATCTCTTCATTTTACTTCATTTTCTTTCTTTTTTTATTTCTAATTACTTCACTCATTAGGTTGTAATAATGTTTGAATGCCTTGTTACCCGATCCGATCCGAACTGTGTCTAACGAAACTTCGGATAGAAAGTGGAGGATATGATAAATTTCGGAATCTGATTCGAAATTATCCGAAAATATGAAATATCTAAATGAATTTGGAATTTAAGTTTTATCTCTTAATTTTACTTCATTTTCTTTCTTTTTTTATTTCTAATTACTTCACTCATTAGGTTGTAATAATGTTTGAATGCCTTGTTACCCGATCCGATCCGAACTGTGTCTAACGAAACTTCGGATAGAAAGTGGAGGATATGATAAATTTCGGAATCTGATTCGAAATTATCCGAAAATATGAAATATCTAAATGAATTTGGAATTTAAGTTTTATCTCTTAATTTTACTTCATTTTCTTCCTTTTTTTTTTCTTGCAATTTACTTCACTTATTAGGTTGTAATACTGTTTGAATGCCTTGTTACCCGATCCGATCCGAACTGTATCTGACAGATTTTCGGATAGAGAGTAGAGGATTTGATAAATTTCGGAATCTGATTCGAAATTATCCGAAAATATGAAATATCTGAATGAATTTGAAATTTAAGGTTTTATCTCTTCATTTTACTTCATTTTCTTTCTTTTTTTATTTCTATTTACTTCACTCATTAGGTTGTAATAATGTTTGAATGCCTTGTTACCCGATCCGATCCAAACTGTGTCTAACGAAACTTCGGATAGAAAGTAGAGGATATGATAAATTTCGGAATCTGATTCGAAATTATCCGAAAATATGAAATATCTAAATGAATTTGGAATTTAAGTTTTATCTCTTAATTTTACTTCATTTTCTTCCTTTTCTTTTTCTTGCAATTTACTTCACTTATTAGGTTGTAATACAGTTTGAATGCCTTGTTACCCGATCCGATCGGAACTGTGTCTGACGGAACTTCGGATAGAGAGTAGAGGATTTGATAAATTTCGGAATCTGATTCGAAATTATCCGAAAATATGAAATATCTGAATGAATTTGAAATTTAAGTTTTTATCTCTTCATTTTACTTCATTCTCTTTCTTTTTTTATTTCTATTTACTTCACCCATCAGGTTCTAATAATGTTTGAATGCCTTGTTACCCGCGTTGTTACTCGATCCGATCTGAACTGTGTCTGACGGAACTTCGGATAGAAAGTAGAGGATTTGATAAATTTCGGAATTTGATTTGAAATTATCCGAAAATATGTAATATCTAAATGAATTTAGAATTTAAGTTTTATCTCTTAATTTTACTTCATTTTCTTCCTTTTTTTTTTCTTGCAATTTACTTCACTTATTAAGTTGTAATACTGGTTGAATGCCTTGTTACCCGATCCGATCTGAACTGTGTCTGACGGAACTTCGGATAGAGAGTAGAGGATTTGATAAATTTCGGAATCTGATTCGAAATTATCCGAAAATATGAAATATCTGAATGAATTTGAAATTTAAGTTTTTATCTCTCTTCATTTTACTTCATTTTCTTTCTTTTTTTATTTCTATTTACTTCACTCATTAGGTTGTAATAATGTTTGAATGCCTTGTTACCCGATCCGATCCAAACTGTGTCTAACGAAACTTCGGATAGAAAGTAGAGGATATGATAAATTTCGGAATCTGATTCGAAATTATCCGAAAATAAGAAATATCTAAATGAATTTGGAATTTAAGTTTTATCTCTTAATTTTACTTCATTTTCTTCCTTTTCTTTTTCTTGCAATTTACTTCACTTATTAGGTTGTAATACTGTTTGAATGCCTTGTTACCCGATCCGATCGGAACTGTGTCTGACGGAACTTCGGATAGAGAGTAGAGGATTTGATAAATTTCGGAATCTGATTCGAAATTATCCGAAAATATGAAATATCTGAATGAATTTGAAATTTAAGTTTTTATCTCTTCATTTTACTTCATTCTCTTTCTTTTTTTATTTCTATTTACTTCACTCATTAGGTTCTAATAATGTTTGAATGCCTTGTTACCCGCGTTGTTACTCGATCCGATCTGAACTGTGTCTGACGGAACTTCGGATAGAAAGTAGAGGATTTGATAAATTTCGGAATCTGATTTGAAATTATCCGAAAATACGTAATATCTAAATGAATTTAGAATTTAAGTTTTATCTCTTAATTTTACTTCATTTTCTTCCTTTTTTTTTCTTGCAATTTACTTCACTTATTAGGTTGTAATACTGTTTGAATGCCTTGTTACCCGATCCGATCGGAACTGTGTCTGACGGAACTTCGGATAGAGAGTAGAGGATTTGATAAATTTCGGAATCTGATTCGAAATTATCCGAAAATATGAAATATCTGAATGAATTTGAAATTTAAGTTTTTATCTCTTCATTTTACTTCATTTTCTTTTTTTTTTATTTCTATATACTTCACTCATTAGGTTATAATAATGTTTGAATGCCTTGTTACCCGCCTTGTTACTCGATCCGATGCACACTGTGTCTGATGGAACTTCGGATAGAAAGTAGAGGATTTGATAAATTTCAGAATCTGATTTGAAATTATCCGAAAATATGTAATATCTAAATGAATTTATAATTTAAGTTTTATCTCTTAATTTTACTTCATTTTCTTCCTTTTTTTTTTCTTGCAATTTACTTCACTTATTAAGTTGTAATACTGTTTGAATGCCTTGTTACCCGATCCGATCTGAACTGTGTCTGACGGAACTTCGGATAGAGAGTAGAGGATTTGATAAATTTCAGAATCTGATTCGAAATTATCCGAAAATATGAAATATCTGAATGAATTTGAAATTTAAGTTTTTATCTCTCTTCATTTTACTTCATTTTCTTTCTTTTTTTATTTCTATATACTTCACTCATTAGGTTGTAATAATGTTTGAATGCCTTGTTACCCGCCTTGTTACTCGATCCGATGCACACTGTGTCTGACGGAACTTTGGATAGAAAGTAGAGGATTTGATAAATTTCGGAATCTGATTTGAAATTATCCGAAAATATGAAATATCTAAATGAATTTAGAATTTAAGTTTTATCTCTTAATTTTACTTCATTTTCTTCCTTTTTTTTTCTTGCAATTTACTTCACTTATTAGGTTGTAATACTGTTTGAATTCCTTGTTACCTGATCCGATGTGAAATGTGTCTGACGGAACTTCGGATAGAGAGTAGAGGATTTGATAAATTTCAGAATCTGATTCGAAATTATCCGAAAATATGAAATATCTGAATGAATTTGAAATTTAAGTTTTTATCTCTTCATTTTACTTCATTTTCTTTCTTTTTTTATTTCTAATTACTTCACTCATTAGGTTGTAATAATGTTTGAATGCCTTGTTACCCGATCCGATCCGAACTGTGTCTAACGAAACTTCGGATAGAAAGTGGAGGATATGATAAATTTCGGAATCTGATTCGAAATTATCCGAAAATATGAAATATCTAAATGAATTTGGAATTTAAGTTTTATCTCTTAATTTTACTTCATTTTCTTCCTTTTTTTTTTCTTGCAATTTACTTCACTTATTAGGTTGTAATACTGTTTGAATGCCTTGTTACCCGATCCGATCCGAACTGTATCTGACAGATTTTCGGATAGAGAGTAGAGGATTTGATAAATTTCGGAATCTGATTCGAAATTATCCGAAAATATGAAATATCTGAATGAATTTGAAATTTAAGGTTTTATCTCTTCATTTTACTTCATTTTCTTTCTTTTTTTATTTCTATTTACTTCACTCATTAGGTTGTAATAATGTTTGAATGCCTTGTTACCCGATCCGATCCAAACTGTGTCTAACGAAACTTCGGATAGAAAGTAGAGGATATGATAAATTTCGGAATCTGATTCGAAATTATCCGAAAATATGAAATATCTAAATGAATTTGGAATTTAAGTTTTATCTCTTAATTTTACTTCATTTTCTTCCTTTTCTTTTTCTTGCAATTTACTTCACTTATTAGGTTGTAATACAGTTTGAATGCCTTGTTACCCGATCCGATCGGAACTGTGTCTGACGGAACTTCGGATAGAGAGTAGAGGATTTGATAAATTTCGGAATCTGATTCGAAATTATCCGAAAATATGAAATATCTGAATGAATTTGAAATTTAAGTTTTTATCTCTTCATTTTACTTCATTCTCTTTCTTTTTTTATTTCTATTTACTTCACCCATCAGGTTCTAATAATGTTTGAATGCCTTGTTACCCGCGTTGTTACTCGATCCGATCTGAACTGTGTCTGACGGAACTTCGGATAGAAAGTAGAGGATTTGATAAATTTCGGAATTTGATTTGAAATTATCCGAAAATATGTAATATCTAAATGAATTTAGAATTTAAGTTTTATCTCTTAATTTTACTTCATTTTCTTCCTTTTTTTTTTCTTGCAATTTACTTCACTTATTAAGTTGTAATACTGGTTGAATGCCTTGTTACCCGATCCGATCTGAACTGTGTCTGACGGAACTTCGGATAGAGAGTAGAGGATTTGATAAATTTCGGAATCTGATTCGAAATTATCCGAAAATATGAAATATCTGAATGAATTTGAAATTTAAGTTTTTATCTCTCTTCATTTTACTTCATTTTCTTTCTTTTTTTATTTCTATTTACTTCACTCATTAGGTTGTAATAATGTTTGAATGCCTTGTTACCCGATCCGATCCAAACTGTGTCTAACGAAACTTCGGATAGAAAGTAGAGGATATGATAAATTTCGGAATCTGATTCGAAATTATCCGAAAATAAGAAATATCTAAATGAATTTGGAATTTAAGTTTTATCTCTTAATTTTACTTCATTTTCTTCCTTTTCTTTTTCTTGCAATTTACTTCACTTATTAGGTTGTAATACTGTTTGAATGCCTTGTTACCCGATCCGATCTGAACTGTATCTGACGGAACTTCGCATAGAAAGTAGAGAATTTGATAAATTTCAGAATCTGATTCGAAATTATCCGAAAATATGAAATATCTGAATGAATTTGAAATTTAAGTTTTTATCTCTTCATTTTACTTCATTTTCTTTCTTTTTTTATTTCTATATACTTCACTCATTAGGTTGTAATAATGTTTGAATGCCTTGTTACCCGCCTTGTTACTCGATCCGATGCACACTGTGTCTGACGGAACTTTGGATAGAAAGTAGAGGATTTGATAAATTTCGGAATCTGATTTGAAATTATCCGAAAATATGAAATATCTAAATGAATTTAGAATTTAAGTTTTATCTCTTAATTTTACTTCATTTTCTTCCTTTTTTTTTCTTGCAATTTACTTCACTTATTAGGTTGTAATACTGTTTGAATGCCTTGTTACCTGATCCGATGTGAAATGTGTCTGACGGAACTTCGGATAGAGAGTAGAGGATTTGATAAATTTCAGAATCTGATTCGAAATTATCCGAAAATATGAAATATCTGAATGAATTTGAAATTTAAGTTTTTATCTCTTCATTTTACTTCATTTTCTTTCTTTTTTTATTTCTAATTACTTCACTCATTAGGTTGTAATAATGTTTGAATGCCTTGTTACCCGATCCGATCCGAACTGTGTCTAACGAAACTTCGGATAGAAAGTGGAGGATATGATAAATTTCGGAATCTGATTCGAAATTATCCGAAAATATGAAATATCTAAATGAATTTGGAATTTAAGTTTTGTCTCTTAATTTTACTTCATTTTCTTCCTTTTCTTTTTCTTGCAATTTACTTCACTTATTAGGTTGTAATACAGTTTGAATGCCTTGTTACCCGATCCGATCGGAACTGTGTCTGACGGAACTTCGGATAGAGAGTAGAGGATTTGATAAATTTCGGAATCTGATTCGAAATTATCCGAAAATATGAAATATCTGAATGAATTTGAAATTTAAGTTTTTATCTCTTCATTTTACTTCATTCTCTTTCTTTTTTTATTTCTATTTACTTCACCCATCAGGTTCTAATAATGTTTGAATGCCTTGTTACCCGCGTTGTTACTCGATCCGATCTGAACTGTGTCTGACGGAACTTCGGATAGAAAGTAGAGGATTTGATAAATTTCGGAATTTGATTTGAAATTATCCGAAAATATGTAATATCTAAATGAATTTAGAATTTAAGTTTTATCTCTTAATTTTACTTCATTTTCTTCCTTTTTTTTTTCTTGCAATTTACTTCACTTATTAAGTTGTAATACTGTTTGAATGCCTTGTTACCCGATCCGATCTGAACTGTGTCTGACGGAACTTCGGATAGAGAGTAGAGGATTTGATAAATTTCGGAATCTGATTCGAAATTATCCGAAAATATGAAATATCTGAATGAATTTGAAATTTAAGTTTTTATCTCTCTTCATTTTACTTCATTTTCTTTCTTTTTTTATTTCTATTTACTTCACTCATTAGGTTGTAATAATGTTTGAATGCCTTGTTACCCGATCCGATCCAAACTGTGTCTAACGAAACTTCGGATAGAAAGTAGAGGATATGATAAATTTCGGAATCTGATTCGAAATTATCCGAAAATATGAAATATCTGAATGAATTTGAAATTTAAGTTTTTATCTCTTCATTTTACTTCATTCTCTTTCTTTTTTTATTTCTATTTACTTCACCCATCAGGTTCTAATAATGTTTGAATGCCTTGTTACCCGCGTTGTTACTCGATCCGATCTGAACTGTGTCTGACGGAACTTCGGATAGAAAGTAGAGGATTTGATAAATTTCGGAATTTGATTTGAAATTATCCGAAAATATGTAATATCTAAATGAATTTAGAATTTAAGTTTTATCTCTTAATTTTACTTCATTTTCTTCCTTTTTTTTTTCTTGCAATTTACTTCACTTATTAAGTTGTAATACTGTTTGAATGCCTTGTTACCCGATCCGATCTGAACTGTATCTGACGGAACTTCGCATAGAAAGTAGAGAATTTGATAAATTTCAGAATCTGATTCGAAATTATCCGAAAATATGAAATATCTGAATGAATTTGAAATTTAAGTTTTTATCTCTTCATTTTACTTCATTTTCTTTCTTTTTTTATTTCTATATACTTCACTCATTAGGTTGTAATAATGTTTGAATGCCTTGTTACCCGCCTTGTTACTCGATCCGATGCACACTGTGTCTGACGGAACTTTGGATAGAAAGTAGAGGACTTGATAAACTTCGGAATCTGATTAGAAATTATCCGAAAATATGAAATATCTAAATGAATTTAGAATTTAAGTTTTATCTCTTAATTTTACTTCATTTTCTTCCTTTTTTTTTCTTGCAATTTACTTCACTTATTAGGTTGTAATACTGTTTGAATGCCTTGTTACCTGATCCGATGTGAAATGTGTCTGACGGAACTTCGGATAGAGAGTAGAGGATTTGATAAATTTCAGAATCTGATTCGAAATTATCCGAAAATATGAAATATCTGAATGAATTTGAAATTTAAGTTTTTATCTCTTCATTTTACTTCATTTTCTTTCTTTTTTTATTTCTAATTACTTCACTCATTAGGTTGTAATAATGTTTGAATGCCTTGTTACCCGATCCGATCCGAACTGTGTCTAACGAAACTTCGGATAGAAAGTGGAGGATATGATAAATTTCGGAATCTGATTCGAAATTATCCGAAAATATGAAATATCTAAATGAATTTGGAATTTAAGTTTTGTCTCTTAATTTTACTTCATTTTCTTCCTTTTTTTTTCTTGCAATTTACTTCACTTATTAGGTTTTAATACTGTTTGAATGCCTTGTTACCCGATCCGATCCGAACTGTATCTGACAGATTTTCGGATAGAGAGTAGAGGATTTGATAAATTTCGGAATCTGATTCGAAATTATCCGAAAATATGAAATATCTGAATGAATTTGAAATTTAAGGTTTTATCTCTTCATTATACTTCATTTTCTTTCTTTTTTTATTTCTATTTACATCACTCATTAGGTTGTAATAATGTTTGAATGCCTTGTTACCCGATCCGATCCAAACTGTGTCTAACGAAACTTCGGATAGAAAGTAGAGGATATGATAAATTTCGGAATCTGATTCGAAATTATCCGAAAATATGAAATATCTAAATGAATTTGGAATTTAAGTTTTTATCTCTCTTCATTTTACTTCATTTTCTTTCTTTTTTTATTTCTATTTACTTCACTCATTAGGTTGTAATAATGTTTGAATGCCTTGTTACCCGATCCGATCCGAACTGTGTCTAACGAAACTTCGGATAGAAAGTGGAGGATATGATAAATTTCGGAATCTGATTCGAAATTATCCAAAATATGAAATATCTAAATGAATTTGGAATTTAAGTTTTGTCTCTTAATTTTACTTCATTTTCTTCCTTTTTTTTTTCTTGCAATTTACTTCACTTATTAAGTTGTAATACTGTTTGAATGCCTTGTTACCCGATCCGATCGGAACTGTATCTGACGGAACTTCGGATAGAGAGTAGAGGATTTGATACATTTCGGAATCTGATTCGAAATTATCCGAAAATATGAAATATCTGAATGAATTTGAAATTTAAGTTTTTATCTCTTCATTTTACTTCATTTTCTTTCTTTTTTTTATTTCTATATACTTCACTCATTAGGTTGTAATAATGTTTGAATGCCTTGTTACCCGCCTTGTTACTCGATCCGATGCACACTGTGTCTGACGGAACTTCGGATAGAAAGTAGAGGATTTGATAAATTTCAGAATCTGATTTGAAATTATCCGAAAATATGAAATATCTAAATGAATTTAGAATTTAAGTTTTATCTCTTAATTTTACTTCATTTTCTTCCTTTTTTTTTCTTGCAATTTACTTCACTTATTAGGTTGTAATACTGTTTGAATGCCTTGTTACCTGATCCGATGTGAAATGTGTCTGACGGAACTTCGGATAGAGAGTAGAGGATTTGATAAATTTCAGAATCTGATTCGAAATTATCCGAAAATATGAAATATCTGAATGAATTTGAAATTTAAGTTTTTATCTCTTCATTTTACTTCATTTTCTTTCTTTTTTTATTTCTAATTACTTCACTCATTAGGTTGTAATAATGTTTGAATGCCTTGTTACCCGATCGGATCCGAACTGTGTCTAACGAAACTTCGGATAGAAAGTGGAGGATATGATAAATTTCAGAATCTGATTCGAAATTATCCGAAAATATGAAATATATAAATGAATTTGGAATTTAAGTTTTATCTCTTAATTTTACTTCATTTTCTTCCTTTTCTTTTTCTTGCAATTTACTTCACTTATTAGGTTGTAATACAGTTTGAATGCCTTGTTACCCGATCCGATCGGAACTGTGTCTGACGGAACTTCGGATAGAGAGTAGAGGATTTGATAAATTTCGGAATCTGATTCGAAATTACACGAAAATATGAAATATCTGAATGAATTTGAAATTTAAGTTTTTATCTCTTCATTTTACTTCATTCTCTTTCTTTTTTTATTTCTATTTACTTCACTCATTAGGTTCTAATAATGTTTGAATGCCTTGTTACCCGCGTTGTTACTCGATCCTATCTGAACTGTGTCTGACGGAACTTCGGATAGAGAGTAGAGGATTTGATAAATTTCGGAATCTGATTCGAAATTATCCGAAAATATGAAATATCTAAATGAATTTGAAATTTAAGTTTTTATCTCTCTTCATTTTACTTCATTTTCTTTCTTTTTTTATTTCTATTTACTTCACTCATTAGGTTGTAATAATGTTTGAATGCCTTGTTACCCGATCCGATCCAAACTGTGTCTAACGAAACTTCGGATAGAAAGTAGAGGATATGATAAATTTCGGAATCTGATTCGAAATTATCCGAAAATAAGAAATATCTAAATGAATTTGGAATTTAAGTTTTATCTCTTAATTTTACTTCATTTTCTTCCTTTTCTTTTTCTTGCAATTTACTTCACTTATTAGGTTGTAATACTGTTTGAATGCCTTGTTACCCGATCCGATCGGAACTGTGTCTGACGGAACTTCGGATAGAGAGTAGAGGATTTGATAAATTTCGGAATCTGATTCGAAATTATCCGAAAATATGAAATATCTGAATGAATTTGAAATTTAAGTTTTTATCTCTTCATTTTACTTCATTCTCTTTCTTTTTTTATTTCTATTTACTTCACTCATTAGGTTCTAATAATGTTTGAATGCCTTGTTACCCGCGTTGTTACTCGATCCGATCTGAACTGTGTCTGACGGAACTTCGGATAGAAAGTAGAGGATTTGATAAATTTCGGAATCTGATTTGAAATTATCCGAAAATACGTAATATCTAAATGAATTTAGAATTTAAGTTTTATCTCTTAATTTTACTTCATTTTCTTCCTTTTTTTTCTTGCAATTTACTTCACTTATTAGGTTGTAATACTGTTTGAATGCCTTGTTACCCGATCCGATCGGAACTGTGTCTGACGGAACTTCGTATAGAGAGTAGAGGATTTGATAAATTTCGGAATCTGATTCGAAATTATCCGAAAATATGAAATATCTGAATGAATTTGAAATTTAAGTTTTTATCTCTTCATTTTACTTCATTTTCTTTTTTTTTTATTTCTATATACTTCACTCATTAGGTTGTAATAATGTTTGAATGCCTTGTTACCCGCCTTGTTACTCGATCCGATGCACACTGTGTCTGACGGAACTTCGGATAGAAAGTAGAGGATTTGATAAATTTCAGAATCTGATTTGAAATTATCCGAAAATATGTAATATCTAAATGAATTTATAATTTAAGTTTTATCTCTTAATTTTACTTCATTTTCTTCCTTTTTTTTTCTTGCAATTTACTTCACTTATGAAGTTGTAATACTGTTTGAATGCCTTGTTACCCGATCCGATCTGAACTGTGTCTGACGGAACTTCGGATAGAGAGTAGAGGATTTGATAAATTTCGGAATCTGATTCGAAATTATCCGAAAATATGAAATATCTGAATGAATTTGAAATTTAAGTTTTTATCTCTTCATTTTACTTCATTTTCTTTTTTTTTTATTTCTATATACTTCACTCATTAGGTTGTAATAATGTTTGAATGCCTTGTTACCCGCCTTGTTACTCGATCCGATGCACACTGTGTCTGACGGAACTTCGGATAGAAAGTAGAGGATTTGATAAATTTCAGAATCTGATTTGAAATTATCCGAAAATATGTAATATCTAAATGAATTTATAATTTAAGTTTTATCTCTTAATTTTACTTCATTTTCTTCCTTTTTTTTTTTTGCAATTTACTTCACTTATTAGGTTGTAATACTGTTTGAATGCCTTGTTACCTGATCCGATGTGAAATGTGTCTGACGGAACTTCGGATAGAGAGTAGAGGATTTGATAAATTTCAGAATCTGATTCGAAATTATCCGAAAATATGAAATATCTGAATGAATTTGAAATTTAAGTTTTTATCTCTTCATTTTACTTCATTTTCTTTCTTTTTTTATTTCTAATTACTTCACTCATTAGGTTGTAATAATGTTTGAATGCCTTGTTACCCGATCCGATCCGAACTGTGTCTAACGAAACTTCGGATAGAAAGTGGAGGATATGATAAATTTCGGAATCTGATTCGAAATTATCCGAAAATATGAAATATCTAAATGAATTTGGAATTTAAGTTTTGTCTCTTAATTTTACTTCATTTTCTTCCTTTTTTTTTTCTTGCAATTTACTTCACTTATTAGGTTGTAATACTGTTTGAATGCCTTGTTACCTGATCCGATGTGAAATGTGTCTGACGGAACTTCGGATAGAGAGTAGAGGATTTGATAAATTTCAGAATCTGATTCGAAATTATCCGAAAATATGAAATATCTGAATGAATTTGAAATTTAAGTTTTTATCTCTTCATTTTACTTCATTTTCTTTCTTTTTTTATTTCTAATTACTTCACTCATTAGGTTGTAATAATGTTTGAATGCCTTGTTACCCGATCCGATCCGAACTGTGTCTAACGAAACTTCGGATAGAAAGTGGAGGATATGATAAATTTCGGAATCTGATTCGAAATTATCCGAAAATATGAAATATCTAAATGAATTTGGAATTTAAGTTTTATCTCTTAATTTTACTTCATTTTCTTCCTTTTTTTTTTTCTTGCAATTTACTTCACTTATTAGGTTGTAATACTGTTTGAATGCCTTGTTACCCGATCCGATCCGAACTGTATCTGACAGATTTTCGGATAGAGAGTAGAGGATTTGATAAATTTCGGAATCTGATTCGAAATTATCCAAAAATATAAAATATCTGAATGAATTTGAAATTTAAGGTTTTATCTCTTCATTTTACTTCATTTTCTTTCTTTTTTTATTTCTATTTACATCACTCATTAGGTTGTAATAATGTTTGAATGCCTTGTTACCCGATCCGATCCAAACTGTGTCTAACGAAACTTCGGATAGAAAGTAGAGGATATGATAAATTTCGGAATCTGATTCGAAATTATCCGAAAATATGAAATATCTAAATGAATTTGGAATTTAAGTTTTTATCTCTCTTCATTTTACTTCATTTTCTTTCTTTTTTTATTTCTATTTACTTCACTCATTAGGTTGTAATAATGTTTGAATTCCTTGTTACCCGATCCGATCCGAACTGTGTCTAACGAAACTTCGGATAGAAAGTGGAGGATATGATAAATTTCGGAATCTGATTCGAAATTATCCAAAATATGAAATATCTAAATGAATTTGGAATTTAAGTTTTGTCTCTTAATTTTACTTCATTTTCTTCCTTTTTTTTTTCTTGCAATTTACTTCACTTATTAAGTTGTAATACTGTTTGAATGCCTTGTTACCCGATCCGATCGGAACTGTATCTGACGGAACTTCGGATAGAGAGTAGAGGATTTGATAAATTTCGGAATCTGATTCGAAATTATCCGAAAATATGAAATATCTGAATGAATTTGAAATTTAAGTTTTTATCTCTTCATTTTACTTCATTTTCTTTCTTTTTTTTATTTCTATATACTTCACTCATTAGGTTGTAATAATGTTTGAATGCCTTGTTACCCGCCTTGTTACTCGATCCGATGCACACTGTGTCTGACGGAACTTCGGATAGAAAGTAGAGGATTTGATAAATTTCAGAATCTGATTTGAAATTATCCGAAAATATGAAATATCTAAATGAATTTAGAATTTAAGTTTTATCTCTTAATTTTACTTCATTTTCTTCCTTTTTTTTTTTTGCAATTTACTTCACTTATTAGGTTGTAATACTGTTTGAATGCCTTGTTACCTGATCCGATGTGAAATGTGTCTGACGGAACTTCGGATAGAGAGTAGAGGATTTGATAAATTTCAGAATCTGATTCGAAATTATCCGAAAATATGAAATATCTGAATGAATTTGAAATTTAAGTTTTTATCTCTTCATTTTACTTCATTTTCTTTCTTTTTTTATTTCTAATTACTTCACTCATTAGGTTGTAATAATGTTTGAATGCCTTGTTACCCGATCCGATCCGAACTGTGTCTAACGAAACTTCGGATAGAAAGTGGAGGATATGATAAATTTCGGAATCTGATTCGAAATTATCCGAAAATATGAAATATCTAAATGAATTTGGAATTTAAGTTTTGTCTCTTAATTTTACTTCATTTTCTTCCTTTTTTTTTTCTTGCAATTTACTTCACTTATTAGGTTGTAATACTGTTTGAATGCCTTGTTACCTGATCCGATGTGAAATGTGTCTGACGGAACTTCGGATAGAGAGTAGAGGATTTGATAAATTTCAGAATCTGATTCGAAATTATCCGAAAATATGAAATATCTGAATGAATTTGAAATTTAAGTTTTTATCTCTTCATTTTACTTCATTTTCTTTCTTTTTTTATTTCTAATTACTTCACTCATTAGGTTGTAATAATGTTTGAATGCCTTGTTACCCGATCCGATCCGAACTGTGTCTAACGAAACTTCGGATAGAAAGTGGAGGATATGATAAATTTCGGAATCTGATTCGAAATTATCCGAAAATATGAAATATCTAAATGAATTTGGAATTTAAGTTTTATCTCTTAATTTTACTTCATTTTCTTCCTTTTTTTTTTTCTTGCAATTTACTTCACTTATTAGGTTGTAATACTGTTTGAATGCCTTGTTACCCGATCCGATCCGAACTGTATCTGACAGATTTTCGGATAGAGAGTAGAGGATTTGATAAATTTCGGAATCTGATTCGAAATTATCCAAAAATATAAAATATCTGAATGAATTTGAAATTTAAGGTTTTATCTCTTCATTTTACTTCATTTTCTTTCTTTTTTTATTTCTATTTACATCACTCATTAGGTTGTAATAATGTTTGAATGCCTTGTTACCCGATCCGATCCAAACTGTGTCTAACGAAACTTCGGATAGAAAGTAGAGGATATGATAAATTTCGGAATCTGATTCGAAATTATCCGAAAATATGAAATATCTAAATGAATTTGGAATTTAAGTTTTTATCTCTCTTCATTTTACTTCATTTTCTTTCTTTTTTTATTTCTATTTACTTCACTCATTAGGTTGTAATAATGTTTGAATTCCTTGTTACCCGATCCGATCCGAACTGTGTCTAACGAAACTTCGGATAGAAAGTGGAGGATATGATAAATTTCGGAATCTGATTCGAAATTATCCAAAATATGAAATATCTAAATGAATTTGGAATTTAAGTTTTGTCTCTTAATTTTACTTCATTTTCTTCCTTTTTTTTTTCTTGCAATTTACTTCACTTATTAAGTTGTAATACTGTTTGAATGCCTTGTTACCCGATCCGATCGGAACTGTATCTGACGGAACTTCGGATAGAGAGTAGAGGATTTGATAAATTTCGGAATCTGATTCGAAATTATCCGAAAATATGAAATATCTGAATGAATTTGAAATTTAAGTTTTTATCTCTTCATTTTACTTCATTTTCTTTCTTTTTTTTATTTCTATATACTTCACTCATTAGGTTGTAATAATGTTTGAATGCCTTGTTACCCGCCTTGTTACTCGATCCGATGCACACTGTGTCTGACGGAACTTCGGATAGAAAGTAGAGGATTTGATAAATTTCAGAATCTGATTTGAAATTATCCGAAAATATGAAATATCTAAATGAATTTAGAATTTAAGTTTTATCTCTTAATTTTACTTCATTTTCTTCCTTTTTTTTTCTTGCAATTTACTTCACTTATTAGGTTGTAATACTGTTTGAATGCCTTGTTACCTGATCCGATGTGAAATGTGTCTGACGGAACTTCGGATAGAGAGTAGAGGATTTGATAAATTTCAGAATCTGATTCGAAATTATCCGAAAATATGAAATATCTGAATGAATTTGAAATTTAAGTTTTTATCTCTTCATTTTACTTCATTTTCTTTCTTTTTTTATTTCTAATTACTTCACTCATTAGGTTGTAATAATGTTTGAATGCCTTGTTACCCGATCGGATCCGAACTGTGTCTAACGAAACTTCGGATAGAAAGTGGAGGATATGATAAATTTCGGAATCTGATTCGAAATTATCCGAAAATATGAAATATATAAATGAATTTGGAATTTAAGTTTTATCTCTTAATTTTACTTCATTTTCTTCCTTTTCTTTTTCTTGCAATTTACTTCACTTATTAGGTTGTAATACAGTTTGAATGCCTTGTTACCCGATCCGATCGGAACTGTGTCTGACGGAACTTCGGATAGAGAGTAGAGGATTTGATAAATTTCGGAATCTGATTCGAAATTACACGAAAATATGAAATATCTGAATGAATTTGAAATTTAAGTTTTTATCTCTTCATTTTACTTCATTCTCTTTCTTTTTTTATTTCTATTTACTTCACTCATTAGGTTCTAATAATGTTTGAATGCCTTGTTACCCGCGTTGTTACTCGATCCTATCTGAACTGTGTCTGACGGAACTTCGGATACAGAGTAGAGGATTTGATAAATTTCGGAATCTGATTCGAAATTATCCGAAAATATGAAATATCTAAATGAATTTGAAATTTAAGTTTTTATCTCTCTTCATTTTACTTCATTTTCTTTCTTTTTATATTTCTATTTACTTCACTCATTAGGTTGTAATAATGTTTGAATGCCTTGTTACCCGATCCGATCCAAACTGTGTCTAACGAAACTTCGGATAGAAAGTAGAGGATATGATAAATTTCGGAATCTGATTCGAAATTATCCGAAAATAAGAAATATCTAAATGAATTTGGAATTTAAGTTTTATCTCTTAATTTTACTTCATTTTCTTCCTTTTCTTTTTCTTGCAATTTACTTCACTTATTAGGTTGTAATACTGTTTGAATGCCTTGTTACCCGATCCGATCGGAACTGTGTCTGACGGAACTTCGGATAGAGAGTAGAGGATTTGATAAATTTCGGAATCTGATTCGAAATTATCCGAAAATATGAAATATCTGAATGAATTTGAAATTTAAGTTTTTATCTCTTCATTTTACTTCATTCTCTTTCTTTTTTTATTTCTATTTACTTCACTCATTAGGTTCTAATAATGTTTGAATGCCTTGTTACCCGCGTTGTTACTCGATCCGATCTGAACTGTGTCTGACGGAACTTCGGATAGAAAGTAGAGGATTTGATAAATTTCGGAATCTGATTTGAAATTATCCGAAAATACGTAATATCTAAATGAATTTAGAATTTAAGTTTTATCTCTTAATTTTACTTCATTTTCTTCCTTTTTTTTCTTGCAATTTACTTCACTTATTAGGTTGTAATACTGTTTGAATGCCTTGTTACCCGATCCGATCGGAACTGTGTCTGACGGAACTTCGTATAGAGAGTAGAGGATTTGATAAATTTCGGAATCTGATTCGAAATTATCCGAAAATATGAAATATCTGAATGAATTTGAAATTTAAGTTTTTATCTCTTCATTTTACTTCATTTTCTTTTTTTTTTATTTCTATATACTTCACTCATTAGGTTGTAATAATGTTTGAATGCCTTGTTACCCGCCTTGTTACTCGATCCGATGCACACTGTGTCTGACGGAACTTCGGATAGAAAGTAGAGGATTTGATAAATTTCAGAATCTGATTTGAAATTATCCGAAAATATGTAATATCTAAATGAATTTATAATTTAAGTTTTATCTCTTAATTTTACTTCATTTTCTTCCTTTTTTTTTCTTGCAATTTACTTCACTTATGAAGTTGTAATACTGTTTGAATGCCTTGTTACCCGATCCGATCTGAACTGTGTCTGACGGAACTTCGGATAGAGAGTAGAGGATTTGATAAATTTCGGAATCTGATTCGAAATTATCCGAAAATATGAAATATCTGAATGAATTTGAAATTTAAGTTTTTATCTCTTCATTTTACTTCATTTTCTTTTTTTTTTATTTCTATATACTTCACTCATTAGGTTGTAATAATGTTTGAATGCCTTGTTACCCGCCTTGTTACTCGATCCGATGCACACTGTGTCTGACGGAACTTCGGATAGAAAGTAGAGGATTTGATAAATTTCAGAATCTGATTTGAAATTATCCGAAAATATGTAATATCTAAATGAATTTATAATTTAAGTTTTATCTCTTAATTTTACTTCATTTTCTTCCTTTTTTTTTTTTGCAATTTACTTCACTTATTAGGTTGTAATACTGTTTGAATGCCTTGTTACCTGATCCGATGTGAAATGTGTCTGACGGAACTTCGGATAGAGAGTAGAGGATTTGATAAATTTCAGAATCTGATTCGAAATTATCCGAAAATATGAAATATCTGAATGAATTTGAAATTTAAGTTTTTATCTCTTCATTTTACTTCATTTTCTTTCTTTTTTTATTTCTAATTACTTCACTCATTAGGTTGTAATAATGTTTGAATGCCTTGTTACCCGATCCGATCCGAACTGTGTCTAACGAAACTTCGGATAGAAAGTGGAGGATATGATAAATTTCGGAATCTGATTCGAAATTATCCGAAAATATGAAATATCTAAATGAATTTGGAATTTAAGTTTTGTCTCTTAATTTTACTTCATTTTCTTCCTTTTTTTTTTCTTGCAATTTACTTCACTTATTAGGTTGTAATACTGTTTGAATGCCTTGTTACCTGATCCGATGTGAAATGTGTCTGACGGAACTTCGGATAGAGAGTAGAGGATTTGATAAATTTCAGAATCTGATTCGAAATTATCCGAAAATATGAAATATCTGAATGAATTTGAAATTTAAGTTTTTATCTCTTCATTTTACTTCATTTTCTTTCTTTTTTTATTTCTAATTACTTCACTCATTAGGTTGTAATAATGTTTGAATGCCTTGTTACCCGATCCGATCCGAACTGTGTCTAACGAAACTTCGGATAGAAAGTGGAGGATATGATAAATTTCGGAATCTGATTCGAAATTATCCGAAAATATGAAATATCTAAATGAATTTGGAATTTAAGTTTTATCTCTTAATTTTACTTCATTTTCTTCCTTTTTTTTTTTCTTGCAATTTACTTCACTTATTAGGTTGTAATACTGTTTGAATGCCTTGTTACCCGATCCGATCCGAACTGTATCTGACAGATTTTCGGATAGAGAGTAGAGGATTTGATAAATTTCGGAATCTGATTCGAAATTATCCAAAAATATAAAATATCTGAATGAATTTGAAATTTAAGGTTTTATCTCTTCATTTTACTTCATTTTCTTTCTTTTTTTATTTCTATTTACATCACTCATTAGGTTGTAATAATGTTTGAATGCCTTGTTACCCGATCCGATCCAAACTGTGTCTAACGAAACTTCGGATAGAAAGTAGAGGATATGATAAATTTCGGAATCTGATTCGAAATTATCCGAAAATATGAAATATCTAAATGAATTTGGAATTTAAGTTTTTATCTCTCTTCATTTTACTTCATTTTCTTTCTTTTTTTATTTCTATTTACTTCACTCATTAGGTTGTAATAATGTTTGAATTCCTTGTTACCCGATCCGATCCGAACTGTGTCTAACGAAACTTCGGATAGAAAGTGGAGGATATGATAAATTTCGGAATCTGATTCGAAATTATCCAAAATATGAAATATCTAAATGAATTTGGAATTTAAGTTTTGTCTCTTAATTTTACTTCATTTTCTTCCTTTTTTTTTTCTTGCAATTTACTTCACTTATTAAGTTGTAATACTGTTTGAATGCCTTGTTACCCGATCCGATCGGAACTGTATCTGACGGAACTTCGGATAGAGAGTAGAGGATTTGATAAATTTCGGAATCTGATTCGAAATTATCCGAAAATATGAAATATCTGAATGAATTTGAAATTTAAGTTTTTATCTCTTCATTTTACTTCATTTTCTTTCTTTTTTTTATTTCTATATACTTCACTCATTAGGTTGTAATAATGTTTGAATGCCTTGTTACCCGCCTTGTTACTCGATCCGATGCACACTGTGTCTGACGGAACTTCGGATAGAAAGTAGAGGATTTGATAAATTTCAGAATCTGATTTGAAATTATCCGAAAATATGAAATATCTAAATGAATTTAGAATTTAAGTTTTATCTCTTAATTTTACTTCATTTTCTTCCTTTTTTTTTTTTGCAATTTACTTCACTTATTAGGTTGTAATACTGTTTGAATGCCTTGTTACCTGATCCGATGTGAAATGTGTCTGACGGAACTTCGGATAGAGAGTAGAGGATTTGATAAATTTCAGAATCTGATTCGAAATTATCCGAAAATATGAAATATCTGAATGAATTTGAAATTTAAGTTTTTATCTCTTCATTTTACTTCATTTTCTTTCTTTTTTTATTTCTAATTACTTCACTCATTAGGTTGTAATAATGTTTGAATGCCTTGTTACCCGATCCGATCCGAACTGTGTCTAACGAAACTTCGGATAGAAAGTGGAGGATATGATAAATTTCGGAATCTGATTCGAAATTATCCGAAAATATGAAATATCTAAATGAATTTGGAATTTAAGTTTTGTCTCTTAATTTTACTTCATTTTCTTCCTTTTTTTTTTCTTGCAATTTACTTCACTTATTAGGTTGTAATACTGTTTGAATGCCTTGTTACCTGATCCGATGTGAAATGTGTCTGACGGAACTTCGGATAGAGAGTAGAGGATTTGATAAATTTCAGAATCTGATTCGAAATTATCCGAAAATATGAAATATCTGAATGAATTTGAAATTTAAGTTTTTATCTCTTCATTTTACTTCATTTTCTTTCTTTTTTTATTTCTAATTACTTCACTCATTAGGTTGTAATAATGTTTGAATGCCTTGTTACCCGATCCGATCCGAACTGTGTCTAACGAAACTTCGGATAGAAAGTGGAGGATATGATAAATTTCGGAATCTGATTCGAAATTATCCGAAAATATGAAATATCTAAATGAATTTGGAATTTAAGTTTTATCTCTTAATTTTACTTCATTTTCTTCCTTTTTTTTTTTCTTGCAATTTACTTCACTTATTAGGTTGTAATACTGTTTGAATGCCTTGTTACCCGATCCGATCCGAACTGTATCTGACAGATTTTCGGATAGAGAGTAGAGGATTTGATAAATTTCGGAATCTGATTCGAAATTATCCAAAAATATAAAATATCTGAATGAATTTGAAATTTAAGGTTTTATCTCTTCATTTTACTTCATTTTCTTTCTTTTTTTATTTCTATTTACATCACTCATTAGGTTGTAATAATGTTTGAATGCCTTGTTACCCGATCCGATCCAAACTGTGTCTAACGAAACTTCGGATAGAAAGTAGAGGATATGATAAATTTCGGAATCTGATTCGAAATTATCCGAAAATATGAAATATCTAAATGAATTTGGAATTTAAGTTTTTATCTCTCTTCATTTTACTTCATTTTCTTTCTTTTTTTATTTCTATTTACTTCACTCATTAGGTTGTAATAATGTTTGAATTCCTTGTTACCCGATCCGATCCGAACTGTGTCTAACGAAACTTCGGATAGAAAGTGGAGGATATGATAAATTTCGGAATCTGATTCGAAATTATCCAAAATATGAAATATCTAAATGAATTTGGAATTTAAGTTTTGTCTCTTAATTTTACTTCATTTTCTTCCTTTTTTTTTTCTTGCAATTTACTTCACTTATTAAGTTGTAATACTGTTTGAATGCCTTGTTACCCGATCCGATCGGAACTGTATCTGACGGAACTTCGGATAGAGAGTAGAGGATTTGATAAATTTCGGAATCTGATTCGAAATTATCCGAAAATATGAAATATCTGAATGAATTTGAAATTTAAGTTTTTATCTCTTCATTTTACTTCATTTTCTTTCTTTTTTTTATTTCTATATACTTCACTCATTAGGTTGTAATAATGTTTGAATGCCTTGTTACCCGCCTTGTTACTCGATCCGATGCACACTGTGTCTGACGGAACTTCGGATAGAAAGTAGAGGATTTGATAAATTTCAGAATCTGATTTGAAATTATCCGAAAATATGAAATATCTAAATGAATTTAGAATTTAAGTTTTATCTCTTAATTTTACTTCATTTTCTTCCTTTTTTTTTCTTGCAATTTACTTCACTTATTAGGTTGTAATACTGTTTGAATGCCTTGTTACCTGATCCGATGTGAAATGTGTCTGACGGAACTTCGGATAGAGAGTAGAGGATTTGATAAATTTCAGAATCTGATTCGAAATTATCCGAAAATATGAAATATCTGAATGAATTTGAAATTTAAGTTTTTATCTCTTCATTTTACTTCATTTTCTTTCTTTTTTTATTTCTAATTACTTCACTCATTAGGTTGTAATAATGTTTGAATGCCTTGTTACCCGATCGGATCCGAACTGTGTCTAACGAAACTTCGGATAGAAAGTGGAGGATATGATAAATTTCGGAATCTGATTCGAAATTATCCGAAAATATGAAATATATAAATGAATTTGGAATTTAAGTTTTATCTCTTAATTTTACTTCATTTTCTTCCTTTTCTTTTTCTTGCAATTTACTTCACTTATTAGGTTGTAATACAGTTTGAATGCCTTGTTACCCGATCCGATCGGAACTGTGTCTGACGGAACTTCGGATAGAGAGTAGAGGATTTGATAAATTTCGGAATCTGATTCGAAATTACACGAAAATATGAAATATCTGAATGAATTTGAAATTTAAGTTTTTATCTCTTCATTTTACTTCATTCTCTTTCTTTTTTTATTTCTATTTACTTCACTCATTAGGTTCTAATAATGTTTGAATGCCTTGTTACCCGCGTTGTTACTCGATCCTATCTGAACTGTGTCTGACGGAACTTCGGATACAGAGTAGAGGATTTGATAAATTTCGGAATCTGATTCGAAATTATCCGAAAATATGAAATATCTAAATGAATTTGAAATTTAAGTTTTTATCTCTCTTCATTTTACTTCATTTTCTTTCTTTTTATATTTCTATTTACTTCACTCATTAGGTTGTAATAATGTTTGAATGCCTTGTTACCCGATCCGATCCAAACTGTGTCTAACGAAACTTCGGATAGAAAGTAGAGGATATGATAAATTTCGGAATCTGATTCGAAATTATCCGAAAATAAGAAATATCTAAATGAATTTGGAATTTAAGTTTTATCTCTTAATTTTACTTCATTTTCTTCCTTTTCTTT
Organism: Viola odorata; assembly: GCA_963691705.1. Classification (NCBI taxonomy): domain Eukaryota; kingdom Viridiplantae; phylum Streptophyta; class Magnoliopsida; order Malpighiales; family Violaceae; genus Viola; species Viola odorata. The sequence continues at coordinate 53,973,385 of OY829541.1, forward strand.
TTCTTGCAATTTACTTCACTTATTAGGTTGTAATACTGTTTGAATGCCTTGTTACCCGATCCGATCGGAACTGTGTCTGACGGAACTTCGGATAGAGAGTAGAGGATTTGATAAATTTCGGAATCTGATTCGAAATTATCCGAAAATATGAAATATCTGAATGAATTTGAAATTTAAGTTTTTATCTCTTCATTTTACTTCATTCTCTTTCTTTTTTTATTTCTATTTACTTCACTCATTAGGTTCTAATAATGTTTGAATGCCTTGTTACCCGCGTTGTTACTCGATCCGATCTGAACTGTGTCTGACGGAACTTCGGATAGAAAGTAGAGGATTTGATAAATTTCGGAATCTGATTTGAAATTATCCGAAAATACGTAATATCTAAATGAATTTAGAATTTAAGTTTTATCTCTTAATTTTACTTCATTTTCTTCCTTTTTTTTCTTGCAATTTACTTCACTTATTAGGTTGTAATACTGTTTGAATGCCTTGTTACCCGATCCGATCGGAACTGTGTCTGACGGAACTTCGTATAGAGAGTAGAGGATTTGATAAATTTCGGAATCTGATTCGAAATTATCCGAAAATATGAAATATCTGAATGAATTTGAAATTTAAGTTTTTATCTCTTCATTTTACTTCATTTTCTTTTTTTTTTATTTCTATATACTTCACTCATTAGGTTGTAATAATGTTTGAATGCCTTGTTACCCGCCTTGTTACTCGATCCGATGCACACTGTGTCTGACGGAACTTCGGATAGAAAGTAGAGGATTTGATAAATTTCAGAATCTGATTTGAAATTATCCGAAAATATGTAATATCTAAATGAATTTATAATTTAAGTTTTATCTCTTAATTTTACTTCATTTTCTTCCTTTTTTTTTCTTGCAATTTACTTCACTTATGAAGTTGTAATACTGTTTGAATGCCTTGTTACCCGATCCGATCTGAACTGTGTCTGACGGAACTTCGGATAGAGAGTAGAGGATTTGATAAATTTCGGAATCTGATTCGAAATTATCCGAAAATATGAAATATCTGAATGAATTTGAAATTTAAGTTTTTATCTCTTCATTTTACTTCATTTTCTTTTTTTTTTATTTCTATATACTTCACTCATTAGGTTGTAATAATGTTTGAATGCCTTGTTACCCGCCTTGTTACTCGATCCGATGCACACTGTGTCTGACGGAACTTCGGATAGAAAGTAGAGGATTTGATAAATTTCAGAATCTGATTTGAAATTATCCGAAAATATGTAATATCTAAATGAATTTATAATTTAAGTTTTATCTCTTAATTTTACTTCATTTTCTTCCTTTTTTTTTCTTGCAATTTACTTCACTTATGAAGTTGTAATACTGTTTGAATGCCTTATTACCCGATCCGATCTGAACTGTGTCTGACGGAACTTCGGATAGAGAGTAGAGGATTTGATAAATTTCGGAATCTGATTCGAAATTATCCGAAAATATGAAATATCTGAATGAATTTGAAATTTAAGTTTTTATCTCTCTTCATTTTACTTCATTTTCTTTCTTTTTTTATTTCTATTTACTTCACTCATTAGGTTGTAATAATGTTTGAATGCCTTGTTACCCGATCCGATCCAAACTGTGTCTAACGAAACTTCGGATAGAAAGTAGAGGATATGATAAATTTCGGAATCTGATTCGAAATTATCCGAAAATATGAAATATCTGAATGAATTTGAAATTTAAGTTTTTATCTCTTCATTTTACTTCATTCTCTTTCTTTTTTTATTTCTATTTACTTCACCCATCAGGTTCTAATAATGTTTGAATGCCTTGTTACCCGCGTTGTTACTCGATCCGATCTGAACTGTGTCTGACGGAACTTCGGATAGAAAGTAGAGGATTTGATAAATTTCGGAATTTGATTTGAAATTATCCGAAAATATGTAATATCTAAATGAATTTAGAATTTAAGTTTTATCTCTTAATTTTACTTCATTTTCTTCCTTTTTTTTTTCTTGCAATTTACTTCACTTATTAAGTTGTAATACTGTTTGAATGCCTTGTTACCCGATCCGATCTGAACTGTATCTGACGGAACTTCGCATAGAAAGTAGAGAATTTGATAAATTTCAGAATCTGATTCGAAATTATCCGAAAATATGAAATATCTGAATGAATTTGAAATTTAAGTTTTTATCTCTTCATTTTACTTCATTTTCTTTCTTTTTTTATTTCTATATACTTCACTCATTAGGTTGTAATAATGTTTGAATGCCTTGTTACCCGCCTTGTTACTCGATCCGATGCACACTGTGTCTGACGGAACTTTGGATAGAAAGTAGAGGACTTGATAAATTTCGGAATCTGATTAGAAATTATCCGAAAATATGAAATATCTAAATGAATTTAGAATTTAAGTTTTATCTCTTAATTTTACTTCATTTTCTTCCTTTTTTTTTCTTGCAATTTACTTCACTTATTAGGTTGTAATACTGTTTGAATGCCTTGTTACCTGATCCGATGTGAAATGTGTCTGACGGAACTTCGGATAGAGAGTAGAGGATTTGATAAATTTCAGAATCTGATTCGAAATTATCCGAAAATATGAAATATCTGAATGAATTTGAAATTTAAGTTTTTATCTCTTCATTTTACTTCATTTTCTTTCTTTTTTTATTTCTAATTACTTCACTCATTAGGTTGTAATAATGTTTGAATGCCTTGTTACCCGATCCGATCCGAACTGTGTCTAACGAAACTTCGGATAGAAAGTGGAGGATATGATAAATTTCGGAATCTGATTCGAAATTATCCGAAAATATGAAATATCTAAATGAATTTGGAATTTAAGTTTTGTCTCTTAATTTTACTTCATTTTCTTCCTTTTTTTTTCTTGCAATTTACTTCACTTATTAGGTTTTAATACTGTTTGAATGCCTTGTTACCCGATCCGATCCGAACTGTATCTGACAGATTTTCGGATAGAGAGTAGAGGATTTGATAAATTTCGGAATCTGATTCGAAATTATCCGAAAATATGAAATATCTGAATGAATTTGAAATTTAAGGTTTTATCTCTTCATTATACTTCATTTTCTTTCTTTTTTTATTTCTATTTACATCACTCATTAGGTTGTAATAATGTTTGAATGCCTTGTTACCCGATCCGATCCAAACTGTGTCTAACGAAACTTCGGATAGAAAGTAGAGGATATGATAAATTTCGGAATCTGATTCGAAATTATCCGAAAATATGAAATATCTAAATGAATTTGGAATTTAAGTTTTTATCTCTCTTCATTTTACTTCATTTTCTTTCTTTTTTTATTTCTATTTACTTCACTCATTAGGTTGTAATAATGTTTGAATGCCTTGTTACCCGATCCGATCCGAACTGTGTCTAACGAAACTTCGGATAAAAAGTGGAGGATATGATAAATTTCGGAATCTGATTCGAAATTATCCAAAATATGAAATATCTAAATGAATTTGGAATTTAAGTTTTGTCTCTTAATTTTACTTCATTTTCTTCCTTTTTTTTTTCTTGCAATTTACTTCACTTATTAAGTTGTAATACTGTTTGAATGCCTTGTTACCCGATCCGATCGGAACTGTATCTGACGGAACTTCGGATAGAGAGTAGAGGATTTGATAAATTTCGGAATCTGATTCGAAATTATCCGAAAATATGAAATATCTGAATGAATTTGAAATTTAAGTTTTTATCTCTTCATTTTACTTCATTTTCTTTCTTTTTTTTATTTCTATATACTTCACTCATTAGGTTGTAATAATGTTTGAATGCCTTGTTACCCGCCTTGTTACTCGATCCGATGCACACTGTGTCTGACGGAACTTCGGATAGAAAGTAGAGGATTTGATAAATTTCAGAATCTGATTTGAAATTATCCGAAAATATGAAATATCTAAATGAATTTAGAATTTAAGTTTTATCTCTTAATTTTACTTCATTTTCTTCCTTTTTTTTTCTTGCAATTTACTTCACTTATTAGGTTGTAATACTGTTTGAATGCCTTGTTACCTGATCCGATGTGAAATGTGTCTGACGGAACTTCGGATAGAGAGTAGAGGATTTGATAAATTTCAGAATCTGATTCGAAATTATCCGAAAATATGAAATATCTGAATGAATTTGAAATTTAAGTTTTTATCTCTTCATTTTACTTCATTTTCTTTCTTTTTTTATTTCTAATTACTTCACTCATTAGGTTGTAATAATGTTTGAATGCCTTGTTACCCGATCGGATCCGAACTGTGTCTAACGAAACTTCGGATAGAAAGTGGAGGATATGATAAATTTCGGAATCTGATTCGAAATTATCCGAAAATATGAAATATATAAATGAATTTGGAATTTAAGTTTTATCTCTTAATTTTACTTCATTTTCTTCCTTTTCTTTTTCTTGCAATTTACTTCACTTATTAGGTTGTAATACAGTTTGAATGCCTTGTTACCCGATCCGATCGGAACTGTGTCTGACGGAACTTCGGATAGAGAGTAGAGGATTTGATAAATTTCGGAATCTGATTCGAAATTACACGAAAATATGAAATATCTGAATGAATTTGAAATTTAAGTTTTTATCTCTTCATTTTACTTCATTCTCTTTCTTTTTTTATTTCTATTTACTTCACTCATTAGGTTCTAATAATGTTTGAATGCCTTGTTACCCGCGTTGTTACTCGATCCTATCTGAACTGTGTCTGACGGAACTTCGGATAGAGAGTAGAGGATTTGATAAATTTCGGAATCTGATTCGAAATTATCCGAAAATATGAAATATCTAAATGAATTTGAAATTTAAGTTTTTATCTCTCTTCATTTTACTTCATTTTCTTTCTTTTTTTATTTCTATTTACTTCACTCATTAGGTTGTAATAATGTTTGAATGCCTTGTTACCCGATCCGATCCAAACTGTGTCTAACGAAACTTCGGATAGAAAGTAGAGGATATGATAAATTTCGGAATCTGATTCGAAATTATCCGAAAATAAGAAATATCTAAATGAATTTGGAATTTAAGTTTTATCTCTTAATTTTACTTCATTTTCTTCCTTTTCTTTTTCTTGCAATTTACTTCACTTATTAGGTTGTAATACTGTTTGAATGCCTTGTTACCCGATCCGATCGGAACTGTGTCTGACGGAACTTCGGATAGAGAGTAGAGGATTTGATAAATTTCGGAATCTGATTCGAAATTATCCGAAAATATGAAATATCTGAATGAATTTGAAATTTAAGTTTTTATCTCTTCATTTTACTTCATTCTCTTTCTTTTTTTATTTCTATTTACTTCACTCATTAGGTTCTAATAATGTTTGAATGCCTTGTTACCCGCGTTGTTACTCGATCCGATCTGAACTGTGTCTGACGGAACTTCGGATAGAAAGTAGAGGATTTGATAAATTTCGGAATCTGATTTGAAATTATCCGAAAATACGTAATATCTAAATGAATTTAGAATTTAAGTTTTATCTCTTAATTTTACTTCATTTTCTTCCTTTTTTTTCTTGCAATTTACTTCACTTATTAGGTTGTAATACTGTTTGAATGCCTTGTTACCCGATCCGATCGGAACTGTGTCTGACGGAACTTCGTATAGAGAGTAGAGGATTTGATAAATTTCGGAATCTGATTCGAAATTATCCGAAAATATGAAATATCTGAATGAATTTGAAATTTAAGTTTTTATCTCTTCATTTTACTTCATTTTCTTTTTTTTTTATTTCTATATACTTCACTCATTAGGTTGTAATAATGTTTGAATGCCTTGTTACCCGCCTTGTTACTCGATCCGATGCACACTGTGTCTGACGGAACTTCGGATAGAAAGTAGAGGATTTGATAAATTTCAGAATCTGATTTGAAATTATCCGAAAATATGTAATATCTAAATGAATTTATAATTTAAGTTTTATCTCTTAATTTTACTTCATTTTCTTCCTTTTCTTTTTCTTGCAATTTACTTCACTTATTAGGTTGTAATACAGTTTGAATGCCTTGTTACCCGATCCGATCGGAACTGTGTCTGACGGAACTTCGGATAGAGAGTAGAGGATTTGATAAATTTCGGAATCTGATTCGAAATTACACGAAAATATGAAATATCTGAATGAATTTGAAATTTAAGTTTTTATCTCTTCATTTTACTTCATTCTCTTTCTTTTTTTATTTCTATTTACTTCACTCATTAGGTTCTAATAATGTTTGAATGCCTTGTTACCCGCGTTGTTACTCGATCCTATCTGAACTGTGTCTGACGGAACTTCGGATAGAGAGTAGAGGATTTGATAAATTTCGGAATCTGATTCGAAATTATCCGAAAATATGAAATATCTAAATGAATTTGAAATTTAAGTTTTTATCTCTCTTCATTTTACTTCATTTTCTTTCTTTTTTTATTTCTATTTACTTCACTCATTAGGTTGTAATAATGTTTGAATGCCTTGTTACCCGATCCGATCCAAACTGTGTCTAACGAAACTTCGGATAGAAAGTAGAGGATATGATAAATTTCGGAATCTGATTCGAAATTATCCGAAAATAAGAAATATCTAAATGAATTTGGAATTTAAGTTTTATCTCTTAATTTTACTTCATTTTCTTCCTTTTCTTTTTCTTGCAATTTACTTCACTTATTAGGTTGTAATACTGTTTGAATGCCTTGTTACCCGATCCGATCGGAACTGTGTCTGACGGAACTTCGGATAGAGAGTAGAGGATTTGATAAATTTCGGAATCTGATTCGAAATTATCCGAAAATATGAAATATCTGAATGAATTTGAAATTTAAGTTTTTATCTCTTCATTTTACTTCATTCTCTTTCTTTTTTTATTTCTATTTACTTCACTCATTAGGTTCTAATAATGTTTGAATGCCTTGTTACCCGCGTTGTTACTCGATCCGATCTGAACTGTGTCTGACGGAACTTCGGATAGAAAGTAGAGGATTTGATAAATTTCGGAATCTGATTTGAAATTATCCGAAAATACGTAATATCTAAATGAATTTAGAATTTAAGTTTTATCTCTTAATTTTACTTCATTTTCTTCCTTTTTTTTCTTGCAATTTACTTCACTTATTAGGTTGTAATACTGTTTGAATGCCTTGTTACCCGATCCGATCGGAACTGTGTCTGACGGAACTTCGTATAGAGAGTAGAGGATTTGATAAATTTCGGAATCTGATTCGAAATTATCCGAAAATATGAAATATCTGAATGAATTTGAAATTTAAGTTTTTATCTCTTCATTTTACTTCATTTTCTTTTTTTTTTATTTCTATATACTTCACTCATTAGGTTGTAATAATGTTTGAATGCCTTGTTACCCGCCTTGTTACTCGATCCGATGCACACTGTGTCTGACGGAACTTCGGATAGAAAGTAGAGGATTTGATAAATTTCAGAATCTGATTTGAAATTATCCGAAAATATGTAATATCTAAATGAATTTATAATTTAAGTTTTATCTCTTAATTTTACTTCATTTTCTTCCTTTTTTTTTCTTGCAATTTACTTCACTTATGAAGTTGTAATACTGTTTGAATGCCTTGTTACCCGATCCGATCTGAACTGTGTCTGACGGAACTTCGGATAGAGAGTAGAGGATTTGATAAATTTCGGAATCTGATTCGAAATTATCCGAAAATATGAAATATCTGAATGAATTTGAAATTTAAGTTTTTATCTCTTCATTTTACTTCATTCTCTTTCTTTTTTTATTTCTATTTACTTCACTCATTAGGTTCTAATAATGTTTGAATGCCTTGTTACCCGCGTTGTTACTCGATCTGATCTGAACTGTGTCTGACGGAACTTCGGATAGAAAGTAGAGGATTTGATAAATTTCGGAATCTGATTTGAAATTATCCGAAAATACGTAATATCTAAATGAATTTAGAATTTAAGTTTTATCTCTTAATTTTACTTCATTTTCTTCCTTTTTTTTCTTGCAATTTACTTCACTTATTAGGTTGTAATACTGTTTGAATGCCTTGTTACCCGATCCGATCGGAACTGTGTCTGACGGAACTTCGTATAGAGAGTAGAGGATTTGATAAATTTCGGAATCTGATTCGAAATTATCCGAAAATATGAAATATCTGAATGAATTTGAAATTTAAGTTTTTATCTCTTCATTTTACTTCATTTTCTTTTTTTTTTATTTCTATATACTTCACTCATTAGGTTGTAATAATGTTTGAATGCCTTGTTACCCGCCTTGTTACTCGATCCGATGCACACTGTGTCTGACGGAACTTCGGATAGAAAGTAGAGGATTTGATAAATTTCAGAATCTGATTTGAAATTATCCGAAAATATGTAATATCTAAATGAATTTATAATTTAAGTTTTATCTCTTAATTTTACTTCATTTTCTTCCTTTTTTTTTCTTGCAATTTACTTCACTTATGAAGTTGTAATACTGTTTGAATGCCTTGTTACCCGATCCGATCTGAACTGTGTCTGACGGAACTTCGGATAGAGAGTAGAGGATTTGATAAATTTCGGAATCTGATTCGAAATTATCCGAAAATATGAAATATCTGAATGAATTTGAAATTTAAGTTTTTATCTCTTCATTTTACTTCATTTTCTTTTTTTTTTATTTCTATATACTTCACTCATTAGGTTGTAATAATGTTTGAATGCCTTGTTACCCGCCTTGTTACTCGATCCGATGCACACTGTGTCTGACGGAACTTCGGATAGAAAGTAGAGGATTTGATAAATTTCAGAATCTGATTTGAAATTATCCGAAAATATGTAATATCTAAATGAATTTATAATTTAAGTTTTATCTCTTAATTTTACTTCATTTTCTTCCTTTTTTTTTCTTGCAATTTACTTCACTTATGAAGTTGTAATACTGTTTGAATGCCTTGTTACCCGATCCGATCTGAACTGTGTCTGACGGAACTTCGGATAGAGAGTAGAGGATTTGATAAATTTCGGAATCTGATTCGAAATTATCCGAAAATATGAAATATCTGAATGAATTTGAAATTTAAGTTTTTATCTCTTCATTTTACTTCATTTTCTTTTTTTTTTATTTCTATATACTTCACTCATTAGGTTGTAATAATGTTTGAATGCCTTGTTACCCGCCTTGTTACTCGATCCGATGCACACTGTGTCTGACGGAACTTCGGATAGAAAGTAGAGGATTTGATAAATTTCAGAATCTGATTTGAAATTATCCGAAAATATGTAATATCTAAATGAATTTATAATTTAAGTTTTATCTCTTAATTTTACTTCATTTTCTTCCTTTTTTTTCTTGCAATTTACTTCACTTATTAGGTTGTAATACTGTTTGAATGCCTTGTTACCTGATCCGATGTGAAATGTGTCTGACGGAACTTCGGATAGAGAGTAGTGGATTTGATAAATTTCAGAATCTGATTCGAAATTATCCGAAAATATGAAATATCTGAATGAATTTGAAATTTAAGTTTTTATCTCTTCATTTTACTTCATTTTCTTTCTTTTTTTATTTCTAATTACTTCACTCATTAGGTTGTAATAATGTTTGAATGCCTTGTTACCCGATCCGATCCGAACTGTGTCTAACGAAACTTCGGATAGAAAGTGGAGGATATGATAAATTTCGGAATCTGATTCGAAATTATCCGAAAATATGAAATATCTAAATGAATTTGGAATTTAAGTTTTGTCTCTTAATTTTACTTCATTTTCTTCCTTTTTTTTTTCTTGCAATTTACTTCACTTATTAGGTTGTAATACTGTTTGAATGCCTTGTTACCTGATCCGATGTGAAATGTGTCTGACGGAACTTCGGATAGAGAGTAGAGGATTTGATAAATTTCAGAATCTGATTCGAAATTATCCGAAAATATGAAATATCTGAATGAATTTGAAATTTAAGTTTTTATCTCTTCATTTTACTTCATTTTCTTTCTTTTTTTATTTCTAATTACTTCACTCATTAGGTTGTAATAATGTTTGAATGCCTTGTTACCCGATCCGATCCGAACTGTGTCTAACGAAACTTCGGATAGAAAGTGGAGGATATGATAAATTTCGGAATCTGATTCGAAATTATCCGAAAATATGAAATATCTAAATGAATTTGGAATTTAAGTTTTATCTCTTAATTTTACTTCATTTTCTTCCTTTTTTTTTTCTTGCAATTTACTTCACTTATTAGGTTGTAATACTGTTTGAATGCCTTGTTACCCGATCCGATCCGAACTGTATCTGACAGATTTTCGGATAGAGAGTAGAGGATTTGATAAATTTCGGAATCTGATTCGAAATTATCCGAAAATATAAAATATCTGAATGAATTTGAAATTTAAGGTTTTATCTCTTCATTTTCCTTCATTTTCTTTCTTTTTTTATTTCTATTTACTTCACTCATTAGGTTGTAATAATGTTTGAATGCCTTGTTACCCGATCCGATCCAAACTGTGTCTAACGAAACTTCGGATAGAAAGTAGAGGATATGATAAATTTCGGAATCTGATTCGAAATTATCCGAAAATATGAAATATCTAAATGAATTTGGAATTTAAGTTTTATCTCTTAATTTTACTTCATTTTCTTCCTTTTCTTTTTCTTGCAATTTACTTCACTTATTAGGTTGTAATACAGTTTGAATGCCTTGTTACCCGATCCGATCGGAACTGTGTCTGACGGAACTTCGGATAGAGAGTAGAGGATTTGATAAATTTCGGAATCTGATTCGAAATTATCCGAAAATATGAAATATCTGAATGAATTTGAAATTTAAGTTTTTATCTCTTCATTTTACTTCATTCTCTTTCTTTTTTTATTTCTATTTACTTCACCCATCAGGTTCTAATAATGTTTGAATGCATTGTTACCCGCGTTGTTACTCGATCCGATCTGAACTGTGTCTGACGGAACTTCGGATAGAAAGTAGAGGATTTGATAAATTTCGGAATTTGATTTGAAATTATCCGAAAATATGTAATTTCTAAATGAATTTAGAATTTAAGTTTTATCTCTTAATTTTACTTCATTTTCTTCCTTTTTTTTTTCTTGCAATTTACTTCACTTATTAAGTTGTAATACTGTTTGAATGCCTTGTTACCCGATCCGATCTGAACTGTGTCTGACGGAACTTCGGATAGAGAGTAGAGGATTTGATAAATTTCGGAATCTGATTCGAAATTATCCGAAAATATGAAATATCTGAATGAATTTGAAATTTAAGTTTTTATCTCTCTTCATTTTACTTCATTTTCTTTCTTTTTTTATTTCTATTTACTTCACTCATTAGGTTGTAATAATGTTTGAATGCCTTGTTACCCGATCCGATCCAAACTGTGTCTAACGAAACTTCGGATAGAAAGTAGAGGATATGATAAATTTCGGATTCTGATTCGAAATTATCCGAAAATAAGAAATATCTAAATGAATTTGGAATTTAAGTTTTATCTCTTAATTTTACTTCATTTTCTTCCTTTTCTTTTTCTTGCAATTTACTTCACTTATTAGGTTGTAATACTGTTTGAATGCCTTGTTACCCGATCCGATCTGAACTGTATCTGACGGAACTTCGCATAGAAAGTAGAGAATTTGATAAATTTCAGAATCTGATTCGAAATTATCCGAAAATATGAAATATCTGAATGAATTTGAAATTTAAGTTTTTATCTCTTCATTTTACTTCATTTTCTTTCTTTTTTTATTTCTATATACTTCACTCATTAGGTTGTAATAATGTTTGAATGCCTTGTTACCCGCCTTGTTACTCGATCCGATGCACACTGTGTCTGACGGAACTTTGGATAGAAAGTAGAGGACTTGATAAATTTCGGAATCTGATTTGAAATTATCCGAAAATATGAAATATCTAAATGAATTTAGAATTTAAGTTTTATCTCTTAATTTTACTTCAATTTCTTCCTTTTTTTTTCTTGCAATTTACTTCACTTATTAGGTTGTAATACTGTTTGAATGCCTTGTTACCCGATCCGATCCGAACTGTATCTGACAGATTTTCGGATAGAGAGTAGAGGATTTGATAAATTTCGGAATCTGATTCGAAATTATCCGAAAATATGAAATATCTGAATGAATTTGAAATTTAAGGTTTTATCTCTTCATTATACTTCATTTTCTTTCTTTTTTTATTTCTATTTACATCACTCATTAGGTTGTAATAATGTTTGAATGCCTTGTTACCCGATCCGATCCAAACTGTGTCTAACGAAACTTCGGATAGAAAGTAGAGGATATGATAAATTACGGAATCTTATTCGAAATTATCCGAAAATATGAAATATCTAAATGAATTTGGAATTTAAGTTTTATCTCTTAATTTTACTTCATTTTCTTCCTTTTCTTTTTCTTGCAATTTACTTCACTTATTAGGTTGTAATACAGTTTGAATGCCTTGTTACCCGATCCGATCGGAACTGTGTCTGACAGAACTTCGGATAGAGAGTAAAGGATTTGATAAATTTCGGAATCTGATTCGAAATTATCCGAAAATATGAAATATCTGAATGAATTTGAAATTTAAGTTTTTATCTCTTCATTTTACTTCATTCTCTTTCTTTTTTTATTTCTATTTACTTCACTCATTAGGTTCTAATAATGTTTGAATGCCTTGTTACTCGCGTTGTTACTCGATCCGATCTGAACTGTGTCTGACGGAACTTCGGATAGAAAGTAGAGGATTTGATAAATTTCGGAATCTGATTTGAAATTATCCGAAAATATGTAATATCTAAATGAATTTAGAATTTAAGTTTTATCTCTTAATTTTACTTCATTTTCTTCCTTTTTTTTTTCTTGCAATTTACTTCACTTATTAAGTTGTAATACTGTTTGAATGCCTTGTTACCCGATCCGATCTGAACTGTGTCTGACGGAACTTCGGATAGAGAGTAGAGGATTTGATAAATTTCGGAATCTGATTCGAAATTATCCGAAAATATGAAATATCTGAATGAATTTGAAATTTAAGTTTTTATCTCTCTTCATTTTACTTCATTTTCTTTCTTTTTTTATTTCTATTTACTTCACTCATTAGGTTGTAATAATGTTTGAATGCCTTGTTACCCGATCCGATCCAAACTGTGTCTAACGAAACTTCGGATAGAAAGTAGAGGATATGATAAATTTCGGAATCTGATTCGAAATTATCCGAAAATAAGAAATATCTAAATGAATTTGGAATTTAAGTTCTATCTCTTAATTTTACTTCATTTTCTTCCTTTTCTTTTTCTTGCAATTTACTTCACTTGTTAGGTTGTAATACTGTTTGAATGCCTTGTTACCCGATCCGATCTGAACTGTATCTGACGGAACTTCGCATAGAAAGTAGAGAATTTGATAAATTTCAGAATCTGATTCGAAATTATCCGAAAATATGAAATATCTGAATGAATTTGAAATTTAAGTTTTTATCTCTTCATTTTACTTCATTTTCTTTCTTTTTTTATTTCTATATACTTCACTCATTAGGTTGTAATAATGTTTGAATGCCTTGTTACCCGCCTTGTTACTCGATCCGATCTGAACTGTATCTGACGGAACTTCGCATAGAAAGTAGAGAATTTGATAAATTTCGGAATCTGATTCGAAATTATCCGAAAATAAGAAATATCTAAATGAATTTGGAATTTAAGTTTTATCTCTTAATTTTACTTCATTTTCTTCCTTTTCTTTTTCTTGCAATTTACTTCACTTATTAGGTTGTAATACTATTTGAATGCCTTGTTACCTGATCCGATGTGAAATGTGTCTGACGGAACTTCGGATACAGAGTAGAGGATTTGATAAATTTCAGAATCTGATTCGAAATTATTCGAAAATATGAAATATCTGAATGAATTTGAAATTTAAGTTTTTATCTCTCTTCATTTTAGTTCATTTTCTTTCTTTTTTTATTTCTATTTACTTCACTCATTAGGTTGTAATAATGTTTGAATGCCTTGTTACCCGATCCGATCCAAACTGTGTCTAACGAAACTTCGGATAGAAAGTAGAGGATATGATAAATTTCGGAATCTGATTCGAAATTATCCGAAAATAAGAAATATCTAAATGAATTTGGAATTTAAGTTTTATCTCTTAATTTTACTTCATTTTCTTCCTTTTCTTTTTCTTGCAATTTACTTCACTTATTAGGTTGTAATACTGTTTGAATGCCTTGTTACCTGATCCGATGTGAAATGTGTCTGACGGAACTTCGGATACAGAGTAGAGGATTTGATAAATTTCAGAATCTGATTCGAAATTATTCGAAAATATGAAATATCTGAATGAATTTGAAATTTAAGTTTTTATCTCTTCATTTTACTTCATTTTCTTTCTTTTTTTATTTCTAATTACTTCACTCATTAGGTTGTAATAATGTTTGAATGCCTTGTTACCTGATCCGATCCGAACCGTGTCTAACGAAACTTCGGATAGAAAGTAGTGGATATGATAAATTTCGGAATCTGATTCGAAATTATCCGAAAATATGAAATATCTAAATGAATTTGGAATTTAAGTTTTATCTCTTAATTTTACTTCATTTTCTTCCTTTTTTTCTTGCAATTTACTTCACTTATTAGGTTGTAATACTGTTTGAATGCCTTGTTACCTGATCCGATGTGAAATGTGTCTGATGGAACTTCGGATACAGAGTAGAGGATTTGATAAATTTCAGAATCTGATTCGAAATTATCAGAAAATATGAAATATCTGAATGAATTTGAAATTTAAGTTTTTATCTCTTCATTTTACTTCATTTTCTTTCTTTTTTTATTTCTAATTACTTCACTCATTAGGTTGTAATAATGTTTGAATGCCTTGTTACCCGATCCGATCCGAACCGTGTCTAACGAAACTTCGGATAGAAAGTAGAGGATATGATAAATTTCAGAATCTGATTCGAAATTATCCGAAAATATGAAATATCTAAATGAATTTGGAATTTAAGTTTTACCTCTTAATTTTACTTCATTTTCTTCCTTTTTTTTTCTTGCAATTTACTTCACTTATTAGGTTGTAATACAGTTTGAATGCCTTGTTACCCGATCCGATCGGAACTGTGTCTGACAGAACTTCGGATAGAGAGTAAAGGATTTGATAAATTTCGGAATCTGATTCGAAATTATCCGAAAATATGAAATATCTGAATGAATTTGAAATTTAAGTTTTTATCTCTTCATTTTACTTCATTCTCTTTCTTTTTTTATTTCTATTTACTTCACTCATTAGGTTCTAATAATGTTTGAATGCCTTGTTACTCGCGTTGTTACTCGATCCGATCTGAACTGTGTCTGACGGAACTTCGGATAGAAAGTAGAGGATTTGATAAATTTCGGAATCTGATTTGAAATTATCCGAAAATATGTAATATCTAAATGAATTTAGAATTTAAGTTTTATCTCTTAATTTTACTTCATTTTCTTCCTTTTTTTTTTCTTGCAATTTACTTCACTTATTAAGTTGTAATACTGTTTGAATGCCTTGTTACCCGATCCGATCTGAACTGTGTCTGACGGAACTTCGGATAGAGAGTAGAGGATTTGATAAATTTCGGAATCTGATTCGAAATTATCCGAAAATATGAAATATCTGAATGAATTTGAAATTTAAGTTTTTATCTCTCTTCATTTTACTTCATTTTCTTTCTTTTTTTATTTCTATTTACTTCACTCATTAGGTTGTAATAATGTTTGAATGCCTTGTTACCCGATCCGATCCAAACTGTGTCTAACGAAACTTCGGATAGAAAGTAGAGGATATGATAAATTTCGGAATCTGATTCGAAATTATCCGAAAATAAGAAATATCTAAATGAATTTGGAATTTAAGTTCTATCTCTTAATTTTACTTCATTTTCTTCCTTTTCTTTTTCTTGCAATTTACTTCACTTGTTAGGTTGTAATACTGTTTGAATGCCTTGTTACCCGATCCGATCTGAACTGTATCTGACGGAACTTCGCATAGAAAGTAGAGAATTTGATAAATTTCAGAATCTGATTCGAAATTATCCGAAAATATGAAATATCTGAATGAATTTGAAATTTAAGTTTTTATCTCTTCATTTTACTTCATTTTCTTTCTTTTTTTATTTCTATATACTTCACTCATTAGGTTGTAATAATGTTTGAATGCCTTGTTACCCGCCTTGTTACTCGATCCGATCTGAACTGTATCTGACGGAACTTCGCATAGAAAGTAGAGAATTTGATAAATTTCGGAATCTGATTCGAAATTATCCGAAAATAAGAAATATCTAAATGAATTTGGAATTTAAGTTTTATCTCTTAATTTTACTTCATTTTCTTCCTTTTCTTTTTCTTGCAATTTACTTCACTTATTAGGTTGTAATACTATTTGAATGCCTTGTTACCTGATCCGATGTGAAATGTGTCTGACGGAACTTCGGATACAGAGTAGAGGATTTGATAAATTTCAGAATCTGATTCGAAATTATTCGAAAATATGAAATATCTGAATGAATTTGAAATTTAAGTTTTTATCTCTCTTCATTTTAGTTCATTTTCTTTCTTTTTTTATTTCTATTTACTTCACTCATTAGGTTGTAATAATGTTTGAATGCCTTGTTACCCGATCCGATCCAAACTGTGTCTAACGAAACTTCGGATAGAAAGTAGAGGATATGATAAATTTCGGAATCTGATTCGAAATTATCCGAAAATAAGAAATATCTAAATGAATTTGGAATTTAAGTTTTATCTCTTAATTTTACTTCATTTTCTTCCTTTTCTTTTTCTTGCAATTTACTTCACTTATTAGGTTGTAATACTGTTTGAATGCCTTGTTACCTGATCCGATGTGAAATGTGTCTGACGGAACTTCGGATACAGAGTAGAGGATTTGATAAATTTCAGAATCTGATTCGAAATTATTCGAAAATATGAAATATCTGAATGAATTTGAAATTTAAGTTTTTATCTCTTCATTTTACTTCATTTTCTTTCTTTTTTTATTTCTAATTACTTCACTCATTAGGTTGTAATAATGTTTGAATGCCTTGTTACCTGATCCGATCCGAACCGTGTCTAACGAAACTTCGGATAGAAAGTAGTGGATATGATAAATTTCGGAATCTGATTCGAAATTATCCGAAAATATGAAATATCTAAATGAATTTGGAATTTAAGTTTTATCTCTTAATTTTACTTCATTTTCTTCCTTTTTTTCTTGCAATTTACTTCACTTATTAGGTTGTAATACTGTTTGAATGCCTTGTTACCTGATCCGATGTGAAATGTGTCTGATGGAACTTCGGATACAGAGTAGAGGATTTGATAAATTTCAGAATCTGATTCGAAATTATCAGAAAATATGAAATATCTGAATGAATTTGAAATTTAAGTTTTTATCTCTTCATTTTACTTCATTTTCTTTCTTTTTTTATTTCTAATTACTTCACTCATTAGGTTGTAATAATGTTTGAATGCCTTGTTACCCGATCCGATCCGAACCGTGTCTAACGAAACTTCGGATAGAAAGTAGAGGATATGATAAATTTCAGAATCTGATTCGAAATTATCCGAAAATATGAAATATCTAAATGAATTTGGAATTTAAGTTTTACCTCTTAATTTTACTTCATTTTCTTCCTTTTTTTTTCTTGCAATTTACTTCACTTATTAGGTTGTAATACTGTTTGAATGCCTTATTACCTGATCCGATCGGAACTGTGTCTGACGGAACTTCGGATAGAGAGTAGAGGATTTGATAAATTTCAGAATCTGATTCGAAATTATCCGAAAATATGAAATATCTGAATGAATTTGAAATTTAAGGTTTTATCTCTTCATTTTACTTCATTTTCTTTCTTTTTTTATTTCTATTTACTTCACTCATTAGGTTGTAATAATGTTTGAATGCCTTGTTACCCGATCCGATCCAAACTGTGTCTAACGAAACTTCGGATAGAAAGTAGAGGATATGATAAATTTCAGAATCTGATTCGAAATTATCCGAAAATATGAAATATCTAAATGAATTTGGAATTTAAGTTTTATCTCTTAATTTTACTTCATTTTCTTCCTTTTCTTTTTCTTGCAATTTACTTCACTTATTAGGTTGTAATACTGTTTGAATGCCTTGTTACCTGATCCGATCGGAACTGTGTCTGACGGAACTTCGGATAGAGAGTAGAGGATTTGATAAATTTCGGAATCTGATTCGAAATTATCCGAAAATATGAAATATCTGAATGAATTTGAAATTTAAGTTTTTATCTCTTCATTTTACTTCATTCTCTTTCTTTTTTTATTTCTATTTACTTCACTCATTAGGTTCTAATAATGTTTCAATGCCTTGTTACCCGCGTTGTTACTCGATCCGATCTGAACTGTGTCTGACGGAACTTCGGATAGAAAGTAGAGGATTTGATAAATTTCGGAATCTGATTCGAAATTATCCGAAAATATGAAATATCTAAATGAATTTGGAATTTAAGTTTTATTTCTTAATTTTACTTCATTTTCTTCCTTTTTTTCTTGCAATTTACTTCACTTATTAGGTTGTAATACTGTTTGAATGCCTTGTTACCTGATCCGATGTGAAATGTGTCTGATGGAACTTCGGATACAGAGTAGAGGATTTGATAAATTTCAGAATCTGATTCGAAATTATCCGAAAATATGAAATATCTGAATGAATTTGAAATTTAAGTTTTTATCTCTTCATTTTACTTCATTTTCTTTCTTTTTTTATTTCTAATTACTTCACTCATTAGGTTGTAATAATGTTTGAATGCCTTGTTACCCGATCCGATCCGAACCGTGTCTGACGAAACTTCGGATAGAAAGTAGAGGATATGATAAATTTCGGAATCTGATTCGAAATTATCCGAAAATATGAAATATCTGAATGAATTTGAAATTTAAGTTTTTATCTCTTCATTTTACTTCATTCTCTTTCTTTTTTTATTTCTATTTACTTCACTCATTAGGTTCTAATAATGTTTCAATGCCTTGTTACCCGCGTTGTTACTCGATCCGATCTGAACTGTGTCTGACGGAACTTCGGATAGAAAGTAGAGGATTTGATAAATTTCGGAATCTGATTCGAAATTATCCGAAAATATGAAATATCTAAATGAATTTGGAATTTAAGTTTTATTTCTTAATTTTACTTCATTTTCTTCCTTTTTTTCTTGCAATTTACTTCACTTATTAGGTTGTAATACTGTTTGAATGCCTTGTTACCTGATCCGATCCGAACCGTGTCTAACGAAACTTCGGATAGAAAGTAGTGGATATGATAAATTTCGGAATCTGATTCGAAATTATCCGAAAATATGAAATATCTAAATGAATTTGGAATTTAAGTTTTATCTCTTAATTTTACTTCATTTTCTTCCTTTTTTTCTTGCAATTTACTTCACTTATTAGGTTGTAATACTGTTTGAATGCCTTGTTACCTGATCCGATGTGAAATGTGTCTGATGGAACTTCGGATACAGAGTAGAGGATTTGATAAATTTCAGAATCTGATTCGAAATTATCAGAAAATATGAAATATCTGAATGAATTTGAAATTTAAGTTTTTATCTCTTCATTTTACTTCATTTTCTTTCTTTTTTTATTTCTAATTACTTCACTCATTAGGTTGTAATAATGTTTGAATGCCTTGTTACCCGATCCGATCCGAACCGTGTCTAACGAAACTTCGGATAGAAAGTAGAGGATATGATAAATTTCAGAATCTGATTCGAAATTATCCGAAAATATGAAATATCTAAATGAATTTGGAATTTAAGTTTTACCTCTTAATTTTACTTCATTTTCTTCCTTTTTTTTTCTTGCAATTTACTTCACTTATTAGGTTGTAATACTGTTTGAATGCCTTATTACCTGATCCGATCGGAACTGTGTCTGACGGAACTTCGGATAGAGAGTAGAGGATTTGATAAATTTCAGAATCTGATTCGAAATTATCCGAAAATATGAAATATCTGAATGAATTTGAAATTTAAGGTTTTATCTCTTCATTTTACTTCATTTTCTTTCTTTTTTTATTTCTATTTACTTCACTCATTAGGTTGTAATAATGTTTGAATGCCTTGTTACCCGATCCGATCCAAACTGTGTCTAACGAAACTTCGGATACAGAGTAGAGGATATGATAAATTTCAGAATCTGATTCGAAATTATCCGAAAATATGAAATATCTAAATGAATTTGGAATTTAAGTTTTATCTCTTAATTTTACTTCATTTTCTTCCTTTTCTTTTTCTTGCAATTTACTTCACTTATTAGGTTGTAATACTGTTTGAATGCCTTGTTACCTGATCCGATCGGAACTGTGTCTGACGGAACTTCGGATAGAGAGTAGAGGATTTGATAAATTTCGGAATCTGATTCGAAATTATCCGAAAATATGAAATATCTGAATGAATTTGAAATTTAAGTTTTTATCTCTTCATTTTACTTCATTCTCTTTCTTTTTTTATTTCTATTTACTTCACTCATTAGGTTCTAATAATGTTTCAATGCCTTGTTACCCGCGTTGTTACTCGATCCGATCTGAACTGTGTCTGACGGAACTTCGGATAGAAAGTAGAGGATTTGATAAATTTCGGAATCTGATTCGAAATTATCCGAAAATATGAAATATCTAAATGAATTTGGAATTTAAGTTTTATTTCTTAATTTTACTTCATTTTCTTCCTTTTTTTCTTGCAATTTACTTCACTTATTAGGTTGTAATACTGTTTGAATGCCTTGTTACCTGATCCGATGTGAAATGTGTCTGATGGAACTTCGGATACAGAGTAGAGGATTTGATAAATTTCAGAATCTGATTCGAAATTATCCGAAAATATGAAATATCTGAATGAATTTGAAATTTAAGTTTTTATCTCTTAATTTTACTTCATTTTCTTCCTTTTTTATTTCTATTTACTTCACTCATTAGGTTGTAATAATGTTTGAATGCCTTGTTACCCGATCCGATCCAAACTGTGTCTAACGAAACTTCGGATAGAAAGTAGAGGATATGATAAATTTCGGAATCTGATTCGAAATTATCCGAAAATATGAAATATCTAAATGAATTTGGAATTTAAGTTTTATTTCTTAATTTTACTTCATTTTCTTCCTTTTTTTCTTGCAATTTACTTCACTTATTAGGTTGTAATACTGTTTGAATGCCTTGTTACCTGATCCGATGTGAAATGTGTCTGATGGAACTTCGGATACAGAGTAGAGGATTTGATAAATTTCAGAATCTGATTCGAAATTATTCGAAAATATGAAATATCTGAATGAATTTGAAATTTAAGTTTTTATCTCTTCATTTTACTTCATTTTACTTCATTTTCTTTCTTTTTTTATTTCTAATTACTTCACTCATTAGGTTGTAATAATGTTTGAATGCCTTGTTACCCGATCCGATCCGAACTGTGTCTGACGGAACTTCGGATAGAGAGTAGAGGATTTGATAAATTTCAGAATCTGATTCGAAATTATCCGAAAATATGAAATATCTGAATGAATTTGAAATTTAAGGTTTTATCTCTTCATTTTACTTCATTTTCTTTCTTTTTTTATTTCTATTTACTTCACTCATTAGGTTGTAATAATGTTTGAATGCCTTGTTACCCGATCCGATCCAAACTGTGTCTAACGAAACTTCGGATAGAAAGTAGAGGATATGATAAATTTCAGAATCTGATTCGAAATTATCCGAAAATATGAAATATCTAAATGAATTTGGAATTTAAGTTTTATCTCTTAATTTTACTTCATTTTCTTCCTTTTCTTTTTCTTGCAATTTACTTCACTTATTAGGTTGTAATACTTTTTGAATGCCTTGTTACCTGATCCGATCGGAACTGTGTCTGACGGAACTTCGGATAGAGAGTAGAGGATTTGATAAATTTCGGAATCTGATTCGAAATTATCCGAAAATATGAAATATCTGAATGAATTTGAAATTTAAGTTTTTATCTCTTCATTTTACTTCATTCTCTTTCTTTTTTTATTTCTATTTACTTCACTCATTAGGTTCTAATAATGTTTCAATGCCTTGTTACCCGCGTTGTTACTCGATCCGATCTGAACTGTGTCTGACGGAACTTCGGATAGAAAGTAGAGGATTTGATAAATTTCGGAATTTGATTTGAAATTATCCGAAAATATGTAATATCTAAATGAATTTAGAATTTAAGTTTTATCTCTTAATTTTACTTCATTTTCTTCCTTTTTTTTCTTCTTGCAATTTACTTCACTTATTAAGTTGTAATACTGTTTGAATGCCTTGTTACCCGATCCGATCTGAACTGTGTCTGACGGAACTTCGGATAGAGAGTAGAGGATTTGATAAATTTCGGAATCTGATTCGAAATTATCCGAAAATAAGAAATATCTAAATGAATTTGGAATTTAAGTTTTATCTCTTAATTTTACTTCATTTTCTTCCTTTTTTTTTCTTGCAATTTACTTCACTTATTAGGTTGTAATACTGTTTGAATGCCTTGTTACCTGATCCGATGTGAAATGTGTCTGACGGAACTTCGGATGGAGAGTAGAGGATATGATAAATTTCGGAATCTGATTCGAAATTTTCCGAAAATATGAAATATCTAAATGAATTTGGAATTTAAGTTTTATCTCTTAATTTTACTTCATTTTCTTCCTTTTTTTATTTCTATTTACTTCACTCATTAGGTTGTAATAATGTTTGAATGCCTTGTTACCCGATCCGATCCAAACTGTGTCTAACGAAACTTCGGATAGAAAGTAGAGGATATGATAAATTTCGGAATCTGATTCGAAATTATCAGAAAATATGAAATATCTAAATGAATTTGGAATTTAAGTTTTATCTCTTAATTTTACTTCATTTTCTTCCTTTTCTTTTTCTTGCAATTTACTTCACTTATTAGGTTGTAATACTGTTTGAATGCCTTGTTACCTGATCCGATGTGAAATGTGTCTGACGGAACTTCGGATACAGAGTAGAGGATTTGATAAATTTCAGAATCTGATTCGAAATTATCCGAAAATATGAAATATCTGAATGAATTTGAAATTTAAGTTTTTATCTCTTCATTTTACTTCATTTTCTTTCTTTTTTTATTTCTAATTACTTCACTCATTAGGTTGTAATAATGTTTGAATGCCTTGTTACCCGATCCGATCCGAACCGTGTCTGACGAAACTTCGGATAGAAAGTAGAGGATATGATAAATTTCGGAATCTGATTCGAAATTATCCGAAAATATGAAATATCTGAATGAATTTGAAATTTAAGTTTTTATCTCTTCATTTTACTTCATTCTCTTTCTTTTTTTATTTCTATTTACTTCACTCATTAGGTTCTAATAATGTTTCAATGCCTTGTTACCCGCGTTGTTACTCGATCCGATCTGAACTGTGTCTGACGGAACTTCGGATAGAAAGTAGAGGATTTGATAAATTTCGGAATCTGATTCGAAATTATCCGAAAATATGAAATATCTAAATGAATTTGGAATTTAAGTTTTATTTCTTAATTTTACTTCATTTTCTTCCTTTTTTTCTTGCAATTTACTTCACTTATTAGGTTGTAATACTGTTTGAATGCCTTGTTACCTGATCCGATCCGAACCGTGTCTAACGAAACTTCGGATAGAAAGTAGTGGATATGATAAATTTCGGAATCTGATTCGAAATTATCCGAAAATATGAAATATCTAAATGAATTTGGAATTTAAGTTTTATCTCTTAATTTTACTTCATTTTCTTCCTTTTTTTCTTGCAATTTACTTCACTTATTAGGTTGTAATACTGTTTGAATGCCTTGTTACCTGATCCGATGTGAAATGTGTCTGATGGAACTTCGGATACAGAGTAGAGGATTTGATAAATTTCAGAATCTGATTCGAAATTATCAGAAAATATGAAATATCTGAATGAATTTGAAATTTAAGTTTTTATCTCTTCATTTTACTTCATTTTCTTTCTTTTTTTATTTCTAATTACTTCACTCATTAGGTTGTAATAATGTTTGAATGCCTTGTTACCCGATCCGATCCGAACCGTGTCTAACGAAACTTCGGATAGAAAGTAGAGGATATGATAAATTTCAGAATCTGATTCGAAATTATCCGAAAATATGAAATATCTAAATGAATTTGGAATTTAAGTTTTACCTCTTAATTTTACTTCATTTTCTTCCTTTTTTTTTCTTGCAATTTACTTCACTTATTAGGTTGTAATACTGTTTGAATGCCTTATTACCTGATCCGATCGGAACTGTGTCTGACGGAACTTCGGATAGAGAGTAGAGGATTTGATAAATTTCAGAATCTGATTCGAAATTATCCGAAAATATGAAATATCTGAATGAATTTGAAATTTAAGGTTTTATCTCTTCATTTTACTTCATTTTCTTTCTTTTTTTATTTCTATTTACTTCACTCATTAGGTTGTAATAATGTTTGAATGCCTTGTTACCCGATCCGATCCAAACTGTGTCTAACGAAACTTCGGATAGAAAGTAGAGGATATGATAAATTTCAGAATCTGATTCGAAATTATCCGAAAATATGAAATATCTAAATGAATTTGGAATTTAAGTTTTATCTCTTAATTTTACTTCATTTTCTTCCTTTTCTTTTTCTTGCAATTTACTTCACTTATTAGGTTGTAATACTGTTTGAATGCCTTGTTACCTGATCCGATCGGAACTGTGTCTGACGGAACTTCGGATAGAGAGTAGAGGATTTGATAAATTTCGGAATCTGATTCGAAATTATCCGAAAATATGAAATATCTGAATGAATTTGAAATTTAAGTTTTTATCTCTTCATTTTACTTCATTCTCTTTCTTTTTTTATTTCTATTTACTTCACTCATTAGGTTCTAATAATGTTTCAATGCCTTGTTACCCGCGTTGTTACTCGATCCGATCTGAACTGTGTCTGACGGAACTTCGGATAGAAAGTAGAGGATTTGATAAATTTCGGAATCTGATTCGAAATTATCCGAAAATATGAAATATCTAAATGAATTTGGAATTTAAGTTTTATTTCTTAATTTTACTTCATTTTCTTCCTTTTTTTCTTGCAATTTACTTCACTTATTAGGTTGTAATACTGTTTGAATGCCTTGTTACCTGATCCGATGTGAAATGTGTCTGATGGAACTTCGGATACAGAGTAGAGGATTTGATAAATTTCAGAATCTGATTCGAAATTATCCGAAAATATGAAATATCTAAATGAATTTGGAATTTAAGTTTTATCTCTTAATTTTACTTCATTTTCTTCCTTTTCTTTTTCTTGCAATTTACTTCACTTATTAGGTTGTAATACTGTTTGAATGCCTTGTTACCTGATCCGATCGGAACTGTGTCTGACGGAACTTCGGATAGAGAGTAGAGGATTTGATAAATTTCGGAATCTGATTCGAAATTATCCGAAAATATGAAATATCTGAATGAATTTGAAATTTAAGTTTTTATCTCTTCATTTTACTTCATTCTCTTTCTTTTTTTATTTCTATTTACTTCACTCATTAGGTTCTAATAATGTTTCAATGCCTTGTTACCCGCGTTGTTACTCGATCCGATCTGAACTGTGTCTGACGGAACTTCGGATAGAAAGTAGAGGATTTGATAAATTTCGGAATCTGATTCGAAATTATCCGAAAATATGAAATATCTAAATGAATTTGGAATTTAAGTTTTATTTCTTAATTTTACTTCATTTTCTTCCTTTTTTTCTTGCAATTTACTTCACTTATTAGGTTGTAATACTGTTTGAATGCCTTGTTACCTGATCCGATGTGAAATGTGTCTGATGGAACTTCGGATACAGAGTAGAGGATTTGATAAATTTCAGAATCTGATTCGAAATTATCCGAAAATATGAAATATCTGAATGAATTTGAAATTTAAGTTTTTATCTCTTAATTTTACTTCATTTTCTTCCTTTTTTATTTCTATTTACTTCACTCATTAGGTTGTAATAATGTTTGAATGCCTTGTTACCCGATCCGATCCAAACTGTGTCTAACGAAACTTCGGATAGAAAGTAGAGGATATGATAAATTTCGGAATCTGATTCGAAATTATCAGAAAATATGAAATATCTAAATGAATTTGGAATTTAAGTTTTATCTCTTAATTTTACTTCATTTTCTTCCTTTTCTTTTTCTTGCAATTTACTTCACTTATTAGGTTGTAATACTGTTTGAATGCCTTGTTACCTGATCCGATGTGAAATGTGTCTGACGGAACTTCGGATACAGAGTAGAGGATTTGATAAATTTCAGAATCTGATTCGAAATTATTCGAAAATATGAAATATCTGAATGAATTTGAAATTTAAGTTTTTATCTCTTCATTTTACTTCATTTTCTTTCTTTTTTTATTTCTAATTACTTCACTCATTAGGTTGTAATAATGTTTGAATGCCTTGTTACCCGATCCGATCCGAACCGTGTCTAACGAAACTTCGGATAGAAAGTAGAGGATATGATAAATTTCGGAATCTGATTCGAAATTATCCGAAAATATGAAATATCTAAATGAATTTGGAATTTAAGTTTTATCTCTTAATTTTACTTCATTTTCTTCCTTTTTTTCTTGCAATTTACTTCACTTATTAGGTTGTAATACTGTTTGAATGCCTTGTTACCTGATCCGATGTGAAATGTGTCTGATGGAACTTCGGATACAGAGTAGAGGATTTGATAAATTTCAGAATCTGATTCGAAATTATTCGAAAATATGAAATATCTGAATGAATTTGAAATTTAAGTTTTTATCTCTTCATTTTACTTCATTTTACTTCATTTTCTTTCTTTTTTTATTTCTAATTACTTCACTCATTAGGTTGTAATAATGTTTGAATGCCTTGTTACCCGATCCGATCCGAACCGTGTCTAACGAAACTTCGGATAGAAAGTAGAGGATATGATAAATTTCAGAATCTGATTCGAAATTATCCGAAAATATGAAATATCTAAATGAATTTGGAATTTAAGTTTTACCTCTTAATTTTACTTCATTTTCTTCCTTTTTTTTTCTTGCAATTTACTTCACTTATTAGGTTGTAATACTGTTTGAATGCCTTATTACCTGATCCGATCGGAACTGTGTCTGACGGAACTTCGGATAGAGAGTAGAGGATTTGATAAATTTCAGAATCTGATTCGAAATTATCCGAAAATATGAAATATCTGAATGAATTTGAAATTTAAGGTTTTATCTCTTCATTTTACTTCATTTTCTTTCTTTTTTTATTTCTATTTACTTCACTCATTAGGTTGTAATAATGTTTGAATGCCTTGTTACCCGATCCGATCCAAACTGTGTCTAACGAAACTTCGGATAGAAAGTAGAGGATATGATAAATTTCAGAATCTGATTCGAAATTATCCGAAAATATGAAATATCTAAATGAATTTGGAATTTAAGTTTTATCTCTTAATTTTACTTCATTTTCTTCCTTTTCTTTTTCTTGCAATTTACTTCACTTATTAGGTTGTAATACTTTTTGAATGCCTTGTTACCTGATCCGATCGGAACTGTGTCTGACGGAACTTCGGATAGAGAGTAGAGGATTTGATAAATTTCGGAATCTGATTCGAAATTATCCGAAAATATGAAATATCTGAATGAATTTGAAATTTAAGTTTTTATCTCTTCATTTTACTTCATTCTCTTTCTTTTTTTATTTCTATTTACTTCACTCATTAGGTTCTAATAATGTTTCAATGCCTTGTTACCCGCGTTGTTACTCGATCCGATCTGAACTGTGTCTGACGGAACTTCGGATAGAAAGTAGAGGATTTGATAAATTTCGGAATTTGATTTGAAATTATCCGAAAATATGTAATATCTAAATGAATTTAGAATTTAAGTTTTATCTCTTAATTTTACTTCATTTTCTTCCTTTTTTTTCTTCTTGCAATTTACTTCACTTATTAAGTTGTAATACTGTTTGAATGCCTTGTTACCCGATCCGATCTGAACTGTGTCTGACGGAACTTCGGATAGAGAGTAGAGGATTTGATAAATTTCGGAATCTGATTCGAAATTATCCAAAAATAAGAAATATCTAAATGAATTTGGAATTTAAGTTTTATCTCTTAATTTTACTTCATTTTCTTCCTTTTTTTTTCTTGCAATTTACTTCACTTATTAGGTTGTAATACTGTTTGAATGCCTTGTTACCTGATCCGATGTGAAATGTGTCTGACGGAACTTCGGATGGAGAGTAGAGGATATGATAAATTTCGGAATCTGATTCGAAATTTTCCGAAAATATGAAATATCTAAATGAATTTGGAATTTAAGTTTTATCTCTTAATTTTACTTCATTTTCTTCCTTTTTTTATTTCTATTTACTTCACTCATTAGGTTGTAATAATGTTTGAATGCCTTGTTACCCGATCCGATCCAAACTGTGTCTAACGAAACTTCGGATAGAAAGTAGAGGATATGATAAATTTCGGAATCTGATTCGAAATTATCAGAAAATATGAAATATCTAAATGAATTTGGAATTTAAGTTTTATCTCTTAATTTTACTTCATTTTCTTCCTTTTCTTTTTCTTGCAATTTACTTCACTTATTAGGTTGTAATACTGTTTGAATGCCTTGTTACCTGATCCGATGTGAAATGTGTCTGACGGAACTTCGGATACAGAGTAGAGGATTTGATAAATTTCAGAATCTGATTCGAAATTATTCGAAAATATGAAATATCTGAATGAATTTGAAATTTAAGTTTTTATCTCTTCATTTTACTTCATTTTCTTTCTTTTTTTATTGCTAATTACTTCACTCATTAGGTTGTAATAATGTTTGAATGCCTTGTTACCCGATCCGATCCGAACCGTGTCTAACGAAACTTCGGATAGAAAGTAGAGGATATGATAAATTTCGGAATCTGATTCGAAATTATCCGAAAATATGAAATATCTAAATGAATTTGGAATTTAAGTTTTGTCTCTTAATTTTACTTCATTTTCTTCCTTTTTTTTTCTTGCAATTTACTTCACTTATTAGGTTGTAATACTGTTTGAATGCCTTGTTACCTGATCCGATGTGAAATGTGTCTGATGGAACTTCGGATACAGAGTAGAGGATTTGATAAATTTCAGAATCTGATTCGAAATTATCCGAAAATATGAAATATCTGAATGAATTTGAAATTTAAGTTTTTATCTCTTCATTTTACTTCATTTTCTTTCTTTTTTTATTTCTAATTACTTCACTCATTAGGTTGTAATAATGTTTGAATGCCTTGTTACCCGATCCGATCCGAACCGTGTCTAACGAAACTTCGGATAGAAAGTAGAGGATATGATAAATTTCGGAATCTGATTCGAAATTATCCGAAAATATGAAATATCTAAATGAATTTGGAATTTAAGTTTTACCTCTTAATTTTACTTCATTTTCTTCCTTTTTTTTTCTTGCAATTTACTTCACTTATTAGGTTGTAATACTGTTTGAATGCCTTATTACCTGATCCGATCGGAACTGTGTCTGACGGAACTTCGGATAGAGAGTAGAGGATTTGATAAATTTCAGAATCTGATTCGAAATTATCCGAAAATATGAAATATCTGAATGAATTTGAAATTTAAGGTTTTATCTCTTCATTTTACTTCATTTTCTTTCTTTTTTTATTTCTATTTACTTCACTCATTAGGTTGTAATAATGTTTGAATGCCTTGTTACCCGATCCGATCCAAACTGTGTCTAACGAAACTTCGGATAGAAAGTAGAGGATATGATAAATTTCAGAATTTGATTCGAAATTATCCGAAAATATGAAATATCTAAATGAATTTGGAATTTAAGTTTTATCTCTTAATTTTACTTCATTTTCTTCCTTTTCTTTTTCTTGCAATTTACTTCACTTATTAGGTTGTAATACTGTTTGAATGCCTTGTTACCTGATCCGATCGGAACTGTGTCTGACGGAACTTCGGATAGAGAGTAGAGGATTTGATAAATTTCGGAATCTGATTCGAAATTATCCGAAAATATGAAATATCTGAATGAATTTGAAATTTAAGTTTTTATCTCTTCATTTTACTTCATTCTCTTTCTTTTTTTATTTCTATTTACTTCACTCATTAGGTTCTAATAATGTTTCAATGCCTTGTTACCCGCGTTGTTACTCGATCCGATCTGAGCTGTGTCTGACGGAACTTCGGATAGAAAGTAGAGGATTTGATAAATTTCGGAATTTGATTTGAAATTATCCGAAAATATGTAATATCTAAATGAATTTAGAATTTAAGTTTTATCTCTTAATTTTACTTCATTTTCTTCCTTTTTTTTCTTCTTGCAATTTACTTCACTTATTAAGTTGTAATACTGTTTGAATGCCTTGTTACCCGATCCGATCTGAACTGTGTCTGACGGAACTTCGGATAGAGAGTAGAGGATTTGATAAATTTCGGAATCTGATTCGAAATTATCCGAAAATATGAAATATCTGAATGAATTTGAAATTTAAGTTTTTATCTCTTCATTTTACTTCATTTTCTTTCTTTTTTTATTTCTATTTACTTCACTCATTAGGTTGTAATAATGTTTGAATGCCTTGTTACCCGATCCGATCCAAACTGTGTCTAACGAAACTTCGGATAGAAAGTAGAGGATTTCATAAATTTCAGAATCAGATTCGAAATTATCCAAAAATATGAAATATCTAAATGAATTTGGAATTTAAGTTTTATCTCTTAATTTTACTTCATTTTCTTCCTTTTTTTATTTCTATTTACTTCACTCATTAGGTTGTAATAATGTTTGAATGCCTTGTTACCCGATCCGATCCAAACTGTGTCTAACGAAACTTCGGATAGAGAGTAGAGGATTTGATAAATTTCAAAATCTGATTCGAAATTATCCGAAAATATGAAATATCTGAATGAATTTGAAATTTAAGGTTTTATCTCTTCATTTTACTTCATTTTCTTTCTTTTTTTATTTCTATTTACTTCACTCATTAGGTTGTAATAATGTTTGAATGCCTTGTTACCCGATCCGATCCAAACTGTGTCTAACGAAACTTCGGATAGAAAGTAGAGGATATGATAAATTTCGGAATCTGATTCGAAATTATCAGAAAATATGAAATATCTAAATGAATTTGGAATTTAAGTTTTATCTCTTAATTTTACTTCATTTTCTTCCTTTTCTTTTTCTTGCAATTTACTTCACTTATTAGGTTGTAATACTGTTTGAATGCCTTGTTACCTGATCCGATGTGAAATGTGTCTGACGGAACTTCGGATACAGAGTAGAGGATTTGATAAATTTCAGAATCTGATTCGAAATTATTCGAAAATATGAAATATCTGAATGAATTTGAAATTTAAGTTTTTATCTCTTCATTTTACTTCATTTTCTTTCTTTTTTTATTTCTATTTACTTCACTCATTAGGTTGTAATAATGTTTGAATGCCTTGTTACCCGATCCGATCCAAACTGTGTCTAACGAAACTTCGGATAGAAAGTAGAGGATTTCATAAATTTCAGAATCAGATTCGAAATTATCCAAAAATATGAAATATCTAAATGAATTTGGAATTTAAGTTTTATCTCTTAATTTTACTTCATTTTCTTCCTTTTTTTATTTCTATTTACTTCACTCATTAGGTTGTAATAATGTTTGAATGCCTTGTTACCCGATCCGATCAAAACTGTGTCTAACGAAACTTCGGATAGAGAGTAGAGGATTTGATAAATTTCAAAATCTGATTCGAAATTATCCGAAAATATGAAATATCTGAATGAATTTGAAATTTAAGGTTTTATCTCTTCATTTGACTTCATTTTCTTTCTTTTTTTATTTCTATTTACTTCACTCATTAGGTTGTAATAATGTTTGAATGCCTTGTTACCCGATCCGATCCAAACTGTGTCTAACGAAACTTCGGATAGAAAGTAGAGGATATGATAAATTTCAGAATCTGATTCGAAATTATCCGAAAATATGAAATATCTAAATGAATTTGGAATTTAAGTTTTATCTCTTAATTTTACTTCATTTTCTTCCTTTTCTTTCTCTTGCAATTTACTTCACTTATTAGGTTGTAATACTGTTTGAATGCCTTGTTACCTGATCCGATCAGAACTGTGTCTGACGGAACTTCGGATAGAGAGTAGAGGATTTGATAAATTTCGGAATCTGATTCGAAATTATCCGAAAATATGAAATATCTGAATGAATTTGAAATTTAAGTTTTTATCTCTTCATTTTACTTCATTCTCTTTCTTTTTTTATTTCTATTTACTTCACTCATTAGGTTCTAATAATGTTTCAATGCCTTGTTACCCGCGTTGTTACTCGATCCGATCTGAACTGTGTCTGACGGAACTTCGGATAGAAAGTAGAGGATTTGATAAATTTCGGAATTTGATTTGAAATTATCCGAAAATATGTAATATCTAAATGAATTTAGAATTTAAGTTTTATCTCTTAATTTTACTTCATTTTCTTCCTTTTTTTTCTTCTTGCAATTTACTTCACTTATTAAGTTGTAATACTGTTTGAATGCCTTGTTACCCGATCCGATCTGAACTGTGTCTGACGGAACTTCGGATAGAGAGTAGAGGATTTGATAAATTTCGGAATCTGATTCGAAATTATCCGAAAATATGAAATATCTGAATGAATTTGAAATTTAAGTTTTTATCTCTTCATTTTACTTCATTTTCTTTCTTTTTTTATTTCTATTTACTTCACTCATTAGGTTGTAATAATGTTTGAATGCCTTGTTACCCGATCCGATCCAAACTGTGTCTAACGAAACTTCGGATAGAAAGTAGAGGATTTCATAAATTTCAGAATCAGATTCGAAATTATCCAAAAATATGAAATATCTAAATGAATTTGGAATTTAAGTTTTATCTCTTAATTTTACTTCATTTTCTTCCTTTTTTTATTTCTATTTACTTCACTCATTAGGTTGTAATAATGTTTGAATGCCTTGTTACCCGATCCGATCCAAACTGTGTCTAACGAAACTTCGGATAGAGAGTAGAGGATTTGATAAATTTCAAAATCTGATTCGAAATTATCCGAAAATATGAAATATCTGAATGAATTTGAAATTTAAGGTTTTATCTCTTCATTTTACTTCATTTTCTTTCTTTTTTTATTTCTATTTACTTCACTCATTAGGTTGTAATAATGTTTGAATGCCTTGTTACCCGATCCGATCCAAACTGTGTCTAACGAAACTTCGGATAGAAAGTAGAGGATATGATAAATTTCGGAATCTGATTCGAAATTATCAGAAAATATGAAATATCTAAATGAATTTGGAATTTAAGTTTTATCTCTTAATTTTACTTCATTTTCTTCCTTTTCTTTTTCTTGCAATTTACTTCACTTATTAGGTTGTAATACTGTTTGAATGCCTTGTTACCTGATCCGATGTGAAATGTGTCTGACGGAACTTCGGATACAGAGTAGAGGATTTGATAAATTTCAGAATCTGATTCGAAATTATTCGAAAATATGAAATATCTGAATGAATTTGAAATTTAAGTTTTTATCTCTTCATTTTACTTCATTTTCTTTCTTTTTTTATTTCTATTTACTTCACTCATTAGGTTGTAATAATGTTTGAATGCCTTGTTACCCGATCCGATCCAAACTGTGTCTAACGAAACTTCGGATAGAAAGTAGAGGATTTCATAAATTTCAGAATCAGATTCGAAATTATCCAAAAATATGAAATATCTAAATGAATTTGGAATTTAAGTTTTATCTCTTAATTTTACTTCATTTTCTTCCTTTTTTTATTTCTATTTACTTCACTCATTAGGTTGTAATAATGTTTGAATGCCTTGTTACCCGATCCGATCAAAACTGTGTCTAACGAAACTTCGGATAGAGAGTAGAGGATTTGATAAATTTCAAAATCTGATTCGAAATTATCCGAAAATATGAAATATCTGAATGAATTTGAAATTTAAGGTTTTATCTCTTCATTTGACTTCATTTTCTTTCTTTTTTTATTTCTATTTACTTCACTCATTAGGTTGTAATAATGTTTGAATGCCTTGTTACCCGATCCGATCCAAACTGTGTCTAACGAAACTTCGGATAGAAAGTAGAGGATATGATAAATTTCAGAATCTGATTCGAAATTATCCGAAAATATGAAATATCTAAATGAATTTGGAATTTAAGTTTTATCTCTTAATTTTACTTCATTTTCTTCCTTTTCTTTCTCTTGCAATTTACTTCACTTATTAGGTTGTAATACTGTTTGAATGCCTTGTTACCTGATCCGATCAGAACTGTGTCTGACGGAACTTCGGATAGAGAGTAGAGGATTTGATAAATTTCGGAATCTGATTCGAAATTATCCGAAAATATGAAATATCTGAATGAATTTGAAATTTAAGTTTTTATCTCTTCATTTTACTTCATTCTCTTTCTTTTTTTATTTCTATTTACTTCACTCATTAGGTTCTAATAATGTTTCAATGCCTTGTTACCCGCGTTGTTACTCGATCCGATCTGAACTGTGTCTGACGGAACTTCGGATAGAAAGTAGAGGATTTGATAAATTTCGGAATTTGATTTGAAATTATCCGAAAATATGTAATATCTAAATGAATTTAGAATTTAAGTTTTATCTCTTAATTTTACTTCATTTTCTTCCTTTTTTTTCTTCTTGCAATTTACTTCACTTATTAAGTTGTAATACTGTTTGAATGCCTTGTTACCCGATCCGATCTGAACTGTGTCTGACGGAACTTCGGATAGAGAGTAGAGGATTTGATAAATTTCGGAATCTGATTCGAAATTATCCGAAAATATGAAATATCTGAATGAATTTGAAATTTAAGTTTTTATCTCTTCATTTTACTTCATTTTCTTTCTTTTTTTATTTCTATTTACTTCACTCATTAGGTTGTAATAATGTTTGAATGCCTTGTTACCCGATCCGATCCAAACTGTGTCTAACGAAACTTCGGATAGAAAGTAGAGGATATGATAAATTTCGGAATCTGATTCGAAATTATCAGAAAATATGAAATATCTAAATGAATTTGGAATTTAAGTTTTATCTCTTAATTTTACTTCATTTTCTTCCTTTTCTTTTTCTTGCAATTTACTTCACTTATTAGGTTGTAATACTGTTTGAATGCCTTGTTACCTGATCCGATGTGAAATGTGTCTGACGGAACTTCGGATACAGAGTAGAGGATTTGATAAATTTCAGAATCTGATTCGAAATTATTCGAAAATATGAAATATCTGAATGAATTTGAAATTTAAGTTTTTATCTCTTCATTTTACTTCATTTTCTTTCTTTTTTTATTTCTAATTACTTCACTCATTAGGTTGTAATAATGTTTGAATGCCTTGTTACCCGATCCGATCCGAACCGTGTCTAACGAAACTTCGGATAGAAAGTAGAGGATATGATAAATTTCGGAATCTGATTCGAAATTATCCGAAAATATGAAATATCTAAATGAATTTGGAATTTAAGTTTTATCTCTTAATTTTACTTCATTTTCTTCCTTTTTTTCTTGCAATTTACTTCACTTATTAGGTTGTAATACTGTTTGAATGCCTTGTTACCTGATCCGATGTGAAATGTGTCTGATGGAACTTCGGATACAGAGTAGAGGATTTGATAAATTTCAGAATCTGATTCGAAATTATTCGAAAATATGAAATATCTGAATGAATTTGAAATTTAAGTTTTTATCTCTTCATTTTACTTCATTTTACTTCATTTTCTTTCTTTTTTTATTTCTAATTACTTCACTCATTAGGTTGTAATAATGTTTGAATGCCTTGTTACCCGATCCGATCCGAACCGTGTCTAACGAAACTTCGGATAGAAAGTAGAGGATATGATAAATTTCAGAATCTGATTCGAAATTATCCGAAAATATGAAATATCTAAATGAATTTGGAATTTAAGTTTTACCTCTTAATTTTACTTCATTTTCTTCCTTTTTTTTTCTTGCAATTTACTTCACTTATTAGGTTGTAATACTGTTTGAATGCCTTATTACCTGATCCGATCGGAACTGTGTCTGACGGAACTTCGGATAGAGAGTAGAGGATTTGATAAATTTCAGAATCTGATTCGAAATTATCCGAAAATATGAAATATCTGAATGAATTTGAAATTTAAGGTTTTATCTCTTCATTTTACTTCATTTTCTTTCTTTTTTTATTTCTATTTACTTCACTCATTAGGTTGTAATAATGTTTGAATGCCTTGTTACCCGATCCGATCCAAACTGTGTCTAACGAAACTTCGGATAGAAAGTAGAGGATATGATAAATTTCAGAATCTGATTCGAAATTATCCGAAAATATGAAATATCTAAATGAATTTGGAATTTAAGTTTTATCTCTTAATTTTACTTCATTTTCTTCCTTTTCTTTTTCTTGCAATTTACTTCACTTATTAGGTTGTAATACTTTTTGAATGCCTTGTTACCTGATCCGATCGGAACTGTGTCTGACGGAACTTCGGATAGAGAGTAGAGGATTTGATAAATTTCGGAATCTGATTCGAAATTATCCGAAAATATGAAATATCTGAATGAATTTGAAATTTAAGTTTTTATCTCTTCATTTTACTTCATTCTCTTTCTTTTTTTATTTCTATTTACTTCACTCATTAGGTTCTAATAATGTTTCAATGCCTTGTTACCCGCGTTGTTACTCGATCCGATCTGAACTGTGTCTGACGGAACTTCGGATAGAAAGTAGAGGATTTGATAAATTTCGGAATTTGATTTGAAATTATCCGAAAATATGTAATATCTAAATGAATTTAGAATTTAAGTTTTATCTCTTAATTTTACTTCATTTTCTTCCTTTTTTTTCTTCTTGCAATTTACTTCACTTATTAAGTTGTAATACTGTTTGAATGCCTTGTTACCCGATCCGATCTGAACTGTGTCTGACGGAACTTCGGATAGAGAGTAGAGGATTTGATAAATTTCGGAATCTGATTCGAAATTATCCGAAAATAAGAAATATCTAAATGAATTTGGAATTTAAGTTTTATCTCTTAATTTTACTTCATTTTCTTCCTTTTTTTTTCTTGCAATTTACTTCACTTATTAGGTTGTAATACTGTTTGAATGCCTTGTTACCTGATCCGATGTGAAATGTGTCTGACGGAACTTCGGATGGAGAGTAGAGGATATGATAAATTTCGGAATCTGATTCGAAATTTTCCGAAAATATGAAATATCTAAATGAATTTGGAATTTAAGTTTTATCTCTTAATTTTACTTCATTTTCTTCCTTTTTTTATTTCTATTTACTTCACTCATTAGGTTGTTATAATGTTTGAATGCCTTGTTACCCGATCCGATCCAAACTGTGTCTAACGAAACTTCGGATAGAAAGTAGAGGATATGATAAATTTCGGAATCTGATTCGAAATTATCAGAAAATATGAAATATCTAAATGAATTTGGAATTTAAGTTTTATCTCTTAATTTTACTTCATTTTCTTCCTTTTCTTTTTCTTGCAATTTACTTCACTTATTAGGTTGTAATACTGTTTGAATGCCTTGTTACCTGATCCGATGTGAAATGTGTCTGACGGAACTTCGGATACAGAGTAGAGGATTTGATAAATTTCAGAATCTGATTCGAAATTATTCGAAAATATGAAATATCTGAATGAATTTGAAATTTAAGTTTTTATCTCTTCATTTTACTTCATTTTCTCTCTTTTTTTATTGCTAATTACTTCACTCATTAGGTTGTAATAATGTTTGAATGCCTTGTTACCCGATCCGATCCGAACCGTGTCTAACGAAACTTCGGATAGAAAGTAGAGGATATGATAAATTTCGGAATCTGATTCGAAATTATCCGAAAATATGAAATATCTAAATGAATTTGGAATTTAAGTTTTGTCTCTTAATTTTACTTCATTTTCTTCCTTTTTTTTTTCTTGCAATTTACTTCACTTATTAGGTTGTAATACTGTTTGAATGCCTTGTTACCTGATCCGATGTGAAATGTGTCTGATGGAACTTCGGATACAGAGTAGAGGATTTGATAAATTTCAGAATCTGATTCGAAATTATCCGAAAATATGAAATATCTGAATGAATTTGAAATTTAAGTTTTTATCTCTTCATTTTACTTCATTTTCTTTCTTTTTTTATTTC
This sequence comes from Viola odorata, assembly GCA_963691705.1. Lineage (NCBI taxonomy): Eukaryota > Viridiplantae > Streptophyta > Magnoliopsida > Malpighiales > Violaceae > Viola > Viola odorata. The sequence continues at coordinate 54,011,517 of OY829541.1, forward strand.
TAATTACTTCACTCATTAGGTTGTAATAATGTTTGAATGCCTTGTTACCCGATCCGATCCGAACCGTGTCTAACGAAACTTCGGATAGAAAGTAGAGGATATGATAAATTTCGGAATCTGATTCGAAATTATCCGAAAATATGAAATATCTAAATGAATTTGGAATTTAAGTTTTACCTCTTAATTTTACTTCATTTTCTTCCTTTTTTTTTCTTGCAATTTACTTCACTTATTAGGTTGTAATACTGTTTGAATGCCTTATTACCTGATCCGATCGGAACTGTGTCTGACGGAACTTCGGATAGAGAGTAGAGGATTTGATAAATTTCAGAATCTGATTCGAAATTATCCGAAAATATGAAATATCTGAATGAATTTGAAATTTAAGGTTTTATCTCTTCATTTTACTTCATTTTCTTTCTTTTTTTATTTCTATTTACTTCACTCATTAGGTTGTAATAATGTTTGAATGCCTTGTTACCCGATCCGATCCAAACTGTGTCTAACGAAACTTCGGATAGAAAGTAGAGGATATGATAAATTTCAGAATTTGATTCGAAATTATCCGAAAATATGAAATATCTAAATGAATTTGGAATTTAAGTTTTATCTCTTAATTTTACTTCATTTTCTTCCTTTTCTTTTTCTTGCAATTTACTTCACTTATTAGGTTGTAATACTGTTTGAATGCCTTGTTACCTGATCCGATCGGAACTGTGTCTGACGGAACTTCGGATAGAGAGTAGAGGATTTGATAAATTTCGGAATCTGATTCGAAATTATCCGAAAATATGAAATATCTGAATGAATTTGAAATTTAAGTTTTTATCTCTTCATTTTACTTCATTCTCTTTCTTTTTTTATTTCTATTTACTTCACTCATTAGGTTCTAATAATGTTTCAATGCCTTGTTACCCGCGTTGTTACTCGATCCGATCTGAACTGTGTCTGACGGAACTTCGGATAGAAAGTAGAGGATTTGATAAATTTCGGAATTTGATTTGAAATTATCCGAAAATATGTAATATCTAAATGAATTTAGAATTTAAGTTTTATCTCTTAATTTTACTTCATTTTCTTCCTTTTTTTTCTTCTTGCAATTTACTTCACTTATTAAGTTGTAATACTGTTTGAATGCCTTGTTACCCGATCCGATCTGAACTGTGTCTGACGGAACTTCGGATAGAGAGTAGAGGATTTGATAAATTTCGGAATCTGATTCGAAATTATCCGAAAATATGAAATATCTGAATGAATTTGAAATTTAAGTTTTTATCTCTTCATTTTACTTCATTTTCTTTCTTTTTTTATTTCTATTTACTTCACTCATTAGGTTGTAATAATGTTTGAATGCCTTGTTACCCGATCCGATCCAAACTGTGTCTAACGAAACTTCGGATAGAAAGTAGAGGATTTCATAAATTTCAGAATCAGATTCGAAATTATCCAAAAATATGAAATATCTAAATGAATTTGGAATTTAAGTTTTATCTCTTAATTTTACTTCATTTTCTTCCTTTTTTTATTTCTATTTACTTCACTCATTAGGTTGTAATAATGTTTGAATGCCTTGTTACCCGATCCGATCCAAACTGTGTCTAACGAAACTTCGGATAGAGAGTAGAGGATTTGATAAATTTCAAAATCTGATTCGAAATTATCCGAAAATATGAAATATCTGAATGAATTTGAAATTTAAGGTTTTATCTCTTCATTTTACTTCATTTTCTTTCTTTTTTTATTTCTATTTACTTCACTCATTAGGTTGTAATAATGTTTGAATGCCTTGTTACCCGATCCGATCCAAACTGTGTCTAACGAAACTTCGGATAGAAAGTAGAGGATATGATAAATTTCGGAATCTGATTCGAAATTATCAGAAAATATGAAATATCTAAATGAATTTGGAATTTAAGTTTTATCTCTTAATTTTACTTCATTTTCTTCCTTTTCTTTTTCTTGCAATTTACTTCACTTATTAGGTTGTAATACTGTTTGAATGCCTTGTTACCTGATCCGATGTGAAATGTGTCTGACGGAACTTCGGATACAGAGTAGAGGATTTGATAAATTTCAGAATCTGATTCGAAATTATTCGAAAATATGAAATATCTGAATGAATTTGAAATTTAAGTTTTTATCTCTTCATTTTACTTCATTTTCTTTCTTTTTTTATTTCTATTTACTTCACTCATTAGGTTGTAATAATGTTTGAATGCCTTGTTACCCGATCCGATCCAAACTGTGTCTAACGAAACTTCGGATAGAAAGTAGAGGATTTCATAAATTTCATAATCAGATTCGAAATTATCCAAAAATATGAAATATCTAAATGAATTTGGAATTTAAGTTTTATCTCTTAATTTTACTTCATTTTCTTCCTTTTTTTATTTCTATTTACTTCACTCATTAGGTTGTAATAATGTTTGAATGCCTTGTTACCCGATCCGATCAAAACTGTGTCTAACGAAACTTCGGATAGAGAGTAGAGGATTTGATAAATTTCAAAATCTGATTCGAAATTATCCGAAAATATGAAATATCTGAATGAATTTGAAATTTAAGGTTTTATCTCTTCATTTTACTTCATTTTCTTTCTTTTTTTATTTCTATTTACTTCACTCATTAGGTTGTAATAATGTTTGAATGCCTTGTTACCCGATCCGATCCAAACTATGTCTAACGAAACTTCGGATAGAAAGTAGAGGATATGATAAATTTCAGAATCTGATTCGAAATTATCCGAAAATATGAAATATCTAAATGAATTTGGAATTTAAGTTTTATCTCTTAATTTTACTTCATTTTCTTCCTTTTCTTTCTCTTGCAATTTACTTCACTTATTAGGTTGTAATACTGTTTGAATGCCTTGTTACCTGATCCGATCAGAACTGTGTCTGACGGAACTTCGGATAGAGAGTAGAGGATTTGATAAATTTCGGAATCTGATTCGAAATTATCCGAAAATATGAAATATCTGAATGAATTTGAAATTTAAGTTTTTATCTCTTCATTTTACTTCATTCTCTTTCTTTTTTTATTTCTATTTACTTCACTCATTAGGTTCTAATAATGTTTCAATGCCTTGTTACCCGCGTTGTTACTCGATCCGATCTGAACTGTGTCTGACGGAACTTCGGATAGAAAGTAGAGGATTTGATAAATTTCGGAATTTGATTTGAAATTATCCGAAAATATGTAATATCTAAATGAATTTAGAATTTAAGTTTTATCTCTTAATTTTACTTCATTTTCTTCCTTTTTTTTCTTCTTGCAATTTACTTCACTTATTAAGTTGTAATACTGTTTGAATGCCTTGTTACCCGATCCGATCTGAACTGTGTCTGACGGAACTTCGGATAGAGAGTAGAGGATTTGATAAATTTCGGAATCTGATTCGAAATTATCCGAAAATATGAAATATCTGAATGAATTTGAAATTTAAGTTTTTATCTCTTCATTTTACTTCATTTTCTTTCTTTTTTTATTTCTATTTACTTCACTCATTAGGTTGTAATAATGTTTGAATGCCTTGTTACCCGATCCGATCCAAACTGTGTCTAACGAAACTTCGGATAGAAAGTAGAGGATTTCATAAATTTCAGAATCAGATTCGAAATTATCCAAAAATATGAAATATCTAAATGAATTTGGAATTTAAGTTTTATCTCTTAATTTTACTTCATTTTCTTCCTTTTTTTATTTCTATTTACTTCACTCATTAGGTTGTAATAATGTTTGAATGCCTTGTTACCCGATCCGATCCAAACTGTGTCTAACGAAACTTCGGATAGAGAGTAGAGGATTTGATAAATTTCAAAATCTGATTCGAAATTATCCGAAAATATGAAATATCTGAATGAATTTGAAATTTAAGGTTTTATCTCTTCATTTTACTTCATTCTCTTTCTTTTTTTATTTCTATTTATTTCACTCATTAGGTTCTAATAATGTTTCAATGCCTTGTTACCCGCGTTGTTACTCGATCCGATCTGAACTGTGTCTGACGGAACTTCGGATAGAAAGTAGAGGATTTGATAAATTTCGGAATTTGATTTGAAATTATCCGAAAATATGTAATATCTAAATGAATTTAGAATTTAAGTTTTATCTCTTAATTTTACTTCATTTTCTTCCTTTTTTTTCTTCTTGCAATTTACTTCACTTATTAAGTTGTAATACTGTTTGAATGCCTTGATACCCGATCCGATCTGAACTGTGTCTGACGGAACTTCGGATAGAGAGTAGAGGATTTGATAAATTTCGGAATCTGATTCGAAATTATCCGAAAATATGAAATATCTGAATGAATTTGAAATTTAAGTTTTTATCTCTTCATTTTACTTCATTTTCTTTCTTTTTTTATTTCTATTTACTTCACTCATTAGGTTGTAATAATGTTTGAATGCCTTGTTACCCGATCCGATCCAAACTGTGTCTAACGAAACTTCGGATAGAAAGTAGAGGATTTCATAAATTTCAGAATCAGATTCGAAATTATCCAAAAATATGAAATATCTAAATGAATTTGGAATTTAAGTTTTATCTCTTAATTTTACTTCATTTTCTTCCTTTTTTTATTTCTATTTACTTCACTCATTAGGTTGTAATAATGTTTGAATGCCTTGTTACCCGATCCGATCAAAACTGTGTCTAACGAAACTTCGGATAGAGAGTAGAGGATTTGATAAATTTCAAAATGTGATTCGAAATTATCCGAAAATATGAAATATCTGAATGAATTTGAAATTTAAGGTTTTATCTCTTCATTTTACTTCATTTTCTTTCTTTTTTTATTTCTATTTACTTCACTCATTAGGTTGTAATAATGTTTGAATGCCTTGTTACCCGATCCGATCCAAACTGTGTCTAACGAAACTTCGGATAGAAAGTAGAGGATATGATAAATTTCAGAATCTGATTCGAAATTATCCGAAAATATGAAATATCTAAATGAATTTGGAATTTAAGTTTTATCTCTTAATTTTACTTCATTTTCTTCCTTTTCTTTCTCTTGCAATTTACTTCACTTATTAGGTTGTAATACTGTTTGAATGCCTTGTTACCTGATCCGATCAGAACTGTGTCTGACGGAACTTCGGATAGAGAGTAGAGGATTTGATAAATTTCGGAATCTGATTCGAAATTATCCGAAAATATGAAATATCTGAATGAATTTGAAATTTAAGTTTTTATCTCTTCATTTTACTTCATTCTCTTTCTTTTTTTATTTCTATTTACTTCACTCATTAGGTTCTAATAATGTTTCAATGCCTTGTTACCCGCGTTGTTACTCGATCCGATCTGAACTGTGTCTGACGGAACTTCGGATAGAAAGTAGAGGATTTGATAAATTTCGGAATTTGATTTGAAATTATCCGAAAATATGTAATATCTAAATGAATTTAGAATTTAAGTTTTATCTCTTAATTTTACTTCATTTTCTTCCTTTTTTTTCTTCTTGCAATTTACTTCACTTATTAAGTTGTAATACTGTTTGAATGCCTTGTTACCCGATCCGATCTGAACTGTGTCTGACGGAACTTCGGATAGAGAGTAGAGGATTTGATAAATTTCGGAATCTGATTCGAAATTATCCGAAAATATGAAATATCTGAATGAATTTGAAATTTAAGTTTTTATCTCTTCATTTTACTTCATTTTCTTTCTTTTTTTATTTCTATTTACTTCACTCATTAGGTTGTAATAATGTTTGAATGCCTTGTTACCCGATCCGATCCAAACTGTGTCTAACGAAACTTCGGATAGAAAGTAGAGGATTTCATAAATTTCAGAATCAGATTCGAAATTATCCAAAAATATGAAATATCTAAATGAATTTGGAATTTAAGTTTTATCTCTTAATTTTACTTCATTTTCTTCCTTTTTTTATTTCTATTTACTTCACTCATTAGGTTGTAATAATGTTTGAATGCCTTGTTACCCGATCCGATCCAAACTGTGTCTAACGAAACTTCGGATAGAGAGTAGAGGATTTGATAAATTTCAAAATCTGATTCGAAATTATCCGAAAATATGAAATATCTGAATGAATTTGAAATTTAAGGTTTTATCTCTTCATTTTACTTCATTCTCTTTCTTTTTTTATTTCTATTTATTTCACTCATTAGGTTCTAATAATGTTTCAATGCCTTGTTACCCGCGTTGTTACTCGATCCGATCTGAACTGTGTCTGACGGAACTTCGGATAGAAAGTAGAGGATTTGATAAATTTCGGAATTTGATTTGAAATTATCCGAAAATATGTAATATCTAAATGAATTTAGAATTTAAGTTTTATCTCTTAATTTTACTTCATTTTCTTCCTTTTTTTTCTTCTTGCAATTTACTTCACTTATTAAGTTGTAATACTGTTTGAATGCCTTGTTACCCGATCCGATCTGAACTGTGTCTGACGGAACTTCGGATAGAGAGTAGAGGATTTGATAAATTTCGGAATCTGATTCGAAATTATCCGAAAATATGAAATATCTGAATGAATTTGAAATTTAAGTTTTTATCTCTTCATTTTACTTCATTTTCTTTCTTTTTTTATTTCTATTTACTTCACTCATTAGGTTGTAATAATGTTTGAATGCCTTGTTACCCGATCCGATCCAAACTGTGTCTAACGAAACTTCGGATAGAAAGTAGAGGATTTCATAAATTTCAGAATCAGATTCGAAATTATCCAAAAATATGAAATATCTAAATGAATTTGGAATTTAAGTTTTATCTCTTAATTTTACTTCATTTTCTTCCTTTTTTTATTTCTATTTACTTCACTCATTAGGTTGTAATAATGTTTGAATGCCTTGTTACCCGATCCGATCAAAACTGTGTCTAACGAAACTTCGGATAGAGAGTAGAGGATTTGATAAATTTCAAAATGTGATTCGAAATTATCCGAAAATATGAAATATCTGAATGAATTTGAAATTTAAGGTTTTATCTCTTCATTTTACTTCATTTTCTTTCTTTTTTTATTTCTATTTACTTCACTCATTAGGTTGTAATAATGTTTGAATGCCTTGTTACCCGATCCGATCCAAACTGTGTCTAACGAAACTTCGGATAGAAAGTAGAGGATATGATAAATTTCAGAATCTGATTCGAAATTATCCGAAAATATGAAATATCTAAATGAATTTGGAATTTAAGTTTTATCTCTTAATTTTACTTCATTTTCTTCCTTTTCTTTCTCTTGCAATTTACTTCACTTATTAGGTTGTAATACTGTTTGAATGCCTTGTTACCTGATCCGATCAGAACTGTGTCTGACGGAACTTCGGATAGAGAGTAGAGGATTTGATAAATTTCGGAATCTGATTCGAAATTATCCGAAAATATGAAATATCTGAATGAATTTGAAATTTAAGTTTTTATCTCTTCATTTTACTTCATTCTCTTTCTTTTTTTATTTCTATTTACTTCACTCATTAGGTTCTAATAATGTTTCAATGCCTTGTTACCCGCGTTGTTACTCGATCCGATCTGAACTGTGTCTGACGGAACTTCGGATAGAAAGTAGAGGATTTGATAAATTTCGGAATTTGATTTGAAATTATCCGAAAATATGTAATATCTAAATGAATTTAGAATTTAAGTTTTATCTCTTAATTTTACTTCATTTTCTTCCTTTTTTTTCTTCTTGCAATTTACTTCACTTATTAAGTTGTAATACTGTTTGAATGCCTTGTTACCCGATCCGATCTGAACTGTGTCTGACGGAACTTCGGATAGAGAGTAGAGGATTTGATAAATTTCGGAATCTGATTCGAAATTATCCGAAAATATGAAATATCTGAATGAATTTGAAATTTAAGTTTTTATCTCTTCATTTTACTTCATTTTCTTTCTTTTTTTATTTCTATTTACTTCACTCATTAGGTTGTAATAATGTTTGAATGCCTTGTTACCCGATCCGATCCAAACTGTGTCTAACGAAACTTCGGATAGAAAGTAGAGGATTTCATAAATTTCAGAATCAGATTCGAAATTATCCAAAAATATGAAATATCTAAATGAATTTGGAATTTAAGTTTTATCTCTTAATTTTACTTCATTTTCTTCCTTTTTTTATTTCTATTTACTTCACTCATTAGGTTGTAATAATGTTTGAATGCCTTGTTACCCGATCCGATCCAAACTGTGTCTAACGAAACTTCGGATAGAGAGTAGAGGATTTGATAAATTTCAAAATCTGATTCGAAATTATCCGAAAATATGAAATATCTGAATGAATTTGAAATTTAAGGTTTTATCTCTTCATTTTACTTCATTCTCTTTCTTTTTTTATTTCTATTTATTTCACTCATTAGGTTCTAATAATGTTTCAATGCCTTGTTACCCGCGTTGTTACTCGATCCGATCTGAACTGTGTCTGACGGAACTTCGGATAGAAAGTAGAGGATTTGATAAATTTCGGAATTTGATTTGAAATTATCCGAAAATATGTAATATCTAAATGAATTTAGAATTTAAGTTTTATCTCTTAATTTTACTTCATTTTCTTCCTTTTTTTTCTTCTTGCAATTTACTTCACTTATTAAGTTGTAATACTGTTTGAATGCCTTGTTACCCGATCCGATCTGAACTGTGTCTGACGGAACTTCGGATAGAGAGTAGAGGATTTGATAAATTTCGGAATCTGATTCGAAATTATCCGAAAATATGAAATATCTGAATGAATTTGAAATTTAAGTTTTTATCTCTTCATTTTACTTCATTTTCTTTCTTTTTTTATTTCTATTTACTTCACTCATTAGGTTGTAATAATGTTTGAATGCCTTGTTACCCGATCCGATCCAAACTGTGTCTAACGAAACTTCGGATAGAAAGTAGAGGATTTCATAAATTTCAGAATCAGATTCGAAATTATCCAAAAATATGAAATATCTAAATGAATTTGGAATTTAAGTTTTATCTCTTAATTTTACTTCATTTTCTTCCTTTTTTTATTTCTATTTACTTCACTCATTAGGTTGTAATAATGTTTGAATGCCTTGTTACCCGATCCGATCAAAACTGTGTCTAACGAAACTTCGGATAGAGAGTAGAGGATTTGATAAATTTCAAAATGTGATTCGAAATTATCCGAAAATATGAAATATCTGAATGAATTTGAAATTTAAGGTTTTATCTCTTCATTTTACTTCATTTTCTTTCTTTTTTTATTTCTATTTACTTCACTCATTAGGTTGTAATAATGTTTGAATGCCTTGTTACCCGATCCGATCCAAACTGTGTCTAACGAAACTTCGGATAGAAAGTAGAGGATATGATAAATTTCAGAATCTGATTCGAAATTATCCGAAAATATGAAATATCTAAATGAATTTGGAATTTAAGTTTTATCTCTTAATTTTACTTCATTTTCTTCCTATTCTTTCTCTTGCAATTTACTTCACTTATTAGGTTGTAATACTGTTTGAATGCCTTGTTACCTGATCCGATCAGAACTGTGTCTGACGGAACTTCGGATAGAGAGTAGAGGATTTGATAAATTTCGGAATCTGATTCGAAATTATCCGAAAATATGAAATATCTGAATGAATTTGAAATTTAAGTTTTTATCTCTTCATTTTACTTCATTCTCTTTCTTTTTTTATTTCTATTTACTTCACTCATTAGGTTCTAATAATGTTTCAATGCCTTGTTACCCGCGTTGTTACTCGATCCGATCTGAACTGTGTCTGACGGAACTTCGGATAGAAAGTAGAGGATTTGATAAATTTCGGAATTTGATTTGAAATTATCCGAAAATATGTAATATCTAAATGAATTTAGAATTTAAGTTTTATCTCTTAATTTTACTTCATTTTCTTCCTTTTTTTTCTTCTTGCAATTTACTTCACTTATTAAGTTGTAATACTGTTTGAATGCCTTGTTACCCGATCCGATCTGAACTGTGTCTGACGGAACTTCGGATAGAGAGTAGAGGATTTGATAAATTTCGGAATCTGATTCGAAATTATCCGAAAATATGAAATATCTGAATGAATTTGAAATTTAAGTTTTTATCTCTTCATTTTACTTCATTTTCTTTCTTTTTTTATTTCTATTTACTTCACTCATTAGGTTGTAATAATGTTTGAATGCCTTGTTACCCGATCCGATCCAAACTGTGTCTAACGAAACTTCGGATAGAAAGTAGAGGATTTCATAAATTTCAGAATCAGATTCGAAATTATCCAAAAATATGAAATATCTAAATGAATTTGGAATTTAAGTTTTATCTCTTAATTTTACTTCATTTTCTTCCTTTTTTTATTTCTATTTACTTCACTCATTAGGTTGTAATAATGTTTGAATGCCTTGTTACCCGATCCGATCAAAACTGTGTCTAACGAAACTTCGGATAGAGAGTAGAGGATTTGATAAATTTCAAAATGTGATTCGAAATTATCCGAAAATATGAAATATCTGAATGAATTTGAAATTTAAGGTTTTATCTCTTCATTTTACTTCATTTTCTTTCTTTTTTTATTTCTATTTACTTCACTCATTAGGTTGTAATAATGTTTGAATGCCTTGTTACCCGATCCGATCCAAACTGTGTCTAACGAAACTTCGGATAGAAAGTAGAGGATATGATAAATTTCAGAATCTGATTCGAAATTATCCGAAAATATGAAATATCTAAATGAATTTGGAATTTAAGTTTTATCTCTTAATTTTACTTCATTTTCTTCCTATTCTTTCTCTTGCAATTTACTTCACTTATTAGGTTGTAATACTGTTTGAATGCCTTGTTACCTGATCCGATCAGAACTGTGTCTGACGGAACTTCGGATAGAGAGTAGAGGATTTGATAAATTTCGGAATCTGATTCGAAATTATCCGAAAATATGAAATATCTGAATGAATTTGAAATTTAAGTTTTTATCTCTTCATTTTACTTCATTCTCTTTCTTTTTTTATTTCTATTTACTTCACTCATTAGGTTCTAATAATGTTTCAATGCCTTGTTACCCGCGTTGTTACTCGATCCGATCTGAACTGTGTCTGACGGAACTTCGGATAGAAAGTAGAGGATTTGATAAATTTCGGAATTTGATTTGAAATTATCCGAAAATATGTAATATCTAAATGAATTTAGAATTTAAGTTTTATCTCTTAATTTTACTTCATTTTCTTCCTTTTTTTTCTTCTTGCAATTTACTTCACTTATTAAGTTGTAATACTGTTTGAATGCCTTGTTACCCGATCCGATCTGAACTGTGTCTGACGGAACTTCGGATAGAGAGTAGAGGATTTGATAAATTTCGGAATCTGATTCGAAATTATCCGAAAATATGAAATATCTGAATGAATTTGAAATTTAAGTTTTTATCTCTTCATTTTACTTCATTTTCTTTCTTTTTTTATTTCTATTTACTTCACTCATTAGGTTGTAATAATGTTTGAATGCCTTGTTACCCGATCCGATCCAAACTGTGTCTAACGAAACTTCGGATAGAAAGTAGAGGATTTCATAAATTTCAGAATCAGATTCGAAATTATCCAAAAATATGAAATATCTAAATGAATTTGGAATTTAAGTTTTATCTCTTAATTTTACTTCATTTTCTTCCTTTTTTTATTTCTATTTACTTCACTCATTAGGTTGTAATAATGTTTGAATGCCTTGTTACCCGATCCGATCAAAACTGTGTCTAACGAAACTTCGGATAGAGAGTAGAGGATTTGATAAATTTCAAAATGTGATTCGAAATTATCCGAAAATATGAAATATCTGAATGAATTTGAAATTTAAGGTTTTATCTCTTCATTTTACTTCATTTTCTTTCTTTTTTTATTTCTATTTACTTCACTCATTAGGTTGTAATAATGTTTGAATGCCTTGTTACCCGATCCGATCCAAACTGTGTCTAACGAAACTTCGGATAGAAAGTAGAGGATATGATAAATTTCAGAATCTGATTCGAAATTATCCGAAAATATGAAATATCTAAATGAATTTGGAATTTAAGTTTTATCTCTTAATTTTACTTCATTTTCTTCCTATTCTTTCTCTTGCAATTTACTTCACTTATTAGGTTGTAATACTGTTTGAATGCCTTGTTACCTGATCCGATCAGAACTGTGTCTGACGGAACTTCGGATAGAGAGTAGAGGATTTGATAAATTTCGGAATCTGATTCGAAATTATCCGAAAATATGAAATATCTGAATGAATTTGAAATTTAAGTTTTTATCTCTTCATTTTACTTCATTTTCTTTCTTTTTTTATTTCTATATACTTCACTCATTAGGTTGTAATAATGTTTGAATGCCTTGTTACCCGCCTTGTTACTCGATCCGATCTGAACTGTATCTGACGGAACTTCGCATAGAAAGTAGAGAATTTGATAAATTTCGGAATCTGATTCGAAATTATCCGAAAATAAGAAATGTCTAAATGAATTTGAAATTTAAGTTTTTATCTCTTCATTTTACTTCATTCTCTTTCTTTTTTTATTTCTATTTACTTCACTCATTAGGTTCTAATAATGTTTCAATGCCTTGTTACCGGCGTTGTTACTCGATCCGATCTGAACTGTGTCTGACGGAACTTCGGATAGAAAGTAGAGGATTTGATAAATTTCGGAATTTGATTTGAAATTATCCGAAAATATGTAATATCTAAATGAATTTAGAATTTAAGTTTTATCTCTTAATTTTACTTCATTTTCTTCCTTTTTTTTCTTCTTGCAATTTACTTCACTTATTAAGTTGTAATACTGTTTGAATGCCTTGTTACCCGATCCGATCTGAACTGTGTCTGACGGAACTTCGGATAGAGAGTAGAGGATTTGATAAATTTCGGAATCTGATTCGAAATTATCCGAAAATATGAAATATCTGAATGAATTTGAAATTTAAGTTTTTATCTCTTCATTTTACTTCATTTTCTTTCTTTTTTTATTTCTATTTACTTCACTCATTAGGTTGTAATAATGTTTGAATGCCTTGTTACCCGATCCGATCCAAACTGTGTCTAACGAAACTTCGGATAGAAAGTAGAGGATTTCATAAATTTCAGAATCAGATTCGAAATTATCCGAAAATATGAAATATCTAAATGAATTTGGAATTTAAGTTTTATCTCTTAATTTTACTTCATTTTCTTCCTTTTTTTATTTCTATTTACTTCACTCATTAGGTTGTAATAATGTTTGAATGCCTTGTTACCCGATCCGATCCAAACTGTGTCTAACGAAACTTCGGATAGAGAGTAGAGGATTTGATAAATTTCAAAATCTGATTCGAAATTATCCGAAAATATGAAATATCTGAATGAATTTGAAATTTAAGGTTTTATCTCTTCATTTTACTTCATTTTCTTTCTTTTTTTATTTCTATTTACTTCACTCATTAGGTTGTAATAATGTTTGAATGCCTTGTTACCCGATCCGATCCAAACTGTGTCTAACGAAACTTCGGATAGAAAGTAGAGGATATGATAAATTTCGGAATCTGATTCGAAATTATCAGAAAATATGAAATATCTAAATGAATTTGGAATTTAAGTTTTATCTCTTAATTTTACTTCATTTTCTTCCTTTTCTTTTTCTTGCAATTTACTTAACTTGTTAGGTTGTAATACTGTTTGAATGCCTTGTTACCCGATCCGATCTGAACTGTATCTGACGGAACTTCGCATAGAAAGTAGAGAATTTGTTACATTTCAGAATCTGATTCGAAATTATCCGAAAATATGAAATATCTGAATGAATTTGAAATTTAAGTTTTTATCTCTTCATTTTACTTCATTTTCTTTCTTTTTTTATTTCTATATACTTCACTCATTAGGTTGTAATAATGTTTGAATGCCTTGTTACCCGCCTTGTTACTCGATCCGATCTGAACTGTATCTGACGGAACTTCGCATAGAAAGTAGAGAATTTGATAAATTTCGGAATCTGATTCGAAATTATCCGAAAATAAGAAATATCTAAATGAATTTGGAATTTAAGTTTTATCTCTTAATTTTACTTCATTTTCTTCCTTTTTTTTCTTGCAATTTACTTCACTTATTAGGTTGTAATACTGTTTGAATGCCTTGTTACCTGATCCAATGTGAAATGTGTCTGACGGAACTTCGGATGGAGAGTAGAGGATATGATAAATTTCGGAATCTGATTCGAAATTATCCGAAAATATGAAATATCTAAATGAATTTGGAATTTAAGTTTTATCTCTTAATTTTACTTCATTTTCTTCCTTTTTTTATTTCTATTTACTTCACTCATTAGGTTGTAATAATGTTTGAATGCCTTGTTACCCGATCCGATCCAAACTGTGTCTAACGAAACTTCGGATAGAAAGTAGAGGATATGATAAATTTCGGAATCTGATTCGAAATTATCAGAAAATATGAAATATCTAAATGAATTTGGAATTTAAGTTTTATCTCTTAATTTTACTTCATTTTCTTCCTTTTCTTTTTCTTGCAATTTACTTCACTTATTAGGTTGTAATACTGTTTGAATGCCTTGTTACCTGATCCGATGTGAAATGTGTCTGACGGAACTTCGGATACAGAGTAGAGGATTTGATAAATTTCAGAATCTGATTCGAAATTATTCGAAAATATGAAATATCTGAATGAATTTGAAATTTAAGTTTTTATCTCTTCATTTTACTTCATTTTCTTTCTTTTTTTATTTCTAATTACTTCACTCATTAGGTTGTAATAATGTTTGAATGCCTTGTTACCCGATCCGATCCGAACCGTGTCTAACGAAACTTCGGATAGAAAGTAGAGGATATGATAAATTTCGGAATCTGATTCGAAATTATCCGAAAATATGAAATATCTAAATGAATTTGGAATTTAAGTTTTATCTCTTAATTTTACTTCATTTTCTTCCTTTCTTTATTTCTATTTACTTCACTCATTAGGTTGTAATAATGTTTGAATGCCTTGTTACCCGATCCGATCCAAACTGTGTCTAACGAAACTTCGGATAGAGAGTAGAGGATTTGATAAATTTCAAAATCTGATTCGAAATTATCCGAAAATATGAAATATCTGAATGAATTTGAAATTTAAGGTTTTATCTCTTCATTTTACTTCATTTTCTTTCTTTTTTTATTTCTATTTACTTCACTCATTAGGTTGTAATAATGTTTGAATGCCTTGTTACCCGATCCGATCCAAACTGTGTCTAACGAAACTTCGGATAGAAAGTAGAGGATATGATAAATTTCGGAATCTGATTCGAAATTATCAGAAAATATGAAATATCTAAATGAATTTGGAATTTAAGTTTTATCTCTTAATTTTACTTCATTTTCTTCCTTTTCTTTTTCTTGCAATTTACTTCACTTATTAGGTTGTAATACTGTTTGAATGCCTTGTTACCTGATCCGATGTGAAATGTGTCTGACGGAACTTCGGATACAGAGTAGAGGATTTGATAAATTTCAGAATCTGATTCGAAATTATTCGAAAATATGAAATATCTGAATGAATTTGAAATTTAAGTTTTTATCTCTTCATTTTACTTCATTTTTTTTCTTTTTTTATTTCTAATTACTTAACTCATTAGGTTGTAATAATGTTTGAATGCCTTGTTACCCGATCCGATCCGAACCGTGTCTAACGAAACTTCGGATAGAAAGTAGAGGATATGATAAATTTCGGAATCTGATTCGAAATTATCCGAAAATATGAAATATCTAAATGAATTTGGAATTTAAGTTTTATCTCTTAATTTTACTTCATTTTCTTCCTTTTTTTCTTGCAATTTACTTCACTTATTAGGTTGTAATACTGTTTGAATGCCTTGTTACCTGATCCGATGTGAAATGTGTCTGATGGAACTTCGGATACAGAGTAGAGGATTTGATAAATTTCAGAATCTGATTCGAAATTATCCGAAAATATGAAATATCTGAATGAATTTGAAATTTAAGTTTTTATCTCTTCATTTTACTTCATTTTCTTTCTTTTTTTATTTCTAATTACTTCACTCATTAGGTTGTAATAATGTTTGAATGCCTTGTTACCCGATCCGATCCGAACCGTGTCTAACGAAACTTCGGATAGAAAGTAGAGGATATGATAAATTTCGGAATCTGATTCGAAATTATCCGAAAATATGAAATATCTAAATGAATTTGGAATTTAAGTTTTACCTCTTAATTTTACTTCATTTTCTTCCATTTTTTTTCTTGCAATTTACTTCACTTATTAGGTTGTAATACTGTTTGAATGCCTTGTTACCTGATCCGATCGGAACTGTGTCTGACGGAACTTCGGATAGAGAGTAGAGGATTTGATAAATTTCGGAATCTGATTCGAAATTATCCGAAAATATGAAATATCTGAATGAATTTGAAATTTAAGTTTTTATCTCTTCATTTTACTTCATTCTCTTTCTTTTTTTATTTCTATTTACTTCACTCATTAGGTTCTAATAATGTTTCAATGCCTTGTTACCCGCGTTGTTACTCGATCCGATCTGAACTGTGTCTGACGGAACTTCGGATAGAAAGTAGAGGATTTGATAAATTTCGGAATTTGATTTGAAATTATCCGAAAATATGTAATATCTAAATGAATTTAGAATTTAAGTTTTATCTCTTAATTTTACTTCATTTTCTTCCTTTTTTTTCTTCTTGCAATTTACTTCACTTATTAAGTTGTAATACTGTTTGAAAGCCTTGTTACCCGATCCGATCTGAACTGTGTCTGACGGAACTTCGGATAGAGAGTAGAGGATTTGATAAATTTCGGAATCTGATTCGAAATTATCCGAAAATATGAAATATCTGAATGAATTTGAAATTTAAGTTTTTATCTCTTTATTTTACTTCATTTTCTTTCTTTTTTTATTTCTATTTACTTCACTCATTAGGTTGTAATAATGTTTGAATGCCTTGTTACCCGATCCGATCCAAACTGTGTCTAACGAAACTTCGGATAGAAAGTAGAGGATTTCATAAATTTCAGAATCAGATTCGAAATTATCCGAAAATATGAAATATCTAAATGAATTTGGAATTTAAGTTTTATCTCTTAATTTTACTTCATTTTCTTCCTTTTTTTATTTCTATTTACTTCACTCATTAGGTTGTAATAATGTTTGAATGCCTTGTTACCCGATCCGATCCAAACTGTGTCTAACGAAACTTCGGATAGAGAGTAGAGGATTTGATAAATTTCAAAATCTGATTCGAAATTATCCGAAAATATGAAATATCTGAATGAATTTGAAATTTAAGGTTTTATCTCTTCATTTTACTTCATTTTCTTTCTTTTTTTATTTCTATTTACTTCACTCATTAGGTTGTAATAATGTTTGAATGCCTTGTTACCCGATCCGATCCAAACTGTGTCTAACGAAACTTCGGATAGAAAGTAGAGGATATGATAAATTTCGGAATCTGATTCGAAATTATCAGAAAATATGAAATATCTAAATGAATTTGGAATTTAAGTTTTATCTCTTAATTTTACTTCATTTTCTTCCTTTTCTTTTTCTTGCAATTTACTTCACTTATTAGGTTGTAATACTGTTTGAGTGCCTTGTTACCTGATCCGATGTGAAATGTGTCTGACGGAACTTCGGATACAGAGTAGAGGATTTGATAAATTTCAGAATCTGATTCGAAATTATTCGAAAATATGAAATATCTGAATGAATTTGAAATTTAAGTTTTTATCTCTTCATTTTACTTCATTTGCTTTCTTTTTTTATTTCTAATTACTTAACTCATTAGGTTGTAATAATGTTTGAATGCCTTGTTACCCGATCCGATCCGAACCGTGTCTAACGAAACTTCGGATAGAAAGTAGAGGATATGATAAATTTTGGAATCTTATTCGAAATTATCCGAAAATATGAAATATCTAAATGAATTTGGAATTTAAGTTTTATCTCTTAATTTTACTTCATTTTCTTCCTTTTTTTCTTGCAATTTACTTCACTTATTAGGTTGTAATACTGTTTGAATGCCTTGTTACCTGATCCGATGTGAAATGTGTCTGATGGAACTTCGGATACAGAGTAGAGGATTTGATAAATTTCAGAATCTGATTCGAAATTATCCGAAAATATGAAATATCTGAATGAATTTGAAATTTAAGTTTTTATCTCTTCATTTTACTTCATTTTCTTTCTTTTTTTATTTCTAATTACTTCACTCATTAGGTTGTAATAATGTTTGAATGCCTTGTTACCCGATCCGATCCGAACCGTGTCTAACGAAACTTCGGATAGAAAGTAGAGGATATGATAAATTTCAGAATCTGATTCGAAATTATCCGAAAATATGAAATATCTAAATGAATTTGGAATTTAAGTTTTACCTCTTAATTTTACTTCATTTTCTTCCTTTTTTTTTCTTGCAATTTACTTCACTTATTAGGTTGTAATACTGTTTGAATGCCTTGTTACCTGATCCGATCGGAACTGTGTCTGACGGAACTTCGGATAGAGAGTAGAGGATTTGATAAATTTCAGAATCTGATTCGAAATTATCCGAAAATATGAAATATCTGAATGAATTTGAAATTTAAGGTTTTATCTCTTCATTTTACTTCATTTTCTTTCTTTTTTTATTTCTATTTACTTCACTCATTAGGTTGCAATAATGTTTGAATGCCTTGTTACCCGATCCGATCCAAACTGTGTCTAACGAAACTTCGGATAGAAAGTAGAGGATATGATAAATTTCGGAATCTGATTCGAAATTATCCGAAAATATGAAATATCTAAATGAATTTGGAATTTAAGTTTTATCTCTTAATTTTACTTCATTTTCTTCCTTTACTTTTTCTTGCAATTTACTTCACTTATTAGGTTGTAATACTGTTTGAATGCCTTGTTACCTGATCCGATCGGAACTGTGTCTGACGGAACTTCGGATAGAGAGTAGAGGATTTGATAAATTTCGGAATCTAATTCGAAATTATCCGAAAATATGAAATATCTGAATGAATTTGAAATTTAAGTTTTTATCTCTTCATTTTACTTCATTCTCTTTCTTTTTTTATTTCTATTTACTTCACTCATTAGGTTCTAATAATGTTTCAATGCCTTGTTACCCGCGTTGTTACTCAATCCGATCTGAACTGTGTCTGACGGAACTTCGGATAGAAAGTAGAGGATTTGATAAATTTCGGAATTTGATTTGAAATTATCCGAAAATATGTAATATCTAAATGAATTTAGAATTTAAGTTTTCTCTCTTAATTTTACTTCATTTTCTTCCTTTTTTTTCTTCTTGCAATTTACTTCACTTATTAAGTTGTAATACTGTTTGAATGCCTTGTTACCCGATCCGATCTGAACTGTGTCTGACGGAACTTCGGATAGAGAGTAGAGGATTTGATAAATTTCGGAATCTGATTCGAAATTATACGAAAATATGAAATATCTGAATGAATTTGAAATTTAAGTTTTTATCTCTTCATTTTACTTCATTTTCTTTCTTTTTTTATTTCTATTTACTTCACTCATTAGGTTGTAATAATGTTTGAATGCCTTGTTACCCGATCCGATCCAAACTGTGTCTAACGAAACTTCGGATAGAAAGTAGAGGATTTCATAAATTTCAGAATCAGATTCGAAATTATCCGAAAATATGAAATATCTAAATGAATTTGGAATTTAAGTTTTATCTCTTAATTTTACTTCATTTTCTTCCTTTTTTTTTCTTGCAATTTACTTCACTTATTAGGTTGTAATACTGTTTGAATGCCTTGTTACCTGATCCGATGTGAAATGTGTCTGACGGAACTTCGGATACAGAGTATAGGATTTGATAAATTTCAGAATCTGATTCGAAATTATTCGAAAATATGAAATATCTGAATGAATTTGAAATTTAAGTTTTTATCTCTTCATTTTACTTCATTTTCTTTCTTTTTTTATTTCTAATTACTTAACTCATTAGGTTGTAATAATGTTTGAATGCCTTGTTACCCGATCCGATCCGAACCGTGCCTAACGAAACTTCGGATAGAAAGTAGAGGATATGATAAATTTCGGAATCTTATTCGAAATTATCCGAAAATATGAAATATCTAAATGAATTTGGAATTTAAGTTTTATCTCTTAATTTTACTTCATTTTCTTCCTTTTTTTCTTGCAATTTACTTCACTTATTAGGTTGTAATACTGTTTGAATGCCTTGTTACCTGATCCGATGTGAAATGTGTCTGATGGAACTTCGGATACAGAGTAGAGGATTTGATAAATTTCAGAATCTGATTCGAAATTATCCGAAAATATGAAATATCTGAATGAATTTGAAATTTAAGTTTTTATCTCTTCATTTTACTTCATTTTCTTTCTTTTTTTATTTCTAATTACTTCACTCATTAGGTTGTAATAATGTTTGAATGCCTTGTTACCCGATCCGATCCGAACCGTGTCTAACGAAACTTCGGATAGAAAGTAGAGGATATGATAAATTTCGGAATCTTATTCGAAATTATCCGAAAATATGAAATATCTAAATGAATTTGGAATTTAAGTTTTACCTCTTAATTTTACTTCATTTTCTTCCTCTTTTTTTCTTGCAATTTACTTCACTTATTAGGTTGTAATACTGTTTGAATGCCTTGTTACCTGATCCGATCGGAACTCTGTCTGACGGAACTTCGGATAGAGAGTAGAGGATTTGATAAATTTCAGAATCTGATTCGAAATTATCCGAAAATATGAAATATCTGAATGAATTTGAAATTTAAGGTTTTATCTCTTCATTTTACTTCATTTTCTTTCTTTTTTTATTTCTATTTACTTCACTCATTAGGTTGTAATAATGTTTGAATGCCTTGTTACCCGATCCGATCCAAACTGTGTCTAACGAAACTTCGGATAGAAAGTAGAGGATATGATAAATTTCGGAATCTCATTCGAAATTATCCGAAAATATGAAATATCTAAATGAATTTGGAATTTAAGTTTTATCTCTTAATTTTACTTCATTTTCTTCCTTTACTTTTTCTTGCAATTTACTTCACTTATTAGGTTGTAATACTGTTTGAATGCCTTGTTACCTGATCCGATCGGAACTGTGTCTGACGGAACTTCGGATAGAGAGTAGAGGATTTGATAAATTTCGGAATCTAATTCGAAATTATCCGAAAATATGAAATATCTGAATGAATTTGAAATTTAAGTTTTTATCTCTTCATTTTACTTCATTCTCTTTCTTTTTTTATTTCTATTTACTTCACTCATTAGGTTCTAATAATGTTTCAATGCCTTGTTACCCGCGTTGTTACTCGATCCGATCTGAACTGTGTCTGACGGAACTTCGGATAGAAAGTAGAGGATTTGATAAATTTCGGAATTTGATTTGAAATTATCCGAAAATATGTAATATCTAAATGAATTTAGAATTTAAGTTTTCTCTCTTAATTTTACTTCATTTTCTTCCTTTTTTTTCTTCTTGCAATTTACTTCACTTATTAAGTTGTAATACTGTTTGAATGCCTTGTTACCCGATCCGATCTGAACTGTGTCTGACAGAACTTCGGATAGAGAGTAGAGGATTTGATAAATTTCGGAATCTGATTCGAAATTATCCGAAAATATGAAATATCTGAATGAATTTGAAATTTAAGTTTTTATCTCTTCATTTTACTTCATTTTCTTTCTTTTTTTATTTCTATTTACTTCACTCATTAGGTTGTAATAATGTTTGAATGCCTTGTTACCCGATCCGATCCAAACTGTGTCTAACGAAACTTCGGATAGAAAGTAGAGGATTTCATAAATTTTGGAATCTGATTCGAAATTATCCGAAAATATGAAATATCTAAATGAATTTGGAATTTAAGTTTTATCTCTTAATTTTACTTCATTTTCTTCGTTTTCTTTTTCTTGCAATTTACTTCACTTATTAGGTTGTAATACTGTTTGAATGCCTTGTTACCCGATCCGATCGGAACTGTGTCTGACGGAACTTCGGATAGAGAGTAGAGGATTTGATAAATTTCGGAATCTGATTCGAAATTATCCGAAAATATGAAATATCTGACTGAATTTGAAATTTAAGTTTTTATCTCTTCATTTTACTTCATTTTCATTCTTTTTTTATTTCTATATACTTCACTCAGTAGGTTGTAATAATGTTTGAATGCCTTGTTACCCGCCTTGTTACTCGATCCGATCCGAACTGTGTCTGACGGAACTTCTGATAGAAAGTAGAGGATTTGATAAATTTCGGAATCTAATTTGAAATTATCCGAAAATATGAAATATCTAAATGAATTTGGAATTTAAGTTTTATCTCTTAATTTTACTTCATTTTCTTCCTTTTTTTTCCTTGCAATTTACTTCACTTATTAGGTTGTAATACTGTTTGAATGCCTTGTTACCTGATCCGATGTGAAATGTGTCTGACGGAACTTCGGATAGAGAGTAGAGGATTTGATAAATTTCAGAATCTGATTCGAAATTATCCGAAAATATGAAATATCTGAATGAATTTGAAATTTAAGTTTTTATCTCTTCATTTTACTTCATTTTCTTTCTTTTTTTATTTCTAATTACTTCACTCATTAGGTTGTAATAATGTTTGAATGCCTTGTTACCCGATCCGATCCAAACTGTGTCTAACAAAACTTCGGATAGAAAGTAGAGGATATGATAAATTTCGGAATCTGATTCGAAATTATCCGAAAATATGAAATATCTAAATGAATTTGGAATTTAAGTTTTATCTCTTAATTTTACTTCATTTTCTTCCTTTTTTTTTCTTGCAATTTACTTCACTTATTAAGTTGTAATACTGTTTGAATGCCTTGTTACCCGACCCGATCTGAACTGTGTCTGACGGAACTTCGGATAGAGAGTAGAGGATTTGATAAATTTCGGAATCTGATTCGAAATTATCCGAAAATATGAAATATCTGAATGAATTTGAAATTTAAGTTTTTATCTCTTCATTTTACTTCATTCTCTTTCTTTTTTTATTTCTATTTACTTCACTCATTAGGTTGTAATAATGTTTGAATGCCTTGTTACCCGATCCGATCCAAACTGTGTCTAACGAAACTTCGGATAGAAAGTAGAGGATATGATAAATTTCGGAATCTGATTCGAAATTATCCGAAAATATGAAATATCTAAATGAATTTGGAATTTAAGTTTTATCTCTTAATTTTACTTCATTTTCTTCCTTTTCTTTTTCTTGCAATTTACTTCACTTATTAGGTTGTAATACTGTTTGAATGCCTTGTTACCCGATCCGATCGGAACTGTGTCTGACGGAAATTCGGATAGAGAGTAGAGGATTTGATAAATTTCGGAATCTGATTCGAAATTATCCGAAAATATGAAATATCTGAATGAATTTGAAATTTAAGTTTTTATCTCTTCATTTTACTTCATTCTCTTTCTTTTTTTATTTCTATTTACTTCACTCATTAGGTTGTAATAATGTTTGAATGCCTTGTTACCCGCGTTGTTACTCGATCCGATCTGAACTGTGTCTGACGGAACTTCGGATAGAAAGTAGAGGATTTGATAAATTTCGAAATCTGATTTGAAATTATCCGAAAATATGAAATATCTAAATGAATTTAGAATTTAAGTTTTATCTCTTAATTTTACTTCATTTTCTACCATTTTTTTTCTTGCAATTTACTTCACTTATTAAGTTGTAATACTGTTTGAATGCCTTGTTACCCGATCCGATCTGAACTGTGTCTGACGGAACTTCGGATAGAGAGTAGAGGATTTGATAAATTTCGGAATCTGATTCGAAATTATCCGAAAATATGAAATATCTGAATGAATTTGAAATTTAAGTTTTTATCTCTTCATTTTACTTCATTTTCTTTCTTTTTTTATTTCTATTTACTTCACTCATTAGGTTGTAATAATGTTTGAATGCCTTGTTACCCGATCCGATCCAAACTGTGTCTAACGAAACTTCGGATAGAAAGTAGAGGATTTCATAAATTTCGGAATCTGATTCGAAATTATCCGAAAATATGAAATATCTAAATGAATTTGGAATTTAAGTTTTATCTCTTAATTTTACTTCATTTTCTTCGTTTTCTTTTTCTTGCAATTTACTTCACTTATTAGGTTGTAATACTGTTTGAATGCCTTGTTACCCGATCCGATCGGAACTGTGTCTGACGGAACTTCGGATAGAGAGTAGAGGATTTGATAAATTTCGGAATCTGATTCGAAATTATCCGAAAATATGAAATATCTGACTGAATTTGAAATTTAAGTTTTTATCTCTTCATTTTACTTCATTTTCTTTCTTTTTTTATTTCTATATACTTCACTCAGTAGGTTGTAATAATGTTTGAATGCCTTGTTACCCGCCTTGTTACTCGATCCGATCCGAACTGTGTCTGACGGAACTTCTGATAGAAAGTAGAGGATTTGATAAATTTCGGAATCTAATTTGAAATTATCCGAAAATATGAAATATCTAAATGAATTTGGAATTTAAGTTTTATCTCTTAATTTTACTTCATTTTCTTCCTTTTTTTTCCTTGCAATTTACTTCACTTATTAGGTTGTAATACTGTTTGAATGCCTTGTTACCTGATCCGATGTGAAATGTGTCTGACGGAACTTCGGATAGAGAGTAGAGGATTTGATAAATTTCAGAATCTGATTCGAAATTATCCGAAAATATGAAATATCTGAATGAATTTGAAATTTAAGTTTTTATCTCTTCATTTTACTTCATTTTCTTTCTTTTTTTATTTCTAATTACTTCACTCATTAGGTTGTAATAATGTTTGAATGCCTTGTTACCCGATCCGATCCAAACTGTGTCTAACAAAACTTCGGATAGAAAGTAGAGGATATGATAAATTTCGGAATCTGATTCGAAATTATCCGAAAATATGAAATATCTAAATGAATTTGGAATTTAAGTTTTATCTCTTAATTTTACTTCATTTTCTTCCTTTTTTTTTCTTGCAATTTACTTCACTTATTAAGTTGTAATACTGTTTGAATGCCTTGTTACCCGACCCGATCTGAACTGTGTCTGACGGAACTTCGGATAGAGAGTAGAGGATTTGATAAATTTCGGAATCTGATTCGAAATTATCCGAAAATATGAAATATCTGAATGAATTTGAAATTTAAGTTTTTATCTCTTCATTTTACTTCATTCTCTTTCTTTTTTTATTTCTATTTACTTCACTCATTAGGTTGTAATAATGTTTGAATGCCTTGTTACCCGCCTTGTTACTCGATCCGATCCGAACTGTGTCTGACGGAACTTCTGATAGAAAGTAGAGGATTTGATAAATTTCGGAATCTAATTTGAAATTATCCGAAAATTTGAAATCTCTAAATGAATTTAGAATTTAAGTTTTATCTCTTAATTTTACCTCATTTTCTTCCTTTTTTTTTCTTGCAATTTACTTCACTTATTAGGTTGTAATACTGTTTGAATGCCTTGTTACCTGATCCGATGTGAAATGTGTCTGACGGAACTTCGGATAGAGAGTAGAGGATTTGATAAATTTCAGAATCTGATTCGAAACTATACGAAAATATGAAATATCTGAATGAATTTGAAATTTAAGTTTTTATCTCTTCATTTTACTTCATTTTCTTTCTTTTTTTATTTCTAATTTCTTCACCCATTAGGTTGTAATAATGTTTGAATGCCTTGTTACCCGATCCGATCCGAACCGTGTCTAACGAAACTTCGGATAGAAAGTAGAGGATATGATAAATTTCGGAATCTGATTCGAAATTATCCGAAAATATGAAATATCTAAATGAATTTGGAATTTAAGTTTTATCTCTTAATTTTACTTCATTTTCTTCCTTTTTTTTCTTGCAATTTACTTCACTTATTAGGTTGTAATACTGTTTGAATGCCTTGTTACCTGATCCGATCGGAACTGTGTCTGACGGAACTTCGGATAGAGAGTAGAGGATTTGATAAATTTCGGAATCTGATTCGAAATTATCCGAAAATATGAAATATCTAAATGAATTTGGAATTTAAGTTTTATCTCTTAATTTTACTTCATTTTCTTCCTTTTTTTTTCTTGCAATTTACTTCACTTATTAAGTTGTAATACTGTTTGAATGCCTTGTTACCCGACCCGATCTGAACTGTGTCTGACGGAACTTCGGATAGAGAGTAGAGGATTTGATAAATTTCGGAATCTGATTCGAAATTATCCGAAAATATGAAATATCTGAATGAATTTGAAATTTAAGTTTTTATCTCTTCATTTTACTTCATTCTCTTTCTTTTTTTATTTCTATTTACTTCACTCATTAGGTTGTAATAATGTTTGAATGCCTTGTTACCCGCCTTGTTACTCGATCCGATCCGAACTGTGTCTGACGGAACTTCTGATAGAAAGTAGAGGATTTGATAAATTTCGGAATCTAATTTGAAATTATCCGAAAATTTGAAATCTCTAAATGAATTTAGAATTTAAGTTTTATCTCTTAATTTTACCTCATTTTCTTCCTTTTTTTTTCTTGCAATTTACTTCACTTATTAGGTTGTAATACTGTTTGAATGCCTTGTTACCTGATCCGATCGGAACTGTGTCTGACGGAACTTCGGATAGAGAGTAGAGGATTTGATAAATTTCGGAATCTGATTCGAAATTATCCGAAAATATGACATATCTGAATGAATTTGAAATTTAAGGTTTTATCTCTTCAGTTTACTTCATTTTCTTTCTTTTTTTATTTCTATTTACTTCACTCATTAGGTTGTAATAATGTTTGAATGCCTTGTTACCCGATCCGATCCAAACTGTGTCTAACGAAACTTCGGATAGAAAGTAGAGGATATGATAAATTTCGGAATCTGATTCGAAATTATCCGAAAATATGAAATATCTAAATGAATTTGGAATTTAAGTTTTATCTCTTAATTTTACTTCATTTTCTTCCTTTTTTTTTCTTGCAATTTACTTCACTTATTAAGTTGTAATACTGTTTGAATGCCTTGTTACCCGACCCGATCTGAACTGTGTCTGACGGAACTTCGGATAGAGAGTAGAGGATTTGATAAATTTCGGAATCTGATTCGAAATTATCCGAAAATATGAAATATCTGAATGAATTTGAAATTTAAGTTTTTATCTCTTCATTTTACTTCATTCTCTTTCTTTTTTTATTTCTATTTACTTCACTCATTAGGTTGTAATAATGTTTGAATGCCTTGTTACCCGCCTTGTTACTCGATCCGATCCGAACTGTGTCTGACGGAACTTCTGATAGAAAGTAGAGGATTTGATAAATTTCGGAATCTAATTTGAAATTATCCGAAAATTTGAAATCTCTAAATGAATTTAGAATTTAAGTTTTATCTCTTAATTTTACCTCATTTTCTTCCTTTTTTTTTCTTGCAATTTACTTCACTTATTAGGTTGTAATACTGTTTGAATGCCTTGTTACCTGATCCGATCGGAACTGTGTCTGACGGAACTTCGGATAGAGAGTAGAGGATTTGATAAATTTCGGAATCTGATTCGAAATTATCCGAAAATATGACATATCTGAATGAATTTGAAATTTAAGGTTTTATCTCTTCAGTTTACTTCATTTTCTTTCTTTTTTTATTTCTATTTACTTCACTCATTAGGTTGTAATAATGTTTGAATGCCTTGTTACCCGATCCGATCCAAACTGTGTCTAACGAAACTTCGGATAGAAAGTAGAGGATATGATAAATTTCAGAATCTGATTCGAAATTATCCGAAAATATGAAATATCTAAATGAATTTGGAATTTAAGTTTTATCTCTTAATTTTACTTCATTTTCTTCCTTTTCTTATTCTTGCAATTTACTTCACTTATTAGGTTGTAATACTGTTTGAATGCCTTGTTACCCGATCCGATCGGAACTGTGTCTGACGGAACTTCGGATAGAGAGTAGAGGATTTGATAAATTTCGGAATCTGATTCGAAATTATCCGAAAATATGAAATATCTGAATGAATTTGAAATTTAAGGTTTTATCTCTTCATTTTACTTCATTTTCTTTCTTTTTTTATTTCTATTTACTTCACTCATTAGGTTGTAATAATGTTTGAATGCCTTGTTACCCGATCCGATCCAAACTGTGTCTAACGAAACTTCGGATAGAAAGTAGAGGATATGATAAATTTCGGAATCTGATTCGAAATTATCCGAAAATATGAAATATCTGAATGAATTTGAAATTTAAGTTTTTATCTCTTCATTTTACTTCATTCTCTTTCTTTTTTTATTTCTATTTACTTCACTCATTAGGTTCTAATAATGTTTCAATGCCTTGTTACCCGCGTTGTTACTCGATCCGATCTGAACTGTGTCTGACGGAACTTCGGATAGAAAGTAGAGGATTTGATAAATTTCGAAATCTGATTTGAAATTATCCGAAAATATGAAATATCTAAATGAATTTAGAATTTAAGTTTTATCTCTTAATTTTACTTCATTTTCTTCCTTTTTTTTTCTTGCAATTTACTTCACTTATTAGGTTGTAATACTGTTTGAATGCCTTGTTACCTGATCCGATCGGAACTGTGTCTGACGGAACTTCGGATAGAGAGTAGAGGATTTGATAAATTTCGGAATCTGATTCGAAATTATCCGAAAATATGAAATATCTGAATGAATTTGAAATTTAAGGTTTTATCTCTTCAGTTTACTTCATTTTCTTTCTTTTTTTATTTCTATTTACTTCACTCATTAGGTTGTAATAATGTTTGAATGCCTTGTTACCCGATCCGATCCAAACTGTGTCTAACGAAACTTCGGATAGAAAGTAGAGGATATGATAAATTTCGGAATCTGATTCGAAATTATCCGAAAATATGAAATATCTAAATGAATTTGGAATTTAAGTTTTATCTCTTAATTTTACTTCATTTTCTTCCTTTTCTTTTTCTTGCAATTTACTTCACTTATTAGGTTGTAATACTGTTTGAATGCCTTGTTACCCGATCCGATCGGAACTGTGTCTGACGGAAATTCGGATAGAGAGTAGAGGATTTGATAAATTTCGGAATCTGATTCGAAATTATCCGAAAATATGAAATATCTGAATGAATTTGAAATTTAAGTTTTTATCTCTTCATTTTACTTCATTCTCTTTCTTTTTTTATTTCTATTTACTTCACTCATTAGGTTGTAATAATGTTTGAATGCCTTGTTACCCGCGTTGTTACTCGATCCGATCTGAACTGTGTCTGACGGAACTTCGGATAGAAAGTAGAGGATTTGATAAATTTCGAAATCTGATTTGAAATTATCCGAAAATATGAAATATCTAAATGAATTTAGAATTTAAGTTTTATCTCTTAATTTTACTTCATTTTCTACCTTTTTTTTTCTTGCAATTTACTTCACTTATTAAGTTGTAATACTGTTTGAATGCCTTGTTACCCGATCCGATCTGAACTGTGTCTGACGGAACTTCGGATAGAGAGTAGAGGATTTGATAAATTTCGGAATCTGATTCGAAATTATCCGAAAATATGAAATATCTGAATGAATTTGAAATTTAAGTTTTTATCTCTTCATTTTACTTCATTTTCTTTCTTTTTTTATTTCTATTTACTTCACTCATTAGGTTGTAATAATGTTTGAATGCCTTGTTACCCGATCCGATCCAAACTGTGTCTAACGAAACTTCGGATAGAAAGTAGAGGATTTCATAAATTTCGGAATCTGATTCGAAATTATCCGAAAATACGAAATATCTAAATGAATTTGGAATTTAAGTTTTATCTCTTAATTTTTCTTCATTTTCTTCCTTTTCTTTTTCTTGCAATTTACTTCACTTATTAGGTTGTAATACTGTTTGAATAGCTTGTTACCCGATCCGATCGGAACTGTGTCTGACGGAACTTCGGATAGAGAGTAGAGGATTTGATAAATTTCGGAATTTGATTCGAAATTATCCGAAAATATGAAATATCTGAATGAATTTGAAATTTAAGTTTTTATCTCTTCATTTTACTTCATTTTCTTTCTTTTTTTATTTCTATATACTTCACTCAGTAGGTTGTAATAATGTTTGAATGCCTTGTTACCCGCCTTGTTACTCGATCCGATCCGAACTGTGTCTGACGGAACTTCTGATAGAAAGTAGAGGATTTGATAAATTTCGGAATCTAATTTGAAATTATCCGAAAATTTGAAATCTCTAAATGAATTTAGAATTTAAGTTTTATCTCTTAATTTTACCTCATTTTCTTCCTTTTTTTTTCTTGCAATTTACTTCACTTATTAGGTTGTAATACTGTTTGAATGCCTTGTTACCTGATCCGATGTGAAATGTGTCTGACGGAACTTCGGATAGAGAGTAGAGGATTTGATAAATTTCAGAATCTGATTCGAAACTATACGAAAATATGAAATATCTGAATGAATTTGAAATTTAAGTTTTTATCTCTTCATTTTACTTCATTTTCTTTCTTTTTTTATTTCTAATTTCTTCACCCATTAGGTTGTAATAATGTTTGAATGCCTTGTTACCCGATCCGATCCGAACCGTGTCTAACGAAACTTCGGATAGAAAGTAGAGGATATGATAAATTTCGGAATCTGATTCGAAATTATCCGAAAATATAAAATATCTAAATGAATTTGGAATTTAAGTTTTATCTCTTAATTTTACTTCATTTTCTTCCTTTTTTTTTCTTGCAATTTACTTCACTTATTAGGTTGTAATACTGTTTGAATGCCTTGTTACCTGATCCGATCGGAACTGTGTCTGACGGAACTTCGGATAGAGAGTAGAGGATTTGATAAATTTCGGAATCTGATTCGAAATTATCCGAAAATATGAAATATCTGAATGAATTTGAAATTTAAGGTTTTATCTCTTCAGTTTACTTCATTTTCTTTCTTTTTTTATTTCTATTTACTTCACTCATTAGGTTGTAATAATGTTTGAATGCCTTGTTACCCGATCCGATCCAAACTGTGTCTAACGAAACTTCGGATAGAAAGTAGAGGATATGATAAATTTCGGAATCTGATTCGAAATTATCCGAAAATATGAAATATCTAAATGAATTTGGAATTTAAGTTTTATCTCTTAATTTTACTTCATTTTCTTCCTTTTCTTTTTCTTGCAATTTACTTCACTTATTAAGTTGTAATACTGTTTGAATGCCTTGTTACCCGATCCGATCGGAACTCTGTCTGACGGAACTTCGGATAGAGAGTAGAGGATTTGACAAATTTCGGAATCTGATTCGAAATTATCCGAAAATATGAAATATCTGAATGAATTTGAAATTTAAGGTTTTATCTCTTCATTTTACTTCATTTTCTTTCTTTTTTTATTTCTATTTACATCACTCATTAGGTTGTAATAATGTTTGAATGCCTTGTTACCCGATCCGATCCAAACTGTGTCTAACGAAACTTCGGATAGAAAGTAGAGGATATGATAAATTTCGGAATCTGATTCGAAATTATCCGAAAATATGAAATATCTAAATGAATTTGGAATTTAAGTTTTATCTCTTAATTTTACTTCATTTTCTTCCTTTTCTTTTTCTTGCAATTTACTTCACTTATTAGGTTGTAATACTGTTTGAATGCCTTGTTACCCGATCCGATCGGAACTGTGTCTGACGGAACTTCGGATAGAGAGTAGAGGATTTGATAAATTTCGGAATCTGATTCGAAATTATCCGAAAATATGAAATATCTGAATGAATTTGAAATTTAAGGTTTTATCTCTTCATTTTACTTCATTCTCTTTCTTTTTTTATTTCTATTTACTTCACTCATTAGGTTCTAATAATGTTTCAATGCCTTGTTACCCGCGTTGTTACTCGATCCGATCTGAACTGTGTCTGACGGAACTTCGGATAGAAAGTAGAGGATTTGATAAATTTCGAAATCTGATTTGAAATTATCCGAAAATATGAAATATCTAAATGAATTTAGAATTTAAGTTTTATCTCTTAATTTTACTTCATTTTCTTCCTTTTTTTTTCTTGCAATTTACTTCACTTATTAGGTTGTAATACTGTTTGAATGCCTTGTTACCTGATCCGATCGGAACTGTGTCTGACGGAACTTCGGATAGAGAGTAGAGGATTTGATAAATTTCGGAATCTGATTCGAAATTATCCGAAAATATGAAATATCTGAATGAATTTGAAATTTAAGGTTTTATCTCTTCAGTTTACTTCATTTTCTTTCTTTTTTTATTTCTATTTACTTCACTCATTAGGTTGTAATAATGTTTGAATGCCTTGTTACCCGATCCGATCCAAACTGTGTCTAACGAAACTTCGGATAGAAAGTAGAGGATATGATAAATTTCGGAATCTGATTCGAAATTATCCGAAAATATGAAATATCTAAATGAATTTGGAATTTAAGTTTTATCTCTTAATTTTACTTCATTTTCTTCCTTTTCTTTTTCTTGCAATTTACTTCACTTATTAGGTTGTAATACTGTTTGAATGCCTTGTTACCCGATCCGATCGGAACTCTGTCTGACGGAACTTCAGATAGAGAGTAGAGGATTTGATAAATTTCGGAATCTGATTCGAAATTATCCGAAAATATGAAATATCTGAATGAATTTGAAATTTAAGTTTTTATCTCTTCATTTTACTTCATTCTCTTTCTTTTTTTATTTCTATTTACTTCACTCATTAGGTTCTAATAATGTTTCAATGCCTTGTTACCCGCATTGTTACTCGATCCGATCTGAACTGTGTCTGACGGAACTTCGGATAGAAAGTAGAGGATTTGATAAATTTCGAAATCTGATTTGAAATTATCCGAAAATATGAAATATCTAAATGAATTTAGAATTTAAGTTTTATCTCTTAATTTTACTTCATTTTCTTCCTTTTTTTTTCTTGCAATTTACTTCACTTATTAGGTTGTAATACTGTTTGAATGCCTTGTTACCTGATCCGATCGGAACTGTGTCTGACGGAACTTCGGATAGAGAGTAGAGGATTTGATAAATTTCGGAATCTGATTCGAAATTATCCGAAAATATGAAATATCTGAATGAATTTGAAATTTAAGGTTTTATCTCTTCAGTTTACTTCATTTTCTTTCTTTTTTTATTTCTATTTACTTCACTCATTAGGTTGTAATAATGTTTGAATGCCTTGTTACCCGATCCGATCCAAACTGTGTCTAACGAAACTTCGGATAGAAAGTAGAGGATATGATAAATTTCGGAATCTGATTCGAAATTATCCGAAAATATGAAATATCTAAATGAATTTGGAATTTAAGTTTTATCTCTTAATTTTACTTCATTTTCTTCCTTTTCTTTTTCTTGCAATTTACTTCACTTATTAGGTTGTAATAATGTTTGAATGCCTTGTTACCCGATCCGATCGGAACTGTGTCTGACGGAACTTCGGATAGAGAGTAGAGGATTTGATAAATTTCGGAATCTGATTCGAAATTATCCGAAAATATGAAATATCTGAATGAATTTGAAATTTAAGTTTTTATCTCTTCATTTTACTTCATTCTCTTTCTTTTTTTATTTCTATTTACTTCACTCATTAGGTTGTAATAATGTTTGAATGCCTTGTTACCCGCGTTGTTACTCGATCCGATCTGAACTGTGTCTGACGGAACTTCGGATAGAAAGTAGAGGATTTGATAAATTTCGAAATCTGATTTGAAATTATCCGAAAATATGAAATATCTAAATGAATTTAGAATTTAAGTTTTATCTCTTAATTTTACTTCATTTTCTACCTTTTTTTTTCTTGCAATTTACTTCACTTATTAAGTTGTAATACTGTTTGAATGCCTTGTTACCCGATCCGATCTGAACTGTGTCTGACGGAACTTCGGATAGAGAGTAGAGGATTTGATAAATTTCGGAATCTGATTCGAAATTATCCGAAAATATGAAATATCTGAATGAATTTGAAATTTAAGTTTTTATCTCTTCATTTTACTTCATTTTCTTTCTTTTTTTATTTCTAATTTCTTCACCCATTAGGTTGTAATAATGTTTGAATGCCTTGTTACCCGATCCGATCCGAACCGTGTCTAACGAAACTTCGGATAGAAAGTAGAGGATATGATAAATTTCGGAATCTGATTCGAAATTATCCGAAAATATGAAATATCTAAATGAATTTGGAATTTAAGTTTTATCTCTTAATTTTACTTCATTTTCTTCCTTTTTTTTTCTTGCAATTTACTTCACTTATTAGGTTGTAATACTGTTTGAATGCCTTGTTACCTGATCCGATCGGAACTGTGTCTGACGGAACTTCGGATAGAGAGTAGAGGATTTGATAAATTTCGGAATCTGATTCGAAATTATCCGAAAATATGAAATATCTGAATGAATTTGAAATTTAAGGTTTTATCTCTTCAGTTTACTTCATTTTCTTTCTTTTTTTATTTCTATTTACTTCACTCATTAGGTTGTAATAATGTTTGAATGCCTTGTTACCCGATCCGATCCAAACTGTGTCTAACGAAACTTCGGATAGAAAGTAGAGGATATGATAAATTTCGGAATCTGATTCGAAATTATCCGAAAATATGAAATATCTAAATGAATTTGGAATTTAAGTTTTATCTCTTAATTTTACTTCATTTTCTTCCTTTTCTTTTTCTTGCAATTTACTTCACTTATTAGGTTGTAATACTGTTTGAATGCCTTGTTACCCGATTCGATCGGAACTGTGTCTGACGGAACTTCGGATAGAGAGTAGAGGATTTGATAAATTTCGGAATCTGATTCGAAATTATCCGAAAATATGAAATATCTGAATGAATTTGAAATTTAAGTTTTTATCTCTTCATTTTACTTCATTCTCTTTCTTTTTTTATTTCTATTTACTTCACTCATTAGGTTCTAATAATGTTTCAATGCCTTGTTACCCGCGTTGTTACTCGATCCGATCTGAACTGTGTCTGACGGAACTTCGGATAGAAAGTAGAGGATTTGATAAATTTCGAAATCTGATTTGAAATTATCCGAAAATATGAAATATCTAAATGAATTTAGAATTTAAGTTTTATCTCTTAATTTTACCTCATTTTCTTCCTTTTTTTTTCTTGCAATTTACTTCACTTATTAGGTTGTAATACTGTTTGAATGCCTTGTTACCTGATCCGATGTGAAATGTGTCTGACGGAACTTCGGATAGAGAGTAGAGGATTTGATAAATTTCAGAATCTGATTCGAAACTATACGAAAATATGAAATATCTGAATGAATTCGAAATTTAAGTTTTTATCTCTTCATTTTACTTCATTTTCTTTCTTTTTTTATTTCTAATTTCTTCACCCATTAGGTTGTAATAATGTTTGAATGCCTTGTTACCCGATCCGATCCGAACCGTGTCTAACGAAACTTCGGATAGAAAGTAGAGGATATGATAAATTTCGGAATCTGATTCGAAATTATCCGAAAATATGAAATATCTAAATGAATTTGGAATTTAAGTTTTATCTCTTAATTTTACTTCATTTTCTTCCTTTTTTTTTCTTGCAATTTACTTCACTTATTAGGTTGTAATACTGTTTGAATGCCTTGTTACCTGATCCGATCGGAACTGTGTCTGACGGAACTTCGGATAGAGAGTAGAGGATTTGATAAATTTCGGAATCTGATTCGAAATTATCCGAAAATATGAAATATCTGAATGAATTTGAAATTTAAGGTTTTATCTCTTCAGTTTACTTCATTTTCTTTCTTTTTTTATTTCTATTTACTTCACTCATTAGGTTGTAATAATGTTTGAATGCCTTGTTACCCGATCCGATCCAAACTGTGTCTAACGAAACTTCGGATAGAAAGTAGAGGATATGATAAATTTCGGAATCTGATTCGAAATTATCCGAAAATATGAAATATCTAAATGAATTTGGAATTTAAGTTTTATCTCTTAATTTTACTTCATTTTCTTCCTTTTCTTTTTCTTGCAATTTACTTCACTTATTAGGTTGTAATACTGTTTGAATGCCTTGTTACCCGATCCGATCGGAACTCTGTCTGACGGAACTTCGGATAGAGAGTAGAGGATTTGATAAATTTCGGAATCTGATTCGAAATTATCCGAAAATATGAAATATCTGAATGAATTTGAAATTTAAGGTTTTATCTCTTCATTTTACTTCATTTTCTTTCTTTTTTTATTTCTATTTACATCACTCATTAGGTTGTAATAATGTTTGAATGCCTTGTTACCCGATCCGATCCAAACTGTGTCTAACGAAACTTCGGATAGAAAGTAGAGGATATGATAAATTTCGGAATCTGATTCGAAATTATCCGAAAATATGAAATATCTAAATGAATTTGGAATTTAAGTTTTATCTCTTAATTTTACTTCATTTTCTTCCTTTTCTTTTTCTTGCAATTTACTTCACTTATTAGGTTGTAATACTGTTTGAATGCCTTGTTACCCGATCCGATCGGAACTGTGTCTGACGGAACTTCGGATAGAGAGTAGAGGATTTGATAAATTTCGGAATCTGATTCGAAATTATCCGAAAATATGAAATATCTGAATGAATTTGAAATTTAAGTTTTTATCTCTTCATTTTACTTCATTCTCTTTCTTTTTTTATTTCTATTTACTTCACTCATTAGGTTCTAATAATGTTTCAATGCCTTGTTACCCGCGTTGTTACTCGATCCGATCTGAACTGTGTCTGACGGAACTTCGGATAGAAAGTAGAGGATTTGATAAATTTCGAAATCTGATTTGAAATTATCCGAAAATATGAAATATCTAAATGAATTTAGAATTTAAGTTTTATCTCTTAATTTTACTTCATTTTCTTCCTTTTTTTTTCTTGCAATTTACTTCACTTATTAGGTTGTAATACTGTTTGAATGCCTTGTTACCTGATCCGATCGGAACTGTGTCTGACGGAACTTCGGATAGAGAGTAGAGGATTTGATAAATTTCGGAATCTGATTCGAAATTATCCGAAAATATGAAATATCTGAATGAATTTGAAATTTAAGGTTTTATCTCTTCAGTTTACTTCATTTTCTTTCTTTTTTTATTTCTATTTACTTCACTCATTAGGTTGTAATAATGTTTGAATGCCTTGTTACCCGATCCGATCCAAACTGTGTCTAACGAAACTTCGGATAGAAAGTAGAGGATATGATAAATTTCGGAATCTGATTCGAAATTATCCGAAAATATGAAATATCTAAATGAATTTGGAATTTAAGTTTTATCTCTTAATTTTACTTCATTTTCTTCCTTTTCTTTTTCTTGCAATTTACTTCACTTATTAGGTTGTAATACTGTTTGAATGCCTTGTTACCCGATCCGATCGGAACTCTGTCTGACGGAACTTCGGATAGAGAGTAGAGGATTTGATAAATTTCGGAATCTGATTCGAAATTATCCGAAAATATGAAATATCTGAATGAATTTGAAATTTAAGTTTTTATCTCTTCATTTTACTTCATTCTCTTTCTTTTTTTATTTCTATTTACTTCACTCATTAGGTTCTAATAATGTTTCAATGCCTTGTTACCCGTATTGTTACTCGATCCGATCTGAACTGTGTCTGACGGAACTTCGGATAGAAAGTAGAGGATTTGATAAATTTCGAAATCTGATTTGAAATTATCCGAAAATATGAAATATCTAAATGAATTTAGAATTTAAGTTTTATCTCTTAATTTTACTTCATTTTCTTCCTTTTTTTTTCTTGCAATTTACTTCACTTATTAGGTTGTAATACTGTTTGAATGCCTTGTTACCTGATCCGATCGGAACTGTGTCTGACGGAACTTCGGATAGAGAGTAGAGGATTTGATAAATTTCGGAATCTGATTCGAAATTATCCGAAAATATGAAATATCTGAATGAATTTGAAATTTAAGGTTTTATCTCTTCAGTTTACTTCATTTTCTTTCTTTTTTTATTTCTATTTACTTCACTCATTAGGTTGTAATAATGTTTGAATGCCTTGTTACCCGATCCGATCCAAACTGTGTCTAACGAAACTTCGGATAGAAAGTAGAGGATATGATAAATTTCGGAATCTGATTCGAAATTATCCGAAAATATGAAATATCTAAATGAATTTGGAATTTAAGTTTTATCTCTTAATTTTACTTCATTTTCTTCCTTTTCTTTTTCTTGCAATTTACTTCACTTATTAGGTTGTAATAATGTTTGAATGCCTTGTTACCCGATCCGATCGGAACTGTGTCTGACGGAACTTCGGATAGAGAGTAGAGGATTTGATAAATTTCGGAATCTGATTCGAAATTATCCGAAAATATGAAATATCTGAATGAATTTGAAATTTAAGTTTTTATCTCTTCATTTTACTTCATTCTCTTTCTTTTTTTATTTCTATTTACTTCACTCATTAGGTTGTAATAATGTTTGAATGCCTTGTTACCCGCGTTGTTACTCGATCCGATCTGAACTGTGTCTGACGGAACTTCGGATAGAAAGTAGAGGATTTGATAAATTTCGAAATCTGATTTGAAATTATCCGAAAATATGAAATATCTAAATGAATTTAGAATTTAAGTTTTATCTCTTAATTTTACTTCATTTTCTACCTTTTTTTTTCTTGCAATTTACTTCACTTATTAAGTTGTAATACTGTTTGAATGCCTTGTTACCCGATCCGATCTGAACTGTGTCTGACGGAACTTCGGATAGAGAGTAGAGGATTTGATAAATTTCGGAATCTGATTCGAAATTATCCGAAAATATGAAATATCTGAATGAATTTGAAATTTAAGTTTTTATCTCTTCATTTTACTTCATTTTCTTTCTTTTTTTATTTCTAATTTCTTCACCCATTAGGTTGTAATAATGTTTGAATGCCTTGTTACCCGATCCGATCCGAACCGTGTCTAACGAAACTTCGGATAGAAAGTAGAGGATATGATAAATTTCGGAATCTGATTCGAAATTATCCGAAAATATGAAATATCTAAATGAATTTGGAATTTAAGTTTTATCTCTTAATTTTACTTCATTTTCTTCCTTTTTTTTTTTTGCAATTTACTTCACTTATTAGGTTGTAATACTGTTTGAATGCCTTGTTACCTGATCCGATCGGAACTGTGTCTGACGGAACTTCGGATAGAGAGTAGAGGATTTGATAAATTTCGGAATCTGATTCGAAATTATCCGAAAATATGAAATATCTGAATGAATTTGAAATTTAAGGTTTTATCTCTTCAGTTTACTTCATTTTCTTTCTTTTTTTATTTCTATTTACTTCACTCATTAGGTTGTAATAATGTTTGAATGCCTTGTTACCCGATCCGATCCAAACTGTGTCTAACGAAACTTCGGATAGAAAGTAGAGGATATGATAAATTTCGGAATCTGATTCGAAATTATCCGAAAATATGAAATATCTAAATGAATTTGGAATTTAAGTTTTATCTCTTAATTTTACTTCATTTTCTTCCTTTTCTTTTTCTTGCAATTTACTTCACTTATTAGGTTGTAATACTGTTTGAATGCCTTGTTACCCGATCCGATCGGAACTCTGTCTGACGGAACTTCGGATAGAGAGTAGAGGATTTGATAAATTTCGAAATCTGATTTGAAATTATCCGAAAATATGAAATATCTAAATGAATTTAGAATTTAAGTTTTATCTCTTAATTTTACTTCATTTTCTTCCTTTTTTTTTCTTGCAATTTACTTCACTTATTAGGTTGTAATACTGTTTGAATGCCTTGTTACTTGATCCGATCGGAACTGTGTCTGACGGAACTTCGGATAGAGAGTAGAGGATTTGATAAATTTCGAAATCTGATTTGAAATTATCCGAAAATATGAAATATCTAAATGAATTTAGAATTTAAGTTTTATCTCTTAATTTTACTTCATTTTCTTCCTTTTTTTTTCTTGCAATTTACTTCACTTATTAGGTTGTAATACTGTTTGAATGCCTTGTTACTTGATCCGATCGGAACTGTGTCTGACGGAACTTCGGATAGAGAGTAGAGGATTTGATAAATTTCGGAATCTGATTCGAAATTATCCGAAAATATGAAATATCTGAATGAATTTGAAATTTAAGGTTTTATCTCTTCAGTTTACTTCATTTTCTTTCTTTTTTTATTTCTATTTACTTCACTCATTAGGTTGTAATAATGTTTGAATGCCTTGTTACCCGATCCGATCCAAACTGTGTCTAACGAAACTTCGGATAGAAAGTAGAGGATATGATAAATTTCGGAATCTGATTCGAAATTATCCGAAAATATGAAATATCTAAATGAATTTGGAATTTAAGTTTTATCTCTTAATTTTACTTCATTTTCTTCCTTTTCTTTTTCTTGCAATTTACTTCACTTATTAGGTTGTAATACTGTTTGAATGCCTTGTTACCCGATCCGATCGGAACTCTGTCTGATGGAACTTCGGATAGAGAGTAGAGGATTTGATAAATTTCGGAATCTGATTCGAAATTATCCGAAAATATGAAATATCTGAATGAATTTGAAATTTAAGTTTTTATCTATTCATTTTACTTCATTCTCTTTCTTTTTTTATTTCTATTTACTTCACTCATTAGGTTCTAATAATGTTTCAATGCCTTGTTACCCGCGTTGTTACTCGATCCGATCTGAACTGTGTCTGACGGAACTTCGGATAGAAAGTAGAGGATTTGATAAATTTCGAAATCTGATTTGAAATTATCCGAAAATATGAAATATCTAAATGAATTTAGAATTTAAGTTTTATCTCTTAATTTTACTTCATTTTCTTCCTTTTTTTTCTTGCAATTTACTTCACTTATTAGGTTGTAATACTGTTTGAATGCCTTGTTACCTGATCCGATCGGAACTGTGTCTGACGGAACTTCGGATAGAGAGTAGAGGATTTGATAAATTTCAGAATCTGATTCGAAATTATCCGAAAATATGAAATATCTGAATGAATTTGAAATTTAAGGTTTTATCTCTTCAGTTTACTTC
The DNA here is from genome assembly GCA_963691705.1 of Viola odorata. Lineage (NCBI taxonomy): Eukaryota > Viridiplantae > Streptophyta > Magnoliopsida > Malpighiales > Violaceae > Viola > Viola odorata. The sequence continues at coordinate 54,052,386 of OY829541.1, forward strand.
ATTTTCTTTCTTTTTTTATTTCTATTTACTTCACTCATTAGGTTGTAATAATGTTTGAATGCCTTGTTACCCGATCCGATCCAAACTGTGTCTAACGAAACTTCGGATAGAAAGTAGAGGATATGATAAATTTCTGAATCTGATTCGAAATTATCCGAAAATATGAAATATCTAAATGAATTTGGAATTTAAGTTTTATCTCTTAATTTTACTTCATTTTCTTCCTTTTCTTTTTCTTGCAATTTACTTCACTTATTAGGTTGTAATAATGTTTGAATGCCTTGTTACCCGATCCGATCGGAACTGTGTCTGACGGAACTTCGGATAGAGAGTAGAGGATTTGATAAATTTCGGAATCTGATTCGAAATTATCCGAAAATATGAAATATCTGAATGAATTTGAAATTTAAGTTTTTATCTCTTCATTTTACTTCATTCTCTTTCTTTTTTTATTTCTATTTACTTCACTCATTAGGTTGTAATAATGTTTGAATGCCTTGTTACCCGCGTTGTTACTCGATCCGATCTGAACTGTGTCTGACGGAACTTCGGATAGAAAGTAGAGGATTTGATAAATTTCGAAATCTGATTTGAAATTATCCGAAAATATGAAATATCTAAATGAATTTAGAATTTAAGTTTTATCTCTTAATTTTACTTCATTTTCTACCTTTTTTTTTCTTGCAATTTACTTCACTTATTAAGTTGTAATACTGTTTGAATGCCTTGTTACCCGATCCGATCTGAACTGTGTCTGACGGAACTTCGGATAGAGAGTAGAGGATTTGATAAATTTCGGAATCTGATTCGAAATTATCCGAAAATATGAAATATCTGAATGAATTTGAAATTTAAGGTTTTATCTCTTCAGTTTACTTCATTTTCTTTCTTTTTTTATTTCTATTTACTTCACTCATTAGGTTGTAATAATGTTTGAATGCCTTGTTACCCGATCCGATCCAAACTGTGTCTAACGAAACTTCGGATAGAAAGTAGAGGATATGATAAATTTCGGAATCTGATTCGAAATTATCCGAAAATATGAAATATCTAAATGAATTTGGAATTTAAGTTTTATCTCTTAATTTTACTTCATTTTCTTCCTTTTCTTTTTCTTGCAATTTACTTCACTTATTAGGTTGTAATACTGTTTGAATGCCTTGTTACCCGATCCGATCGGAACTCTGTCTGACGGAACTTCGGATAGAGAGTAGAGGATTTGATAAATTTCGGAATCTGATTCGAAATTATCCGAAAATATGAAATATCTGAATGAATTTGAAATTTAAGTTTTTATCTCTTCATTTTACTTCATTCTCTTTCTTTTTTTATTTCTATTTACTTCACTCATTAGGTTCTAATAATGTTTCAATGCCTTGTTACCCGCGTTGTTACTCGATCCGATCTGAACTGTGTCTGACGGAACTTCGGATAGAAAGTAGAGGATTTGATAAATTTCGAAATCTGATTTGAAATTATCCGAAAATATGAAATATCTAAATGAATTTAGAATTTAAGTTTTATCTCTTAATTTTACTTCATTTTCTTCCTTTTTTTTTCTTGCAATTTACTTCACTTATTAGGTTGTAATACTGTTTGAATGCCTTGTTACCTGATCCGATCGGAACTGTGTCTGACGGAACTTCGGATAGAGAGTAGAGGATTTGATAAATTTCGGAATCTGATTCGAAATTATCCGAAAATATGAAATATCTGAATGAATTTGAAATTTAAGGTTTTATCTCTTCAGTTTACTTCATTTTCTTTCTTTTTTTATTTCTATTTACTTCACTCATTAGGTTGTAATAATGTTTGAATGCCTTGTTACCCGATCCGATCCAAACTGTGTCTAACGAAACTTCGGATAGAAAGTAGAGGATATGATAAATTTCGGAATCTGATTCGAAATTATCCGAAAATATGAAATATCTAAATGAATTTGGAATTTAAGTTTTATCTCTTAATTTTACTTCATTTTCTTCCTTTTCTTTTTCTTGCAATTTACTTCACTTATTAGGTTGTAATACTGTTTGAATGCCTTGTTACCCGATCCGATCGGAACTCTGTCTGACGGAACTTCGGATAGAGAGTAGAGGATTTGATAAATTTCGGAATCTGATTCGAAATTATCCGAAAATATGAAATATCTGAATGAATTTGAAATTTAAGTTTTTATCTCTTCATTTTACTTCATTCTCTTTCTTTTTTTATTTCTATTTACTTCACTCATTAGGTTCTAATAATGTTTCAATGCCTTGTTACCCGCGTTGTTACTCGATCCGATCTGAACTGTGTCTGACGGAACTTCGGATAGAAAGTAGAGGATTTGATAAATTTCGAAATCTGATTTGAAATTATCCGAAAATATGAAATATCTAAATGAATTTAGAATTTAAGTTTTATCTCTTAATTTTACTTCATTTTCTACCTTTTTTTTTCTTGCAATTTACTTCACTTATTAAGTTGTAATACTGTTTGAATGCCTTGTTACCCGATCCGATCTGAACTGTGTCTGACGGAACTTCGGATAGAGAGTAGAGGATTTGATAAATTTCGGAATCTGATTCGAAATTATCCGAAAATATGAAATATCTGAATGAATTTGAAATTTAAGTTTTTATCTCTTCATTTTACTTCATTTTCTTTCTTTTTTTATTTCTATTTACTTCACTCATTAGGTTGTAATAATGTTTGAATGCCTTGTTACCCGATCCGATCCAAACTGTGTCTAACGAAACTTCGGATAGAAAGTAGAGGATTTCATAAATTTCGGAATCTGATTCGAAATTATCCGAAAATATGAAATATCTAAATGAATTTGGAATTTAAGTTTTATCTCTTAATTTTTCTTCATTTTCTTCCTTTTCTTTTTCTTGCAATTTACTTCACTTATTAGGTTGTAATACTGTTTGAATGCCTTGTTACCCGATCCGATCGGAACTGTGTCTGACGGAACTTCGGATAGAGAGTAGAGGATTTGATAAATTTCGGAATCTGATTCGAAATTATCCGAAAATATGAAATATCTGAATGAATTTGAAATTTAAGTTTTTATCTCTTCATTTTACTTCATTTTCTTTCTTTTTTTATTTCTATATACTTCACTCAGTAGGTTGTAATAATGTTTGAATGCCTTGTTACCCGCCTTGTTACTCGATCCGATCCGAACTGTGTCTGACGGAACTTCTGATAGAAAGTAGAGGATTTGATAAATTTCGGAATCTAATTTGAAATTATCCGAAAATTTGAAATCTCTAAATGAATTTAGAATTTAAGTTTTATCTCTTAATTTTACCTCATTTTCTTCCTTTTTTTTCTTGCAATTTACTTCACTTATTAGGTTGTAATACTGTTTGAATGCCTTGTTACCTGATCCGATGTGAAATGTGTCTAACGGAACTTCGGATAGAGAGTAGAGGATTTGATAAATTTCAGAATCTGATTCGAAACTATACGAAAATATGAAATATCTGAATGAATTTGAAATTTAAGTTTTTATCTCTTCATTTTACTTCATTTTCTTTCTTTTTTTATTTCTAATTTCTTCACCCATTAGGTTGTAATAATGTTTGAATGCCTTGTTACCCGATCCGATCCGAACCGTGTCTAACGAAACTTCGGATAGAAAGTAGAGGATATGATAAATTTCGGAATCTGATTCGAAATTATCCGAAAATATGAAATATCTAAATGAATTTGGAATTTAAGTTTTATCTCTTAATTTTACTTCATTTTCTTCCTTTTTTTTTCTTGCAATTTACTTCACTTATTAGGTTGTAATACTGTTTGAATGCCTTGTTACCTGATCCGATCGGAACTGTGTCTGACGGAACTTCGGATAGAGAGTAGAGGATTTGATAAATTTCGGAATCTGATTCGAAATTATCCGAAAATATGAAATATCTGAATGAATTTGAAATTTAAGGTTTTATCTCTTCAGTTTACTTCATTTTCTTTCTTTTTTTATTTCTATTTACTTCACTCATTAGGTTGTAATAATGTTTGAATGCCTTGTTACCCGATCCGATCCAAACTGTGTCTAACGAAACTTCGGATAGAAAGTAGAGGATTTGATAAATTTCGAAATCTGATTTGAAATTATCCGAAAATATGAAATATCTAAATGAATTTAGAATTTAAGTTTTATCTCTTAATTTTACTTCATTTTCTTCCTTTTTTTTTCTTGCAATTTACTTCACTTATTAAGTTGTAATACTGTTTGAATGCCTTGTTACCCGATCCGATCTGAACTGTGTCTGACGGAACTTCGGATAGAGAGTAGAGGATTTGATAAATTTCAGAATCTGATTTGAAATTATCCGAAAATATGAAATATCTGAATGAATTTGAAATTTAAGTTTTTATCTCTTCATTTTACTTCATTTTCTTTCTTTTTTTATTTCTATTTACTTCACTCATTAGGTTGTAATAATGTTTGAATGCCTTGTTACCCGATCCGATCCAAACTGTGTCTAACGAAACTTCGGATAGAAAGTAGAGGATTTCATAAATTTTGGAATCTGATTCGAAATTATCCGAAAATATGAAATATCTAAATGAATTTGGAATTTAAGTTTTATCTCTTAATTTTTCTTCATTTTCTTCCTTTTCTTTTTCTTGCAATTTACTTCACTTATTAGGTTGTAATACTGTTTGAATGCCTTGTTACCCGATCCGATCGGAACTGTGTCTGACGGAACTTCGGATAGAGAGTAGAGGATTTGATAAATTTCGGAATCTGATTCGAAATTATCCGAAAATATGAAATATCTGAATGAATTTGAAATTTATGTTTTTATCTCTTCATTTTACTTCATTTTCTTTCTTTTTTTATTTCTATATACTTCACTCAGTAGGTTGTAATAATGTTTGAATGCCTTGTTACCCGCCTTGTTACTCGATCCGATCCGAACTGTGTCTGACGGAACTTCTGATAGATAGTAGAGGATTTGATAAATTTCGGAATCTAATTTGAAATTATCCGAAAATATGAAATATCTAAATGAATTTAGAATTTAAGTTTTATCTCTTAATTTTACTTCATTTTCTTCCTTTTTTTTTCTTGCAATTTACTTCACTTATTAGGTTGTAATACTGTTTGAATGCCTTGTTACCTGATCCGATCGGAACTGTGTCTGACGGAACTTCGGATAGAGAGTAGAGGATTTGATAAATTTCGGAATCTGATTCGAAATTATCCGAAAATATGAAATATCTGAATGAATTTGAAATTTAAGGTTTTATCTCTTCAGTTTACTTCATTTTCTTTCTTTTTTTATTTCTATTTACTTCACTCATTAGGTTGTAATAATGTTTGAATGCCTTGTTACCCGATCCGATCCAAACTGTGTCTAACGAAACTTCGGATAGAAAGTAGAGGATATGATAAATTTCGGAATCTGATTCGAAATTATCCGAAAATATGAAATATCTAAATGAATTTGGAATTTAAGTTTTATCTCTTAATTTTACTTCATTTTCTTCCTTTTCTTTTTCTTGCAATTTACTTCACTTATTAGGTTGTAATAATGTTTGAATGCCTTGTTACCCGATCCGATCGGAACAGTGTCTGACGGAACTTCGGATAGAGAGTAGAGGATTTGATAAATTTCGGAATCTGATTCGAAATTATCCGAAAATATGAAATATCTGAATGAATTTGAAATTTAAGTTTTTATCTCTTCATTTTACTTCATTCTCTTTCTTTTTTTATTTCTATTTACTTCACTCATTAGGTTGTAATAATGTTTGAATGCCTTGTTACCCGCGTTGTTACTCGATCCGATCTGAACTGTGTCTGACGGAACTTCGGATAGAAAGTAGAGGATTTGATAAATTTCGAAATCTGATTTGAAATTATCCGAAAATATGAAATATCTAAATGAATTTAGAATTTAAGTTTTATCTCTTAATTTTACTTCATTTTCTACCTTTTTTTTTCTTGCAATTTACTTCACTTATTAAGTTGTAATACTGTTTGAATGCCTTGTTACCCGATCCGATCTGAACTGTGTCTGACGGAACTTCGGATAGAGAGTAGAGGATTTGATAAATTTCGGAATCTGATTCGAAATTATCCGAAAATATGAAATATCTGAATGAATTTGAAATTTAAGTTTTTATCTCTTCATTTTACTTCATTTTCTTTCTTTTTTTATTTCTATTTACTTCACTCATTAGGTTGTAATAATGTTTGAATGCCTTGTTACCCGATCCGATCCAAACTGTGTCTAACGAAACTTCGGATAGAAAGTAGAGGATTTCATAAATTTCGGAATCTGATTCGAAATTATCCGAAAATATGAAATATCTAAATGAATTTGGAATTTAAGGTTTTATCTCTTCAGTTTACTTCATTTTCTTTCTTTTTTTATTTCTATTTACTTCACTCATTAGGTTGTAATAATGTTTGAATGCCTTGTTACCCGATCCGATCCAAACTGTGTCTAACGAAACTTCGGATAGAAAGTAGAGGATTTGATAAATTTCGAAATCTGATTTGAAATTATCCGAAAATATGAAATATCTAAATGAATTTAGAATTTAAGTTTTATCTCTTAATTTTACTTCATTTTCTTCCTTTTTTTTTCTTGCAATTTACTTCACTTATTAAGTTGTAATACTGTTTGAATGCCTTGTTACCCGATCCGATCTGAACTGTGTCTGACGGAACTTCGGATAGAGAGTAGAGGATTTGATAAATTTCAGAATCTGATTCGAAATTATCCGAAAATATGAAATATCTGAATGAATTTGAAATTTAAGTTTTTATCTCTTCATTTTACTTCATTTTCTTTCTTTTTTTATTTCTATTTACTTCACTCATTAGGTTGTAATAATGTTTGAATGCCTTGTTACCCGATCCGATCCAAACTGTGTCTAACGAAACTTCGGATAGAAAGTAGAGGATTTCATAAATTTTGGAATCTGATTCGAAATTATCCGAAAATATGAAATATCTAAATGAATTTGGAATTTAAGTTTTATCTCTTAATTTTTCTTCATTTTCTTCCTTTTCTTTTTCTTGCAATTTACTTCACTTATTAGGTTGTAATACTGTTTGAATGCCTTGTTACCCGATCCGATCGGAACTGTGTCTGACGGAACTTCGGATAGAGAGTAGAGGATTTGATAAATTTCGGAATCTGATTCGAAATTATCCGAAAATATGAAATATCTGAATGAATTTGAAATTTATGTTTTTATCTCTTCATTTTACTTCATTTTCTTTCTTTTTTTATTTCTATATACTTCACTCAGTAGGTTGTAATAATGTTTGAATGCCTTGTTACCCGCCTTGTTACTCGATCCGATCCGAACTGTGTCTGACGGAACTTCTGATAGATAGTAGAGGATTTGATAAATTTCGGAATCTAATTTGAAATTATCCGAAAATATGAAATATCTAAATGAATTTAGAATTTAAGTTTTATCTCTTAATTTTACTTCATTTTCTTCCTTTTTTTTTCTTGCAATTTACTTCACTTATTAGGTTGTAATACTGTTTGAATGCCTTGTTACCTGATCCGATCGGAACTGTGTCTGACGGAACTTCGGATAGAGAGTAGAGGATTTGATAAATTTCGGAATCTGATTCGAAATTATCCGAAAATATGAAATATCTGAATGAATTTGAAATTTAAGGTTTTATCTCTTCAGTTTACTTCATTTTCTTTCTTTTTTTATTTCTATTTACTTCACTCATTAGGTTGTAATAATGTTTGAATGCCTTGTTACCCGATCCGATCCAAACTGTGTCTAACGAAACTTCGGATAGAAAGTAGAGGATATGATAAATTTCGGAATCTGATTCGAAATTATCCGAAAATATGAAATATCTAAATGAATTTGGAATTTAAGTTTTATCTCTTAATTTTACTTCATTTTCTTCCTTTTCTTTTTCTTGCAATTTACTTCACTTATTAGGTTGTAATAATGTTTGAATGCCTTGTTACCCGATCCGATCGGAACAGTGTCTGACGGAACTTCGGATAGAGAGTAGAGGATTTGATAAATTTCGGAATCTGATTCGAAATTATCCGAAAATATGAAATATCTGAATGAATTTGAAATTTAAGTTTTTATCTCTTCATTTTACTTCATTCTCTTTCTTTTTTTATTTCTATTTACTTCACTCATTAGGTTGTAATAATGTTTGAATGCCTTGTTACCCGCGTTGTTACTCGATCCGATCTGAACTGTGTCTGACGGAACTTCGGATAGAAAGTAGAGGATTTGATAAATTTCGAAATCTGATTTGAAATTATCCGAAAATATGAAATATCTAAATGAATTTAGAATTTAAGTTTTATCTCTTAATTTTACTTCATTTTCTACCTTTTTTTTTCTTGCAATTTACTTCACTTATTAAGTTGTAATACTGTTTGAATGCCTTGTTACCCGATCCGATCTGAACTGTGTCTGACGGAACTTCGGATAGAGAGTAGAGGATTTGATAAATTTCGGAATCTGATTCGAAATTATCCGAAAATATGAAATATCTGAATGAATTTGAAATTTAAGTTTTTATCTCTTCATTTTACTTCATTTTCTTTCTTTTTTTATTTCTATTTACTTCACTCATTAGGTTGTAATAATGTTTGAATGCCTTGTTACCCGATCCGATCCAAACTGTGTCTAACGAAACTTCGGATAGAAAGTAGAGGATTTCATAAATTTCGGAATCTGATTCGAAATTATCCGAAAATATGAAATATCTAAATGAATTTGGAATTTAAGTTTTATCTCTTAATTTTTCTTCATTTTCTTCTTTTTCTTTTTCTTGCAATTTACTTCACTTATTAGGTTGTAATACTGTTTGAATGCCTTGTTACCCGATCCGATCGGAACTGTGTCTGACGGAACTTCGGATAGAGAGTAGAGGATTTGATAAATTTCGGAATCTGATTCGAAATTATCCGAAAATATGAAATATCTGAATGAATTTGAAATTTAAGTTTTTATCTCTTCATTTTACTTCATTTTCTTTCTATTTTTATTTCTATATACTTCACTCAGTAGGTTGTAATAATGTTTGAATGCCTTGTTACCCGCCTTGTTACTCGATCCGATCCGAACTGTGTCTGACGGAACTTCTGATAGAAAGCAGAGGATTTGATAAATTTCGGAATCTAATTTGAAATTATCCGAAAATTTGAAATCTCTAAATGAATTTAGAATTTAAGTTTTATCTCTTAATTTTACCTCATTTTCTTCCTTTTTTTTTCTTGCAATTTACTTCACTTATTAGGTTGTAATACTGTTTGAATGCCTTGTTACCTGATCCGATGTGAAATGTGTCTGACGGAACTTCGGATAGAGAGTAGAGGATTTGATAAATTTCAGAATCTGATTCGAAACTATACGAAAATATGAAATATCTGAATGAATTTGAAATTTAAGTTTTTATCTCTTCATTTTACTTCATTTTCTTTCTTTTTTTATTTCTAATTTCTTCACCCATTAGGTTGTAATAATGTTTGAATGCCTTGTTACCCGATCCGATCCGAACCGTGTCTAACGAAACTTCGGATAGAAAGTAGAGGATATGATAAATTTCAGAATCTGATTCGAAATTATCCGAAAATATGAAATATCTAAATGAATTTGGAATTTAAGTTTTATCTCTTAATTTTACTTCATTTTCTTCCTTTTTTTTTCTTGCAATTTACTTCACTTATTAGGTTGTAATACTGTTTGAATGCCTTGTTACCTGATCCGATCGGAACTGTGTCTGACGGAACTTCGGATAGAGAGTAGAGGATTTGATAAATTTCGGAATCTGATTCGAAATTATCCGAAAATATGAAATATCTGAATGAATTTGAAATTTAAGGTTTTATCTCTTCAGTTTACTTCATTTTCTTTCTTTTTTTATTTCTATTTACTTCACTCATTAGGTTGTAATAATGTTTGAATGCCTTGTTACCCGATCCGATCCAAACTGTGTCTAACGAAACTTCGGATAGAAAGTAGAGGATTTGATAAATTTCGAAATCTGATTTGAAATTATCCGAAAATATGAAATATCTAAATGAATTTAGAATTTAAGTTCTATCTCTTAATTTTACTTCATTTTCTTCCTTTTTTTTTCTTGCAATTTACTTCACTTATTAAGTTGTAATACTGTTTGAATGCCTTGTTACCCGATCCGATCTGAACTGTGTCTGACGGAACTTCGGATAGAGAGTAGAGGATTTGATAAATTTCAGAATCTGATTCGAAATTATCCGAAAATATGAAATATCTAAATGAATTTGGAATTTAAGTTTTATCTCTTCATTTTACTTCATTCTCTTTCTTTTTTTATTTCTATTTACTTCACTCATTAGGTTGTAATAATGTTTGAATGCCTTGTTACCCGCCTTGTTACTCGATCCGATCCGAACTGTGTCTGACGGAACTTCTGATAGAAAGTAGAGGATTTGATAAATTTCGGAATCTGATTTGAAATTATCCGAAAATATGAAATATCTAAATGAATTTAGAATTTAAGTTTTATCTCTTAATTTTACTTCATTCTCTTCATTTTACTTCATTCTCTTTCTTTTTTTATTTCTATTTACTTCACTCATTAGGTTGTAATAATGTTTGAATGCCTTGTTAGCCGATCCGATCCAAACTGTGTCTAACGAAACTTCGGATAGAAAGTAGAGGATTTCATAAATTTCGGAATCTGATTCGAAATTATCCGAAAATATGAAATATCTAAATGAATTTGGAATTTAAGTTTTATCTCTTCATTTTACTTCATTCTCTTTCTTTTTTTATTTCTATTTACTTCACTCATTAGGTTGTAATAATGTTTGAATGCCTTGTTACCCGCCTTGTTACTCGATCCGATCCGAACTGTGTCTGACGGAACTTCTGATAGAAAGTAGAGGATTTGATAAATTTCGGAATCTGATTTGAAATTATCCGAAAATATGAAATATCTAAATGAATTTAGAATTTAAGTTTTATCTCTTAATTTTACTTCATTTTCTTCCTTTTTTTTTCTTGCAATTTACTTCACTTATTAGGTTGTAATACTGTTTGAATGCCTTGTTACCCGATCTGATCCGAACTGTGTCTGACGGATTTTCGGATAGAGAGTAGAGGATTTGATAAATTTCGGAATCTGATTCGAAATTATCCGAAAATATGAAATATCTGAATGAATTTGAAATTTAAGGTTTTATCTCTTCATTTTACTTCATTTTCTTTCTTTTTTTATTTCTATTTACTTCACTCATTAGGTTGTAATAATGTTTGAATGCCTTGTTACCCGATCCGATCCAAACTGTGTCTAACGAAACTTCGGATAGAAAGTAGAGGATATGATAAATTTCGGAATCTGATTCGAAATTATCCGAAAATATGAAATATCTAAATGAATTTGGAATTTAAGTTTTATCTCTTAATTTTACTTCATTTTCTTCCTTTTCTTTTTCTTGCAATTTACTTCACTTATTAGGTTGTAATACTGTTTGAATGCCTATTACCCGATCCGATCGGAACTGTGTCTGACGGAACTTCGGATAGAGAGTAGAGGATTTGATAAATTTCGGAATCTGATTCGAAATTATCGGAAAATATGAAATATCTGAATGAATTTGAAATTTAAGTTTTTATCTCTTCATTTTACTTCATTCTCTTTCTTTTTTTATTTCTATTTACTTCACTCATTAGGTTGTAATAATGTTTGAATGCCTTGTTACCCGCGTTGTTACTCGATCCGATCTGAACTGTGTCTGACGGAACTTCGGATAGAAAGTAGAGGATTTGATAAATTTCGGAATCTGATTTGAAATTATCCGAAAATATGAAATATCTAAATGAATTTAGAATTTAAGTTTTATCTCTTAATTTTACTTCATTTTCTTCCTTTTTTTTTTCTTGCAATTTACTTCACTTATTAAGTTGTAATACTGTTTGAATGCCTTGTTACCCGATCCGATCTGAACTGTGTCTGACGGAACTTCGGATAGAGAGTAGAGGATTTGATAAATTTCGGAATCTGATTCGAAATTATCCGAAAATATGAAATATCTGAATGAATTTGAAATTTAAGTTTTTCTCTTCATTTTACTTCATTTTCTTTCTTTTTTTATTTCTATTTCCTTCACTCATTAGGTTGTAATAATGTTTGAATGCCTTGTTACCCAATCCGATCCGAACCGTGTCTAACGAAACTTCGGATAGAAAGTAGAGGATTTCATAAATTTCGGAATGTGATTCGAAATTATCCGAAAATTTGAAATATCTGAATGAATTTGAAATTTAAGTTTTTATCTCTTCATTTTACTTCATTTTCTTTCTTTTTTTATTTCTATTTACTTCACTCATTAGGTTGCAATAATGTTTGAATGCCTTGTTACCCGATCCGATCCAAACTGTGTCTAACGAAACTTCGGATAGAAAGTAGAGGATTTCATAAATTTTGGAATCTGATTCGAAATTATCCGAAAATATGAAATATCTAAATGAATTTGGAATTTAAGTTTTATCTCTAAATTTTACTTCATTTTCTTCCTTTTTTTTTCTTGCAATTTACTTCACTTATTAGGTTGTAATACTGTTTGAATGCCTTGTTACCCGATCCGATCCGAACTGTGTCTGACGGATTTTTGGATAGAGAGTAGAGGATTTGATAAATTTCGGAATCTGATTCGAAATTATCCGAAAATATGAAATATGTGAATGAATTTGAAATTTAAGTTTTTATCTCTTCATTTTACTTCATTTTCTTTCTTTTTTTATTTCTATTTACTTCACTCATTAGGTTGTAATAATGTTTGAATGCCTTGTTACCCGATCCGATCCAAACTGTGTCTAACGAAACTTCGGATAGAAAGTAGAGGATTTCATAAATTTCGGAATCTGATTCGAAATTATCCGAAAATATGAAATATCTAAATGAATTTGGAATTTAAGTTTTATCTCTTAATTTTACTTCATTTTCTTCCTTTTTTTTTCTTGCAATTTACTTCACTTATTAGGTTGTAATACTGTTTGAATGCCTTGTTACCCGATCTGATCCGAACTGTGTCTGACGGATTTTCGGATAGAGAGTAGAGGATTTGATAAATTTCGGAATCTGATTCGACATTATCCGAAAATATGAAATATCTGAATGAATTTGAAATTTAAGTTTTTATCTCTTCATTTTACTTCATTTTCTTTCTTTTTTTATTTCTATTTACTTCACTCATTAGGTTGTAATAATGTTTGAATGCCTTGTTAGCCGATCCGATCCAAACTGTGTCTAACGAAACTTCGGATAGAAAGTAGAGGATTTCATAAATTTCGGAATCTCATTCGAAATTATCCGAAAATATGAAATATCTAAATGAATTTGGAATTTAAGTTTTATCTCTTAATTTTACTTCATTTTCTTCCTTTTTTTTTCTTGCAATTTACTTCACTTATTAGGTTGTAATACTGTTTGAATGCCTTGTTACCCGATCTGATCCGAACTGTGTCTGACGGATTTTCGGATAGAGAGTAGAGGATTTGATAAATTTCGGAATCTGATTCGAAATTATGCGAAAATATGAAATATCTGAATGAATTTGAAATTTAAGGTTTTATCTCTTCATTTTACTTCATTTTCTTTCTTTTTTTATTTCTATTTACTTCACTCATTAGGTTGTAATAATGTTTGAATGCCTTGTTACCCGATCCGATCCAAACTGTGTCTAACGAAACTTCGGATAGAAAGTAGAGGATATGATAAATTTCGGAATCTGATTCGAAATTATCCGAAAATATGAAATATCTAAATGAATTTGGAATTTAAGTTTTATCTCTTAATTTTACTTCATTTTCTTCCTTTTCTTTTTCTTGCAATTTACTTCACTTATTAGGTTGTAATACTGTTTGAATGCCTTGTTACCTGATCCGATGTGAAATGTGTCTGACGGAACTTCGGATAGAGAGTAGAGGATTTGATAAATTTCAGAATCTGATTCGAAATTATCCAAAAATATGAAATATCTGAATGAATTTGAAATTTAAGTTTTTATCTCTTCATTTTACTTCATTTTCTTTCTTTTTTTATTTCTAATTACTTCACTCATTAGGTTGTAATAATGTTTGAATGCCTTGTTACCCGATCCGATCCGAACTGTGTCTAACGAAACTTCGGATAGAAAGTAGAGGATATGATAAATTTCATAATCTGATTCGAAATTATCCGAAAATATGAAATATCTAAATGAATTTGGAATTTAAGTTTTATCTGTTAATTTTACTTCATTTTCTTCCTTTTTTTTCTTGCAATTTACTTCACTTATTAGGTTGTAATACTGTTTGAATGCCTTGTTACCCGATCCGATCCGAACTATGTCTGACGGATTTTCGGATAGAGAGTAGAGGATTTGATAAATTTCGGAATCTGATTCGAAATTATCCGAAAATATGAAATATCTGAATGAATTTGAAATTTAAGTTTTTATCTCTTCATTTTACTTCATTTTCTTTCTTTTTTTATTTCTATTTACTTCACTCATTAGGTTGTAATAATGTTTGAATGCCTTGTTACCCGCGTTGTTACTCGATCCGAACTGAACTGTGTCTGACGGAACTTCGGATAGAAAGTAGAGGATTTGATAAATTTCGGAATCTGATTTGAAATTATCCGAAAATATGAAATATCTAAATGAATTTAGAATTTAAGTTTTATCTCTTAATTTTACTTCATTTTCTTCCTTTTTTTTTCTTGCAATTTACTTCACTTATTAAGTTGTAATACTGTTTGAATGCCTTGTTACCCGATCCGATCTAAACTGTGTCTGACGGAACTTCGGATAGAGAGTAGAGGATTTGATAAATTTCGGAATCTGATTCGAAATTATCCGAAAATATGAAATATATCTGAATGAATTTGAAATTTAAGTTGTTATCTCTTCATTTTACTTCATTTTCTTTCTTTTTTTATTTCTATTTATTTCACTCATTAGGTTGTAATAATGTTTGAATGCCTTGTTACCCGATCCGATCCAAACTGTGTCTAACGAAACTTCGGATAGAAAGTAGAGGATTTCATAAATTTCGGAATCTGATTCGAAATTATCCGAAAATATGAAATATCTAAATGAATTTGGAATTTAAGTTTTATCTCTTAATTTTACTTCATTTTCTTCCTTTTTTTTCTTGCAATTTACTTCACTTATTAGGTTGTAATACTGTTTGAATGCCTTGTTACCCGATCTGATCCGAACTGTGTCTGACGGATTTTCGGATAGAGAGTAGAGGATTTGATAAATTTCGGAATCTGATTCGAAATTATCCGAAAATATGAAATATCTGAATGAATTTGAAATTTAATGTTTTATCTCTTTATTTTACTTCATTTTCTTTCTTTTTTTATTTCTATTTACTTCACTCATTAGGTTGTAATAATGTTTGAATGCCTTGTTACCCGATCCGATCCAAACTGTGTGTAACGAAACTTCGGATAGAAAGTAGAGGATATGATAAATTTCGGAATCTGATTCGAAATTATCCGAAAATATGAAATATCTAAATGAATTTGGAATTTAAGTTTTATCTCTGAATTTTACTTCATTTTCTTCCTTTTCTTATTCTTGCAATTTACTTCACTTATTAGGTTGTAATACTGTGTGAATGCCTTGTTACCCGATCCAATCCAAACTGTGTCTAACGAAACTTCGGATAGAAAGTAGAGGATTTGATAAATTTCGGAATCTGATTCGAAATTATCCAAAAATATGAAATATCTGAATGAATTTGAAATTTAAGGTTTTATCTCTTCATTTTACTTCATTTTCTTTCTTTTTTTATTTCTATTTACTTCACTCATTAGGTTGTAATAATGTTTGAATGCCTTGTTAGCCGATCCGATCCAAACTGTGTCTAACGAAACTTCGGATAGAAAGTAGAGGATTTCATAAATTTCGGAATCTGATTCGAAATTATCCGAAAATATGAAATATCTAAATGAATTTGGAATTTAAGTTTTATCTCTTAATTTTACTTCATTTTCTTCCTTTTTTTTTCTTGCAATTTACTTCACTTATTAGGTTGTAATACTGTTTGAATGCCTTGTTACCCGATCCGATCGGAACTGTGTCTGACGGAACTTCGGATAGAGAGTAGAGGATTTGATAAATTTCGGAATCTGATTCGAAATTATCCGAAAATATGAAATATCTGAATGAATTTGAAATTTAAGGTTTTATCTCTTCATTTTACTTCATTTTCTTTCTTTTTTTATTTCTATTTACGTCACTCATTAGGTTGTAATAATGTTTGAATGCCTTGTTACCCGATCCAATCCAAACTGTGTCTAACGAAACTTCGGATAGAAAGTAGAGGATATGATAAATTTCGGAATCTGATTCGAAATTATCCGAAAATATGAAATATCTAAATGAATTTGGAATTTAAGTTTTATCTCTTAATTTTACTTCATTTTCTTCCTTTTCTTTTTCTTGCAATTTACTTCACTTATTAGGTTGTAATACTGTTTGAATGCCTTCTTACCCGATCCAATCGGAACTGTGTCTGACGGAACTTCGGATAGAGAGTAGAGGATTTGATAAATTTCGGAATCTGATTCGAAATTATCCGAAAATATGAAATATCTGAATGAATTTGAAATTTAAGTTTTTATCTCTTCATTTTACTTCATTCTCTTTCTTTTTTTATTTCTATTTACTTCACTCATTAGGTTGTAATAATGTTTGAATGCCTTGTTACCCGCGTTGTTACTCGATCCGAACTGAACTGTGTCTGACGGAACTTCGGATAGAAAGTAGAGGATTTGATAAATTTCGGAATCTGATTTGAAATTATACGAAAATATGAAATATCTAAATGAATTTAGAATTTAAGTTTTATCTCTTAATTTTACTTCATTTTCTTCCTTTTTTTTTCTTGCAATTTACTTCACTTATTAAGTTGTAATACTGTTTGAATGCCTTGTTACCCGATCCGATCTGAACTGTGTCTGACGGAACTTCGGATAGAGAGTAGAGGATTTGATAAATTTCGGAATCTGATTCGAAATTATCCGAAAATATGAAATATATCTGAATGAATTTGAAATTTAAGTTGTTATCTCTTCATTTTACTTCATTTTCTTTCTTTTTTTATTTCTATTTATTTCACTCATTAGGTTGTAATAATGTTTGAATGCCTTGTTACCCGATCCGATCCAAACTGTGTCTAACGAAACTTCGGATAGAAAGTAGAGGATTTCATAAATTTCGGAATCTGATTCGAAATTATCCGAAAATATGAAATATCTAAATGAATTTGGAATTTAAGTTTTATCTCTTAATTTTACTTCATTTTCTTCCTTTTTTTTCTTGCAATTTACTTCACTTATTAGGTTGTAATACTGTTTGAATGCCTTGTTACCCGATCTGATCCGAACTGTGTCTGACGGATTTTCGGATAGAGAGTAGAGGATTTGATAAATTTCGGAATCTGATTCGAAATTATCCGAAAATATGAAATATCTGAATGAATTTGAAATTTAAGGTTTTATCTCTTTATTTTACTTCATTTTCTTTCTTTTTTTATTTCTATTTACTTCACTCATTAGGTTGTAATAATGTTTGAATGCCTTGTTACCCGATCCGATCCAAACTGTGTGTAACGAAACTTCGGATAGAAAGTAGAGGATATGATAAATTTCGGAATCTGATTCGAAATTATCCGAAAATATGAAATATCTAAATGAATTTGGAATTTAAGTTTTATCTCTTAATTTTACTTCATTTTCTTCCTTTTCTTATTCTTGCAATTTACTTCACTTATTAGGTTGTAATACTGTGTGAATGCCTTGTTACCCGATCCAATCCAAACTGTGTCTAACGAAACTTCGGATAGAAAGTAGAGGATTTGATAAATTTCGGAATCTGATTCGAAATTATCCAAAAATATGAAATATCTGAATGAATTTGAAATTTAAGGTTTTATCTCTTCATTTTACTTCATTTTCTTTCTTTTTTTATTTCTATTTACTTCACTCATTAGGTTGTAATAATGTTTGAATGCCTTGTTACCCGATCCGATCCAAACTGTGTCTAACGAAACTTCGGATAGAAAGTAGAGGATTTCATAAATTTCGGAATCTGATTCGAAATTATCCGAAAATATGAAATATCTAAATGAATTTGGAATTTAAGTTTTATCTCTTAATTTTACTTCATTTTCTTCCTTTTTTTTTCTTGCAATTTACTTCACTTATTAGGTTGTAATACTGTTTGAATGCCTTGTTACCCGATCCGATCGGAACTGTGTCTGACGGAACTTCGGATAGAGAGTAGAGGATTTGATAAATTTCGGAATCTGATTCGAAATTATCCGAAAATATGAAATATCTGAATGAATTTGAAATTTAAGGTTTTATCTCTTCATTTTACTTCATTTTCTTTCTTTTTTTATTTCTATTTACGTCACTCATTAGGTTGTAATAATGTTTGAATGCCTTGTTACCCGATCCAATCCAAACTGTGTCTAACGAAACTTCGGATAGAAAGTAGAGGATATGATAAATTTCGGAATCTGATTCGAAATTATCCGAAAATATGAAATATCTAAATGAATTTGGAATTTAAGTTTTATCTCTTAATTTTACTTCATTTTCTTCCTTTTCTTTTTCTTGCAATTTACTTCACTTATTAGGTTGTAATACTGTTTGAATGCCTTCTTACCCGATCCAATCGGAACTGTGTCTGACGGAACTTCGGATAGAGAGTAGAGGATTTGATAAATTTCGGAATCTGATTCGAAATTATCCGAAAATATGAAATATCTGAATGAATTTGAAATTTAAGTTTTTATCTCTTCATTTTACTTCATTCTCTTTCTTTTTTTATTTCTATTTACTTCACTCATTAGGTTGTAATAATGTTTGAATGCCTTGTTACCCGCGTTGTTACTCGATCCGAACTGAACTGTGTCTGACGGAACTTCGGATAGAAAGTAGAGGATTTGATAAATTTCGGAATCTGATTTGAAATTATCCGAAAATATGAAATATCTAAATGAATTTAGAATTTAAGTTTTATCTCTTAATTTTACTTCATTTTCTTCCTTTTTTTTTCTTGCAATTTACTTCACTTATTAAGTTGTAATACTGTTTGAATGCCTTGTTACCCGATCCGATCTGAACTGTGTCTGACGGAACTTCGGATAGAGAGTAGAGGATTTGATAAATTTCGGAATCTGATTCGAAATTATCCGAAAATATGAAATATATCTGAATGAATTTGAAATTTAAGTTGTTATCTCTTCATTTTACTTCATTTTCTTTCTTTTTTTATTTCTATTTATTTCACTCATTAGGTTGTAATAATGTTTGAATGCCTTGTTACCCGATCCGATCCAAACTGTGTCTAACGAAACTTCGGATAGAAAGTAGAGGATTTCATAAATTTCGGAATCTGATTCGAAATTATCCGAAAATATGAAATATCTAAATGAATTTGGAATTTAAGTTTTATCTCTTAATTTTACTTCATTTTCTTCCTTTTTTTTCTTGCAATTTACTTCACTTATTAGGTTGTAATACTGTTTGAATGCCTTGTTACCCGATCTGATCCGAACTGTGTCTGACGGATTTTCGGATAGAGAGTAGAGGATTTGATAAATTTCGGAATCTGATTCGAAATTATCCGAAAATATGAAATATCTGAATGAATTTGAAATTTAAGGTTTTATCTCTTTATTTTACTTCATTTTCTTTCTTTTTTTATTTCTATTTACTTCACTCATTAGGTTGTAATAATGTTTGAATGCCTTGTTACCCGATCCGATCCAAACTGTGTGTAACGAAACTTCGGATAGAAAGTAGAGGATATGATAAATTTCGGAATCTGATTCGAAATTATCCGAAAATATGAAATATCTAAATGAATTTGGAATTTAAGTTTTATCTCTTAATTTTACTTCATTTTCTTCCTTTTTTTTCTTGCAATTTACTTCACTTATTAGGTTGTAATACTGTTTGAATGCCTTGTTACCCGATCTGATCCGAACTGTGTCTGACGGATTTTCGGATAGAGAGTAGAGGATTTGATAAATTTCGGAATCTGATTCGAAATTATCCGAAAATATGAAATATCTGATTGAATTTGAAATTTAAGTTTTTATCTCTTCATTTTACTTCTTTCTCTTTCTTTTTTTATTTCTATTTACTTCACTCATTAGGTTGTAATAATGTTTGAATGCCTTGTTACCCGCGTTGTTACTCGATCCGATCTGAACTGTGTCTGACGGAACTTCGGATAGAAAGTAGAGGATTTGATAAATTTCGGAATCTGATTTGAAATTATCCGAAAATATGAAATATCTAAATGAATTTAGAATTTAAGTTTTATCTCTTAATTTTACTTCATTTTCTTCCTTTTTTTTTCTTGCAATTTACTTCACTTATTAAGTTGTAATACTGTTTGAATGCCTTGTTACCCGATCCGATCCAAACTGTGTGTAACGAAACTTCGGATAGAAAGTAGAGGATATGATAAATTTCGGAATCTGATTCGAAATTATCCGAAAATATGAAATATCTAAATGAATTTGGAATTTAAGTTTTATCTCTTAATTTTACTTCATTTTCTTCCTTTTCTTATTCTTGCAATTTACTTCACTTATTAGGTTGTAATACTGTGTGAATGCCTTGTTACCCGATCCAATCCAAACTGTGTCTAACGAATCTTCGGGTAGAAAGTAGAGGATTTGATAAATTTCGGAATCTGATTCGAAATTATCCAAAAATATGAAATATCTGAATGAATTTGAAATTTAAGGTTTTATCTCTTCATTTTACTTCATTTTCTTTCTTTTTTTATTTCTATTTATTTCACTCATTAGGTTGTAATAATGTTTGAATGCCTTGTTACCCGATCCGATCCAAACTGTGTCTAACGAAACTTCGGATAGAAAGTAGAGGATTTCATAAATTTCGGAATCTGATTCGAAATTATCCGAAAATATGAAATATCTAAATGAATTTGGAATTTAAGTTTTATCTCTTAATTTTACTTCATTTTCTTCCTTTTTTTTCTTGCAATTTACTTCACTTATTAGGTTGTAATACTGTTTGAATGCCTTGTTACCCGATCTGATCCGAACTGTGTCTGACGGATTTTCGGATAGAGAGTAGAGGATTTGATAAATTTCGAAATCTGATTCGAAATTATCCGAAAATATGAAATATCTGAATGAATTTGAAATTTAAGGTTTTATCTCTTCATTTTACTTCATTTTCTTTCTTTTTTTATTTCTATTTACTTCACTCATTAGGTTGTAATAATGTTTGAATGCCTTGTTACCCGATCCGATCCAAACTGTGTGTAACGAAACTTCGGATAGAAAGTAGAGGATATGATAAATTTCGGAATCTGATTCGAAATTATCTGAAAATATGAAATATCTAAATGAATTTGGAATTTAAGTTTTATCTCTTAATTTTACTTCATTTTCTTCCTTTTCTTATTCTTGCAATTTACTTCACTTATTAGGTTGTAATACTGTGTGAATGCCTTGTTACCCGATCCGATCCAAACTGTGTCTAACGAAACTTCGGATAGAAAGTAGAGGATTTGATAAATTTCGGAATCTGATTCGAAATTATCCAAAAATATGAAATATCTGAATGAATTTGGAATTTAAGTTTTATCTCTTAATTTTACTTCATTTTCTTCCTTTTTTTATTTCTATTTACTTCACTCATTAGGTTGTAATAATGTTTGAATGCCTTGTTACCCGCCTTGTTACTCGATCCGATCTGAACTGTGTCTGACGGAACTTCTGATAGAAAGTAGAGGATTTGATAAATTTCGGAATCTGATTTGAAATTATCCGAAAATATGAAATATCTGAATGAATTTGAAATTTAAGGTTTTATCTCTTCATTTTACTTCATTTTCTTTCTTTTTTTATTTCTATTTACTTCACTCATTAGGTTGTAATAATGTTTGAATGCCTTGTTACCCGATCCGATCCAAACTGTGTCTAACGAAACTTCGGATAGAAAGTAGAGGATATGATAAATTTCGGAATCTGATTCGAAATTATCCAAAAATATGAAATATCTAAATGAATTTGGAATTTAAGTTTTATCTCTTCATTTTACTTCATTTTCTTCCTTTTCTTTTTCTTGCAATTTACTTCACTTATTAGGTTGTAATACTGTTTGAATGCCTTGTTACCCGATCCGATCCAAACTGTGTCTAACGAAACTTCGGATAGAAAGTAGAGGATATGATAAATTTCGGAATCTGATTCGAAATTATCCAAAAATATGAAATATCTAAATGAATTTGGAATTTAAGTTTTATCTCTTCATTTTACTTCATTTTCTTCCTTTTCTTTTTCTTGCAATTTACTTCACTTATTAGGTTGTAATACTGTTTGAATGCCTTGTTACCCGATCCGATCGGAACTGTGTCTGATGGAACTTCGGATAGAAAGTAGAGGATTTGATAAATTTCGGAATCTGATTTGAAATTATCCGAAAATATGAAATATCTGAATGAATTTGAAATTTAAGGTTTTATCTCTTCATTTTACTTCATTTTCTTTCTTTTTTTATTTCTATTTACTTCACTCATTAGGTTGTAATAATGTTTGAATGCCTTGTTACCCGATCCGATCCAAACTGTGTCTAACGAAACTTCGGATAGAAAGTAGAGGATATGATAAATTTCAGAATCTGATTCGAAATTATCCAAAAATATGAAATATCTAAATGAATTTGGAATTTAAGTTTTATCTCTTAATTTTACTTCATTTTCTTCCTTTTTTTTCTTGCAATTTACTTCACTTATTAGGTTGTAATACTGTTTGAATGCCTTGTTACCCGATCCGATCGGAACTGTGTCTGATGGAACTTCGGATAGAGAGTAGAGGATTTGATAAATTTCGGAATCTGATTCGAAATTATCCGAAAATATGAAATATCTGAATGAATTTGAAATTTAAGTTTTTATCTCTTCATTTTACTTCATTCTCTTTCTTTTTTTATTTCTATTTACTTCACTCATTAGGTTGTAATAATGTTTGAATGCCTTGTTACCCGATCCGATCCAAACTGTGTCTAACGAAACTTCGGATAGAAAGTAGAGGATATGATAAATTTCGGAATCTGATTCGAAATTATCCAAAAATATGAAATATCTAAATGAATTTGGAATTTAAGTTTTATCTCTTCATTTTACTTCATTTTCTTCCTTTTCTTTTTCTTGCAATTTACTTCACTTATTAGGTTGTAATACTGTTTGAATGCCTTGTTACCCGATCCGATCGGAACTGTGTCTGATGGAACTTCGGATAGAGAGTAGAGGATTTGATAAATTTCGGAATCTGATTCGAAATTATCCGAAAATATGAAATATCTGAATGAATTTGAAATTTAAGTTTTTATCTCTTCATTTTACTTCATTCTCTTTCTTTTTTTATTTCTATTTACTTCACTCATTAGGTTGTAATAATGTTTGAATGCCTTGTTACCCGATCCGATCCAAACTGTGTCTAACGAAACTTCGGATAGAAAGTAGAGGATATGATAAATTTCGGAATCTGATTCGAAATTATCCAAAAATATGAAATATCTAAATGAATTTGGAATTTAAGTTTTATCTCTTAATTTTACTTCATTTTCTTCCTTTTTTTATTTCTATTTACTTCACTCATTAGGTTGTAATAATGTTTGAATGCCTTGTTACCCGCCTTGTTACCCGCCTTGTTACTCGATCCGATCCGAACTGTGTCTGACGGAACTTCTGATAGAAAGTAGAGGATTTGATAAATTTCGGAATCTGATTTGAAATTATCCGAAAATATGAAATATCTGAATGAATTTGAAATTTAAGGTTTTATCTCTTCATTTTACTTCATTTTCTTTCTTTTTTTATTTCTATTTACTTCACTCATTAGGTTGTAATAATGTTTGAATGCCTTGTTACCCGATCCGATCCAAACTGTGTCTAACGAAACTTCGGATAGAAAGTAGAGGATATGATAAATTTCGGAATCTGATTCGAAATTATCCAAAAATATGAAATATCTAAATGAATTTGGAATTTAAGTTTTATCTCTTAATTTTACTTCATTTTCTTCCTTTTCTTATTCTTGCAATTTACTTCACTTATTAGGTTGTAATACTGTGTGAATGCCTTGTTACCCGATCCAATCCAAACTGTGTCTAACGAATCTTCGGGTAGAAAGTAGAGGATTTGATAAATTTCGGAATCTGATTCGAAATTATCCAAAAATATGAAATATCTGAATGAATTTGAAATTTAAGGTTTTATCTCTTCATTTTACTTCATTTTCTTTCTTTTTTTATTTCTATTTATTTCACTCATTAGGTTGTAATAATGTTTGAATGCCTTGTTACCCGATCCGATCCAAACTGTGTCTAACGAAACTTCGGATAGAAAGTAGAGGATTTCATAAATTTCGGAATCTGATTCGAAATTATCCGAAAATATGAAATATCTAAATGAATTTGGAATTTAAGTTTTATCTCTTAATTTTACTTCATTTTCTTCCTTTTTTTTCTTGCAATTTACTTCACTTATTAGGTTGTAATACTGTTTGAATGCCTTGTTACCCGATCTGATCCGAACTGTGTCTGACGGATTTTCGGATAGAGAGTAGAGGATTTGATAAATTTCGAAATCTGATTCGAAATTATCCGAAAATATGAAATATCTGAATGAATTTGAAATTTAAGGTTTTATCTCTTCATTTTACTTCATTTTCTTTCTTTTTTTATTTCTATTTACTTCACTCATTAGGTTGTAATAATGTTTGAATGCCTTGTTACCCGATCCGATCCAAACTGTGTGTAACGAAACTTCGGATAGAAAGTAGAGGATATGATAAATTTCGGAATCTGATTCGAAATTATCTGAAAATATGAAATATCTAAATGAATTTGGAATTTAAGTTTTATCTCTTAATTTTACTTCATTTTCTTCCTTTTCTTATTCTTGCAATTTACTTCACTTATTAGGTTGTAATACTGTGTGAATGCCTTGTTACCCGATCCGATCCAAACTGTGTCTAACGAAACTTCGGATAGAAAGTAGAGGATTTGATAAATTTCGGAATCTGATTCGAAATTATCCAAAAATATGAAATATCTGAATGAATTTGGAATTTAAGTTTTATCTCTTAATTTTACTTCATTTTCTTCCTTTTTTTATTTCTATTTACTTCACTCATTAGGTTGTAATAATGTTTGAATGCCTTGTTACCCGCCTTGTTACTCGATCCGATCTGAACTGTGTCTGACGGAACTTCTGATAGAAAGTAGAGGATTTGATAAATTTCGGAATCTGATTTGAAATTATCCGAAAATATGAAATATCTGAATGAATTTGAAATTTAAGGTTTTATCTCTTCATTTTACTTCATTTTCTTTCTTTTTTTATTTCTATTTACTTCACTCATTAGGTTGTAATAATGTTTGAATGCCTTGTTACCCGATCCGATCCAAACTGTGTCTAACGAAACTTCGGATAGAAAGTAGAGGATATGATAAATTTCGGAATCTGATTCGAAATTATCCAAAAATATGAAATATCTAAATGAATTTGGAATTTAAGTTTTATCTCTTCATTTTACTTCATTTTCTTCCTTTTCTTTTTCTTGCAATTTACTTCACTTATTAGGTTGTAATACTGTTTGAATGCCTTGTTACCCGATCCGATCCAAACTGTGTCTAACGAAACTTCGGATAGAAAGTAGAGGATATGATAAATTTCGGAATCTGATTCGAAA
The DNA here is from genome assembly GCA_963691705.1 of Viola odorata. NCBI lineage: Eukaryota > Viridiplantae > Streptophyta > Magnoliopsida > Malpighiales > Violaceae > Viola > Viola odorata. The sequence continues at coordinate 54,078,135 of OY829541.1, forward strand.
TTATCCAAAAATATGAAATATCTAAATGAATTTGGAATTTAAGTTTTATCTCTTCATTTTACTTCATTTTCTTCCTTTTCTTTTTCTTGCAATTTACTTCACTTATTAGGTTGTAATACTGTTTGAATGCCTTGTTACCCGATCCGATCGGAACTGTGTCTGATGGAACTTCGGATAGAAAGTAGAGGATTTGATAAATTTCGGAATCTGATTTGAAATTATCCGAAAATATGAAATATCTGAATGAATTTGAAATTTAAGGTTTTATCTCTTCATTTTACTTCATTTTCTTTCTTTTTTTATTTCTATTTACTTCACTCATTAGGTTGTAATAATGTTTGAATGCCTTGTTACCCGATCCGATCCAAACTGTGTCTAACGAAACTTCGGATAGAAAGTAGAGGATATGATAAATTTCAGAATCTGATTCGAAATTATCCAAAAATATGAAATATCTAAATGAATTTGGAATTTAAGTTTTATCTCTTAATTTTACTTCATTTTCTTCCTTTTTTTTCTTGCAATTTACTTCACTTATTAGGTTGTAATACTGTTTGAATGCCTTGTTACCCGATCCGATCGGAACTGTGTCTGATGGAACTTCGGATAGAGAGTAGAGGATTTGATAAATTTCGGAATCTGATTCGAAATTATCCGAAAATATGAAATATCTGAATGAATTTGAAATTTAAGTTTTTATCTCTTCATTTTACTTCATTCTCTTTCTTTTTTTATTTCTATTTACTTCACTCATTAGGTTGTAATAATGTTTGAATGCCTTGTTACCCGATCCGATCCAAACTGTGTCTAACGAAACTTCGGATAGAAAGTAGAGGATATGATAAATTTCGGAATCTGATTCGAAATTATCCAAAAATATGAAATATCTAAATGAATTTGGAATTTAAGTTTTATCTCTTCATTTTACTTCATTTTCTTCCTTTTCTTTTTCTTGCAATTTACTTCACTTATTAGGTTGTAATACTGTTTGAATGCCTTGTTACCCGATCCGATCGGAACTGTGTCTGATGGAACTTCGGATAGAGAGTAGAGGATTTGATAAATTTCGGAATCTGATTCGAAATTATCCGAAAATATGAAATATCTGAATGAATTTGAAATTTAAGTTTTTATCTCTTCATTTTACTTCATTCTCTTTCTTTTTTTATTTCTATTTACTTCACTCATTAGGTTGTAATAATGTTTGAATGCCTTGTTACCCGATCCGATCCAAACTGTGTCTAACGAAACTTCGGATAGAAAGTAGAGGATATGATAAATTTCGGAATCTGATTCGAAATTATCCAAAAATATGAAATATCTAAATGAATTTGGAATTTAAGTTTTATCTCTTAATTTTACTTCATTTTCTTCCTTTTTTTATTTCTATTTACTTCACTCATTAGGTTGTAATAATGTTTGAATGCCTTGTTACCCGCCTTGTTACCCGCCTTGTTACTCGATCCGATCCGAACTGTGTCTGACGGAACTTCTGATAGAAAGTAGAGGATTTGATAAATTTCGGAATCTGATTTGAAATTATCCGAAAATATGAAATATCTGAATGAATTTGAAATTTAAGGTTTTATCTCTTCATTTTACTTCATTTTCTTTCTTTTTTTATTTCTATTTACTTCACTCATTAGGTTGTAATAATGTTTGAATGCCTTGTTACCCGATCCGATCCAAACTGTGTCTAACGAAACTTCGGATAGAAAGTAGAGGATATGATAAATTTCGGAATCTGATTCGAAATTATCCAAAAATATGAAATATCTAAATGAATTTGGAATTTAAGTTTTATCTCTTCATTTTACTTCATTTTCTTCCTTTTCTTTTTCTTGCAATTTACTTCACTTATTAGGTTGTAATACTGTTTGAATGCCTTGTTACCCGATCCGATCCAAACTGTGTCTAACGAAACTTCGGATAGAAAGTAGAGGATATGATAAATTTCGGAATCTGATTCGAAATTATCCAAAAATATGAAATATCTAAATGAATTTGGAATTTAAGTTTTATCTCTTCATTTTACTTCATTTTCTTCCTTTTCTTTTTCTTGCAATTTACTTCACTTATTAGGTTGTAATACTGTTTGAATGCCTTGTTACCCGATCCGATCGGAACTGTGTCTGATGGAACTTCGGATAGAAAGTAGAGGATTTGATAAATTTCGGAATATGATTTGAAATTATCCGAAAATATGAAATATCTGAATGAATTTGAAATTTAAGGTTTTATCTCTTCATTTTACTTCATTTTCTTTCTTTTTTTATTTCTATTTACTTCACTCATTAGGTTGTAATAATGTTTGAATGCCTTGTTACCCGATCCGATCCAAACTGTGTCTAACGAAACTTCGGATAGAAAGTAGAGGATATGATAAATTTCGGAATCTGATTCGAAATTATCCAAAAATATGAAATATCTAAATGAATTTGGAATTTAAGTTTTATCTCTTAATTTTACTTCATTTTCTTCCTTTTTTTATTTCTATTTACTTCACTCATTAGGTTGTAATAATGTTTGAATGCCTTGTTACCCGCCTTGTTACTCGATCCGATCCGAACTGTGTCTGACGGAACTTCTGATAGAAAGTAGAGGATTTGATAAATTTCGGAATCTGATTTGAAATTATCCGAAAATATGAAATATCTGAATGAATTTGAAATTTAAGGTTTTATCTCTTCATTTTACTTCATTTTCTTTCTTTTTTTATTTCTATTTACTTCACTCATTAGGTTGTAATAATGTTTGAATGCCTTGTTACCCGATCCGATCCAAACTGTGTCTAACGAAACTTCGGATAGAAAGTAGAGGATATGATAAATTTCGGAATCTGATTCGAAATTATCCAAAAATATGAAATATCTAAATGAATTTGGAATTTAAGTTTTATCTCTTCATTTTCCTTCATTTTCTTCCTTTTCTTTTTCTTGCAATTTACTTCACTTATTAGGTTGTAATACTGTTTGAATGCCTTGTTACCCGATCCGATCGGAACTGTGTCTGATGGAACTTCGGATAGAGAGTAGAGGATTTGATAAATTTCGGAATCTGATTCGAAATTATCCGAAAATATGAAATATCTGAATGAATTTGAAATTTAAGTTTTTATCTCTTCATTTTACTTCATTCTCTTTCTTTTTTTATTTCTATTTACTTCACTCATTAGGTTGTAATAATGTTTGAATGCCTTGTTACCCGATCCGATCCAAACTGTGTCTAACGAAACTTCGGATAGAAAGTAGAGGATTTCATAAATTTCGGAATCTGATTCGAAATTATCCGAAAATATGAAATATCTAAATGAATTTGGAATTTAAGTTTTATCTCTTAATTTTACTTCATTTTCTTCCTTTTTTTTCTTGCAATTTACTTCACTCATTAGGTTGTAATAATGTTTGAATGCCTTGTTACCCGATCCGATCCAAACTGTGTCTAACGAAACTTCGGATAGAAAGTAGAGGATATGATAAATTTCAGAATCTGATTCGAAATTATCCAAAAATATGAAATATCTAAATGAATTTGGAATTTAAGTTTTATCTCTTAATTTTACTTCATTTTCTTCCTTTTTTTTCTTGCAATTTACTTCACTTATTAGGTTGTAATACTGTTTGAATGCCTTGTTACCCGATCCGATCGGAACTGTGTCTGATGGAACTTCGGATAGAGAGTAGAGGATTTGATAAATTTCGGAATCTGATTCGAAATTATCCGAAAATATGAAATATCTGAATGAATTTGAAATTTAAGTTTTTATCTCTTCATTTTACTTCATTCTCTTTCTTTTTTTATTTCTATTTACTTCACTCATTAGGTTGTAATAATGTTTGAATGCCTTGTTACCCGATCCGATCCAAACTGTGTCTAACGAAACTTCGGATAGAAAGTAGAGGATATGATAAATTTCGGAATCTGATTCGAAATTATCCAAAAATATGAAATATCTAAATGAATTTGGAATTTAAGTTTTATCTCTTAATTTTACTTCATTTTCTTCCTTTTTTTATTTCTATTTACTTCACTCATTAGGTTGTAATAATGTTTGAATGCCTTGTTACCCGCCTTGTTACCCGCCTTGTTACTCGATCCGATCCGAACTGTGTCTGACGGAACTTCTGATAGAAAGTAGAGGATTTGATAAATTTCGGAATCTGATTTGAAATTATCCGAAAATATGAAATATCTGAATGAATTTGAAATTTAAGGTTTTATCTCTTCATTTTACTTCATTTTCTTTCTTTTTTTATTTCTATTTACTTCACTCATTAGGTTGTAATAATGTTTGAATGCCTTGTTACCCGATCCGATCCAAACTGTGTCTAACGAAACTTCGGATAGAAAGTAGAGGATATGATAAATTTCGGAATCTGATTCGAAATTATCCAAAAATATGAAATATCTAAATGAATTTGGAATTTAAGTTTTATCTCTTCATTTTACTTCATTTTCTTCCTTTTCTTTTTCTTGCAATTTACTTCACTTATTAGGTTGTAATACTGTTTGAATGCCTTGTTACCCGATCCGATCCAAACTGTGTCTAACGAAACTTCGGATAGAAAGTAGAGGATATGATAAATTTCGGAATCTGATTCGAAATTATCCAAAAATATGAAATATCTAAATGAATTTGGAATTTAAGTTTTATCTCTTCATTTTACTTCATTTTCTTCCTTTTCTTTTTCTTGCAATTTACTTCACTTATTAGGTTGTAATACTGTTTGAATGCCTTGTTACCCGATCCGATCGGAACTGTGTCTGATGGAACTTCGGATAGAAAGTAGAGGATTTGATAAATTTCGGAATATGATTTGAAATTATCCGAAAATATGAAATATCTGAATGAATTTGAAATTTAAGGTTTTATCTCTTCATTTTACTTCATTTTCTTTCTTTTTTTATTTCTATTTACTTCACTCATTAGGTTGTAATAATGTTTGAATGCCTTGTTACCCGATCCGATCCAAACTGTGTCTAACGAAACTTCGGATAGAAAGTAGAGGATATGATAAATTTCGGAATCTGATTCGAAATTATCCAAAAATATGAAATATCTAAATGAATTTGGAATTTAAGTTTTATCTCTTAATTTTACTTCATTTTCTTCCTTTTTTTATTTCTATTTACTTCACTCATTAGGTTGTAATAATGTTTGAATGCCTTGTTACCCGCCTTGTTACTCGATCCGATCCGAACTGTGTCTGACGGAACTTCTGATAGAAAGTAGAGGATTTGATAAATTTCGGAATCTGATTTGAAATTATCCGAAAATATGAAATATCTGAATGAATTTGAAATTTAAGGTTTTCTCTTCATTTTACTTCATTTTCTTTCTTTTTTTATTTCTATTTACTTCACTCATTAGGTTGTAATAATGTTTGAATGCCTTGTTACCCGATCCGATCCAAACTGTGTCTAACGAAACTTCGGATAGAAAGTAGAGGATATGATAAATTTCGGAATCTGATTCGAAATTATCCAAAAATATGAAATATCTAAATGAATTTGGAATTTAAGTTTTATCTCTTCATTTTCCTTCATTTTCTTCCTTTTCTTTTTCTTGCAATTTACTTCACTTATTAGGTTGTAATACTGTTTGAATGCCTTGTTACCCGATCCGATCGGAACTGTGTCTGATGGAACTTCGGATAGAGAGTAGAGGATTTGATAAATTTCGGAATCTGATTCGAAATTATCCGAAAATATGAAATATCTGAATGAATTTGAAATTTAAGTTTTTATCTCTTCATTTTACTTCATTCTCTTTCTTTTTTTATTTCTATTTACTTCACTCATTAGGTTGTAATAATGTTTGAATGCCTTGTTACCCGATCCGATCCAAACTGTGTCTAACGAAACTTCGGATAGAAAGTAGAGGATTTCATAAATTTCGGAATCTGATTCGAAATTATCCGAAAATATGAAATATCTAAATGAATTTGGAATTTAAGTTTTATCTCTTAATTTTACTTCATTTTCTTCCTTTTTTTTCTTGCAATTTACTTCACTTATTAGGTTGTAATACTGTTTGAATGCCTTGTTACCCGATCTGATCCGAACTGTGTCTGACGGATTTTCGGATAGAGAGTAGAGGATTTGATAAATTTCGGAATCTGATTCGAAATTATCCGAAAATATGAAATATCTGAATGAATTTGAAATTTAAGGTTTTATCTCTTCATTTTACTTCATTTTCTTTCTTTTTTTATTTCTATTTACTTCACTCATTAGGTTGTAATAATGTTTGAATGCCTTGTTACCCGATCCGATCCAAACTGTGTGTAACGAAACTTCGGATAGAAAGTAGAGGATATGATAAATTTCGGAATCTGATTCGAAATTATCCGAAAATATGAAATATCTAAATGAATTTGGAATTTAAGTTTTATCTCTTAATTTTACTTCATTTTCTTCCTTTTCTTATTCTTGCAATTTACTTCACTTATTAGGTTGTAATACTGTGTGAATGCCTTGTTACCCGATCCAATCCAAACTGTGTCTAACGAAACTTCAGATAGAAAGTAGAGGATTTGATAAATTTCGGAATCTGATTCGAAATTATCCAAAAATATGAAATATCTGAATGAATTTGAAATTTAAGGTTTTATCTCTTCATTTTACTTCATTTTCTTTCTTTTTTTATTTCTATTTACTTCACTCATTAGGTTGTAATAATGTTTGAATGCCTTGTTACCCGATCCGATCCAAACTGTGTCTAACGAAACTTCGGATAGAAAGTAGAGGATATGATAAATTTCGGAATCTGATTCGAAATTATCCAAAAATATGAAATATCTAAATGAATTTGGAATTTAAGTTTTATCTCTTAATTTTACTTCATTTTCTTCCTTTTTTTATTTCTATTTACTTCACTCATTAGGTTGTAATAATGTTTGAATGCCTTGTTACCCGCCTTGTTACTCGATCCGATCCGAACTGTGTCTGACGGAACTTCTGATAGAAAGTAGAGGATTTGATAAATTTCGGAATCTGATTTGAAATTATCCGAAAATATGAAATATCTGAATGAATTTGAAATTTAAGGTTTTATCTCTTCATTTTACTTCATTTTCTTTCTTTTTTTATTTCTATTTACTTCACTCATTAGGTTGTAATAATGTTTGAATGCCTTGTTACCCGATCCGATCCAAACTGTGTCTAACGAAACTTCGGATAGAAAGTAGAGGATATGATAAATTTCGGAATCTGATTCGAAATTATCCAAAAATATGAAATATCTAAATGAATTTGGACTTTAAGTTTTATCTCTTCATTTTACTTCATTTTCTTCCTTTTCTTTTTCTTGCAATTTACTTCACTTATTAGGTTGTAATACTGTTTGAATGCCTTGTTACCCGATCCGATCCAAACTGTGTCTAACGAAACTTCGGATAGAAAGTAGAGGATATGATAAATTTCGGAATCTGATTCGAAATTATCCAAAAAAATGAAATATCTAAATGAATTTGGAATTTAAGTTTTATCTCTTCATTTTACTTCATTTTCTTCCTTTTCTTTTTCTTGCAATTTACTTCACTTATTAGGTTGTAATACTGTTTGAATGCCTTGTTACCCGATCCGATCGGAACTGTGTCTGATGGAACTTCGGATAGAAAGTAGAGGATTTGATAAATTTCGGAATCTGATTTGAAATTATCCGAAAATATGAAATATCTGAATGAATTTGAAATTTAAGGTTTTATCTCTTCATTTTACTTCATTTTCTTTCTTTTTTTATTTCTATTTACTTCACTCATTAGGTTGTAATAATGTTTGAATGCCTTGTTACCCGATCCGATCCAAACTGTGTCTAACGAAACTTCGGATAGAAAGTAGAGGATATGATAAATTTCAGAATCTGATTCGAAATTATCCAAAAATATGAAATATCTAAATGAATTTGGAATTTAAGTTTTATCTCTTAATTTTACTTCATTTTCTTCCTTTTTTTTCTTGCAATTTACTTCACTTATTAGGTTGTAATACTGTTTGAATGCCTTGTTACCCGATCCGATCGGAACTGTGTCTGATGGAACTTCGGATAGAGAGTAGAGGATTTGATAAATTTCGGAATCTGATTCGAAATTATCCGAAAATATGAAATATCTGAATGAATTTGAAATTTAAGTTTTTATCTCTTCATTTTACTTCATTCTCTTTCTTTTTTTATTTCTATTTACTTCACTCATTAGGTTGTAATAATGTTTGAATGCCTTGTTACCCGATCCGATCCAAACTGTGTCTAACGAAACTTCGGATAGAAAGTAGAGGATATGATAAATTTCGGAATCTGATTCGAAATTATCCAAAAATATGAAATATCTAAATGAATTTGGAATTTAAGTTTTATCTCTTCATTTTACTTCATTTTCTTCCTTTTCTTTTTCTTGCAATTTACTTCACTTATTAGGTTGTAATACTGTTTGAATGCCTTGTTACCCGATCCGATCGGAACTGTGTCTGATGGAACTTCGGATAGAGAGTAGAGGATTTGATAAATTTCGGAATCTGATTCGAAATTATCCGAAAATATGAAATATCTGAATGAATTTGAAATTTAAGTTTTTATCTCTTCATTTTACTTCATTCTCTTTCTTTTTTTATTTCTATTTACTTCACTCATTAGGTTGTAATAATGTTTGAATGCCTTGTTACCCGATCCGATCCAAATTGTGTCTAACGAAACTTCGGATAGAAAGTAGAGGATATGATAAATTTCGGAATCTGATTCGAAATTATCCGAAAATATGAAATATCTGAATGAATTTGAAATTTAAGTTTTTATCTCTTCATTTTACTTCATTCTCTTTCTTTTTTTATTTCTATTTACTTCACTCATTAGGTTGTAATAATGTTTGAATGCCTTGTTACCCGATCCGATCCAAACTGTGTCTAACGAAACTTCGGATAGAAAGTAAAGGATATGATAAATTTCGGAATCTGATTCGAAATTATCCAAAAATATGAAATATCTAAATGAATTTGGAATTTAAGTTTTATCTCTTAATTTTACTTCATTTTCTTCCTTTTTTTATTTCTATTTCTTCACTCATTAGGTTGTAATAATGTTTGAATGCCTTGTTACCCGCCTTGTTACTCGATCCGATCCGAACTGTGTCTGACGGAACTTCTGATAGAAAGTAGAGGATTTGATAAATTTCGGAATCTGATTTGAAATTATCCGAAAATATGAAATATCTGAATGAATTTGAAATTTAAGGTTTTATCTCTTCATTTTACTTCATTTTCTTTCTTTTTTTATTTCTATTTACTTCACTCATTAGGTTGTAATAATGTTTGAATGCCTTGTTACCCGATCCGATCCAAACTGTGTCTAACGAAACTTCGGATAGAAAGTAGAGGATATGATAAATTTCGGAATCTGATTCGAAATTATCCAAAAATATGAAATATCTAAATGAATTTGGAATTTAAGTTTTATCTCTTCATTTTACTTCATTTTCTTCCTTTTCTTTTTCTTGCAATTTACTTCACTTATTAGGTTGTAATACTGTTTGAATGCCTTGTTACCCGATCCGATCCAAACTGTGTCTAACGAAACTTCGGATAGAAAGTAGAGGATATGATAAATTTCGGAATCTGATTCGAAATTATCCAAAAATATGAAATATCTAAATGAATTTGGAATTTAAGTTTTATCTCTTCATTTTACTTCATTTTCTTCCTTTTCTTTTTCTTGCAATTTACTTCACTTATTAGGTTGTAATACTGTTTGAATGCCTTGTTACCCGATCCGATCGGAACTGTGTCTGATGGAACTTCGGATAGAAAGTAGAGGATTTGATAAATTTCGGAATCTGATTTGAAATTATCCGAAAATATGAAATATCTGAATGAATTTGAAATTTAAGGTTTTATCTCTTCATTTTACTTCATTTTCTTTCTTTTTTTATTTCTATTTACTTCACTCATTAGGTTGTAATAATGTTTGAATGCCTTGTTACCCGATCCGATCCAAACTGTGTCTAACGAAACTTCGGATAGAAAGTAGAGGATATGATAAATTTCAGAATCTGATTCGAAATTATCCAAAAATATGAAATATCTAAATGAATTTGGAATTTAAGTTTTATCTCTTAATTTTACTTCATTTTCTTCCTTTTTTTTCTTGCAATTTACTTCACTTATTAGGTTGTAATACTGTTTGAATGCCTTGTTACCCGATCCGATCGGAACTGTGTCTGATGGAACTTCGGATAGAGAGTAGAGGATTTGATAAATTTCGGAATCTGATTCGAAATTATCCGAAAATATGAAATATCTGAATGAATTTGAAATTTAAGTTTTTATCTCTTCATTTTACTTCATTCTCTTTCTTTTTTTATTTCTATTTACTTCACTCATTAGGTTGTAATAATGTTTGAATGCCTTGTTACCCGATCCGATCCAAACTGTGTCTAACGAAACTTCGGATAGAAAGTAGAGGATATGATAAATTTCGGAATCTGATTCGAAATTATCCAAAAATATGAAATATCTAAATGAATTTGGAATTTAAGTTTTATCTCTTCATTTTACTTCATTTTCTTCCTTTTCTTTTTCTTGCAATTTACTTCACTTATTAGGTTGTAATACTGTTTGAATGCCTTGTTACCCGATCCGATCGGAACTGTGTCTGATGGAACTTCGGATAGAGAGTAGAGGATTTGATAAATTTCGGAATCTGATTCGAAATTATCCGAAAATATGAAATATCTGAATGAATTTGAAATTTAAGTTTTTATCTCTTCATTTTACTTCATTCTCTTTCTTTTTTTATTTCTATTTACTTCACTCATTAGGTTGTAATAATGTTTGAATGCCTTGTTACCCGATCCGATCCAAACTGTGTCTAACGAAACTTCGGATAGAAAGTAGAGGATATGATAAATTTCGGAATCTGATTCGAAATTATCCGAAAATATGAAATATCTGAATGAATTTGAAATTTAAGTTTTTATCTCTTCATTTTACTTCATTCTCTTTCTTTTTTTATTTCTATTTACTTCACTCATTAGGTTGTAATAATGTTTGAATGCCTTGTTACCCGATCCGATCCAAACTGTGTCTAACGAAACTTCGGATAGAAAGTAGAGGATATGATAAATTTCGGAATCTGATTCGAAATTATCCAAAAATATGAAATATCTAAATGAATTTGGAATTTAAGTTTTATCTCTTAATTTTACTTCATTTTCTTCCTTTTTTTTTCTTGCAATTTACTTCACTTATTAGGTTGTAATACTGTTTGAATGCCTTGTTACCCGATCCGATCGGAACTGTGTCTGACGGAACTTCGGATAGAGAGTAGAGGATTTGATAAATTTCGGAATCTGATTCGAAATTATCCAAAAATATGAAATATCTGAATGAATTTGAAATTTAAGGTTTTATCTCTTCATTTTACTTCATTTTCTTTCTTTTTTTATTTCTATTTACTTCACTCATTAGGTTGTAATAATGTTTGAATGCCTTGTTACCCGATCCGATCCAAACTGTGTCTAACGAAACTTCGGATAGAAAGTAGAGGATATGATAAATTTCGGAATCTGATTCGAAATTATCCAAAAATATGAAATATCTAAATGAATTTGGAATTTAAGTTTTATCTCTTAATTTTACTTCATTTTCTTCCTTTTTTTATTTCTATTTCTTCACTCATTAGGTTGTAATAATGTTTGAATGCCTTGTTACCCGCCTTGTTACTCGATCCGATCCGAACTGTGTCTGACGGAACTTCTGATAGAAAGTAGAGGATTTGATAAATTTCGGAATCTGATTTGAAATTATCCGAAAATATGAAATATCTGAATGAATTTGAAATTTAAGGTTTTATCTCTTCATTTTACTTCATTTTCTTTCTTTTTTTATTTCTATTTACTTCACTCATTAGGTTGTAATAATGTTTGAATGCCTTGTTACCCGATCCGATCCAAACTGTGTCTAACGAAACTTCGGATAGAAAGTAGAGGATATGATAAATTTCGGAATCTGATTCGAAATTATCCAAAAATATGAAATATCTAAATGAATTTGGAATTTAAGTTTTATCTCTTCATTTTACTTCATTTTCTTCCTTTTCTTTTTCTTGCAATTTACTTCACTTATTAGGTTGTAATACTGTTTGAATGCCTTGTTACCCGATCCGATCCAAACTGTGTCTAACGAAACTTCGGATAGAAAGTAGAGGATATGATAAATTTCGGAATCTGATTCGAAATTATCCAAAAATATGAAATATCTAAATGAATTTGGAATTTAAGTTTTATCTCTTCATTTTACTTCATTTTCTTCCTTTTCTTTTTCTTGCAATTTACTTCACTTATTAGGTTGTAATACTGTTTGAATGCCTTGTTACCCGATCCGATCGGAACTGTGTCTGATGGAACTTCGGATAGAAAGTAGAGGATTTGATAAATTTCGGAATCTGATTTGAAATTATCCGAAAATATGAAATATCTGAATGAATTTGAAATTTAAGGTTTTATCTCTTCATTTTACTTCATTTTCTTTCTTTTTTTATTTCTATTTACTTCACTCATTAGGTTGTAATAATGTTTGAATGCCTTGTTACCCGATCCGATCCAAACTGTGTCTAACGAAACTTCGGATAGAAAGTAGAGGATATGATAAATTTCGGAATCTGATTCGAAATTATCCAAAAATATGAAATATCTAAATGAATTTGGAATTTAAGTTTTATCTCTTCATTTTACTTCATTTTCTTCCTTTTCTTTTTCTTGCAATTTACTTCACTTATTAGGTTGTAATACTGTTTGAATGCCTTGTTACCCGATCCGATCCGAACTGTGTCTGACGGATTTTCGGATAGAGAGTAGAGGATTTGATAAATTTCGGAATCTGATTCGAAATTATCCGAAAATATGAAATATCTGAATGAATTTGAAATTTAAGTTTTTATCTCTTCATTTTACTTCATTTTCTTTCTTTTTTTATTTCTATTTACTTCACTCATTAGGTTGTAATAATGTTTGAATGCCTTGTTACCCGATCCGATCCAAACTGTGTCTAACGAAACTTCGGATAGAAAGTAGAGGATTTCATAAATTTTGGAATCTGATTCGAAATTATCCGAAAATATGAAATATCTAAATGAATTTGGAATTTAAGTTTTATCTCTTAATTTTACTTCATTTTCTTCCTTTTTTTTTCTTGCAATTTACTTCACTTATTAGGTTGTAATACTGTTTGAATGCCTTGTTACCCGATCCGATCCGAACTGTGTCTGGCGGATTTTCGGATAGAGAGTAGAGGATTTGATAAATTTCGGAATCTGATTCGAAATTATCCGAAAATATGAAATATCTGAATGAATTTGAAATTTAAGGTTTTATCTCTTCATTTTACTTCATTTTCTTTCTTTTTTTATTTCTATTTACTTCACTCATTAGGTTGTAATAATGTTTGAATGCCTTGTTACCCGATCCGATCCAAACTGTGTCTAACGAAACTTCGAATAGAAAGTAGAGGATATGATAAATTTCGGAATCTGATTCGAAATTATCCAAAAATATGAAATATCTAAATGAATTTGGAATTTAAGTTTTATCTCTTCATTTTACTTCATTTTCTTCCTTTTCTTTTTCTTGCAATTTACTTCACTTATTAGGTTGTAATACTGTTTGAATGCCTTGTTACCCGATCCGATCCGAACTGTGTCTGACGGATTTTCGGATAGAGAGTAGAGGATTTGATAAATTTCAGAATCTGATTCGAAATTATCCGAAAATATGAAATATCTGAATGAATTTGAAATTTAAGTTTTTATCTCTTCATTTTACTTCATTTTCTTTCTTTTTTTATTTCTATTTACTTCACTCATTAGGTTGTAATAATGTTTGAATGCCTTGTTACCCGATCCGATCCAAACTGTGTCTAACGAAACTTCAGATAGAAAGTAGAGGATTTCATAAATTTTGGAATCTGATTCGAAATTATCCGAAAATATGAAATATCTAAATGAATTTGGAATTTAAGTTTTATCTCTTAATTTTACTTCATTTTCTTCCTTTTTTTTTCTTGCAATTTACTTCACTTATTAGGTTGTAATACTGTTTGAATGCCTTGTTACCCGATCCGATCCGAACTGTGTCTGACGGATTTTCGGATAGAGAGTAGAGGATTTGATAAATTTCGGAATCTGATTCGAAATTATCCGAAAATATGAAATATCTGAATGAATTTGAAATTTAAGTTTTTATCTCTTCATTTTACTTCATTTTCTTTCTTTTTTTATTTCTATTTACTTCACTCATTAGGTTGTAATAATGTTTGAATGCCTTGTTACCCGATCCGATCCAAACTGTGTCTAACGAAACTTCGGATAGAAAGTAGAGGATATGATAAATTTCGGAATCTGATTCGAAATTATCCAAAAATATGAAATATCTAAATGAATTTGGAATTTAAGTTTTATCTCTTCATTTTACTTCATTTTCTTCCTTTTCTTTTTCTTGCAATTTACTTCACTTATTAGGTTGTAATACTGTTTGAATGCCTTGTTACCCGATCCGATCGGAACTGTGTCTGATGGAACTTCGGATAGAGAGTAGAGGATTTGATAAATTTCGGAATCTGATTCGAAATTATCCGAAAATATGAAATATCTGAATGAATTTGAAATTTAAGTTTTTATCTCTTCATTTTACTTCATTCTCTTTCTTTTTTTATTTCTATTTACTTCACTCATTAGGTTGTAATAATGTTTGAATGCCTTGTTACCCGATCCGATCCAAACTGTGTCTAACGAAACTTCGGATAGAAAGTAGAGGATATGATAAATTTCGGAATCTGATTCGAAATTATCCGAAAATATGAAATATCTGAATGAATTTGAAATTTAAGTTTTTATCTCTTCATTTTACTTCATTCTCTTTCTTTTTTTATTTCTATTTACTTCACTCATTAGGTTGTAATAATGTTTGAATGCCTTGTTACCCGATCCGATCCAAACTGTGTCTAACGAAACTTCGGATAGAAAGTAGAGGATATGATAAATTTCGGAATCTGATTCGAAATTATCCAAAAATATGAAATATCTAAATGAATTTGGAATTTAAGTTTTATCTCTTAATTTTACTTCATTTTCTTCCTTTTTTTTTCTTGCAATTTACTTCACTTATTAGGTTGTAATACTGTTTGAATGCCTTGTTACCCGATCCGATCGGAACTGTGTCTGACGGAACTTCGGATAGAGAGTAGAGGATTTGATAAATTTCGGAATCTGATTCGAAATTATCCAAAAATATGAAATATCTGAATGAATTTGAAATTTAAGGTTTTATCTCTTCATTTTACTTCATTTTCTTTCTTTTTTTATTTCTATTTACTTCACTCATTAGGTTGTAATAATGTTTGAATGCCTTGTTACCCGATCCGATCCAAACTGTGTCTAACGAAACTTCGGATAGAAAGTAGAGGATATGATAAATTTCGGAATCTGATTCGAAATTATCCAAAAATATGAAATATCTAAATGAATTTGGAATTTAAGTTTTATCTCTTAATTTTACTTCATTTTCTTCCTTTTTTTATTTCTATTTCTTCACTCATTAGGTTGTAATAATGTTTGAATGCCTTGTTACCCGCCTTGTTACTCGATCCGATCCGAACTGTGTCTGACGGAACTTCTGATAGAAAGTAGAGGATTTGATAAATTTCGGAATCTGATTTGAAATTATCCGAAAATATGAAATATCTGAATGAATTTGAAATTTAAGGTTTTATCTCTTCATTTTACTTCATTTTCTTTCTTTTTTTATTTCTATTTACTTCACTCATTAGGTTGTAATAATGTTTGAATGCCTTGTTACCCGATCCGATCCAAACTGTGTCTAACGAAACTTCGGATAGAAAGTAGAGGATATGATAAATTTCGGAATCTGATTCGAAATTATCCAAAAATATGAAATATCTAAATGAATTTGGAATTTAAGTTTTATCTCTTCATTTTACTTCATTTTCTTCCTTTTCTTTTTCTTGCAATTTACTTCACTTATTAGGTTGTAATACTGTTTGAATGCCTTGTTACCCGATCCGATCCAAACTGTGTCTAACGAAACTTCGGATAGAAAGTAGAGGATATGATAAATTTCGGAATCTGATTCGAAATTATCCAAAAATATGAAATATCTAAATGAATTTGGAATTTAAGTTTTATCTCTTCATTTTACTTCATTTTCTTCCTTTTCTTTTTCTTGCAATTTACTTCACTTATTAGGTTGTAATACTGTTTGAATGCCTTGTTACCCGATCCGATCGGAACTGTGTCTGATGGAACTTCGGATAGAAAGTAGAGGATTTGATAAATTTCGGAATCTGATTTGAAATTATCCGAAAATATGAAATATCTGAATGAATTTGAAATTTAAGGTTTTATCTCTTCATTTTACTTCATTTTCTTTCTTTTTTTATTTCTATTTACTTCACTCATTAGGTTGTAATAATGTTTGAATGCCTTGTTACCCGATCCGATCCAAACTGTGTCTAACGAAACTTCGGATAGAAAGTAGAGGATATGATAAATTTCGGAATCTGATTCGAAATTATCCAAAAATATGAAATATCTAAATGAATTTGGAATTTAAGTTTTATCTCTTCATTTTACTTCATTTTCTTCCTTTTCTTTTTCTTGCAATTTACTTCACTTATTAGGTTGTAATACTGTTTGAATGCCTTGTTACCCGATCCGATCCGAACTGTGTCTGACGGATTTTCGGATAGAGAGTAGAGGATTTGATAAATTTCGGAATCTGATTCGAAATTATCCGAAAATATGAAATATCTGAATGAATTTGAAATTTAAGTTTTTATCTCTTCATTTTACTTCATTTTCTTTCTTTTTTTATTTCTATTTACTTCACTCATTAGGTTGTAATAATGTTTGAATGCCTTGTTACCCGATCCGATCCAAACTGTGTCTAACGAAACTTCGGATAGAAAGTAGAGGATTTCATAAATTTTGGAATCTGATTCGAAATTATCCGAAAATATGAAATATCTAAATGAATTTGGAATTTAAGTTTTATCTCTTAATTTTACTTCATTTTCTTCCTTTTTTTTTCTTGCAATTTACTTCACTTATTAGGTTGTAATACTGTTTGAATGCCTTGTTACCCGATCCGATCCGAACTGTGTCTGGCGGATTTTCGGATAGAGAGTAGAGGATTTGATAAATTTCGGAATCTGATTCGAAATTATCCGAAAATATGAAATATCTGAATGAATTTGAAATTTAAGGTTTTATCTCTTCATTTTACTTCATTTTCTTTCTTTTTTTATTTCTATTTACTTCACTCATTAGGTTGTAATAATGTTTGAATGCCTTGTTACCCGATCCGATCCAAACTGTGTCTAACGAAACTTCGAATAGAAAGTAGAGGATATGATAAATTTCGGAATCTGATTCGAAATTATCCAAAAATATGAAATATCTAAATGAATTTGGAATTTAAGTTTTATCTCTTCATTTTACTTCATTTTCTTCCTTTTCTTTTTCTTGCAATTTACTTCACTTATTAGGTTGTAATACTGTTTGAATGCCTTGTTACCCGATCCGATCCGAACTGTGTCTGACGGATTTTCGGATAGAGAGTAGAGGATTTGATAAATTTCGGAATCTGATTCGAAATTATCCGAAAATATGAAATATCTGAATGAATTTGAAATTTAAGTTTTTATCTCTTCATTTTACTTCATTTTCTTTCTTTTTTTATTTCTATTTACTTCACTCATTAGGTTGTAATAATGTTTGAATGCCTTGTTACCCGATCCGATCCAAACTGTGTCTAACGAAACTTCAGATAGAAAGTAGAGGATTTCATAAATTTTGGAATCTGATTCGAAATTATCCGAAAATATGAAATATCTAAATGAATTTGGAATTTAAGTTTTATCTCTTAATTTTACTTCATTTTCTTCCTTTTTTTTTCTTGCAATTTACTTCACTTATTAGGTTGTAATACTGTTTGAATGCCTTGTTACCCGATCCGATCCGAACTGTGTCTGACGGATTTTCGGATAGAGAGTAGAGGATTTGATAAATTTCGGAATCTGATTCGAAATTATCCGAAAATATGAAATATCTGAATGAATTTGAAATTTAAGTTTTTATCTCTTCATTTTACTTCATTTTCTTTCTTTTTTTATTTCTATTTACTTCACTCATTAGGTTGTAATAATGTTTGAATGCCTTGTTACCCGATCCGATCCAAACTGTGTCTAACGAAACTTCGGATAGAAAGTAGAGGATTTCATAAATTTTGGAATCTGATTCGAAATTATCCGAAAATATGAAATATCTAAATGAATTTGGAATTTAAGTTTTATCTCTTAATTTTACTTCATTTTCTTCCTTTTTTTTTCTTGCAATTTACTTCACTTATTAGGTTGTAATACTGTTTGAATGCCTTGTTACCCGATCCGATCTGAACTGTGTCTGACGGATTTTCGGATAGAAAGTAGAAGATTTCATAAATTTCGGAATCTGATTCGAAATTATCCGAAAATTTGAAATATCTGAATGAATTTGAAATTTAAGTTTTTATCTCTTCATTTTACTTCATTTTCTTTCTTTTTTTATTTCTATTTACTTCACTCATTAGGTTGCAATAATGTTTGAATGCCTTGTTACCCGATCCGATCCAAACTGTGTCTAACGAAACTTCGGATAGAAAGTAGAGGATTTCATAAATTTTGGAATCTGATTCGAAATTATCCGAAAATATGAAATATCTAAATGAATTTGGAATTTAAGTTTTATCTCTTAATTTTACTTCATTTTCTTCCCTTTTTTTTCTTGCAATTTACTTCACTTATTAGGTTCTAATACTGTTTGAATGTCTTGTTACCCGATCCGATCCGAACTGTGTCTGACGGATTTTTGGATAGAGAGTAGAGGATTTGATAAATTTCGGAATCTGATTCGAAATTATCCGAAAATATGAAATATGTGAGTGAATTTGAAATTTAAGTTTTTATCTCTTCATTTTACTTCATTTTCTTTCTTTTTTTATTTCTATTTACTTCACTCATTAGGTTGTAATAATGTTTGAATGCCTTGTTACCCGATCAGATCCAAACTGTGTCTAACGAAACTTCGGATAGAAAGTAGAGGATTTCATAAATTTCGGAATCTGATTCGAAATTATCCGAAAATATGAAATATCTAAATGAATTTGGAATTTAAGTTTTATCTCTTAATTTTACTTCATTTTCTTCCTTTTTTTTCTTGCAATTTACTTCACTTATTAGGTTGTAATACTGTTTGAATGCCTTGTTACCCGATCTGATCTGAACTGTGTCTGACGGATTTTCGGATAGAGAGTAGAGGATTTGATAAATTTCGGAATCTGATTCGAAATTATCCGAAAATATGAAATATCTGAATGAATTTGAAATTTAAATTTTTATCTCTTCATTTTACTTCATTTTCTTTCTTTTTTTATTTCTAATTACTTCACTCATTAGGTTGTAATAATGTTTGAATGCCTTGTTACCCGATCCGATCCGAACTGTGTCTAACGAAACTTCGGATAGAAAGTAGAGGATATGATAAATTTCATAATCTGATTCGAAATTATCCGAAAATATGAAATATCTAAATGAATTTGGAATTTAAGTTTTATCTGTTAATTTTACTTCATTTTCTTCCTTTTTTTTTCTTGCAATTTACTTCACTTATTAGGTTGTAATACTGTTTGAATGCCTTGTTACCCGATCCGATCCGAACTGTGTCTGACGGATTTTCGGATAGAGAGTAGAGGATTTGATAAATTTCGGAATCTGATTCGAAATTATCCGAAAATATGAAATATCTGAATGAATTTGAAATTTAAGTTTTTATCTCTTCATTTTACTTCATTTTCTTTCTTTTTTTATTTCTATTTACTTCACTCATTAGGTTGTAATAATGTTTGAATGCCTTGTTAGCCGATCCGATCCAAACTGTGTCTAACGAAACTTCGGATAGAAAGTAGAGGATTTCATAAATTTCGGAATCTGATTCGAAATTATCCGAAAATATGAAATATCTAAATGAATTTGGAATTTAAGTTTTATCTCTTAATTTTACTTCATTTTCTTCCTTTTTTTTTCTTGCAATTTACTTCACTTATTAGGTTGTAAAACTGTTTGAATGCCTTGTTACCCGATCCGATCGGAACTGTGTCTGACGGAACTTGGGATAGAGAGTAGAGGATTTGATAAATTTCGGAATCTGATTCGAAATTATCCAAAAATATGAAATATCTGAATGAATTTGAAATTTAAGGTTTTATCTCTTCATTTTACTTCATTTTCTTTCTTTTTTTATTTCTATTTACTTCACTCATTAGGTTGTAATAATATTTGAATGCCTTGTTACCTGATCCGATCCAAACTGTGTCTAACGAAACTTCGGATAGAAAGTAGAGGATATGATAAATTTCGGAATCTGATTCGAAATTATCCAAAAATATGAAATATCTAAATGAATTTGGAATTTAAGTTTTATCTCTTAATTTTACTTCATTTTCTTCCTTTTTTTTTCTTGCAATTTACTTCACTTATTAGGTTGTAATACTGTTTGAATGCCTTGTTACCCGATCCGATCGGAACTGTGTCTGACGGAACTTCGGATAGAGAGTAGAGGATTTGATAAATTTCGGAATCTGATTCGAAATTATCCAAAAATATGAAATATCTGAATGAATTTGAAATTTAAGGTTTTATCTCTTCATTTTACTTCATTTTCTTTCTTTTTTTATTTCTATTTACTTCACTCATTAGGTTGTAATAATGTTTGAATGCCTTGTTACCCGATCCGATCCAAACTGTGTCTAACGAAACTTCGGATAGAAAGTAGAGGATATGATAAATTTCGGAATCTGATTCGAAATTATCCAAAAATATGAAATATCTAAATGAATTTGGAATTTAAGTTTTATCTCTTAATTTTACTTCATTTTCTTCCTTTTCTTTTTCTTGCAATTTACTTCACTTATTAGGTTGTAATACTGTTTGAATGCCTTGTTACCCGATCCGATCCGAACTGTGTCTGACGGATTTTCGGATAGAGAGTAGAGGATTTGATAAATTTCGGAATCTGATTCGAAATTATCCGAAAATATGAAATATCTGAATGAATTTGAAATTTAAGTTTTTATCTCTTCATTTTACTTCATTTTCTTTCTTTTTTTATTTCTATTTACTTCACTCATTAGGTTGTAATAATGTTTGAATGCCTTGTTACCCGATCCGATCCAAACTGTGTCTAACGAAACTTCGGATAGAAAGTAGAGGATTTCATAAATTTCAGAATCTGATTCGAAATTATCCGAAAATATGAAATATCTAAATGAATTTGGAATTTAAGTTTTATCTCTTAATTTTACTTCATTTTCTTCCTTTTTTTTTCTTGCAATTTACTTCACTTATTAGGTTGTAATACTGTTTGAATGCCTTGTTACCCGATCCGATCGGAACTGTGTCTGACGGAACTTCGGATAGAGAGTAGAGGATATGATAAATTTCGGAATCTGATTCGAAATTATCCAAAAATATGAAATATCTAAATGAATTTGGAATTTAAGTTTTATCTCTTAATTTTACTTCATTTTCTTCCTTTTCTTTTTCTTGCAATTTACTTCACTTATTAGGTTGTAATACTGTTTGAATGCCTTGTTACCCGATCCGATCCGAACTGTGTCTGACGGATTTTCGGATAGAGAGTCGAGGATTTGATAAATTTCGGAATCTGATTCGAAATTATCCGAAAATATGAAATATCTGAATGAATTTGAAATTTAAGTTTTTATCTCTTCATTTTACTTCATTTTCTTTCTTTTTTTATTTCTATTTACTTCACTCATTAGGTTGTAATAATGTTTGAATGCCTTGTTACCCGATCCGATCCAAACTGTGTCTAACGAAACTTCGGATAGAAAGTAGAGGATTTCATAAATTTCGGAATCTGATTCGAAATTATCCGAAAATATGAAATATCTAAATGAATTTGGAATTTAAGTTTTATCTCTTAATTTTACTTCATTTTCTTCCTTTTTTTTTCTTGCAATTTACTTCACTTATTAGGTTGTAATACTGTTTGAATGCCTTGTTACCCGATCCGATCGGAAATGTGTCTGACGGAATTTCGGATAGAGAGTAGAGGATTTGATAAATTTCGGAATCTGATTCGAAATTATCCGAAAATATGAAATATCTGAATGAATTTGAAATTTAAGGTTTTATCTCTTCATTTTACTTCTTTTTCTTTCTTTTTTTATTTCTATTTACTTCACTCATTAGGTTGTAATAATGTTTGAATGCCTTGTTACCCGATCCGATCCAAACTGTGTCTAACGAAACTTCGGATAGAAAGTAGAGGATATGATAAATTTCGGAATCTGATTCGAAATTATCCGAAAATATGAAATATCTAAATGAATTTGGAATTTAAGTTTTATCTCTTAATTTGACTTCATTTTCTTCCTTTTTTTTTCTTGCAATTTACTTCACTTATTAGGTTGTAATACTGTTTGAATGCCTTGTTACCCGATCCGATCGGAACTGTGTCTGACGGAACTTCGGATAGAGAGTAGAGGATTTGATAAATTTCGGAATCTGATTCGAAATTATCCGAAAATATGAAATATCTGAATGAATTTGAAATTTAAGCTTTTATCTCTTCATTTTACTTCATTTTCTTTCTTTTTTTATTTCTATTTACTTCACTCATTAGGTTGTAATAATGTTTGAATGCCTTGTTACCCGATCCGATCCAAACTGTGTCTAACGAAACTTCGGATAGAAAGTAGAGGATATGATAAATTTCGGAATCTGATTCGAAATTATCCAAAAATATGAAATATCTAAATGAATTTGGAATTTAAGTTTTATCTCTTAATTTTACTTCATTTTCTTCCTTTTCTTTTTCTTGCAATTTACTTCACTTATTAGGTTGTAATACTGTTTGAATGCCTTGTTACCCGATCCGATCCGAACTGTGTCTGACGGATTTTCGGATAGAGAGTAGAGGATTTGATAAATTTCGGAATCTGATTCGAAATTATCCGAAAATATGAAATATCTGAATGAATTTGAAATTTAAGTTTTTATCTCTTCATTTTACTTCATTTTCTTTCTTTTTTTATTTCTATTTACTTCACTCATTAGGTTGTAATAATGTTTGAATGCCTTGTTAGCCGATCCGATCCAAACTGTGTCTAACGAAACTTCGGATAGAAAGTAGAGGATTTCATAAATTTTGGAATCTGATTCGAAATTATCCGAAAATATGAAATATCTAAATGAATTTGGAATTTAAGTTTTATCTCTTAATTTTACTTCATTTTCTTCCTTTTTTTTCTTGCAATTTACTTCACTTATTAGGTTCTAATACTGTTTGAATGTCTTGTTACCCGATCCGATCCGAACTGTGTCTGACGGATTTTTGGATAGAGAGTAGAGGATTTGATAAATTTCGGAATCTGATTCGAAATTATCCGAAAATATGAAATATGTGAATGAATCTGAAATTTAAGTTTTTATCTCTTCATTTTACTTCATTTTCTTTCTTTTTTTATTTCTATTTACTTCACTCATTAGGTTGTAATAATGTTTGAATGCCTTGTTACCCGATCCGATCCAAACTGTGTCTAACGAAACTTCGGATAGAAAGTAGAGGATTTCATAAATTTCGGAATCTGATTCGAAATTATCCGAAAATATGAAATATCTAAATGAATTTGGAATTTAAGTTTTATCTCTTAATTTTACTTCATTTTCTTCCTTTTTTTTCTTGCAATTTACTTCACTTATTAGGTTGTAATACTGTTTGAATGCCTTGTTACCCGATCTGATCTGAACTGTGTCTGACGGATTTTCGGATAGAGAGTAGAGGATTTGATAAATTTCGGAATCTGATTCGAAATTATCCGAAAATATGAAATATCTGAATGAATTTGAAATTTAAATTTTTATCTCTTCATTTTACTTCATTTTCTTTCTTTTTTTATTTCTAATTACTTCACTCATTAGGTTGTAATAATGTTTGAATGCCTTGTTACCCGATCCGATCCGAACTGTGTCTAACGAAACTTCGGATAGAAAGTAGAGGATATGATAAATTTCATAATCTGATTCGAAATTATCCGAAAATATGAAATATCTAAATGAATTTGGAATTTAAGTTTTATCTGTTAATTTTACTTCATTTTCTTCCTTTTTTTTTCTTGCAATTTACTTCACTTATTAGGTTGTAATACTGTTTGAATGCCTT
Source organism: Viola odorata (assembly GCA_963691705.1). NCBI lineage: Eukaryota > Viridiplantae > Streptophyta > Magnoliopsida > Malpighiales > Violaceae > Viola > Viola odorata. The sequence goes on from OY829541.1 coordinate 54,102,418, forward strand.
GTTACCCGATCCGATCCGAACTGTGTCTGACGGATTTTCGGATAGAGAGTAGAGGATTTGATAAATTTCGGAATCTGATTCGAAATTATCCGAAAATATGAAATATCTGAATGAATTTGAAATTTAAGTTTTTATCTCTTCATTTTACTTCATTTTCTTTCTTTTTTTATTTCTATTTACTTCACTCATTAGGTTGTAATAATGTTTGAATGCCTTGTTAGCCGATCCGATCCAAACTGTGTCTAACGAAACTTCGGATAGAAAGTAGAGGATTTCATAAATTTCGGAATCTGATTCGAAATTATCCGAAAATATGAAATATCTAAATGAATTTGGAATTTAAGTTTTATCTCTTAATTTTACTTCATTTTCTTCCTTTTTTTTTCTTGCAATTTACTTCACTTATTAGGTTGTAATACTGTTTGAATGCCTTGTTACCCGATCCGATCGGAACTGTGTCTGACGGAACTTCGGATAGAGAGTAGAGGATTTGATAAATTTCGGAATCTGATTCGAAATTATCCAAAAATATGAAATATCTGAATGAATTTGAAATTTAAGGTTTTATCTCTTCATTTTACTTCATTTTCTTTCTTTTTTTATTTCTATTTACTTCACTCATTAGGTTGTAATAATGTTTGAATGCCTTGTTACCTGATCCGATCCAAACTGTGTCTAACGAAACTTCGGATAGAATTTAGAGGATATGATAAATTTCGGAATCTGATTCGAAATTATCCAAAAATATGAAATATCTAAATGAATTTGGAATTTAAGTTTTATCTCTTAATTTTACTTCATTTTCTTCCTTTTTTTTTCTTGCAATTTACTTCACTTATTAGGTTGTAATACTGTTTGAATGCCTTGTTACCCGATCCGATCGGAACTGTGTCTGACGGAACTTCGGATAGAGAGTAGAGGATTTGATAAATTTCGGAATCTGATTCGAAATTATCCGAAAATATGAAATATCTGAATGAATTTGAAATTTAAGCTTTTATCTCTTCATTTTACTTCATTTTCTTTCTTTTTTTATTTCTATTTACTTCACTCATTAGGTTGTAATAATGTTTGAATGCCTTGTTACCCGATCCGATCCAAACTGTGTCTAACGAAACTTCGGATAGAAAGTAGAGGATATGATAAATTTCGGAATCTGATTCGAAATTATCCAAAAATATGAAATATCTAAATGAATTTGGAATTTAAGTTTTATCTCTTAATTTTACTTCATTTTCTTCCTTTTCTTTTTCTTGCAATTTACTTCACTTATTAGGTTGTAATACTGTTTGAATGCCTTGTTACCCGATCCGATCCGAACTGTGTCTGACGGATTTTCGGATAGAGAGTAGAGGATTTGATAAATTTCGGAATCTGATTCGAAATTATCCGAAAATATGAAATATCTGAATGAATTTGAAATTTAAGTTTTTATCTCTTCATTTTACTTCATTTTCTTTCTTTTTTTATTTCTATTTACTTCACTCATTAGGTTGTAATAATGTTTGAATGCCTTGTTAGCCGATCCGATCCGAACTGTGTCTAACGAAACTTCGGATAGAAAGTAGAGGATATGATAAATTTCGGAATCTGATTCGAAATTATCCGAAAATATGAAATATCTAAATGAATTTGGAATTTAAGTTTTATTTCTTAATTTTACTTCATTTTCTTCCTTTTTTTTTCTTGCAATTTACTTCACTTATTAGGTTGTAATACTGTTTGAATGCCTTGTTACCCGATCCGATCGGAACTGTGTCTGACGGAACTTCGGATAGAGAGTAGAGGATATGATAAATTTCGGAATCTGATTCGAAATTATCCAAAAATATGAAATATCTAAATGAATTTGGAATTTAAGTTTTATCTCTTAATTTTACTTCATTTTCTTCCTTTTCTTTTTCTTGCAATTTACTTCACTTGTTAGGTTGTAATACTGTTTGAATGCCTTGTTACCCGATCCGATCCGAACTGTGTCTGACGGATTTTCGGATAGAGAGTAGAGGATTTGATAAATTTCGGAATCTGATTCGAAATTATCCGAAAATATGAAATATCTGAATGAATTTGAAATTTAAGTTTTTATCTCTTCATTTTACTTCATTTTCTTTCTTTTTTTATTTCTATTTACTTCACTCATTAGGTTGTAATAATGTTTGAATGCCTTGTTAGCCGATCCGATCCAAACTGTGTCTAACGAAACTTCGGATAGAAAGTAGAGGATTTCATAAATTTCGGAATCTGATTCGAAATTATCCGAAAATATGAAATATCTAAATGAATTTGGAATTTAAGTTTTATCTCTTAATTTTACTTCATTTTCTTCCTTTTTTTTTCTTGCAATTTACTTCACTTATTAGGTTGTAATACTGTTTGAATGCCTTGTTACCCGATCCGATAGGAAATGTGTCTGACGGAATTTCGGATAGAGAGTAGAGGATTTGATAAATTTCAGAATCTGATTCGAAATTATCCGAAAATATGAAATATCTGAATGAATTTGAAATTTAAGGTTTTATCTCTTCATTTTACTTCATTTTCTTTCTTTTTTTATTTCTATTTACTTCACTCATTAGGTTGTAATAATGTTTGAATGCCTTGTTACCCGATCCGATCCAAACTGTGTCTAACGAAACTTCGGATAGAAAGTAGAGGATATGATAAATTTCGGAATCTGATTCGAAATTATCCAAAAATATGAAATATCTAAATGAATTTGGAATTTAAGTTTTATCTCTTAATTTTACTTCATTTTCTTCCTTTTCTTTTTCTTGCAATTTACTTCACTTATTAGGTTGTAATACTGTTTGAATGCCTTGTTACCCGATCCGATCCGAACTGTGTCTGACGGATTTTCGGATAGAGAGTAGAGGATTTGATAAATTTCGGAATCTGATTCGAAATTATCCGAAAATATGAAATATCTGAATGAATTTGAAATTTAAGTTTTTATCTCTTCATTTTACTTCATTTTCTTTCTCTTTTTATTTCTATTTACTTCACTCATTAGGTTGTAATAATGTTTGAATGCCTTGTTAGCCGATCCGATCCGAACTGTGTCTAACGAAACTTCGGATAGAAAGTAGAGGATATGATAAATTTCGGAATCTGATTCGAAATTATCCGAAAATATGAAATATCTAAATGAATTTGGAATTTAAGTTTTATTTCTTAATTTTACTTCATTTTCTTCCTTTTTTTTTCTTGCAATTTACTTCACTTATTAGGTTGTAATACTGTTTGAATGCCTTGTTACCCGATCCGATCGGAACTGTGTCTGACGGAACTTCGGATAGAGAGTAGAGGATATGATAAATTTCGGAATCTGATTCGAAATTATCCAAAAATATGAAATATCTAAATGAATTTGGAATTTAAGTTTTATCTCTTAATTTTACTTCATTTTCTTCCTTTTCTTTTTCTTGCAATTTACTTCACTTGTTAGGTTGTAATACTGTTTGAATGCCTTGTTACCCGATCCGATCCGAACTGTGTCTGACGGATTTTCGGATAGAGAGTAGAGGATTTGATAAATTTCGGAATCTGATTCGAAATTATCCGAAAATATGAAATATCTGAATGAATTTGAAATTTAAGTTTTTATCTCTTCATTTTACTTCATTTTCTTTCTTTTTTTATTTCTATTTACTTCACTCATTAGGTTGTAATAATGTTTGAATGCCTTGTTACCCGATCCGATCCAAACTGTGTCTAACGAAACTTCGGATAGAAAGTAGAGGATTTCATAAATTTCGGAATCTGATTCGAAATTATCCGAAAATATGAAATATCTAAATGAATTTGGAATTTAAGTTTTATCTCTTAATTTTACTTCATTTTCTTCCTTTTTTTTTCTTGCAATTTACTTCACTTATTAGGTTGTAATACTGTTTGAATGCCTTCTTACCCGATCCGATAGGAAATGTGTCTGACGGAATTTCGGATAGAGAGTAGAGGATTTGATAAATTTCGGAATCTGATTCGAAATTATCCGAAAATATGAAATATCTGAATGAATTTGAAATTTAAGGTTTTATCTCTTCATTTTACTTCATTTTCTTTCTTTTTTTATTTCTATTTACTTCACTCATTAGGTTGTAATAATGTTTGAATGCCTTGTTACCCGATCCGATCCAAACTGTGTCTAACGAAACTTCGGATAGAAAGTAGAGGATATGATAAATTTCGGAATCTGATTCGAAATTATCCGAAAATATGAAATATCTAAATGAATTTGGAATTTAAGTTTTATCTCTTAATTTTACTTCATTTTCTTCCTTTTTTTTTCTTGCAATTTACTTCACTTATTAGGTTGTAATACTGTTTGAATGCCTTGTTACCCGATCCGATCGGAACTGTGTCTGACGGAACTTCGGATAGAGAGTAGAGGATTTGATAAATTTCGGAATCTGATTCGAAATTATCCAAAAATATGAAATATCTGAATGAATTTGAAATTTAAGGTTTTATCTCTTCATTTTACTTCATTTTCTTTCTTTTTTTATTTCTATTTACTTCACTCATTAGGTTGTAATAATGTTTGAATGCCTTGTTACCTGATCCGATCCAAACTGTGTCTAACGAAACTTCGGATAGAAAGTAGAGGATATGATAAATTTCGGAATCTGATTCGAAATTATCCAAAAATATGAAATATCTAAATGAATTTGGAATTTAAGTTTTATCTCTTAATTTTACTTCATTTTCTTCCTTTTTTTTTCTTGCAATTTACTTCACTTATTAGGTTGTAATACTGTTTGAATGCCTTGTTACCCGATCCGATCGGAACTGTGTCTGACGGAACTTCGGATAGAGAGTAGAGGATTTGATAAATTTCGGAATCTGATTCGAAATTATCCGAAAATATGAAATATCTGAATGAATTTGAAATTTAAGTTTTTATCTCTTCATTTTACTTCATTTTCTTTCTTTTTTTATTTCTATTTACTTCACTCATTAGGTTGTAATAATGTTTGAATGCCTTGTTACCCGATCCGATCCAAACTGTGTCTAACGAAACTTCGGATAGAAAGTAGAGGATTTCATAAATTTCAGAATCTGATTCGAAATTATCCGAAAATATGAAATATCTAAATGAATTTGGAATTTAAGTTTTATCTCTTAATTTTACTTCATTTTCTTCCTTTTTTTTTCTTGCAATTTACTTCACTTATTAGGTTGTAATACTGTTTGAATGCCTTGTTACCCGATCCGATCGGAACTGTGTCTGACGGAACTTCGGATAGAGAGTAGAGGATATGATAAATTTCGGAATCTGATTCGAAATTATCCAAAAATATGAAATATCTAAATGAATTTGGAATTTAAGTTTTATCTCTTAATTTTACTTCATTTTCTTCCTTTTCTTTTTCTTGCAATTTACTTCACTTATTAGGTTGTAATACTGTTTGAATGCCTTGTTACCCGATCCGATCCGAACTGTGTCTGACGGATTTTCGGATAGAGAGTAGAGGATTTGATAAATTTCGGAATCTGATTCGAAATTATCCGAAAATATGAAATATCTGAATGAATTTGAAATTTAAGTTTTTATCTCTTCATTTTACTTCATTTTCTTTCTTTTTTTATTTCTATTTACTTCACTCATTAGGTTGTAATAATGTTTGAATGCCTTGTTACCCGATCCGATCCAAACTGTGTCTAACGAAACTTCGGATAGAAAGTAGAGGATTTCATAAATTTCGGAATCTGATTCGAAATTATCCGAAAATATGAAATATCTAAATGAATTTGGAATTTAAGTTTTATCTCTTAATTTTACTTCATTTTCTTCCTTTTTTTTTCTTGCAATTTACTTCACTTATTAGGTTGTAATACTGTTTGAATGCCTTGTTACCCGATCCGATCGGAACTGTGTCTGACGGAACTTCGGATAGAGAGTAGAGGATATGATAAATTTCGGAATCTGATTCGAAATTATCCAAAAATATGAAATATCTAAATGAATTTGGAATTTAAGTTTTATCTCTTAATTTTACTTCATTTTCTTCCTTTTCTTTTTCTTGCAATTTACTTCACTTATTAGGTTGTAATACTGTTTGAATGCCTTGTTACCCGATCCGATCCGAACTGTGTCTGACGGATTTTCGGATAGAGAGTAGAGGATTTGATAAATTTCGGAATCTGATTCGAAATTATCCGAAAATATGAAATATCTGAATGAATTTGAAATTTAAGTTTTTATCTCTTCATTTTACTTCATTTTCTTTCCTTTTTTATTTCTATTTACTTCACTCATTAGGTTGTAATAATGTTTGAATGCCTTGTTACCCGATCCGATCCAAACTGTGTCTAACGAAACTTCGGATAGAAAGTAGAGGATTTCATAAATTTCAGAATCTGATTCGAAATTATCCGAAAATATGAAATATCTAAATGAATTTGGAATTTAAGTTTTATCTCTTAATTTTACTTCATTTTCTTCCTTTTTTTTTCTTGCAATTTACTTCACTTATTAGGTTGTAATACTGTTTGAATGCCTTGTTACCCGATCCGATCGGAACTGTGTCTGACGGAACTTCGGATAGAGAGTAGAGGATTTGATAAATTTCGGAATCTGATTCGAAATTATCCAAAAATATGAAATATCTGAATGAATTTGAAATTTAAGGTTTTATCTCTTCATTTTACTTCATTTTCTTTCTTTTTTTATTTCTATTTACTTCACTCATTAGGTTGTAATAATGTTTGAATGCCTTGTTACCTGATCCGATCCAAACTGTGTCTAACGAAACTTCGGATAGAAAGTAGAGGATATGATAAATTTCGGAATCTGATTCGAAATTATCCAAAAATATGAAATATCTCAATGAATTTGGAATTTAAGTTTTATCTCTTAATTTTACTTCATTTTCTTCCTTTTTTTTTCTTGCAATTTACTTCACTTATTAGGTTGTAATACTGTTTGAATGCCTTGTTACCCGATCCGATCGGAACTGTGTCTGACGGAACTTCGGATAGAGAGTAGAGGATTTGATAAATTTCGGAATCTGATTCGAAATTATCCAAAAATATGAAATATCTGAATGAATTTGAAATTTAAGGTTTTATCTCTTCATTTTACTTCATTTTCTTTCTTTTTTTATTTCTATTTACTTCACTCATTAGGTTGTAATAATGTTTGAATGCCTTGTTACCCGATCCGATCCAAACTGTGTCTAACGAAACTTCGGATAGAAAGTAGAGGATATGATAAATTTCGGAATCTGATTCGAAATTATCCAAAAATATGAAATATCTAAATGAATTTGGAATTTAAGTTTTATCTCTTAATTTTACTTCATTTTCTTCCTTTTCTTTTTCTTGCAATTTACTTCACTTATTAGGTTGTAATACTGTTTGAATGCCTTGTTACCCGATCCGATCCGAACTGTGTCTGACGGATTTTCGGATAGAGAGTAGAGGATTTGATAAATTTCGGAATCTGATTCGAAATTATCCGAAAATATGAAATATCTGAATGAATTTGAAATTTAAGTTTTTATCTCTTCATTTTACTTCATTTTCTTTCTTTTTTTATTTCTATTTACTTCACTCATTAGGTTGTAATAATGTTTGAATGCCTTGTTAGCCGATCCGATCCAAACTGTGTCTAACGAAACTTCGGATAGAAAGTAGAGGATTTCATAAATTTCGGAATCTGATTCGAAATTATCCGAAAATATGAAATATCTAAATGAATTTGGAATTTAAGTTTTATCTCTTAATTTTACTTCATTTTCTTCCTTTTTTTTTCTTGCAATTTACTTCACTTATTAGGTTGTAATACTGTTTGAATGCCTTGTTACCCGATCCGATCGGAACTGTGTCTGACGGAACTTCGGATAGAGAGTAGAGGATTTGATAAATTTCGGAATCTGATTCGAAATTATCCAAAAATATGAAATATCTGAATGAATTTGAAATTTAAGGTTTTATCTCTTCATTTTACTTCATTTTCTTTCTTTTTTTATTTCTATTTACTTCACTCATTAGGTTGTAATAATGTTTGAATGCCTTGTTACCCGATCCGATCCAAACTGTGTCTAACGAAACTTCGGATAGAAAGTAGAGGATATGATAAATTTCGGAATCTGATTCGAAATTATCCAAAAATATGAAATATCTAAATGAATTTGGAATTTAAGTTTTATCTCTTAATTTTACTTCATTTTCTTCCTTTTCTTTTTCTTGCAATTTACTTCACTTATTAGGTTGTAATACTGTTTGAATGCCTTGTTACCCGATCCGATCCGAACTGTGTCTGACGGATTTTCGGATAGAAAGTAGAGGATTTCATAAATTTCGGAATCTGATTCGAAATTATCCGAAAATTTGAAATATCTGAATGAATTTGAAATTTAAGTTTTTATCTCTTCATTTTACTTCATTTTCTTTCTTTTTTTATTTCTATTTACTTCACTCATTAGGTTGCAATAATGTTTGAATGCCTTGTTACCCGATCCGATCCAAACTGTGTCTAACGAAACTTCGGATAGAAAGTAGAGGATTTCATAAATTTTGGAATCTGATTCGAAATTATCCGAAAATATGAAATATCTAAATGAATTTGGAATTTAAGTTTTATCTCTTAATTTTACTTCATTTTCTTCCTTTTTTTTCTTGCAATTTACTTCACTTATTAGGTTGTAATACTGTTTGAATGCCTTGTTACCCGATCCGATCCGAACTGTGTCTGACGGATTTTCGGATAGAGAGTAGAGGATTTGATAAATTTCGGAATCTGATTCGAAATTATCCGAAAATATGAAATATCTGAATGAATTTGAAATTTAAGTTTTTATCTCTTCATTTTACTTCATTTTCTTTATTTTTTTATTTCTATTTACTTCACTCATTAGGTTGTAATAATGTTTGAATGCCTTGTTAGCCGATCCGATCCAAACTGTGTCTAACGAAACTTCGGATAGAAAGTAGAGGATTTCATAAATTTCGGAATCTGATTCGAAATTATCCGAAAATATGAAATATCTAAATGAATTTGGAATTTAAGTTTTATCTCTTAATTTTACTTCATTTTCTTCCTTTTTTTTCTTGCAATTTACTTCACTTATTAGGTTGTAATACTGTTTGAATGCCTTGTTACCCGATCCGATCGGAACTGTGTCTGACGGAACTTCGGATAGAGAGTAGAGGATTTGATAAATTTCGGAATCTGATTCGAAATTATCCAAAAATATGAAATATCTGAATGAATTTGAAATTTAAGGTTTTATCTCTTCATTTTACTTCATTTTCTTTCTTTTTTTATTTCTATTTACTTCACTCATTAGGTTGTAATAATGTTTGAATGCCTTGTTACCTGATCCGATCCAAACTGTGTCTAACGAAACTTCGGATAGAAAGTAGAGGATATGATAAATTTCGGAATCTGATTCGAAATTATCCAAAAATATGAAATATCTAAATGAATTTGGAATTTAAGTTTTATCTCTTAATTTTACTTCATTTTCTTCCTTTTTTTTTCTTGCAATTTACTTCACTTATTAGGTTGTAATACTGTTTGAATGCCTTGTTACCCGATCCGATCCGAACTGTGTCTGACGGAACTTCGGATAGAGAGTAGAGGATTTGATAAATTTCGGAATCTGATTCGAAATTATCCGAAAATATGAAATATCTGAATGAATTTGAAATTTAAGCTTTTATCTCTTCATTTTACTTCATTTTCTTTCTTTTTTTAATTCTATTTACTTCACTCATTAGGTTGTAATAATGTTTGAATGCCTTGTTACCCGATCCGATCCAAACTGTGTCTAACGAAACTTCGGATAGAAAGTAGAGGATATGATAAATTTCGGAATCTGATTCGAAATTATCCAAAAATATGAAATATCTAAATGAATTTGGAATTTAAGTTTTATCTCTTAATTTTACTTCATTTTCTTCCTTTTCTTTTTCTTGCAATTTACTTCACTTATTAGGTTGTAATACTGTTTGAATGCCTTGTTACCCGATCCGATCCGAACTGTGTCTGACGGATTTTCGGATAGAGAGTAGAGGATTTGATAAATTTCGGAATCTGATTCGAAATTATCCGAAAATATGAAATATCTGAATGAATTTGAAATTTAAGTTTTTATCTCTTCATTTTACTTCATTTTCTTTCTTTTTTTATTTCTATTTACTTCACTCATTAGGTTGTAATAATGTTTGAATGCCTTGTTAGCCGATCCGATCCAAACTGTGTCTAACGAAACTTCGGATAGAAAGTAGAGGATTTCATAAATTTCGGAATCTGATTCGAAATTATCCGAAAATATGAAATATCTAAATGAATTTGGAATTTAAGTTTTATCTCTTAATTTTACTTCATTTTCTTCCTTTTTTTTTCTTGCAATTTACTTCACTTATTAGGTTGTAATACTGTTTGAATGCCTTGTTACCCGATCCGATCGGAACTGTGTCTGACGGAACTTCGGATAGAGAGTAGAGGATTTGATAAATTTCGGAATCTGATTCGAAATTATCCAAAAATATGAAATATCTGAATGAATTTGAAATTTAAGGTTTTATCTCTTCATTTTACTTCATTTTCTTTCTTTTTTTATTTCTATTTACTTCACTCATTAGGTTGTAATAATGTTTGAATGCCTTGTTACCCGATCCGATCCAAACTGTGTCTAACGAAACTTCGGATAGAAAGTAGAGGATATGATAAATTTCGGAATCTGATTCGAAATTATCCAAAAATATGAAATATCTAAATGAATTTGGAATTTAAGTTTTATCTCTTAATTTTACTTCATTTTCTTCCTTTTCTTTTTCTTGCAATTTACTTCACTTATTAGGTTGTAATACTGTTTGAATGCCTTGTTACCCGATCCGATCCGAACTGTGTCTGACGGATTTTCGGATAGAGAGTAGAGGATTTGATAAATTTCGGAATCTGATTCGAAATTATCCGAAAATATGAAATATCTGAATGAATTTGAAATTTAAGTTTTTATCTCTTCATTTTACTTCATTTTCTTTCTTTTTTTATTTCTATTTACTTCACTCATTAGGTTGTAATAATGTTTGAATGCCTTGTTACCCGATCCGATCCAAACTGTGTCTAACGAAACTTCGGATAGAAAGTAGAGGATTTCATAAATTTCAGAATCTGATTCGAAATTATCCGAAAATATGAAATATCTAAATGAATTTGGAATTTAAGTTTTATCTCTTAATTTTACTTCATTTTCTTCCTTTTTTTTCTTGCAATTTACTTCACTTATTAGGTTGTAATACTGTTTGAATGCCTTGTTACCCGATCCGATCGGAACTGTGTCTGACGGAACTTCGGATAGAGAGTAGAGGATATGATAAATTTCGGAATCTGATTCGAAATTATCCAAAAATATGAAATATCTAAATGAATTTGGAATTTAAGTTTTATCTCTTAATTTTACTTCATTTTCTTCCTTTTCTTTTTCTTGCAATTTACTTCACTTATTAGGTTGTAATACTGTTTGAATGCCTTGTTACCCGATCCGATCCGAACTGTGTCTGACGGATTTTCGGATAGAGAGTAGAGGATTTGATAAATTTCGGAATCTGATTCGAAATTATCCGAAAATATGAAATATCTGAATGAATTTGAAATTTAAGTTTTTATCTCTTCATTTTACTTCATTTTCTTTCTTTTTTTATTTCTATTTACTTCACTCATTAGGTTGTAATAATGTTTGAATGCCTTGTTACCCGATCCGATCCAAACTGTGTCTAACGAAACTTCGGATAGAAAGTAGAGGATTTCATAAATTTCGGAATCTGATTCGAAATTATCCGAAAATATGAAATATCTAAATGAATTTGGAATTTAAGTTTTATCTCTTAATTTTACTTCATTTTCTTCCTTTTTTTTTCTTGCAATTTACTTCACTTATTAGGTTGTAATACTGTTTGAATGCCTTGTTACCCGATCCGATAGGAAATGTGTCTGACGGAATTTCGGATAGAGAGTAGAGGATTTGATAAATTTCGGAATCTGATTCGAAATTATCCGAAAATATGAAATATCTGAATGAATTTGAAATTTAAGGTTTTATCTCTTCATTTTACTTCATTTTCTTTCTTTTTTTAATTCTATTTACTTCACTCATTAGGTTGTAATAATGTTTGAATGCCTTGTTACCCGATCCGATCCAAACTGTGTCTAACGAAACTTCGGATAGAAAGTAGAGGATATGATAAATTTCGGAATCTGATTCGAAATTATCCGAAAATATGAAATATCTAAATGAATTTGGAATTTAAGTTTTATCTCTTAATTTTACTTCATTTTCTTTCTTTTTTTATTTCTATTTACTTCACTCATTAGGTTGTAATAATGTTTGAATGCCTTGTTACCTGATCCGATCCAAACTGTGTCTAACGAAACTTCGGATAGAAAGTAGAGGATATGATAAATTTCGGAATCTGATTCGAAATTATCCAAAAATATGAAATATCTAAATGAATTTGGAATTTAAGTTTTATCTCTTAATTTTACTTCATTTTCTTCCTTTTTTTTTCTTGCAATTTACTTCACTTATTAGGTTGTAATACTGTTTGAATGCCTTGTTACCCGATCCGATCGGAACTGTGTCTGACGGAACTTCGGATAGAGAGTAGAGGATTTGATAAATTTCGGAATCTGATTCGAAATTATCCGAAAATATGAAATATCTGAATGAATTTGAAATTTAAGTTTTTATCTCTTCATTTTACTTCATTTTCTTTCTTTTTTTATTTCTATTTACTTCACTCATTAGGTTGTAATAATGTTTGAATGCCTTGTTACCCGATCCGATCCAAACTGTGTCTAACGAAACTTCGGATAGAAAGTAGAGGATTTCATAAATTTCAGAATCTGATTCGAAATTATCCGAAAATATGAAATATCTAAATGAATTTGGAATTTAAGTTTTATCTCTTAATTTTACTTCATTTTCTTCCTTTTTTTTCTTGCAATTTACTTCACTTATTAGGTTGTAATACTGTTTGAATGCCTTGTTACCCGATCCGATCGGAACTGTGTCTGACGGAACTTCGGATAGAGAGTAGAGGATATGATAAATTTCGGAATCTGATTCGAAATTATCCAAAAATATGAAATATCTAAATGAATTTGGAATTTAAGTTTTATCTCTTAATTTTACTTCATTTTCTTCCTTTTCTTTTTCTTGCAATTTACTTCACTTATTAGGTTGTAATACTGTTTGAATGCCTTGTTACCCGATCCGATCCGAACTGTGTCTGACGGATTTTCGGATAGAGAGTAGAGGATTTGATAAATTTCGGAATCTGATTCGAAATTATCCGAAAATATGAAATATCTGAATGAATTTGAAATTTAAGTTTTTATCTCTTCATTTTACTTCATTTTCTTTCTTTTTTTATTTCTATTTACTTCACTCATTAGGTTGTAATAATGTTTGAATGCCTTGTTACCCGATCCGATCCAAACTGTGTCTAACGAAACTTCGGATAGAAAGTAGAGGATTTCATAAATTTCGGAATCTGATTCGAAATTATCCGAAAATATGAAATATCTAAATGAATTTGGAATTTAAGTTTTATCTCTTAATTTTACTTCATTTTCTTCCTTTTTTTTTCTTGCAATTTACTTCACTTATTAGGTTGTAATACTGTTTGAATGCCTTGTTACCCGATCCGATCGGAACTGTGTCTGACGGAACTTCGGATAGAGAGTAGAGGATATGATAAATTTCGGAATCTGATTCGAAATTATCCAAAAATATGAAATATCTAAATGAATTTGGAATTTAAGTTTTATCTCTTAATTTTACTTCATTTTCTTCCTTTTCTTTTTCTTGCAATTTACTTCACTTATTAGGTTGTAATACTGTTTGAATGCCTTGTTACCCGATCCGATCCGAACTGTGTCTGACGGATTTTCGGATAGAGAGTAGAGGATTTGATAAATTTCGGAATCTGATTCGAAATTATCCGAAAATATGAAATATCTGAATGAATTTGAAATTTAAGTTTTTATCTCTTCATTTTACTTCATTTTCTTTCTTTTTTTATTTCTATTTACTTCACTCATTAGGTTGTAATAATGTTTGAATGCCTTGTTACCCGATCCGATCCAAACTGTGTCTAACGAAACTTCGGATAGAAAGTAGAGGATTTCATAAATTTCGGAATCTGATTCGAAATTATCCGAAAATATGAAATATCTAAATGAATTTGGAATTTAAGTTTTATCTCTTAATTTTACTTCATTTTCTTCCTTTTTTTTTCTTGCAATTTACTTCACTTATTAGGTTGTAATACTGTTTGAATGCCTTGTTACCCGATCCGATAGGAAATGTGTCTGACAGAATTTCGGATAGAGAGTAGAGGATTTGATAAATTTCGGAATCTGATTCGAAATTATCCGAAAATATGAAATATCTGAATGAATTTGAAATTTAAGGTTTTATCTCTTCATTTTACTTCATTTTCTTTCTTTTTTTATTTCTATTTACTTCACTCATTAGGTTGTAATAATGTTTGAATGCCTTGTTACCCGATCCGATCCAAACTGTGTCTAACGAAACTTCGGATAGAAAGTAGAGGATATGATAAATTTCGGAATCTGATTCGAAATTATCCGAAAATATGAAATATCTAAATGAATTTGGAATTTAAGTTTTATCTCTTAATTTTACTTCATTTTCTTCCTTTTTTTTTCTTGCAATTTACTTCACTTATTAGGTTGTAATACTGTTTGAATGCCTTGTTACCCGATCCGATCGGAACTGTGTCTGACGGAACTTCGGATAGAGAGTAGAGGATTTGATAAATTTCGGAATCTGATTCGAAATTATCCAAAAATATGAAATATCTGAATGAATTTGAAATTTAAGGTTTTATCTCTTCATTTTACTTCATTTTCTTTCTTTTTTTATTTCTATTTACTTCACTCATTAGGTTGTAATAATGTTTGAATGCCTTGTTACCTGATCCGATCCAAACTGCGTCTAACGAAACTTCGGATAGAAAGTAGAGGATATGATAAATTTCGGAATCTGATTCGAAATTATCCAAAAATATGAAATATCTAAATGAATTTGGAATTTAAGTTTTATCTCTTAATTTTACTTCATTTTCTTCCTTTTTTTTTCTTGCAATTTACTTCACTTATTAGGTTGTAATACTGTTTGAATGCCTTGTTACCCGATCCGATCGGAACTGTGTCTGACGGAACTTCGGATAGAGAGTAGAGGATTTGATAAATTTCGGAATCTGATTCGAAATTATCCGAAAATATGAAATATCTGAATGAATTTGAAATTTAAGCTTTTATCTCTTCATTTTACTTCATTTTCTTTCTTTTTTTATTTCTATTTACTTCACTCATTAGGTTGTAATAATGTTTGAATGCCTTGTTACCCGATCCGATCCAAACTGTGTCTAACGAAACTTCGGATAGAAAGTAGAGGATATGATAAATTTCGGAATCTGATTCGAAATTATCCAAAAATATGAAATATCTAAATGAATTTGGAATTTAAGTTTTATCTCTTAATTTTACTTCATTTTCTTCCTTTTCTTTTTCTTGCAATTTACTTCACTTATTAGGTTGTAATACTGTTTGAATGCCTTGTTACCCGATCCGATCCGAACTGTGTCTGACGGATTTTCGTATAGAGAGTAGAGGATTTGATAAATTTCGGAATCTGATTCGAAATTATCCGAAAATATGAAATATCTGAATGAATTTGAAATTTAAGTTTTTATCTCTTCATTTTACTTCATTTTCTTTCTTTTTTTATTTCTATTTACTTCACTCATTAGGTTGTAATAATGTTTGAATGCCTTGTTAGCCGATCCGATCCAAACTGTGTCTAACGAAACTTCGGATAGAAAGTAGAGGATTTCATAAATTTCGGAATCTGATTCGAAATTATCCGAAAATATGAAATATCTAAATGAATTTGGAATTTAAGTTTTATCTCTTAATTTTACTTCATTTTCTTCCTTTTTTTTTCTTGCAATTTACTTCACTTATTAGGTTGTAATACTGTTTGAATGCCTTGTTACCCGATCCGATCGGAACTGTGTCTGACGGAACTTCGGATAGAGAGTAGAGGATTTGATAAATTTCGGAATCTGATTCGAAATTATCCAAAAATATGAAATATCTGAATGAATTTGAAATTTAAGGTTTTATCTCTTCATTTTACTTCATTTTCTTTCTTTTTTTATTTCTATTTACTTCACTCATTAGGTTGTAATAATGTTTGAATGCCTTGTTACCCGATCCGATCCAAACTGTGTCTAACGAAACTTCGGATAGAAAGTAGAGGATATGATAAATTTCGGAATCTGATTCGAAATTATCCAAAAATATGAAATATCTAAATGAATTTGGAATTTAAGTTTTATCTCTTAATTTTACTTCATTTTCTTCCTTTTCTTTTTCTTGCAATTTACTTCACTTATTAGGTTGTAATACTGTTTGAATGCCTTGTTACCCGATCCGATCCGAACTGTGTCTGACGGATTTTCGGATAGAGAGTAGAGGATTTGATAAATTTCGGAATCTGATTCGAAATTATCCGAAAATATGAAATATCTGAATGAATTTGAAATTTAAGTTTTTATCTCTTCATTTTACTTCATTTTCTTTCTTTTTTTATTTCTATTTACTTCACTCATTAGGTTGTAATAATGTTTGAATGCCTTGTTACCCGATCCGATCCAAACTGTGTCTAACGAAACTTCGGATAGAAAGTAGAGGATTTCATAAATTTCAGAATCTGATTCGAAATTATCCGAAAATATGAAATATCTAAATGAATTTGGAATTTAAGTTTTATCTCTTAATTTTACTTCATTTTCTTCCTTTTTTTTTCTTGCAATTTACTTCACTTATTAGGTTGTAATACTGTTTGAATGCCTTGTTACCCGATCCGATCGGAACTGTGTCTGACGGAACTTCGGATAGAGAGTAGAGGATATGATAAATTTCGGAATCTGATTCGAAATTATCCAAAAATATGAAATATCTAAATGAATTTGGAATTTAAGTTTTATCTCTTAATTTTACTTCATTTTCTTCCTTTTCTTTTTCTTGCAATTTACTTCACTTATTAGGTTGTAATACTGTTTGAATGCCTTGTTACCCGATCCGATCCGAACTGTGTCTGACGGATTTTCGGATAGAGAGTAGAGGATTTGATAAATTTCGGAATCTGATTCGAAATTATCCGAAAATATGAAATATCTGAATGAATTTGAAATTTAAGTTTTTATCTCTTCATTTTACTTCATTTTCTTTCTTTTTTTATTTCTATTTACTCCACTCATTAGGTTGTAATAATGTTTGAATGCCTTGTTACCCGATCCGATCCAAACTGTGTCTAATGAAACTTCGGATAGAAAGTAGAGGATTTCATAAATTTCGGAATCTGATTCGAAATTATCCGAAAATATGAAATATCTAAATGAATTTGGAATTTAAGTTTTATCTCTTAATTTTACTTCATTTTCTTCCTTTTTTTTCTTGCAATTTACTTCACTTATTAGGTTGTAATACTGTTTGAATGCCTTGTTACCCGATCTGATCTGAACTGTGTCTGACGGATTTTCGGATAGAGAGTAGAGGATTTGATAAATTTCGGAATCTGATTCGAAATTATCCGAAAATATGAAATATCTGAATGAATTTGAAATTTAAATTTTTATCTCTTCATTTTACTTCATTTTCTTTCTTTTTTTATTTCTAATTACTTCACTCATTAGGTTGTAATAATGTTTGAATGCCTTGTTACCCGATCCGATCCGAACTGTGTCTAACGAAACTTCGGATAGAAAGTAGAGGATATGATAAATTTCATAATCTGATTCGAAATTATCCGAAAATATGAAATATCTAAATGAATTTGGAATTTAAGTTTTATCTGTTAATTTTACTTCATTTTCTTCCTTTTTTTTTCTTGCAATTTACTTCACTTATTAGGTTGTAATACTGTTTGAATGCCTTGTTACCCGATCCGATCCGAACTGTGTCTGACGGATTTTCGGATAGAGAGTAGAGGATTTGATAAATTTCGGAATCTGATTCGAAATTATCCGAAAATATGAAATATCTGAATGAATTTGAAATTTAAGTTTTTATCTCTTCATTTTACTTCATTTTCTTTCTTTTTTTATTTCTATTTACTTCACTCATTAGGTTGTAATAATGTTTGAATGCCTTGTTACCCGATCCGATCCAAACTGTGTCTAACGAAACTTCGGATAGAAAGTAGAGGATTTCATAAATTTCGGAATCTGATTCCAAATTATCCGAAAATATGAAATATCTAAATGAATTTGGAATTTAAGTTTTATCTCTTAATTTTACTTCATTTTCTTCCTTTTTTTTTCTTGCAATTTACTTCACTTATTAGGTTGTAATACTGTTTGAATGCCTTGTTACCCGATCCGATCGGAAATGTGTCTGACGGAATTTCGGATAGAGAGTAGAGGATTTGATAAATTTCGGAATCTGATTCGAAATTATCCGAAAATATGAAATATCTGAATGAATTTGAAATTTAAGGTTTTATCTCTTCATTTTACTTCATTTTCTTTCTTTTTTTATTTCTATTTACTTCACTCATTAGGTTGTAATAATGTTTGAATGCCTTGTTACCCGATCCGATCCAAACTGTGTCTAACGAAACTTCGGATAGAAAGTAGAGGATATGATAAATTTCGGAATCTGATTCGAAATTATCCGAAAATATGAAATATCTAAATGAATTTGGAATTTAAGTTTTATCTCTTAATTTTACTTCATTTTCTTCCTTTTCTTTTTCTTGCAATTTACTTCACTTATTAGGTTGTAATACTGTTTGAATGCCTTGTTACCCGATCCGATCCGAACTGTGTCTGACGGATTTTCGGATAGAAAGTAGAGGATTTCATAAATTTCGGAATCTGATTCGAAATTATCCGAAAATTTGAAATATCTGAATGAATTTGAAATTTAAGTTTTTATCTCTTCATTTTACTTCATTTTCTTTCTTTTTTTATTTCTATTTACTTCACTCATTAGGTTGCAATAATGTTTGAATGCCTTGTTACCCGATCCGATCCAAACTGTGTCTAACGAAACTTCGGATAGAAAGTAGAGGATTTCATAAATTTTGGAATCTGATTCGAAATTATCCGAAAATATGAAATATCTAAATGAATTTGGAATTTAAGTTTTATCTCTTAATTTTACTTCATTTTCTTCCTTTTTTTTTCTTGCAATTTACTTCACTTATTAGGTTCTAATACTGTTTGAATGTCTTGTTACCCGATCCGATCCGAACTGTGTCTGACGGATTTTTGGATAGAGAGTAGAGGATTTGATAAATTTCGGAATCTGATTCGAAATTATCCGAAAATATGAAATACGTGAATGAATTTGAAATTTAAGTTTTTATCTCTTCATTTTACTTCATTTTCTTTCTTTTTTTATTTCTATTTACTTCACTCATTAGGTTGTAATAATGTTTGAATGCCTTGTTACCCGATCCGATCCAAACTGTGTCTAACGAAACTTCGGATAGAAAGTAGAGGATTTCATAAATTTCGGAATCTGATTCGAAATTATCCGAAAATATGAAATATCTAAATGAATTTGGAATTTAAGTTTTATCTCTTAATTTTACTTCATTTTCTTCCTTTTTTTTCTTGCAATTTACTTCACTTATTAGGTTGTAATACTGTTTGAATGCCTTGTTACCCGATCTGATCTGAACTGTGTCTGACGGATTTTCGGATAGAGAGTAGAGGATTTGATAAATTTCGGAATCTGATTCGAAATTATCCGAAAATATGAAATATCTGAATGAATTTGAAATTTAAGTTTTTATCTCTTCATTTTACTTCATTTTCTTTCTTTTTTTATTTCTATTTACTTCACTCATTAGGTTGTAATAATGTTTGAATGCCTTGTTACCCGATCCGATCCAAACTGTGTCTAACGAAACTTCGGATAGAAAGTAGAGGATTTCATAAATTTCGGAATCTGATTCCAAATTATCCGAAAATATGAAATATCTAAATGAATTTGGAATTTAAGTTTTATCTCTTAATTTTACTTCATTTTCTTCCTTTTTTTTTCTTGCAATTTACTTCACTTATTAGGTTGTAATACTGTTTGAATGCCTTGTTACCCGATCCGATCGGAAATGTGTCTGACGGAATTTCGGATAGAGAGTAGAGGATTTGATAAATTTCGGAATCTGATTCGAAATTATCCGAAAATATGAAATATCTGAATGAATTTGAAATTTAAGGTTTTATCTCTTCATTTTACTTCATTTTCTTTCTTTTTTTATTTCTATTTACTTCACTCATTAGGTTGTAATAATGTTTGAATGCCTTGTTACCCGATCCGATCCAAACTGTGTCTAACGAAACTTCGGATAGAAAGTAGAGGATATGATAAATTTCGGAATCTGATTCGAAATTATCCGAAAATATGAAATATCTAAATGAATTTGGAATTTAAGTTTTATCTCTTAATTTTACTTCATTTTCTTCCTTTTTTTTTCTTGCAATTTACTTCACTTATTAGGTTGTAATACTGTTTGAATGCCTTGTTACCCGATCCGATCGGAACTGTGTCTGACGGAACTTCGGATAGAGAGTAGAGGATTTGATAAATTTCGGAATCTGATTCGAAATTATCCGAAAATATGAAATATCTGAATGAATTTGAAATTTAAGCTTTTATCTCTTCATTTTACTTCATTTTCTTTCTTTTTTTATTTCTATTTACTTCACTCATTAGGTTGTAATAATGTTTGAATGCCTTGTTACCCGATCCGATCCAAACTGTGTCTAACGAAACTTCGGATAGAAAGTAGAGGATATGATAAATTTCGGAATCTGATTCGAAATTATCCAAAAATATGAAATATCTAAATGAATTTGGAATTTAAGTTTTATCTCTTAATTTTACTTCATTTTCTTCCTTTTCTTTTTCTTGCAATTTACTTCACTTATTAGGTTGTAATACTGTTTGAATGCCTTGTTACCCGATCCGATCCGAACTGTGTCTGACGGATTTTCGGATAGAAAGTAGAGGATTTCATAAATTTCGGAATCTGATTCGAAATTATCCGAAAATTTGAAATATCTGAATGAATTTGAAATTTAAGTTTTTATCTCTTCATTTTACTTCATTTTCTTTCTTTTTTTATTTCTATTTACTTCACTCATTAGGTTGCAATAATGTTTGAATGCCTTGTTACCCGATCCGATCCAAACTGTGTCTAACGAAACTTCGGATAGAAAGTAGAGGATTTCATAAATTTTGGAATCTGATTCGAAATTATCCGAAAATATGAAATATCTAAATGAATTTGGAATTTAAGTTTTATCTCTTAATTTTACTTCATTTTCTTCCTTTTTTTTTCTTGCAATTTACTTCACTTATTAGGTTCTAATACTGTTTGAATGTCTTGTTACCCGATCCGATCCGAACTGTGTCTGACGGATTTTTGGATAGAGAGTAGAGGATTTGATAAATTTCGGAATCTGATTCGAAATTATCCAAAAATATGAAATATCTGAATGAATTTGAAATTTAAGGTTTTATCTCTTCATTTTACTTCATTTTCTTTCTTTTTTTATTTCTATTTACTTCACTCATTAGGTTGTAATAATGTTTGAATGCCTTGTTACCCGATCCGATCCAAACTGTGTCTAACGAAACTTCGGATAGAAAGTAGAGGATTTCATAAATTTCGGAATCTGATTCGAAATTATCCAAAAATATGAAATATCTAAATGAATTTGGAATTTAAGTTTTATCTCTTAATTTTACTTCATTTTCTTCCTTTTTTTTTCTTGCAATTTACTTCACTTATTAGGTTGTAATACTGTTTGAATGCCTTGTTACCCGATCCGATCGGAACTGTGTCTGACGGAACTTCGGATAGAGAGTAGAGGATTTGATAAATTTCGGAATCTGATTCGAAATTATCCAAAAATATGAAATATCTGAATGAATTTGAAATTTAAGGTTTTATCTCTTCATTTTACTTCATTTTCTTTCTTTTTTTATTTCTATTTACTTCACTCATTAGGTTGTAATAATGTTTGAATGCCTTGTTACCCGATCCGATCCAAACTGTGTCTAACGAAACTTCGGATAGAAAGTAGAGGATATGATAAATTTCGGAATCTGATTCGAAATTATCCAAAAATATGAAATATCTAAATGAATTTGGAATTTAAGTTTTATCTCTTAATTTTACTTCATTTTCTTCCTTTTCTTTTTCTTGCAATTTACTTCACTTATTAGGTTGTAATACTGTTTGAATGCCTTGTTACACGATCCGATCCGAACTGTGTCTGACGGATTTTCGGATAGAGAGTAGAGGATTTGATAAATTTCGGAATCTGATTCGAAATTATCCGAAAATATGAAATATCTGAATGAATTTGAAATTTATGTTTTTATCTCTTCATTTTACTTCATTTTCTTTCTTTTTTTATTTCTATTTACTTCACTCATTAGGTTGTAATAATGTTTGAATGCCTTGTTACCCGATCCGATCCAAACTGTGTCTAACGAAACTTCGGATAGAAAGTAGAGGATTTCATAAATTTCAGAATCTGATTCGAAATTATCCGAAAATATGAAATATCTAAATGAATTTGGAATTTAAGTTTTATCTCTTAATTTTACTTC
This sequence comes from Viola odorata, assembly GCA_963691705.1. NCBI lineage: Eukaryota > Viridiplantae > Streptophyta > Magnoliopsida > Malpighiales > Violaceae > Viola > Viola odorata. Next base: position 54,125,099 of record OY829541.1, read on the forward strand.
ATTTTCTTCCTTTTTTTTCTTGCAATTTACTTCACTTATTAGGTTGTAATACTGTTTGAATGCCTTGTTACCCGATCCGATCGGAACTGTGTCTGACGGAACTTCGGATAGAGAGTAGAGGATATGATAAATTTCGGAATCTGATTCGAAATTATCCAAAAATATGAAATATCTAAATGAATTTGGAATTTAAGTTTTATCTCTTAATTTTACTTCATTTTCTTCCTTTTCTTTTTCTTGCAATTTACTTCACTTATTAGGTTGTAATACTGTTTGAATGCCTTGTTACGCGATCCGATCCGAACTGTGTCTGACGGATTTTCGGATAGAAAGTAGAGGATTTCATAAATTTCGGAATCTGATTCGAAATTATCCGAAAATTTGAAATATCTGAATGAATTTGAAATTTAAGTTTTTATCTCTTCATTTTACTTCATTTTCTTTCTTTTTTTATTTCTATTTACTTCACTCATTAGGTTGCAATAATGTTTGAATGCCTTGTTACCCGATCCGATCCAAACTGTGTCTAACGAAACTTCGGATAGAAAGTAGAGGATTTCATAAATTTTGGAATCTGATTCGAAATTATCCGAAAATATGAAATATCTAAATGAATTTGGAATTTAAGTTTTATCTCTTAATTTTACTTCATTTTCTTCCTTTTTTTTTCTTGCAATTTACTTCACTTATTAGGTTCTAATACTGTTTGAATGTCTTGTTACCCGATCCGATCCGAACTGTGTCTGACGGATTTTTGGATAGAGAGTAGAGGATTTGATAAATTTCGGAATCTGATTCGAAATTATCCGAAAATATGAAATATGTGAATGAATTTGAAATTTAAGTTTTTATCTCTTCATTTTACTTCATTTTCTTTCTTTTTTTATTTCTATTTACTTCACTCATTAGGTTGTAATAATGTTTGAATGCCTTGTTACCCGATCCGATCCAAACTGTGTCTAACGAAACTTCGGATAGAAAGTAGAGGATTTCATAAATTTCGGAATCTGATTCGAAATTATCCGAAAATATGAAATATCTAAATGAATTTGGAATTTAAGTTTTATCTCTTAATTTTACTTCATTTTCTTCCTTTTTTTTTCTTGCAATTTACTTCACTTATTAGGTTGTAATACTGTTTGAATGCCTTGTTACCCGATCCGATCGGAACTGTGTCTGACGGAACTTCGGATAGAGAGTAGAGGATTTGATAAATTTCGGAATCTGATTCGAAATTATCCAAAAATATGAAATATCTGAATGAATTTGAAATTTAAGGTTTTATCTCTTCATTTTACTTCATTTTCTTTCTTTTTTTATTTCTATTTACTTCACTCATTAGGTTGTAATAATGTTTGAATGCCTTGTTACCCGATCCGATCCAAACTGTGTCTAACGAAACTTCGGATAGAAAGTAGAGGATATGATAAATTTCGGAATCTGATTCGAAATTATCCAAAAATATGAAATATCTAAATGAATTTGGAATTTAAGTTTTATCTCTTAATTTTACTTCATTTTCTTCCTTTTTTTTTCTTGCAATTTACTTCACTTATTAGGTTGTAATACTGTTTGAATGCCTTGTTACCCGATCCGATCGGAACTGTGTCTGACGGAACTTCGGATAGAGAGTAGAGGATTTGATAAATTTCGGAATCTGATTCGAAATTATCCAAAAATATGAAATATCTGAATGAATTTGAAATTTAAGGTTTTATCTCTTCATTTTACTTCATTTTCTTTCTTTTTTTATTTCTATTTACTTCACTCATTAGGTTGTAATAATGTTTGAATGCCTTGTTACCCGATCCGATCCAAACTGTGTCTAACGAAACTTCGGATAGAAAGTAGAGGATATGATAAATTTCGGAATCTGATTCGAAATTATCCAAAAATATGAAATATCTAAATGAATTTGGAATTTAAGTTTTATCTCTTAATTTTACTTCATTTTCTTCCTTTTCTTTTTCTTGCAATTTACTTCACTTATTAGGTTGTAATACTGTTTGAATGCCTTGTTACACGATCCGATCCGAACTGTGTCTGACGGATTTTCGGATAGAGAGTAGAGGATTTGATAAATTTCGGAATCTGATTCGAAATTATCCGAAAATATGAAATATCTGAATGAATTTGAAATTTAAGTTTTTATCTCTTCATTTTACTTCATTTTCTTTCTTTTTTTATTTCTATTTACTTCACTCATTAGGTTGTAATAATGTTTGAATGCCTTGTTACCCGATCCGATCCAAACTGTGTCTAACGAAACTTCGGATAGAAAGTAGAGGATTTCATAAATTTTGGAATCTGATTCGAAATTATCCGAAAATATGAAATATCTAAATGAATTTGGAATTTAAGTTTTATCTCTTAATTTTACTTCATTTTCTTCCTTTTTTTTTCTTGCAATTTACTTCACTTATTAGGTTCTAATACTGTTTGAATGTCTTGTTACCCGATCCGATCCGAACTGTGTCTGACGGATTTTTGGATAGAGAGTAGAGGATTTGATAAATTTCGGAATCTGATTCGAAATTATCCGAAAATATGAAATATGTGAATGAATTTGAAATTTAAGTTTTTATCTCTTCATTTTACTTCATTTTCTTTCTTTTTTTATTTCTATTTACTTCACTCATTAGGTTGTAATAATGTTTGAATGCCTTGTTACCCGATCCGATCCAAACTGTGTCTAACGAAACTTCGGATAGAAAGTAGAGGATTTCATAAATTTCGGAATCTGATTCGAAATTATCCGAAAATATGAAATATCTAAATGAATTTGGAATTTAAGTTTTATCTCTTAATTTTACTTCATTTTCTTCCTTTTTTTTTCTTGCAATTTACTTCACTTATTAGGTTGTAATACTGTTTGAATGCCTTGTTACCCGATCCGATCGGAACTGTGTCTGACGGAACTTCGGATAGAGAGTAGAGGATTTGATAAATTTCGGAATCTGATTCGAAATTATCCAAAAATATGAAATATCTGAATGAATTTGAAATTTAAGGTTTTATCTCTTCATTTTACTTCATTTTCTTTCTTTTTTTATTTCTATTTACTTCACTCATTAGGTTGTAATAATGTTTGAATGCCTTGTTACCCGATCCGATCCAAACTGTGTCTAACGAAACTTCGGATAGAAAGTAGAGGATATGATAAATTTCGGAATCTGATTCGAAATTATCCAAAAATATGAAATATCTAAATGAATTTGGAATTTAAGTTTTATCTCTTAATTTTACTTCATTTTCTTCCTTTTTTTTTCTTGCAATTTACTTCACTTATTAGGTTGTAATACTGTTTGAATGCCTTGTTACCCGATCCGATCGGAACTGTGTCTGACGGAACTTCGGATAGAGAGTAGAGGATTTGATAAATTTCGGAATCTGATTCGAAATTATCCAAAAATATGAAATATCTGAATGAATTTGAAATTTAAGGTTTTATCTCTTCATTTTACTTCATTTTCTTTCTTTTTTTATTTCTATTTACTTCACTCATTAGGTTGTAATAATGTTTGAATGCCTTGTTACCCGATCCGATCCAAACTGTGTCTAACGAAACTTCGGATAGAAAGTAGAGGATATGATAAATTTCGGAATCTGATTCGAAATTATCCAAAAATATGAAATATCTAAATGAATTTGGAATTTAAGTTTTATCTCTTAATTTTACTTCATTTTCTTCCTTTTCTTTTTCTTGCAATTTACTTCACTTATTAGGTTGTAATACTGTTTGAATGCCTTGTTACACGATCCGATCCGAACTGTGTCTGACGGATTTTCGGATAGAGAGTAGAGGATTTGATAAATTTCGGAATCTGATTCGAAATTATCCGAAAATATGAAATATCTGAATGAATTTGAAATTTAAGTTTTTATCTCTTCATTTTACTTCATTTTCTTTCTTTTTTTATTTCTATTTACTTCACTCATTAGGTTGTAATAATGTTTGAATGCCTTGTTACCCGATCCGATCCAAACTGTGTCTAACGAAACTTCGGATAGAAAGTAGAGGATTTCATAAATTTCAGAATCTGATTCGAAATTATCCGAAAATATAAAATATCTAAATGAATTTGGAATTTAAGTTTTATCTCTTAATTTTACTTCATTTTCTTCCTTTTTTTTCTTGCAATTTACTTCACTTATTAGGTTGTAATACTGTTTGAATGCCTTGTTACCCGATCCGATCGGAACTGTGTCTGACGGAACTTCGGATAGAGAGTAGAGGATATGATAAATTTCGGAATCTGATTCGAAATTATCCAAAAATATGAAATATCTAAATGAATTTGGAATTTAAGTTTTATCTCTTAATTTTACTTCATTTTCTTCCTTTTCTTTTTCTTGCAATTTACTTCACTTATTAGGTTGTAATACTGTTTGAATGCCTTGTTACCCGATCCGATCCGAACTGTGTCTGACGGATTTTCGGATAGAGAGTAGAGGATTTGATAAATTTCGGAATCTGATTCGAAATTATCCGAAAATATGAAATATCTGAATGAATTTGAAATTTAAGGTTTTATCTCTTCATTTTACTTCATTTTCTTTCTTTTTTTATTTCTATTTACTTCACTCATTAGGTTGTAATAATGTTTGAATGCCTTGTTACCCGATCCGATCCAAACTGTGTCTAACGAAACTTCGGATAGAAAGTAGAGGATATGATAAATTTCGGAATCTGATTCGAAATTATCCGAAAATATGAAATATCTAAATGAATTTGGAATTTAAGTTTTATCTCTTAATTTTACTTCATTTTCTTCCTTTTTTTTTCTTGCAATTTACTTCACTTATTAGGTTGTAATACTGTTTGAATGCCTTGTTACCCGATCCGATCGGAACTGTGTCTGACGGAACTTCGGATAGAGAGTAGAGGATTTGATAAATTTTGGAATCTGATTCGAAATTATCCGAAAATATGAAATATCTGAATGAATTTGAAATTTAAGCTTTTATCTCTTCATTTTACTTCATTTTCTTTCTTTTTTTATTTCTATTTACTTCACTCATTAGGTTGTAATAATGTTTGAATGCCTTGTTACCCGATCCGATCCAAACTGTGTCTAACGAAACTTCGGCTAGAAAGTAGAGGATATGATAAATTTCGGAATCTGATTCGAAATTATCCAAAAATATGAAATATCTAAATGAATTTGGAATTTAAGTTTTATCTCTTAATTTTACTTCATTTTCTTCCTTTTCTTTTTCTTGCAATTTACTTCACTTATTAGGTTGTAATACTGTTTGAATGCCTTGTTACCCGATCCGATCCGAACTGTGTCTGACGGATTTTCGGATAGAGAGTAGAGGATTTGATAAATTTCGGAATCTGATTCGAAATTATCCGAAAATATGAAATATCTGAATGAATTTGAAATTTAAGTTTTTATCTCTTCATTTTACTTCATTTTCTTTCTTTTTTTATTTCTATTTACTTCACTCATTAGGTTGTAATAATGTTTGAATGCCTTGTTAGCCGATCCGATCCAAACTGTGTCTAACGAAACTTCGGATAGAAAGTAGAGGATTTCATAAATTTCGGAATCTGATTCGAAATTATCCGAAAATATGAAATATCTAAATGAATTTGGAATTTAAGTTTTATCTCTTAATTTTACTTCATTTTCTTCCTTTTTTTTCTTGCAATTTACTTCACTTATTAGGTTGTAATACTGTTTGAATGCCTTGTTACCCGATCCGATCGGAACTGTGTCTGACGGAACTTCGGATAGAGAGTAGAGGATTTGATAAATTTCGGAATCTGATTCGAAATTATCCAAAAATATGAAATATCTGAATGAATTTGAAATTTAAGGTTTTATCTCTTCATTTTACTTCATTTTCTTTCTTTTTTTATTTCTATTTACTTCACTCATTAGGTTGTAATAATGTTTGAATGCCTTGTTACCCGATCCGATCCAAACTGTGTCTAACGAAACTTCGGATAGAAAGTAGAGGATATGATAAATTTCGGAATCTGATTCGAAATTATCCAAAAATATGAAATATCTAAATGAATTTGGAATTTAAGTTTTATCTCTTAATTTTACTTCATTTTCTTCCTTTTCTTTTTCTTGCAATTTACTTCACTTATTAGGTTGTAATACTGTTTGAATGCCTTGTTACCCGATCCGATCCGAACTGTGTCTGACGGATTTTCGGATAGAGAGTAGAGGATTTGATAAATTTCGGAATCTGATTCGAAATTATCCGAAAATATGAAATATCTGAATGAATTTGAAATTTAAGTTTTTATCTCTTCATTTTACTTCATTTTCTTTCTTTTTTTATTTCTATTTACTTCACTCATTAGGTTGTAATAATGTTTGAATGCCTTGTTACCCGATCCGATCCAAACTGTGTCTAACGAAACTTCGGATAGAAAGTAGAGGATTTCATAAATTTCGGAATCTGATTCGAAATTATCCGAAAATATGAAATATCTAAATGAATTTGGAATTTAAGTTTTATCTCTTAATTTTACTTCATTTTCTTCCTTTTTTTTCTTGCAATTTACTTCACTTATTAGGTTGTAATACTGTTTGAATGCCTTGTTACCCGATCCGATCGGAAATGTGTCTGACGGAACTTCGGATAGAGAGTAGAGGATTTGATAAATTTCGGAATCTGATTCGAAATTATCCGAAAATATGAAATATCTGAATGAATTTGAAATTTAAGGTTTTATCTCTTCATTTTACTTCATTTTCTTTCTTTTTTTATTTCTATTTACTTCACTCATTAGGTTGTAATAATGTTTGAATGCCTTGTTACCCGATCCGATCCAAACTGTGTCTAACGAAACTTCGGATAGAAAGTAGAGGATATGATAAATTTCGGAATCTGATTCGAAATTATCCGAAAATATGAAATATCTAAATGAATTTGGAATTTAAGTTTTATCTCTTAATTTTACTTCATTTTCTTCCTTTTTTTTTCTTGCAATTTACTTCACTTATTAGGTTGTAATACTGTTTGAATGCCTTGTTACCCGATCCGATCGGAACTGTGTCTGACGGAACTTCGGATAGAGAGTAGAGGATTTGATAAATTTTGGAATCTGATTCGAAATTATCCGAAAATATGAAATATGTGAATGAATTTGAAATTTAAGCTTTTATCTCTTCATTTTACTTCATTTTCTTTCTTTTTTTATTTCTATTTACTTCACTCATTAGGTTGTAATAATGTTTGAATGCCTTGTTACCCGATCCGATCCAAACTGTGTCTAACGAAACATCGGATAGAAAGTAGAGGATATGATAAATTTCGGAATCTGATTCGAAATTATCCGAAAATATGAAATATCTAAATGAATTTGGAATTTAAGTTTTATCTCTTAATTTTACTTCATTTTCTTCCTTTTCTTTTTCTTGCAATTTACTTCACTTATTAGGTTGTAATACTGTTTGAATGCCTTGTTACCCGATCCGATCCGAACTGTGTCTGACGGATTTTCGGATAGAGAGTAGAGGATTTGATAAATTTCGGAATCTGATTCGAAATTATCCGAAAATATGAAATATCTGAATGAATTTGAAATTTAAGTTTTTATCTCTTCATTTTACTTCATTTTCTTTCTTTTTTTATTTCTATTTACTTCACTCATTAGGTTGTAATAATGTTTGAATGCCTTGTTACCCGATCCGATCCAAACTGTGTCTAACGAAACTTCGGATAGAAAGTAGAGGATTTCATAAATTTCGGAATTTGATTCGAAATTATCCGAAAATATGAAATATCTAAATGAATTTGGAATTTAGGTTTTATCTCTTAATTTTACTTCACTTTCTTCCTTTTTTTTTCTTGCAATTTACTTCACTTATTAATTTGTAATACTGTTTGAATGCCTTGTTACCCGATCCGATCCGAACTGTGTCTGACGGAACTTCGGATAGAGAGTAGAGGATTTGATAAATTTCGGAATCTGATTCGAAATTATCCGAAAATATGAAATATCTGAATGAATTTGAAATTTAAGGTTATATCTCTTCATTTTACTTCATTTTCTTCCTTTTCTTTTTCTTGCAATTTACTTCACTTATTCGGTTGTAATACTGTTTGATTGCCTTGTTACCCGATCCGATCGGAACTGTGTCTGACGGAACTTCGGATAGAGAGTAGAGGATTTGATAAATTTCGGAATCTGATTCGAAATTATCCGAAAATATGAAATATCTGAATGAATTTGAAATTTAAGTTTTTATCTCTTCATTTTACTTCATTCTCTTTCTTTTTTTATTTCTATTTACTTCACTCATTAGGTTATAATAATGTTTGAATGCCTTGTTACCCGCGTTGTTACTCAATCCGATCTGAACTGTGTCTGACGGAACTTCGGATAGAAAGTAGAGGATTTGATAAATTTCGGAATCTGATTTGAAATTATCCGAAAATATGAAATATCTAAATGAATTTAGAATTTAAGTTTTATCTCTTAATTTTACTTCATTTTCTTCCTTTTTTTTCTTGCAATTTACTTCACTTATTAAGTTGTAATACTGTTTGAATGCCTTGTTACCCGATCTGATCTGAACTGTGTCTGACGGAACTTCGGATAGAGAGTAGAGGATATGATAAATTTCAGAATCTGATTCGAAATTATCCGAAAATTTGAAATATCTGAATGAATTTGAAATTTAAGTTTTTATCTCTTCATTTTACTTCATTTTCTTTCTTTTTTTATTTCTATTTACTTCACTCATTAGGTTGTAATAATGTTTGAAAGCCTTGTTACCCGATCCGATCCAAACTGTGTCTAACAAAACTTCGGATAGAAAGTAGAGGATTTCATAAATTTCGGAATCTGATTCGAAATTATCCGAAAATATGAAATATCTAAATGAATTTGGAATTTAAGTTTTATCTCTTAATTTTACTTCATTTTCTTCCTTTTCTTTTTCTTGCAATTTACTTCACTTATTAGGTTGTAATACTGTTTGAATGCCTTGTTACCCGATCCGATCGGAACTGTGTGTGACGGAACTTCGGATAGAGAGTAGAGGATTTGATAAATTTCGGAATCTGATTCGAAATTATCCGAAAATATGAAATATCTGGCTGAATTTGAAATTTAAGTTTTTATCTCTTCATTTTACTTCATTTTCTTTCTTTTTTTATTTCTATATACTTCACTCATTAGGTTGTAATAATGTTTGAATGCCTTGTTACCCGCCTTGTTACTCGATCCGATCCGAACTGTGTCTGACGGAACTTCTGATAGAAAGTAGAGGATTTGATAAATTTTGGAATCTGATTTGAAATTATCCGAAAATATGAAATATCTAAATGAATTTAGAATTTAAGTTTTATCTCTTAATTTTACTTCACTTTCTTCCTTTTTTTTTCTTGCAATTTACTTCACTTATTAAGTTGTAATACTGTTTGAATGCCTTGTTACCCGATCCGATCTGAACTGTGTCTGACGGAACTTCGGATAGAGAGTAGAGGATTTGATAAATTTCAGAATCTGATTCGAAATTATCCGAAAATTTGAAATATCTGAATGAATTTGAAATTTAAGTTTTTATCTCTTCATTTTACTTCATTTTCATTCTTTTTTTATTTCTATTTACTTCACTCATTAGGTTGTAATAATGTTTGAAAGCCTTGTTACCCGATCCGATCCAACTGTGTCTAACAAAACTTCGGATAGAAAGTAGAGGATTTCATAAATTTCCGAATCTGATTCGAAATTATCCGAAAATATGAAATATCTAAATGAATTTGGAATTTAAGTTTTATCTCTTAATTTTACTTCATTTGCTTCCTTTTCTTTTTCTTGCAATTTACTTCACTTATTAGGTTGTAATACTGTTTGAATGCCTTGTTACCCGATCCGATCGGAACTGTGTGTGACGAAACTTCGGATAGAGAGTAGAGGATTTGATAAATTTCGGAATCTGATTCGAAATTATCCGAAAATATGAAATATCTGGCTGAATTTGAAATTTAAGTTTTTATCTCTTCATTTTATTTCATTTTCTTTCTTTTTTTATTTCTATATACTTCACTCATTAGGTTGTAATAATGTTCGAATGCCTTGTTACCCGCCTTGTTACTCGATCCGATCCGAACTGTGTCTGACGGAACTTCTGATAGAAAGTAGAGGATTTGATAAATTTCGGAATCTGATTTGAAATTATCCGAAAATATGAAATATCTAAATGAATTTAGAATTTAAGTTTTATCTCTTAATTTTACTTCATTTTCTTCCCTTTTTTTTCTTGCAATTTACTTCACTTATTAAGTTGTAATACTGTTTGAATGCCTTGTTACCCGATCCGATCTGAACTGTGTCTGACGGAACTTCGGATAGAGAGTAGAGGATTTGATAAATTTCAGAATCTGATTCGAAATTATCCGAAAATTTGAAATATCTGAATGAATTTGAAATTTAAGTTTTTATCTCTTCATTTTACTTCATTTTCTTTCTTTTTTTATTTCTATTTACTTCACTCATTAGGTTGTAATAATGTTTGAAAGCCTTGTTACCCGATCCGATCCAAACTGTGTCTAACAAAACTTCGGATAGAAAGTAGAGGATTTCATAAATTTCGGAATCTGATTCGAAATTATCCGAAAATATGAAATATCTAAATGAATTTGGAATTTAAGTTTTATCTCTTAATTTTACTTCATTTTCTTCCTTTTCTTTTTCTTGCAATTTACTTCACTTATTAGGTTGTAATAATGTTTGAATGCCTTGTTACCCGATCCGATCGGAACTGTGTGTGACGGAACTTCGGATAGAGAGTAGAGGATTTGATAAATTTCGGAATCTGATTCGAAATTATCCGTAAATATGAAATATCTGGCTGAATTTGAAATTTAAGTTTTTTTCTCTTCATTTTACTTCATTTTCTTTCTTTTTTTATTTCTATATACTTCACTCATTAGGTTGTAATAATGTTTGAATGCCTTGTTACCCGCCTTGTTACTCGATCCGATCCGAACTGTGTCTGACGGAACTTCTGATAGAAAGTAGAGGATTTGATAAATTTCGGAATCTGATTTGAAATTATCCGAAAATATGAAATATCTAAATGAATTTAGAATTTAAGTTTTATCTCTTAATTTTACTTCATTTTCTTCCTTTTTTTTTCTTGCAATTTACTTCATTTATTAGGTTGTAATACTGTTTGAATGCCTTGTTACCTGATCCGATGTGAAATGTGTCTGACGGAACTTCGGATAGAGAGTAGAGGATTTGATAAATTTCAGAATCTGATTCGAAATTATCCGAAAATATGAAATATCTGAATGAATTTGAAATTTAAGTTTTTATCTCTTCATTTTACTTTATTTTCTTTCTTTTTTTATTTCTAATTACTTCACTCATTAGGTTGTAATAATGTTTGAATGCCTTGTTACCCAATCCGATCCGAACCGTGTCTAACGAATCTTCGGATAGAAAGTAGAGGATTTCATAAATTTCGGAATCTGATTCGAAATTATCCGAAAATTTGAAATATCTGAATGAATTTGAAATTTAAGTTTTTATCTCTTCATTTTACTTCATTTTCTTTCTTTTTTTATTTCTATTTACTTCACTCATTAGGTTGTAATAATGTTTGAATGCCTTGTTACCCGATCCGATCCAAACTGTGTCTAACGAAACTTCGGATAGAAAGTAGAGGATTTCATAAATTTCGGAATCTGATTCGAAATTATCCGAAAATATGAAATATCTAAATGAATTTGGAATTTAAGTTTTATCTCTTAATTTTACTTCATTTTCTTCCTTTTTTTTTCTTGCAATTTACTTCACTTATTAGGTTGTAATACTGTTTGAATGCCTTGCTACCCGATCCGATCCGGACTGTGTCTGACGGATTTTTGGATAGAGAGTAGAGGATTTGATAAATTTCGGAATCTGATTCGAAAATATCCGAAAATATGAAATATGTGAATAAATTTGAAATTTAAGTTTTTATCTCTTCATTTTACTTCATTTTCTTTCTTTTTTTATTTCTATTTACTTCACTCATTAGGTTGTAATAATGTTTGAATGCCTTGTTACCCGATCCGATCCAAACTGTGTCTAACGAAACTTCGGATAGAAAGTAGAGGATTTCATAAATTTCGGAATCTGATTCGAAATTATCCGAAAATATGAAATTTCTAAATGAATTTGGAATTTAAGTTTTATCTCTTAATTTTACTTCATTTTCTTCCATTTCTTTTTCTTGCAATTTACTTCACTTATTAGGTTGTAATACTGTTTGAATGCCTTGTTACCTGATCCGATGTGAAATGTGTCTGACGGAACTACGGATAGAGAGTAGAGGATTTGATAAATTTCAGAATCTGATTCGAAATTATCCAAAAATATGAAATATCTGAATGAATTTGAAATTTAAGTTTTTATCTCTTCATTTTACTTCATTTTCTTTCTTTTTTTATTTCTAATTACTTCACTCATTAGGTTGTAATAATGTTTGAATGCCTTGTTACCCGATCCGATCCGAACTGTGTCTAACGAAACTCCCGATAGAAAGTAAAGGATATGATAAATTTCAAAATCTGATTCGAAATTATCCGAAAATATGAAATATCTAAATGAATTTGGAATTTAAGTTTTATCTCTTAATTTTACTTCATTTTCTTCCTTTTCTTTTCTTGCAATTTACTTCACTTATTAGGTTGTAATACTGTTTGAATGCCTTGTTACCCGATCCGATCCGAACTGTGTCTGACGGATTTTCGGATAGAGAGTAGAGGATTTGATAAATTTCAGAATCTGATTCGAAATTATCCGAAAATATGAAATATCTGAATGAATTTGAAATTTAAGTTTTTATCTCTTCATTTTACTTCATTTTCTTTCTTTTTTTATTTCTATTTACTTCAATCATTAGGTTGTAATAATGTTTGAATGCCTTGTTACCCGATCCGATCCAAACTGTGTCTAACGAAACTTCGGATAGAAAGTAGAGGATTTCATAAATTTCGGAATCTGATTCGAAATTATCCGAAAATATGAAATGTCTAAATGAATTTGGAATTTAAGTTTTATCTCTTAATTTTACTTCATTTTCTTCCTTTTTTTTCTTGCAATTTACTTCACTTATTAGGTTGTAATACTGTTTGAATGCCCTGTTACCCGATCCGATCCGAACTGTGTCTGACGGATTTTCGGATGGAGAGTAGAGGATTTGATAAATTTCAGAATCTGATTCGAAATTATCCGAAAATATGAAATATCTGAATGAATTTGAAATTTAAGTTTTTATCTCTTCATTTTACTTCATTCTCTTTCTTTTTTTATTTCTATTTACTTCACTCATTAGGTTGTAATAATGTTTGAATGCCTTGTTACCCGCGTTGTTACTCGATCCGATCCGAACTGTGTCTGACGGAACTTCTGATAGAAAGTAGAGGATTTGATAAATTTCGGAATCTGATTTGAAATTATCCGAAAAGATGAAATATCTAAATGAATTTAGAACTTAAGTTTTATCTCTTAATTTTACTTCATTTTCTTCCTATTTTTTTCTTGCAATTTACTTCACTTATTAGGTTGTAATACTGTTTGAATGCCTTGTTACCTGATCCGATATGAAATGTGTCTGACGGAACTTCGGATAGAGAGTAGAGGATTTGATAAATTTCAGAATCTGATTCGAAATTATCCGAAAATATGAAATATCTAAATGAATTTGAAATTTAAGTTTTTATCTCTTCATTTTACTTCATTTTCTTTCTTTTTTTATTTCTAATTACTTCACTCATTAGGTTGTAATAATGTTTGAATGCCTTGTTACCCGATCCGATCCGAACCGTGTCTAACGAAACTTCGGATAGAAAGTAGAGGATATGATAAATTTCGGAATCTGATTCGAAATTATCCGAAAATATGAAATATCTAAATGAATTTGAAATTTAAGTTTTATCTCTTAATTTTACTTCATTTTCTTCCTTTTTTTTTCTTGCAATTTACTTCACTTATTAGGTTGTAATACTGTTTGAATGCCATGTTACCTGATCCGATCGGAACTGTGTCTGACGGAACTTCGGATAGAGAGTAGAGGATTTGATAAATTTTGGAATCTGATTCGAAATTATCCGAAAATATGAAATATCTGAATGAATTTGAAATTTAAGGTTTTATCTCTTCATTTTACTTCATTTTCTTTCTTTTTTTATTTCTATTTACTTCACTCATTAGGTTGTAATAATGTTTGAATGCCTTGTTACCCGAACCGATCCAAACTGAGTCTAACGAAACTTCGGATAGAAAGTAGAGGATATGATAAATTTCGGAATCTGATTCGAAATTATCCGAAAATATGAAATATCTAAATGAATTTGGAATTTAAGTTTTATCTCTTAATTTTACTTCATTTTCTTCCTTTTCTTTTTCTTGCAATTTACTTCACTTATTAGGTTGTAATAATGTTTGAATGCCTTGTTACCCGATCCGATCGGAACTGTGTGTGACGGAACTTCGGATAGAGAGTAGAGGATTTGATAAATTTCGGAATCTGATTCGAAATTATCCGTAAATATGAAATATCTGGCTGAATTTGAAATTTAAGTTTTTTTCTCTTCATTTTACTTCATTTTCTTTCTTTTTTTATTTCTATATACTTCACTCATTAGGTTGTAATAATGTTTGAATGCCTTGTTACCCGCCTTGTTACTCGATCCGATCCGAACTGTGTCTGACGGAACTTCTGATAGAAAGTAGAGGATTTGATAAATTTCGGAATCTGATTTGAAATTATCCGAAAATATGAAATATCTAAATGAATTTAGAATTTAAGTTTTATCTCTTAATTTTACTTCATTTTCTTCCTTTTTTTTTCTTGCAATTTACTTCATTTATTAGGTTGTAATACTGTTTGAATGCCTTGTTACCTGATCCGATGTGAAATGTGTCTGACGGAACTTCGGATAGAGAGTAGAGGATTTGATAAATTTCAGAATCTGATTCGAAATTATCCGAAAATATGAAATATCTGAATGAATTTGAAATTTAAGTTTTTATCTCTTCATTTTACTTTATTTTCTTTCTTTTTTTATTTCTAATTACTTCACTCATTAGGTTGTAATAATGTTTGAATGCCTTGTTACCCAATCCGATCCGAACCGTGTCTAACGAATCTTCGGATAGAAAGTAGAGGATTTCATAAATTTCGGAATCTGATTCGAAATTATCCGAAAATTTGAAATATTTGAATGAATTTGAAATTTAAGTTTTTATCTCTTCATTTTACTTCATTTTCTTTCTTTTTTTATTTCTATTTACTTCACTCATTAGGTTGTAATAATGTTTGAATGCCTTGTTACCCGATCCGATCCAAACTGTGTCTAACGAAACTTCGGATAGAAAGTAGAGGATTTCATAAATTTCGGAATCTGATTCGAAATTATCCGAAAATATGAAATATCTAAATGAATTTGGAATTTAAGTTTTATCTCTTAATTTTACTTCATTTTCTTCCTTTTTTTTTCTTGCAATTTACTTCACTTATTAGGTTGTAATACTGTTTGAATGCCTTGCTACCCGATCCGATCCGGACTGTGTCTGACGGATTTTTGGATAGAGAGTAGAGGATTTGATAAATTTCGGAATCTGATTCGAAAATATCCGAAAATATGAAATATGTGAATAAATTTGAAATTTAAGTTTTTATCTCTTCATTTTACTTCATTTTCTTTCTTTTTTTATTTCTATTTACTTCACTCATTAGGTTGTAATAATGTTTGAAAGCCTTGTTACCCGATCTGATCCAAACTGTGTCTAACAAAACTTCGGATAGAAAGTAGAGGATTTCATAAATTTCGGAATCTGATTCGAAATTATCCGAAAATATGAAATATCTAAATGAATTTGGAATTTAAGTTTTATCTCTTAATTTTACTTCATTTTCTTCCTTTTCTTTTTCTTGCAATTTACTTCACTTATTAGGTTGTAATAATGTTTGAATGCCTTGTTACCCGATCCGATCGGAACTGTGTGTGACGGAACTTCGGATAGAGAGTAGAGGATTTGATAAATTTCGGAATCTGATTCGAAATTATCCGTAAATATGAAATATCTGGCTGAATTTGAAATTTAAGTTTTTTTCTCTTCATTTTACTTCATTTTCTTTCTTTTTTTATTTCTATATACTTCACTCATTAGGTTGTAATAATGTTTGAATGCCTTGTTACCCGCCTTGTTACTCGATCCGATCCGAACTGTGTCTGACGGAACTTCTGATAGAAAGTAGAGGATTTGATAAATTTCGGAATCTGATTTGAAATTATCCGAAAATATGAAATATCTAAATGAATTTAGAATTTAAGTTTTATCTCTTAATTTTACTTCATTTTCTTCCTTTTTTTTTCTTGCAATTTACTTCATTTATTAGGTTGTAATACTGTTTGAATGCCTTGTTACCTGATCCGATGTGAAATGTGTCTGACGGAACTTCGGATAGAGAGTAGAGGATTTGATAAATTTCAGAATCTGATTCGAAATTATCCGAAAATATGAAATATCTGAATGAATTTGAAATTTAAGTTTTTATCTCTTCATTTTACTTTATTTTCTTTCTTTTTTTATTTCTAATTACTTCACTCATTAGGTTGTAATAATGTTTGAATGCCTTGTTACCCAATCCGATCCGAACCGTGTCTAACGAATCTTCGGATAGAAAGTAGAGGATTTCATAAATTTCGGAATCTGATTCGAAATTATCCGAAAATTTGAAATATCTGAATGAATTTGAAATTTAAGTTTTTATCTCTTCATTTTACTTCATTTTCTTTCTTTTTTTATTTCTATTTACTTCACTCATTAGGTTGTAATAATGTTTGAATGCCTTGTTACCCGATCCGATCCAAACTGTGTCTAACGAAACTTCGGATAGAAAGTAGAGGATTTCATAAATTTCGGAATCTGATTCGAAATTATCCGAAAATATGAAATATCTAAATGAATTTGGAATTTAAGTTTTATCTCTTAATTTTACTTCATTTTCTTCCTTTTTTTTTCTTGCAATTTACTTCACTTATTAGGTTGTAATACTGTTTGAATGCCTTGCTACCCGATCCGATCCGGACTGTGTCTGACGGATTTTTGGATAGAGAGTAGAGGATTTGATAAATTTCGGAATCTGATTCGAAAATATCCGAAAATATGAAATATGTGAATAAATTTGAAATTTAAGTTTTTATCTCTTCATTTTACTTCATTTTCTTTCTTTTTTTATTTCTATTTACTTCACTCATTAGGTTGTAATAATGTTTGAATGCCTTGTTACCCGATCCGATCCAAACTGTGTCTAACGAAACTTCGGATAGAAAGTAGAGGATTTCATAAATTTCGGAATCTGATTCGAAATTATCCGAAAATATGAAATTTCTAAATGAATTTGGAATTTAAGTTTTATCTCTTAATTTTACTTCATTTTCTTCCATTTCTTTTTCTTGCAATTTACTTCACTTATTAGGTTGTAATACTGTTTGAATGCCTTGTTACCTGATCCGATGTGAAATGTGTCTGACGGAACTACGGATAGAGAGTAGAGGATTTGATAAATTTCAGAATCTGATTCGAAATTATCCAAAAATATGAAATATCTGAATGAATTTGAAATTTAAGTTTTTATCTCTTCATTTTACTTCATTTTCTTTCTTTTTTTATTTCTAATTACTTCACTCATTAGGTTGTAATAATGTTTGAATGCCTTGTTACCCGATCCGATCCGAACTGTGTCTAACGAAACTCCCGATAGAAAGTAAAGGATATGATAAATTTCAAAATCTGATTCGAAATTATCCGAAAATATGAAATATCTAAATGAATTTGGAATTTAAGTTTTATCTCTTAATTTTACTTCATTTTCTTCCTTTTCTTTTCTTGCAATTTACTTCACTTATTAGGTTGTAATACTGTTTGAATGCCTTGTTACCCGATCCGATCCGAACTGTGTCTGACGGATTTTCGGATAGAGAGTAGAGGATTTGATAAATTTCAGAATCTGATTCGAAATTATCCGAAAATATGAAATATCTGAATGAATTTGAAATTTAAGTTTTTATCTCTTCATTTTACTTCATTTTCTTTCTTTTTTTATTTCTATTTACTTCAATCATTAGGTTGTAATAATGTTTGAATGCCTTGTTACCCGATCCGATCCAAACTGTGTCTAACGAAACTTCGGATAGAAAGTAGAGGATTTCATAAATTTCGGAATCTGATTCGAAATTATCCGAAAATATGAAATGTCTAAATGAATTTGGAATTTAAGTTTTATCTCTTAATTTTACTTCATTTTCTTCCTTTTTTTTCTTGCAATTTACTTCACTTATTAGGTTGTAATACTGTTTGAATGCCCTGTTACCCGATCCGATCCGAACTGTGTCTGACGGATTTTCGGATGGAGAGTAGAGGATTTGATAAATTTCAGAATCTGATTCGAAATTATCCGAAAATATGAAATATCTGAATGAATTTGAAATTTAAGTTTTTATCTCTTCATTTTACTTCATTCTCTTTCTTTTTTTATTTCTATTTACTTCACTCATTAGGTTGTAATAATGTTTGAATGCCTTGTTACCCGCGTTGTTACTCGATCCGATCCGAACTGTGTCTGACGGAACTTCTGATAGAAAGTAGAGGATTTGATAAATTTCGGAATCTGATTTGAAATTATCCGAAAAGATGAAATATCTAAATGAATTTAGAACTTAAGTTTTATCTCTTAATTTTACTTCATTTTCTTCCTATTTTTTTCTTGCAATTTACTTCACTTATTAGGTTGTAATACTGTTTGAATGCCTTGTTACCTGATCCGATATGAAATGTGTCTGACGGAACTTCGGATAGAGAGTAGAGGATTTGATAAATTTCAGAATCTGATTCGAAATTATCCGAAAATATGAAATATCTAAATGAATTTGAAATTTAAGTTTTTATCTCTTCATTTTACTTCATTTTCTTTCTTTTTTTATTTCTAATTACTTCACTCATTAGGTTGTAATAATGTTTGAATGCCTTGTTACCCGATCCGATCCGAACCGTGTCTAACGAAACTTCGGATAGAAAGTAGAGGATATGATAAATTTCGGAATCTGATTCGAAATTATCCGAAAATATGAAATATCTAAATGAATTTGAAATTTAAGTTTTATCTCTTAATTTTACTTCATTTTCTTCCTTTTTTTTTCTTGCAATTTACTTCACTTATTAGGTTGTAATACTGTTTGAATGCCATGTTACCTGATCCGATCGGAACTGTGTCTGACGGAACTTCGGATAGAGAGTAGAGGATTTGATAAATTTTGGAATCTGATTCGAAATTATCCGAAAATATGAAATATCTGAATGAATTTGAAATTTAAGGTTTTATCTCTTCATTTTACTTCATTTTCTTTCTTTTTTTATTTCTATTTACTTCACTCATTAGGTTGTAATAATGTTTGAATGCCTTGTTACCCGAACCGATCCAAACTGAGTCTAACGAAACTTCGGATAGAAAGTAGAGGATATGATAAATTTCGGAATCTGATTCGAAATTATCCGAAAATATGAAATATCTAAATGAATTTGGAATTTAAGTTTTATCTCTTAATTTTACTTCATTTTCTTCCTTTTCTTTTTCTTGCAATTTACTTCACTTATTAGGTTGTAATAATGTTTGAATGCCTTGTTACCCGATCCGATCGGAACTGTGTGTGACGGAACTTCGGATAGAGAGTAGAGGATTTGATAAATTTCGGAATCTGATTCGAAATTATCCGTAAATATGAAATATCTGGCTGAATTTGAAATTTAAGTTTTTTTCTCTTCATTTTACTTCATTTTCTTTCTTTTTTTATTTCTATATACTTCACTCATTAGGTTGTAATAATGTTTGAATTCCTTGTTACCCGCCTTGTTACTCGATCCGATCCGAACTGTGTCTGACGGAACTTCTGATAGAAAGTAGAGGATTTGATAAATTTCGGAATCTGATTTGAAATTATCCGAAAATATGAAATATCTAAATGAATTTAGAATTTAAGTTTTATCTCTTAATTTTACTTCATTTTCTTCCTTTTTTTTTCTTGCAATTTACTTCATTTATTAGGTTGTAATACTGTTTGAATGCCTTGTTACCTGATGCGATGTGAAATGTGTCTGACGGAACTTCGGATAGAGAGTAGAGGATTTGATAAATTTCAGAATCTGATTCGAAATTATCCGAAAATATGAAATATCTGAATGAATTTGAAATTTAAGTTTTTATCTCTTCATTTTACTTCATTTTCTTTCTTTTTTTATTTCTAATTACTTCACTCATTAGGTTGTAATAATGTTTGAATGCCTTGTTACCCAATCCGATCCGAACCGTGTCTAACGAATCTTCGGATAGAAAGTAGAGGATTTCATAAATTTCGGAATCTGATTCGAAATTATCCGAAAATTTGAAATATCTGAATGAATTTGAAATTTAAGTTTTTATCTCTTCATTTTACTTCATTTTCTTTCTTTTTTTATTTCTATTTACTTCACTCATTAGGTTGTAATAATGTTTGAATGCCTTGTTACCCGATCCGATCCAAACTGTGTCTAACGAAACTTCGGATAGAAAGTAGAGGATTTCATAAATTTCGGAATCTGATTCGAAATTATCCGAAAATATGAAATATCTAAATGAATTTGGAATTTAAGTTTTATCTCTTAATTTTACTTCATTTTCTTCCTTTTTTTTTCTTGCAATTTACTTCACTTATTAGGTTGTAATACTGTTTGAATGCCTTGCTACCCGATCCGATCCGGACTGTGTCTGACGGATTTTTGGATAGAGAGTAGAGGATTTGATAAATTTCGGAATCTGATTCGAAAATATCCGAAAATATGAAATATGTGAATAAATTTGAAATTTAAGTTTTTATCTCTTCATTTTACTTCATTTTCTTTCTTTTTTTATTTCTATTTACTTCACTCATTAGGTTGTAATAATGTTTGAATGCCTTGTTACCCGATCCGATCCAAACTGTGTCTAACGAAACTTCGGATAGAAAGTAGAGGATTTCATAAATTTCGGAATCTGATTCGAAATTATCCGAAAATATGAAATTTCTAAATGAATTTGGAATTTAAGTTTTATCTCTTAATTTTACTTCATTTTCTTCCATTTCTTTTTCTTGCAATTTACTTCACTTATTAGGTTGTAATACTGTTTGAATGCCTTGTTACCTGATCCGATGTGAAATGTGTCTGACGGAACTACGGATAGAGAGTAGAGGATTTGATAAATTTCAGAATCTGATTCGAAATTATCCAAAAATATGAAATATCTGAATGAATTTGAAATTTAAGTTTTTATCTCTTCATTTTACTTCATTTTCTTTCTTTTTTTATTTCTAATTACTTCACTCATTAGGTTGTAATAATGTTTGAATGCCTTGTTACCCGATCCGATCCGAACTGCGTCTAACGAAACTCCCGATAGAAAGTAAAGGATATGATAAATTTCAAAATCTGATTCGAAATTATCCGAAAATATGAAATATCTAAATGAATTTGGAATTTAAGTTTTATCTCTTAATTTTACTTCATTTTCTTCCTTTTCTTTTCTTGCAATTTACTTCACTTATTAGGTTGTAATACTGTTTGAATGCCTTGTTACCCGATCCGATCCGAACTGTGTCTGACGGATTTTCGGATAGAGAGTAGAGGATTTGATAAATTTCAGAATCTGATTCGAAATTATCCGAAAATATGAAATATCTGAATGAATTTGAAATTTAAGTTTTTATCTCTTCATTTTACTTCATTTTCTTTCTTTTTTTATTTCTATTTACTTCAATCATTAGGTTGTAATAATGTTTGAATGCCTTGTTACCCGATCCGATCCAAACTGTGTCTAACGAAACTTCGGATAGAAAGTAGAGGATTTCATAAATTTCGGAATCTGATTCGAAATTATCCGAAAATATGAAATGTCTAAATGAATTTGGAATTTAAGTTTTATCTCTTAATTTTACTTCATTTTCTTCCTTTTTTTTCTTGCAATTTACTTCACTTATTAGGTTGTAATACTGTTTGAATGCCCTGTTACCCGATCCGATCCGAACTGTGTCTGACGGATTTTCGGATGGAGAGTAGAGGATTTGATAAATTTCAGAATCTGATTCGAAATTATCCGAAAATATGAAATATCTGAATGAATTTGAAATTTAAGTTTTTATCTCTTCATTTTACTTCATTCTCTTTCTTTTTTTATTTCTATTTACTTCACTCATTAGGTTGTAATAATGTTTGAATGCCTTGTTACCCGCGTTGTTACTCGATCCGATCCGAACTGTGTCTGACGGAACTTCTGATAGAAAGTAGAGGATTTGATAAATTTCGGAATCTGATTTGAAATTATCCGAAAAGATGAAATATCTAAATGAATTTAGAACTTAAGTTTTATCTCTTAATTTTACTTCATTTTCTTCCTTTTTTTTTCTTGCAATTTACTTCACTTATTAGGTTGTAATACTGTTTGAATGCCTTGTTACCTGATCCGATATGAAATGTGTCTGACGGAACTTCGGATAGAGAGTAGAGGATTTGATAAATTTCAGAATCTGATTCGAAATTATCCGAAAATATGAAATATCTAAATGAATTTGAAATTTAAGTTTTTATCTCTTCATTTTACTTCATTTTCTTTCTTTTTTTATTTCTAATTACTTCACTCATTAGGTTGTAATAATGTTTGAATGCCTTGTTACCCGATCCGATCCGAACCGTGTCTAACGAAACTTCGGATAGAAAGTAGAGGATATGATAAATTTCGGAATCTGATTCGAAATTATCCGAAAATATGAAATATCTAAATGAATTTGAAATTTAAGTTTTATCTCTTAATTTTACTTCATTTTCTTCCTTTTTTTTTCTTGCAATTTACTTCACTTATTAGGTTGTAATACTGTTTGAATGCCATGTTACCTGATCCGATCGGAACTGTGTCTGACGGAACTTCGGATAGAGAGTAGAGGATTTGATAAATTTTGGAATCTGATTCGAAATTATCCGAAAATATGAAATATCTGAATGAATTTGAAATTTAAGGTTTTATCTCTTCATTTTACTTCATTTTCTTTCTTTTTTTATTTCTATTTACTTCACTCATTAGGTTGTAATAATGTTTGAATGCCTTGTTACCCGAACCGATCCAAACTGAGTCTAACGAAACTTCGGATAGAAAGTAGAGGATATGATAAATTTCGGAATCTGATTCGAAATTATCCGAAAATATGAAATATCTAAATGAATTTGGAATTTAAGTTTTATCTCTTAATTTTACTTCATTTTCTTCCTTTTCTTTTTCTTGCAATTTACTTCACTTATTAGGTTGTAATACTGTTTGAATGCCTTGTTACCCGATCCGATCGGAACTGTGTCTGACGGAACTTCGGATAGAGAGTAGAGGATTTGATAAATTTTGGAATCTGATTCGAAATTATCCGAAAATATGAAATATCTGAATGAATTTGAAATTTAAGTTTTTATCTCTTCATTTTACTTCATTCTCTTTCTTTTTTTATTTCTATTTACTTCACTCATTAGGTTGTAATAATGTTTGAATGCCTCGTTACCCGCGTTGTTACTCGATCCGATCTGAACTGTGTCTGACGGAACTTCGGATAGAAAGTAGAGGATTTGATAAATTTCGGAATCTGATTTGAAATTATCCGAAAATATGAAATATCTAAATGAATTTAGAATTTAAGTTTTATCTCTTAATTTTACTTCATTTTCTTCCTTTTTTTTTCTTGCAATTTACTTCACTTATTAAGTTGTAATACTGTTTGAATGCCTTGTTACCCGATCCGATCTGAACTGTGTCTGATGGAACTTCGGATAGAGAGTAGAGGATTTGATAAATTTCAGAATCTGATTCGAAATTATCCGAAAATATGAAATATCTGAATGAATTTGAAATTTAAGTTTTTATCTCTTCATTTTACTTCATTTTCTTTCTTTTTTTATTTCTATTTACTTCACTCATTAGGTTGTAATAATGTTTGAAAGCCTTGTTACCCGATCCGATCCAAACTGTGTCTAACGAAACTTCGGATAGAAAGTAAAGGATTTCATAAATTTCGGAATCTGATTCGAAATTATCCGAGAATATGAAATATCTAAATGAATTTGGAATTTAAGTTTTATCTCTTAATTTTACTTCATTTTCTTCCTTTTCTTTTTCTTGCAATTTACTTCACTTATTAGGTTGTAATACTGCTTGAATGCCTTGTTACCCGATCCGATCGGAACTGTGTCTGACGGAACTTCGGATAGAGAGTAGAGGATTTGATAAATTTCGGAATCTGATTCGAAATTATCCAAAAATATGAAATATCTGACTGAATTTGAAATTTAAGTTTTTATCTCTTCATTTTACTTCATTTTCTTTCTTTTTTTATTTCTATATACTTCACTCATTAGGTTGTAATAATGTTTGAATGCCTTGTTACCCGCCTTGTTACTCGAACCGATCCGAACTGTGTCTGACGGAACTTCTGATAGAAAGTAGAGGATTTGATAAATTTCGGAATCTGATTTGAAATTATCCGAAAATATGAAATATCTAAATGAATTTAGAATTTAAGTTTTATCTCTTAATTTTACTTCATTTTCTTCCTTTTTTTTTCTTGCAATTTACTTCACTTATTAGGTTGTAATACTGTTTGAATGCCTTGTTACCTGATCCGATGTGAAATGTGTCTGACGGAACTTCGGATAGAGAGTAGAGGATTTGATAAATTTCAGAATCTGATTCGAAATTATCCGAAAATATGAAATATCTGAATGAATTTGAAATTTAAGTTTTTATCTCTTCATTTTACTTCATTTTCTTTCTTTTTTTATTTCTAATTACTTCACTCATTAGGTTGTAATAATGTTTGAATGCCTTGTTACCCAATCTGATCCGAACCGTGTCTAACGAAACTTCGGATAGAAAGTAGAGGATATGATAAATTTCGGAATCTGATTCGAAATTATCCGAAAATATGAAATATCTAAATGAATTTGGAATTTAAGTTTTATCTCTTAATTTTACTTCATTTTCTTCCTTTTTTTTCTTGCAATTTACTTCACTTATTAGGTTGTAATACTGTTTGAATGCCTTGTTACCCGATCCGATCCGAACTGTGTCTGACGGATTTTCGGATAGAGAGTAGAGGATTTGATAAATTTCGGAATCTGATTCGAAATTATCCGAAAATATGAAATATCTAAATGAATTTGGAATTTAAGTTTTATCTCTTAATTTTACTTCATTTTCTTCCTTTTTTTTCTTGCAATTTACTTCACTTATTAGGTTGTAATAATGTTTGAATGCCTTGTTACCCGATCCGATCGGAACTGTGTGTGACGGAACTTCGGATAGAGAGTAGAGGATTTGATAAATTTCGGAATCTGATTCGAAATTATCCGTAAATATGAAATATCTGGCTGAATTTGAAATTTAAGTTTTTTTCTCTTCATTTTACTTCATTTTCTTTCTTTTTTTATTTCTATATACTTCACTCATTAGGTTGTAATAATGTTTGAATTCCTTGTTACCCGCCTTGTTACTCGATCCGATCCGAACTGTGTCTGACGGAACTTCTGATAGAAAGTAGAGGATTTGATAAATTTCGGAATCTGATTTGAAATTATCCGAAAATATGAAATATCTAAATGAATTTAGAATTTAAGTTTTATCTCTTAATTTTACTTCATTTTCTTCCTTTTTTTTTCTTGCAATTTACTTCATTTATTAGGTTGTAATACTGTTTGAATGCCTTGTTACCTGATCCGATGTGAAATGTGTCTGACGGAACTTCGGATAGAGAGTAGAGGATTTGATAAATTTCAGAATCTGATTCGAAATTATCCGAAAATATGAAATATCTGAATGAATTTGAAATTTAAGTTTTTATCTCTTCATTTTACTTCATTTTCTTTCTTTTTTTATTTCTAATTACTTCACTCATTAGGTTGTAATAATGTTTGAATGCCTTGTTACCCAATCCGATCCGAACCGTGTCTAACGAATCTTCGGATAGAAAGTAGAGGATTTCATAAATTTCGGAATCTGATTCGAAATTATCCGAAAATTTGAAATATCTGAATGAATTTGAAATTTAAGTTTTTATCTCTTCATTTTACTTCATTTTCTTTCTTTTTTTATTTCTATTTACTTCACTCATTAGGTTGTAATAATGTTTGAATGCCTTGTTACCCGATCCGATCCAAACTGTGTCTAACGAAACTTCGGATAGAAAGTAGAGGATTTCATAAATTTCGGAATCTGATTCGAAATTATCCGAAAATATGAAATATCTAAATGAATTTGGAATTTAAGTTTTATCTCTTAATTTTACTTCATTTTCTTCCTTTTTTTTTCTTGCAATTTACTTCACTTATTAGGTTGTAATACTGTTTGAATGCCTTGCTACCCGATCCGATCCGGACTGTGTCTGACGGATTTTTGGATAGAGAGTAGAGGATTTGATAAATTTCGGAATCTGATTCGAAAATATCCGAAAATATGAAATATGTGAATAAATTTGAAATTTAAGTTTTTATCTCTTCATTTTACTTCATTTTCTTTCTTTTTTTATTTCTATTTACTTCACTCATTAGGTTGTAATAATGTTTGAATGCCTTGTTACCCGATCCGATCCAAACTGTGTCTAACGAAACTTCGGATAGAAAGTAGAGGATTTCATAAATTTCGGAATCTGATTCGAAATTATCCGAAAATATGAAATTTCTAAATGAATTTGGAATTTAAGTTTTATCTCTTAATTTTACTTCATTTTCTTCCATTTCTTTTTCTTGCAATTTACTTCACTTATTAGGTTGTAATACTGTTTGAATGCCTTGTTACCTGATCCGATGTGAAATGTGTCTGACGGAACTACGGATAGAGAGTAGAGGATTTGATAAATTTCAGAATCTGATTCGAAATTATCCAAAAATATGAAATATCTGAATGAATTTGAAATTTAAGTTTTTATCTCTTCATTTTACTTCATTTTCTTTCTTTTTTTATTTCTAATTACTTCACTCATTAGGTTGTAATAATGTTTGAATGCCTTGTTACCCGATCCGATCCGAACTGTGTCTAACGAAACTCCCGATAGAAAGTAAAGGATATGATAAATTTCAAAATCTGATTCGAAATTATCCGAAAATATGAAATATCTAAATGAATTTGGAATTTAAGTTTTATCTCTTAATTTTACTTCATTTTCTTCCTTTTCTTTTCTTGCAATTTACTTCACTTATTAGGTTGTAATACTGTTTGAATGCCTTGTTACCCGATCCGATCCGAACTGTGTCTGACGGATTTTCGGATAGAGAGTAGAGGATTTGATAAATTTCAGAATCTGATTCGAAATTATCCGAAAATATGAAATATCTGAATGAATTTGAAATTTAAGTTTTTATCTCTTCATTTTACTTCATTTTCTTTCTTTTTTTATTTCTATTTACTTCAATCATTAGGTTGTAATAATGTTTGAATGCCTTGTTACCCGATCCGATCCAAACTGTGTCTAACGAAACTTCGGATAGAAAGTAGAGGATTTCATAAATTTCGGAATCTGATTCGAAATTATCCGAAAATATGAAATGTCTAAATGAATTTGGAATTTAAGTTTTATCTCTTAATTTTACTTCATTTTCTTCCTTTTTTTTCTTGCAATTTACTTCACTTATTAGGTTGTAATACTGTTTGAATGCCCTGTTACCCGATCCGATCCGAACTGTGTCTGACGGATTTTCGGATGGAGAGTAGAGGATTTGATAAATTTCAGAATCTGATTCGAAATTATCCGAAAATATGAAATATCTGAATGAATTTGAAATTTAAGTTTTTATCTCTTCATTTTACTTCATTCTCTTTCTTTTTTTATTTCTATTTACTTCACTCATTAGGTTGTAATAATGTTTGAATGCCTTGTTACCCGCGTTGTTACTCGATCCGATCCGAACTGTGTCTGACGGAACTTCTGATAGAAAGTAGAGGATTTGATAAATTTCGGAATCTGATTTGAAATTATCCGAAAAGATGAAATATCTAAATGAATTTAGAACTTAAGTTTTATCTCTTAATTTTACTTCATTTTCTTCCTATTTTTTTCTTGCAATTTACTTCACTTATTAGGTTGTAATACTGTTTGAATGCCTTGTTACCTGATCCGATATGAAATGTGTCTGACGGAACTTCGGATAGAGAGTAGAGGATTTGATAAATTTCAGAATCTGATTCGAAATTATCCGAAAATATGAAATATCTAAATGAATTTGAAATTTAAGTTTTTATCTCTTCATTTTACTTCATTTTCTTTCTTTTTTTATTTCTAATTACTTCACTCATTAGGTTGTAATAATGTTTGAATGCCTTGTTACCCGATCCGATCCGAACCGTGTCTAACGAAACTTCGGATAGAAAGTAGAGGATATGATAAATTTCGGAATCTGATTCGAAATTATCCGAAAATATGAAATATCTAAATGAATTTGAAATTTAAGTTTTATCTCTTAATTTTACTTCATTTTCTTCCTTTTTTTTTCTTGCAATTTACTTCACTTATTAGGTTGTAATACTGTTTGAATGCCATGTTACCTGATCCGATCGGAACTGTGTCTGACGGAACTTCGGATAGAGAGTAGAGGATTTGATAAATTTTGGAATCTGATTCGAAATTATCCGAAAATATGAAATATCTGAATGAATTTGAAATTTAAGGTTTTATCTCTTCATTTTACTTCATTTTCTTTCTTTTTTTATTTCTATTTACTTCACTCATTAGGTTGTAATAATGTTTGAATGCCTTGTTACCCGAACCGATCCAAACTGAGTCTAACGAAACTTCGGATAGAAAGTAGAGGATATGATAAATTTCGGAATCTGATTCGAAATTATCCGAAAATATGAAATATCTAAATGAATTTGGAATTTAAGTTTTATCTCTTAATTTTACTTCATTTTCTTCCTTTTCTTTTTCTTGCAATTTACTTCACTTATTAGGTTGTAATACTGTTTGAATGCCTTGTTACCCGATCCGATCGGAACTGTGTCTGACGGAACTTCGGATAGAGAGTAGAGGATTTGATAAATTTTGGAATCTGATTCGAAATTATCCGAAAATATGAAATATCTGAATGAATTTGAAATTTAAGTTTTTATCTCTTCATTTTACTTCATTCTCTTTCTTTTTTTATTTCTATTTACTTCACTCATTAGGTTGTAATAATGTTTGAATGCCTTGTTACCCGCGTTGTTACTCGATCCGATCTGAACTGTGTCTGACGGAACTTCGGATAGAAAGTAGAGGATTTGATAAATTTCGGAATCTGATTTGAAATTATCCGAAAATATGAAATATCTAAATGAATTTAGAATTTAAGTTTTATCTCTTAATTTTACTTCATTTTCTTCCTTTTTTTTTCTTGCAATTTACTTCACTTATTAAGTTGTAATACTGTTTGAATGCCTTGTTACCCGATCCGATCTGAACTGTGTCTGATGGAACTTCGGATAGAGAGTAGAGGATTTGATAAATTTCAGAATCTGATTCGAAATTATCCGAAAATATGAAATATCTGAATGAATTTGAAATTTAAGTTTTTATCTCTTCATTTTACTTCATTTTCTTTCTTTTTTTATTTCTATTTACTTCACTCATTAGGTTGTAATAATGTTTGAAAGCCTTGTTACCCGATCCGATCCAAACTGTGTCTAACGAAACTTCGGATAGAAAGTAAAGGATTTCATAAATTTCGGAATCTGATTCGAAATTATCCGAGAATATGAAATATCTAAATGAATTTGGAATTTAAGTTTTATCTCTTAATTTTACTTCATTTTCTTCCTTTTCTTTTTCTTGCAATTTACTTCACTTATTAGGTTGTAATACTGCTTGAATGCCTTGTTACCCGATCCGATCGGAACTGTGTCTGACGGAACTTCGGATAGAGAGTAGAGGATTTGATAAATTTCGGAATCTGATTCGAAATTATCCAAAAATATGAAATATCTGACTGAATTTGAAATTTAAGTTTTTATCTCTTCATTTTACTTCATTTTCTTTCTTTTTTTATTTCTATATACTTCACTCATTAGGTTGTAATAATGTTTGAATGCCTTGTTACCCGCCTTGTTACTCGAACCGATCCGAACTGTGTCTGACGGAACTTCTGATAGAAAGTAGAGGATTTGATAAATTTCGGAATCTGATTTGAAATTATCCGAAAATATGAAATATCTAAATGAATTTAGAATTTAAGTTTTATCTCTTAATTTTACTTCATTTTCTTCCTTTTTTTTTCTTGCAATTTACTTCACTTATTAGGTTGTAATACTGTTTGAATGCCTTGTTACCTGATCCGATGTGAAATGTGTCTGACGGAACTTCGGATAGAGAGTAGAGGATTTGATAAATTTCAGAATCTGATTCGAAATTATCCGAAAATATGAAATATCTGAATGAATTTGAAATTTAAGTTTTTATCTCTTCATTTTACTTCATTTTCTTTCTTTTTTTATTTCTAATTACTTCACTCATTAGGTTGTAATAATGTTTGAATGCCTTGTTACCCAATCTGATCCGAACCGTGTCTAACGAAACTTCGGATAGAAAGTAGAGGATATGATAAATTTCGGAATCTGATTCGAAATTATCCGAAAATATGAAATATCTAAATGAATTTGGAATTTAAGTTTTATCTCTTAATTTTACTTCATTTTCTTCCTTTTTTTTCTTGCAATTTACTTCACTTATTAGGTTGTAATACTGTTTGAATGCCTTGTTACCCGATCCGATCCGAACTGTGTCTGACGGATTTTCGGATAGAGAGTAGAGGATTTGATAAATTTCGGAATCTGATTCGAAATTATCCGAAAATATGAAATATCTGAATGAATTAGAAATTTAAGTTTTTATCTCTTCATTTTACTTCATTTTCTTTCTTTTTTTATTTCTATTTACTTCACTCATTAGGTTGTAATAATGTTTGAATGCCTTGTTCCCGATCCGATCAAAACTGTGTCTAACGAAACTTCGGATAGAAAGTAGAGGATTTCATAAATTTCGGAATCTGATTCGAAATTATCCGAAAATATGAAATATCTAAATGAATTTGGAATTTAAGTTTTATCACTTAATTTTACTTCATTTTCTTCCTTTTCTTTTTCCTGCAATTTACTTCACTTATTAGGTTGTAATACTGTTTGAATGCCTTGTTACCCGATCCGATCGGAACTGTGTCTGACGGAACTTCGGATAGAGAGTAGAGGATTTGATAAATTTCGGAATCTGATTCGAAATTATCCGAAAATATGAAATATATTAATGAATTTGAAATTTAAGTTTTTATCTCTTCATTTTACTTCATTCTCTTTCTTTTTTTATTTCTATTTACTTCACTCATTAGGTTGTAATAATGTTTGAATGCCTTGTTACCCGCGTTGTTACTCGATCCGATCTGAACTGTGTCTGACGGAACTTCGGATAGAAAGTAGAGGATTTGATAAATTTCGGAATCTGATTTGAAATTATCCGAAAATATGAAATATCTAAATGAATTTAGAATTTAAGTTTTATCTCTTAATTTTACTTCATTTTCTTCCTTTTTTTTTCTTGCAATTTACTTCACTTATTAAGTTGTAATACTGTTTGAATGCCTTGTTACCCGATCCGATCTGAACTGTGTCTGACGGAACTTCGGATAGAGAGTAGAGGATTTGATAAATTTCAGAATCTGATTCGAAATTATCCGAAAATTTGAAATATCTGAATGAATTTGAAATTTAAGTTTTTATCTCTTCATTTTACTTCATTTTCTTTCTTTTTTTATTTCTATTTACTTCACTCATTAGGTTGTAATAATGTTTGAAAGCCTTGTTACCCGATCCGATCCAAACTGTGTCTAACAAAACTTCGGATAGAAAGTAGAGGATTTCATAAATTTCGGAATCTAATTCGAAATTATCCGAAAATATGAAATATCTAAATGAATTTGGAATTTAAGTTTTATCTCTTAATTTTACTTCATTTTCTTCCTTTTCTTTTTCTTGCAATTTACTTCACTTATTAGGTTGTAATACTGTTTGAATGCCTTGTTACCCGATCCGATCGGAACTGTGTGTGACGGAACTTCGGATAGAGAGTAGAGGATTTGATAAATTTCAGAATCTGATTCGAAATTATCCGAAAATATGAAATATCTGGCTGAATTTGAAATTTAAGTTTTTATCTCTTCATTTTACTTCATTTTCTTTCTTTTTTTATTTCTATATACTTCACTCATTAGGTTGTAATAATGTTTGAATGCCTTGTTACCCGCCTTGTTACTCGATCCGATCCGAACTGTGTCTGACGGAACTTCTGATAGAAAGTAGAGGATTTGATAAATTTTGGAATCTGATTTGAAATTATCCGAAAATATGAAATATCTAAATGAATTTAGAATTTAAGTTTTATCTCTTAATTTTACTTCACTTTCTTCCTTTTTTTTTCTTGCAATTTACTTCACTTATTAAGTTGTAATACTGTTTGAATGCCTTGTTACCCGATCCGATCTGAACTGTGTCTGACGGAACTTCGGATAGAGAGTAGAGGATTTGATAAATTTCAGAATCTGATTCGAAATTATCCGAAAATTTGAAATATCTGAATGAATTTGAAATTTAAGTTTTTATCTCTTCATTTTACTTCATTTTCATTCTTTTTTTATTTCTATTTACTTCACTCATTAGGTTGTAATAATGTTTGAAAGCCTTGTTACCCGATCCGATCCAACTGTGTCCAACAAAACTTCGGATAGAAAGTAGAGGATTTCATAAATTTCCGAATCTAATTCGAAATTATCCGAAAATATGAAATATCTAAATGAATTTGGAATTTAAGTTTTATCTCTTAATTTTACTTCATTTGCTTCCTTTTCTTTTTCTTGCAATTTACTTCACTTATTAGGTTGTAATACTGTTTGAATGCCTTGTTACCCGATCCGATCGGAACTGTGTGTGACGAAACTTCGGATAGAGAGTAGAGGATTTGATAAATTTCGGAATCTGATTCGAAATTATCCGAAAATATGAAATATCTGGCTGAATTTGAAATTTAAGTTTTTATCTCTTCATTTTATTTCATTTTCTTTCTTTTTTTATTTCTATATACTTCACTCATTAGGTTGTAATAATGTTCGAATGCCTTGTTACCCGCCTTGTTACTCGATCCGATCCGAACTGTGTCTGACGGAACTTCTGATAGAAAGTAGAGGATTTGATAAATTTCAGAATCTGATTTGAAATTATCCGAAAATATGAAATATCTAAATGAATTTAGAATTTAAGTTTTATCTCTTAATTTTACTTCATTTTCTTCCCTTTTTTTTCTTGCAATTTACTTCACTTATTAAGTTGTAATACTGTTTGAATGCCTTGTTACCCGATCCGATCTGAACTGTGTCTGACGGAACTTCGGATAGAGAGTAGAGGATTTGATAAATTTCAGAATCTGATTCGAAATTATCCGAAAATTTGAAATATCTGAATGAATTTGAAATTTAAGTTTTTATCTCTTCATTTTACTTCATTTTCTTTCTTTTTTTATTTCTATTTACTTCACTCATTAGGTTGTAATAATGTTTGAAAGCCTTGTTACCCGATCCGATCCAAACTGTGTCTAACAAAACTTCGGATAGAAAGTAGAGGATTTCATAAATTTCGGAATCTGATTCGAAATTATCCGAAAATATGAAATATCTAAATGAATTTGGAATTTAAGTTTTATCTCTTAATTTTACTTCATTTTCTTCCTTTTCTTTTTCTTGCAATTTACTTCACTTATTAGGTTGTAATAATGTTTGAATGCCTTGTTACCCGATCCGATCGGAACTGTGTGTGACGGAACTTCGGATAGAGAGTAGAGGATTTGATAAATTTCGGAATCTGATTCGAAATTATCCGTAAATATGAAATATCTGGCTGAATTTGAAATTTAAGTTTTTTTCTCTTCATTTTACTTCATTTTCTTTCTTTTTTTATTTCTATATACTTCACTCATTAGGTTGTAATAATGTTTGAATGCCTTGTTACCCGCCTTGTTACTCGATCCGATCCGAACTGTGTCTGACGGAACTTCTGATAGAAAGTAGAGGATTTGATAAATTTCGGAATCTGATTTGAAATTATCCGAAAATATGAAATATCTAAATGAATTTAGAATTTAAGTTTTATCTCTTAATTTTACTTCATTTTCTTCCTTTTTTTTTCTTGCAATTTACTTCATTTATTAGGTTGTAATACTGTTTGAATGCCTTGTTACCTGATCCGATGTGAAATGTGTCTGACGGAACTTCGGATAGAGAGTAGAGGATTTGATAAATTTCAGAATCTGATTCGAAATTATCCGAAAATATGAAATATCTGAATGAATTTGAAATTTAAGTTTTTATCTCTTCATTTTACTTCATTTTCTTTCTTTTTTTATTTCTAATTACTTCACTCATTAGGTTGTAATAATGTTTGAATGCCTTGTTACCCAATCCGATCCGAACCGTGTCTAACGAATCTTCGGATAGAAAGTAGAGGATTTCATAAATTTCGGAATCAGATTCGAAATTATCCGAAAATTTGAAATATCTGAATGAATTTGAAATTTAAGTTTTTATCTCTTCATTTTACTTCATTTTCTTTCTTTTTTTATTTCTATTTACTTCACTCATTAGGTTGTAATAATGTTTGAATGCCTTGTTACCCGATCCGATCCAAACTGTGTCTAACGAAACTTCGGATAGAAAGTAGAGGATTTCATAAATTTCGGAATCTGATTCGAAATTATCCGAAAATATGAAATATCTAAATGAATTTGGAATTTAAGTTTTATCTCTTAATTTTACTTCATTTTCTTCCATTTCTTTTTCTTGCAATTTACTTCACTTATTAGGTTGTAATACTGTTTGAATGCCTTGTTACCTGATCCGATGTGAAATGTGTCTGACGGAACTACGGATAGAGAGTAGAGGATTTGATAAATTTCAGAATCTGATTCGAAATTATCCAAAAATATGAAATATCTGAATGAATTTGAAATTTAAGTTTTTATCTCTTCATTTTACTTCATTTTCTTTCTTTTTTTATTTCTAATTACTTCACTCATTAGGTTGTAATAATGTTTGAATGCCTTGTTACCCGATCCGATCCGAACTGTGTCTAACGAAACTCCCGATAGAAAGTAAAGGATATGATAAATTTCAAAATCTGATTCGAAATTATCCGAAAATATGAAATATCTAAATGAATTTGGAATTTAAGTTTTATCTCTTAATTTTACTTCATTTTCTTCCTTTTCTTTTCTTGCAATTTACTTCACTTATTAGGTTGTAATACTGTTTGAATGCCTTGTTACCCGATCCGATCCGAACTGTGTCTGACGGATTTTCGGATAGAGAGTAGAGGATTTGATAAATTTCAGAATCTGATTCGAAATTATCCGAAAATATGAAATATCTGAATGAATTTGAAATTTAAGTTTTTATCTCTTCATTTTACTTCATTTTCTTTCTTTTTTTATTTCTATTTACTTCAATCATTAGGTTGTAATAATGTTTGAATGCCTTGTTACCCGATCCGATCCAAACTGTGTCTAACGAAACTTCGGATAGAAAGTAGAGGATTTCATAAATTTCGGAATCTGATTCGAAATTATCTGAAAATATGAAATGTCTAAATGAATTTGGAATTTAAGTTTTATCTCTTAATTTTACTTCATTTTCTTCCTTTTTTTTCTTGCAATTTACTTCACTTATTAGGTTGTAATACTGTTTGAATGCCTTGTTACCCGATCCGATCCGAACTGTGTCTGACGGATTTTCGGATGGAGAGTAGAGGATTTGATAAATTTCAGAATCTGATTCGAAATTATCCGAAAATATGAAATATCTGAATGAATTTGAAATTTAAGTTTTTATCTCTTCATTTTACTTCATTCTCTTTCTTTTTTTATTTCTATTTACTTCACTCATTAGGTTGTAATAATGTTTGAATGCCTTGTTACCCGCGTTGTTACTCGATCCGATCCGAACTGTGTCTGACGGAACTTCTGATAGAAAGTAGAGGATTTGATAAATTTCGGAATCTGATTTGAAATTATCCGAAAAGATGAAATATCTAAATGAATTTAGAACTTAAGTTTTATCTCTTAATTTTACTTCATTTTCTTCCTTTTTTTTTCTTGCAATTTACTTCACTTATTAGGTTGTAATACTGTTTGAATGCCTTGTTACCTGATCCGATATGAAATGTGTCTGACGGAACTTCGGATAGAGAGTAGAGGATTTGATAAATTTCAGAATCTGATTCGAAATTATCCGAAAATATGAAATATCTAAATGAATTTGAAATTTAAGTTTTTATCTCTTCATTTTACTTCATTTTCTTTCTTTTTTTATTTCTAATTACTTCACTCATTAGGTTGTAATAATGTTTGAATGCCTTGTTACCCGATCCGATCCGAACCGTGTCTAACGAAACTTCGGATAGAAAGTAGAGGATATGATAAATTTCGGAATCTGATTCGAAATTATCCGAAAATATGAAATATCTAAATGAATTTGAAATTTAAGTTTTATCTCTTAATTTTACTTCATTTTCTTCCTTTTTTTTTCTTGCAATTTACTTCACTTATTAGGTTGTAATACTGTTTGAATGCCATGTTACCTGATCCGATCGGAACTGTGTCTGACGGAACTTCGGATAGAGAGTAGAGGATTTGATAAATTTTGGAATCTGATTCGAAATTATCCGAAAATATGAAATATCTGAATGAATTTGAAATTTAAGGTTTTATCTCTTCATTTTACTTCATTTTCTTTCTTTTTTTATTTCTATTTACTTCACTCATTAGGTTGTAATAATGTTTGAATGCCTTGTTACCCGAACCGATCCAAACTGAGTCTAACGAAACTTCGGATAGAAAGTAGAGGATATGATAAATTTCGGAATCTGATTCGAAATTATCCGAAAATATGAAATATCTAAATGAATTTGGAATTTAAGTTTTATCTCTTAATTTTACTTCATTTTCTTCCTTTTCTTTTTCTTGCAATTTACTTCACTTATTAGGTTGTAATACTGTTTGAATGCCTTGTTACCCGATCCGATCGGAACTGTGTCTGACGGAACTTCGGATAGAGAGTAGAGGATTTGATAAATTTTGGAATCTGATTCGAAATTATCCGAAAATATGAAATATCTGAATGAATTTGAAATTTAAGTTTTTATCTCTTCATTTTACTTCATTCTCTTTCTTTTTTTATTTCTATTTACTTCACTCATTAGGTTGTAATAATGTTTGAATGCCTTGTTACCCGCGTTGTTACTCGATCCGATCTGAACTGTGTCTGACGGAACTTCGGATAGAAAGTAGAGGATTTGATAAATTTCGGAATCTGATTTGAAATTATCCGAAAATATGAAATATCTAAATGAATTTAGAATTTAAGTTTTATCTCTTAATTTTACTTCATTTTCTTCCTTTTTTTTCTTGCAATTTACTTCACTTATTAAGTTGTAATACTGTTTGAATGCCTTGTTACCCGATCCGATCTGAACTGTGTCTGATGGAACTTCGGATAGAGAGTAGAGGATTTGATAAATTTCAGAATCTGATTCGAAATTATCCGAAAATATGAAATATCTGAATGAATTTGAAATTTAAGTTTTTATCTCTTCATTTTACTTCATTTTCTTTCTTTTTTTATTTCTATTTACTTCACTCATTAGGTTGTAATAATGTTTGAAAGCCTTGTTACCCGATCCGATCCAAACTGTGTCTAACGAAACTTCGGATAGAAAGTAAAGGATTTCATAAATTTCGGAATCTGATTCGAAATTATCCGAGAATATGAAATATCTAAATGAATTTGGAATTTAAGTTTTATCTCTTAATTTTACTTCATTTTCTTCCTTTTCTTTTTCTTGCAATTTACTTCACTTATTAGGTTGTAATACTGCTTGAATGCCTTGTTACCCGATCCGATCGGAACTGTGTCTGACGGAACTTCGGATAGAGAGTAGAGGATTTGATAAATTTCGGAATCTGATTCGAAATTATCCAAAAATATGAAATATCTGACTGAATTTGAAATTTAAGTTTTTATCTCTTCATTTTACTTCATTTTCTTTCTTTTTTTATTTCTATATACTTCACTCATTAGGTTGTAATAATGTTTGAATGCCTTGTTACCCGCCTTGTTACTCGATCCGATCCGAACTGTGTCTGACGGAACTTCTGATAGAAAGTAGAGGATTTGATAAATTTCGGAATCTGATTTGAAATTATCCGAAAATATGAAATATCTACATGAATTTAGAATTTAAGTTTTATCTCTTAATTTTACTTCATTTTCTTCCTTTTTTTTTCTTGCAATTTACTTCACTTATTAGGTTGTAATACTGTTTGAATGCCTTGTTACCTGATCCGATGTGAAATGTGTCTGACGGAACTTCGGATAGAGAGTAGAGGATTTGATAAATTTCAGAATCTGATTCGAAATTATCCGAAAATATGAAATATCTGAATGAATTTGAAATTTAAGTTTTTATCTCTTCATTTTACTTCATTTTCTTTCTTTTTTTATTTCTAATTACTTCACTCATTAGGTTGTAATAATGTTTGAATGCCTTGTTACCCAATCTGATCCGAACCGTGTCTAACGAAACTTCGGATAGAAAGTAGAGGATATGATAAATTTCGGAATCTGATTCGAAATTATCCGAAAATATGAAATATCTAAATGAATTTGGAATTTAAGTTTTATCTCTTAATTTTACTTCATTTTCTTCCTTTTTTTTCTTGCAATTTACTTCACTTATTAGGTTGTAATACTGTTTGAATGCCTTGTTACCCGATCCGATCCGAACTGTGTCTGACGGATTTTCGGATAGAGAGTAGAGGATTTGATAAATTTCGGAATCTGATTCGAAATTATCCGAAAATATGAAATATCTGAATGAATTAGAAATTTAAGTTTTTATCTCTTCATTTTACTTCATTTTCTTTCTTTTT
The DNA here is from genome assembly GCA_963691705.1 of Viola odorata. NCBI lineage: Eukaryota > Viridiplantae > Streptophyta > Magnoliopsida > Malpighiales > Violaceae > Viola > Viola odorata. Next base: position 54,164,156 of record OY829541.1, read on the forward strand.
TTATTTCTATTTACTTCACTCATTAGGTTGTAATAATGTTTGAATGCCTTGTTCCCGATCCGATCAAAACTGTTTCTAACGAAACTTCGGATAGAAAGTAGAGGATTTCATAAATTTCGGAATCTGATTCGAAATTATCCGAAAATATGAAATATCTAAATGAATTTGGAATTTAAGTTTTATCACTTAATTTTACTTCATTTTCTTCCTTTTCTTTTTCCTGCAATTTACTTCACTTATTAGGTTGTAATACTGTTTGAATGCCTTGTTACCCGATCCGATCGGAACTGTGTCTGACGGAACTTCGGATAGAGAGTAGAGGATTTGATAAATTTCGGAATCTGATTCGAAATTATCCGAAAATATGAAATATCTGAATGAATTTGAAATTTAAGTTTTTATCTCTTCATTTTACTTCATTCTCTTTCTTTTTTTATTTCTATTTACTTCACTCATTAGGTTGTAATAATGTTTGAATTCCTTGTTACCCGCGTTGTTACTCGATCCGATCTTAACTGTGTCTGACGGAACTTCGGATAGAAAGTAGAGGATTTGATAAATTTCAGAATCTGATTTGAAATTATCCGAAAATATGAAATATCTAAATGAATTTAGAATTTAAATTTTATCTCTTAATTTTACTTCATTTTCTTCCTTTTTTTTCTTGCAATTTACTTCACTTATTAAGTTGTAATACTGTTTGAATGCCTTGTTACCCGATCCGATCTGAACTGTGTCTGACGGAACTTCGAATAGAGAGTAGAGGATTTGATAAATTTCGGAAATTGATTCGAAATTATCCGAAAATATGAAATATCTGAATGAATTTGAAATTTAAGTTTTTATCTCTTCATTTTACTTCATTTTCTTTCTTTTTTTATTTCTATTTACTTCACTCATTAGGTTGTAATAATGTTTGAATGCCTTGTTACCCGATCCGATCCAAACTGTGTCTAACGAAACTTCGGATAGAAAGTAGAGGATATGATAAATTTCAGAATCTGATTCGAAATTATCCGAAAATATGAAATATCTAAATGAATTTGGAATTTAAGTTTTTATCTCTTCATTTTACATCATTTTCTTCCTTTTTTTATTTCTAATTACTTCACTCATTAGGTTGTAATAATGTTTGAATGCCTTGTTACCCGCGTTGTTACTCGATCCGATCCGAACTGTGTCTAACGAAACTTCGGATAGAAAGTAGAGGATATGATAAATTTCGGAATCTGATTCGAAATTATCCGAAAATATGAAATATCTAAATGAATTTGGAATTTAAGTTTTATCTCTTAATTTTACTTCATTTTCTTCCTCTTTTTTTTCTTGCAATTTACTTCACTTATTAGGTTGTAATACTGTTTGAATGCCTTGTTCCCCGATCCGATCCGAACTGTGTCTGACGGATTTTCGGATAGAGAGTAGAGGATTTGATAAATTTCGGAATCTGATTCGAAATTATCCGAAAATATGAAAAATCTGAATGAATTTGAAATTTAAGTTTTTATCTCTTTATTTTACTTCATTTTCTTTCTTTTTTTATTTCTATTTACTTCACTCATTAGGTTGTAATAATGTTTGAATGCCTTGTTACCCGATCCGATCCAAACTCTGTCTAACGAAACTTCAGATAGAAAGTAGAGGATTTCATAAATTTCGGAATCTGATTCGAAATTATCCGAAAATATGAAATATCTAAATGAATTTGGAATTTAAGTTTTATCTCTTAATTTTACTTCATTTTCTTTTTCTTGCAATTTACTTCACTTATTAGGTTGTAATACTGTTTGAATGCCTTGTTACCCGATCCGATCGGAACTGTGTCTGACGGAACTTCGGATAGAGAGTAGAGGATTTGATAAATTTCAGAATCTGATTCGAAATTATCCGAAAATATGAAATATCTGAATGAATTTGAAATTTAAGTTTTTATCTCTTCATTTTACTTCATTTTCTTTCTTTTTTTATTTCTATTTACTTCACTCATTAGGTTGTAATAATGTTTGAATGCCTTGTTATCCGCCTTGTTACTCGATCCAATCCGAACTATGTCTGACGGAACTTCGGATAGAAAGTAGAGGATTTGATAAATTTCGGAATGTGATTTGAAATTATCCCAAAATATGAAATATCTAAATGAATTTAGAAATTAAGTTTTATCTCTTAATTTTACTTCATTTTCTTCCTTTTTTTTTCTTGCAATTTACTTCACTTATTAGGTTGTAATACTGTTTGAATGCCTTGTTACCTGATCCGATCTGAACTGTGTTTGACGGAACTTCGGATAGAGAGTAGAGGATTTGATAAATTTCTGAATCTGATTCGAAATTATCCGAAAATATGAAATATCTGAATGAATTTGAAATTTAAGTTTTTATCTCTTCATTTTACTTCATTTTCTTTCTTTTTTTATTTCTAATTACTTCACTCATTAGGTTGTAATAATGTTTGAATGCCTTGTTACCCGATCCGATCCGAACTGTGTCTAACGAAACTTCGGATAGAAAGTAGAGGATATGATAAATTTCGGAATCTGATTCGAAATTATCCGAAAATATGAAATATCTAAATAAATTTGGAATTTAAGTTTTATCTCTTAATTTTACTTCATTTTCTTCCTTTTTTTTTCTTGCAATTTACTTCACTTATTAGGTTGTAATATTGTTTGAATGCCTTGTTACCCGATCCGATCCGAACTGTGTCTGACGGATTTTCGGATAGAGAGTAGAGGATTTGATAAATTTCGGAATCTGATTCGAAATTATCCGAAAATATGAAATATCTGAATGAATTTGAAATTTAAGTTTTTATCTCTTCATTTTACTTCATTTTCTTTCTTTTTTTATTTCTATTTACTTCACTCATTAGGTTGTAATAATGTTTGAATGCCTTGTTACCCGATCCGATCCAAACTGTGTCTAACGAAACTTCGGATAGAAAGTAGAGGATTTTATAAATTTCGGAATCTGATTCGAAATTATCCGAAAATATGAAATATCTAAATGAATTTGGAATTTAAGTTTTATCTCTTAATTTTACTTCATTTTCTTCCTTTTCTTTTTCTTGCAATTTACTTCACTTATTAGGTTGTAATACTGTTTGAATGCCTTGTTACCCGATCCGATCGGAACTGTGTCTGACGGAACTTCGGATAGAGAGTAGAGGATTTGATAAATTTCAGAATCTGATTCGAAATTATCCGAAAATATGAAATATCTGAATGAATTTGAAATTTAAGTTTTTATCTCTTCATTTTACTTCATTTTCTTTCTTTTTTTATTTCTATTTACTTCACTCATTAGGTTGTAATAATGTTTGAATGCCTTGTTACCCGCCTTGTTACTCGATCCAATCCGAACTATGTCTGACGGAACTTCGGATAGAAAGTAGAGGATTTGATAAATTTCGGAATGTGATTTGAAATTATCCCAAAATATGAAATATCTAAATGAATTTAGAATTTAAGTTTTATCTCTTAATTTTACTTCATTTTCTTCCTTTTTTTTTCTTGCAATTTACTTCACTTATTAGGTTGTAATACTGTTTGAATGCCTTGTTACCTGATCCGATCTGAACTGTGTTTGACGGAACTTCGGATAGAGAGTAGAGGATTTGATAAATTTCTGAATCTGATTCGAAATTATCCGAAAATATGAAATATCTGAATGAATTTGAAATTTAAGTTTTTATCTCTTCATTTTACTTCATTTTCTTTCTTTTTTTATTTCTAATTACTTCACTCATTAGGTTGTAATAATGTTTGAATGCCTTGTTACCCGATCCGATCCGAACTGTGTCTAACAAAACTTCGGATAGAAAGTAGAGGATATGATAAATTTCGGAATCTGATTCGAAATTATCCGAAAATATGAAATATCTAAATAAATTTGGAATTTAAGTTTTATCTCTTAATTTTACTTCATTTTCTTCCTTTTTTTTTCTTGCAATTTACTTCACTTATTAGGTTGTAATATTGTTTGAATGCCTTGTTACCCGATCTGATCCGAACTGTGTCTGACGGATTTTCGGATAGAGAGTAGAGGATTTGATAAATTTCGGAATCTGATTCGAAATTATCCGAAAATATGAAATATCTGAATGAATTTGAAATTTAAGTTTTTATCTCTTCATTTTACTTCATTTTCTTTCTTTTTTTATTTCTATTTACTTCACTCATTAGGTTGTAATAATGTTTGAATGCCTTGTTACCCGATCCGATCCAAACTGTGTCTAACGAAACTTCGGATAGAAAGTAGAGGATTTTATAAATTTCGGAATCTGATTCGAAATTATCCGAAAATATGAAATATCTAAATGAATTTGGAATTTAAGTTTTATCTCTTAATTTTACTTCATTTTCTTCCTTTTCTTTTTCTTGCAATTTACTTCACTTATTAGGTTGTAATACTGTTTGAATGCCTTGTTACCCGATCCGATCGGAACTGTGTCTGACGGAACTTCGGATAGAGAGTAGAGGATTTGATAAATTTCAGAATCTGATTCGAAATTATCCGAAAATATGAAATATCTGAATGAATTTGAAATTTAAGTTTTTATCTCTTCATTTTACTTCATTTTCTTTCTTTTTTTATTTCTATTTACTTCACTCATTAGGTTGTAATAATGTTTGAATGCCTTGTTACCCGCCTTGTTACTCGATCCGATCCGAACTATGTCTGACGGAACTTCGGATAGAAAGTAGAGGATTTGATAAATTTCGGAATGTGATTTGAAATTATCCCAAAATATGAAATATCTAAATGAATTTAGAATTTAAGTTTTATCTCTTAATTTTACTTCATTTTCTTCCTTTTTTTTCTTGCAATTTACTTCACTTATTAGGTTGTAATACTGTTTGAATGCCTTGTTACCTCATCCGATCTGAACTGTGTTTGACGGAACTTCGGATAGAGAGTAGAGGATTTGATAAATTTCGGAATCTGATTCGAAATTATCCGAAAATATGAAATATCTGAATGAATTTGAAATTTTAGTTTTTATCTCTTCATTTTACTTCATTTTCTTTCTTTTTTTATTTCTAATTACTTCACTCATTAGGTTGTAATAATGTTTGAATGCCTTGTTACCCGATCCGATCCGAACTGTGTCTAACGAAACTTCGGATAGAAAGTAGAGGATATGATAAATTTCGGAATCTAATTCGAAATTATCCGAAAATATGAAATATCTAAATAAATTTGGAATTTAAGTTTTATCTCTTAATTTTACTTCATTTTCTTCCTCTTTTTTTCTTGCAATTTACTTCACTTATTAGGTTGTAATATTGTTTGAATGCCTTGTTACCCGATCCGATCGGAACTGTGTCTGACGGATTTTCGGATAGAGAGTAGAGGATTTGATAAATTTCGGAATCTGATTCGAAATTATCCGAAAATATGAAATATCTGAATGAATTTGAAATTTAAGTTTTTATCTCTTCATTTTACTTCATTTTCTTTCTTTTTTTATTTCTATTTACTTCACTCATTAGGTTGTAATAATGTTTGAATGCCTTGTTACCCGATCCGATCCAAACTGTGTCTAACGAAACTTCGGATAGAAAGTAGAGGATTTTATAAATTTCGGAATCTGATTCGAAATTATCCGAAAATATGAAATATCTAAATGAATTTGGAATTTAAGTTTTATCTCTTAATTTTACTTCATTTTCTTCCTTTTCTTTTTCTTGCAATTTACTTCACTTATTAGGTTGTAATACTGTTTGAATGCCTTGTTACCCGATCCGATCGGAACTGTGTCTGACGGAACTTCGGATAGAGAGTAGAGGATTTGATAAATTTCAGAATCTGATTCGAAATTATCCGAAAATATGAAATATCTGAATGAATTTGAAATTTAAGTTTTTATCTCTTCATTTTACTTCATTTTCTTTCTTTTTTTATTTCTAATTACTTCACTCATTAGGTTGTAATAATGTTTGAATGCCTTGTTACCCGATCCGATCCGAACTGTGTCTAACGAAACTTCGGATAGAAAGTAGAGGATATGATAAATTTCGGAATCTGATTCGAAATTATCCGAAAATATGAAATATCTAAATAAATTTGGAATTTAAGTTTTATCTCTTAATTTTACTTCATTTTCTTCCTCTTTTTTTCTTGCAATTTACTTCACTTATTAGGTTGTAATATTGTTTGAATGCCTTGTTACCCGATCCGATCCGAACTGTGTCTGACGGATTTTCGGATAGAGAGTAGAGGATTTGATAAATTTCAGAATCTGATTCGAAATTATCCGAAAATATGAAATATCTGAATGAATTTGAAATTTAAGTTTTTATCTCTTCATTTTACTTCATTTTCTTTCTTTTTTTATTTCTATTTACTTCACTCATTAGGTTGTAATAATGTTTGAATGCTGATAAGATTCAACGTCGATCATGTAAGATTCGGAGTCGTGCCTGATCGGAACGGTGGCGGTCGATGTGGGATGTACCTGCAAAGCGCCGAAGGGGGGGCTCCGGCGTAGACACTCCGATGCTTAAGTCAGTTCGGGTTTCAAAAATAACAGATGTTCGTCTGGGTGATCTCGATCTTACCTTCTGATTGGGAAAAATAGGGGTATTTATAGGCCTATTTGGCGATACCTGGCGATAACAATCCAGGCGATGTCTGATGGTGACGTCACAAGCGATACCAATGGATGACGTCATGAGCGATACCGATGGATGACGTCATAAGCGATATCTGACGGGGCTGCCGGGAACGATAACCTTGTGTGTCCCTAGGATGGGATGGTGCCGTGCGTATAGAGTCGCGTGAGTCCCCCCCCCTCCCCCCCCGCTGAAGTCGACCATCCTAGGAATCCTTCGCTGATTCTAGGGCGATATGAAGATATCTTACGGGTCCTATGGGAAATCGTCCCGGCGGGAGCCGCAAGTGTGGTAGCACCGTTAGGGCAGTCTTGATTGTTATCATAAGCCCAACTGAAAACGAGCCCGAGTGTTTACCAAGGGCTGTCCATGTCTGAAATCTTAGATGAAAGCTTGTTCTTTCGTGGGGCTGTATGTCTGCAGGATCTCCGAGTTTCTCTAACTGCTCGACGTTAATCGTGTTAAGTGATGAGCTGGAACTTAGTTCTGAAGCTTTTCAGCGAACAAGCGGATTCCGTCCTTCATTCTTATCTAGAGATCTATTTTTCTGAGGCGTTAAGAGGTCCACGAGAGACGCTGCTATTACGCTCGTGATCATGAGGGCATTGCTTTCGTCCAGCGATGTTAGTCTGTTTGGCCTCTTGGCAGGGCTTACGGAGTCTCAACTTTATTCATGTCATAGAAGGGCTGCTGATGGGTTACTTGTGATATCACCACGGACTGTAACCAGGTCATGTCGTGGATTTGCATTCGTTCCGGGTCCATCATCCTTTCAAGTGTACTGTAAACACACGGTGGAGATAGGTATTTGTAGAGAAGTTAGTAAACTTTGCACTTACAGGGGTTTGAGGTCACACGGGCCCTGTCTTTCTTTCACGCTTAAGGAAACAACGATATCGACGCGGCTTTACGCCATCAGCTTCCTTCGATTATCGTGGCTTTATACCACCAGATGCCTGCGATGTCGACGAGGTTTTACGCATCTAGGGCCACCTGCGACATCAACGCGGCCTCACACTGTGGATACCGGTAACCGTATGGCTTTTACGTCATGGCTACCCCTGATATCGTGCCTTTTGGCGTTTTTCCCTACTTTTTCTCGCACCCCTTCGAACATCCATGTCGCGGATAGCATACGAGCATCAACCTTTGCTTCTGCTTTAGGCTTATCAGTATTTAAGGGTGACGGGACGGCTCGCCTTTTGAGGACCTTTTTTGTTCTTTCCAAGGCCTCTCTCTTGGGGCCTATAAATTGGGGAGCTTTCTCCACCCACGTTCTCCTCATCTCTGGCAATTCACATCATGGATCATTTGACTAAGAATTTCCTCCTTTCCAAGGGCCATTCTCTCAGGAACCTCAATGATGGCGACGTCGGATTCCTGGAGAACATGCTGGTCAAGACCTCTGAGGACATCCTGGAGCTGCAAGGAATGCTGACCCCTCTTCATTCTAGGCTGAGAGCCACGTCTCTGGAGGATTTCAGTCCTTTGGAGAGCGTGTCAAAGCTGGCTGCCTCCATCGCCCGGATTCAAGTGGTGATTGCCATGCTGCAGCAGTGCAAGGATATGCTGGGGTGCTGCTTGAAGGGGATGAGAGCCACCTCCCATGATCTGATTTTGGTCATGGATTCTCTGAGAGACCTCCCCGAAGTGCCCGAGGACGCTTGCTCTGATGCCTGATAGCGATGGCTCCCTTTGGGCCTTTTCTCTTTTCCTCCTGTCATGTAAATGTACTTTCCGGCCCCTAGGCCATAATAAATAAATTGGTTTTAGTACGCCGTTTTGCAACTGTTCTTCTTCTTTAATGCGCCATTTGTCTTTTTTTCCTTGGAGATATTCTTAGCCCTACTGAAAACGGTTCAGCCACTAGGTGGTTTTCTGATTGGTTGTTCAACATTAAATCTATGTCGCTGTTGTCCTGGCAACTGATTGGGCGATTTTGCGGTTTTCCTTGATCAGGGGAAAATCTCAACAGGCGTGACTGTAAATCCATATCTGCACTTCAGGCTGTACGTGTGTCTTCTCTCAAGAGTCGGGTTGGAAGATCGAAGATCCTTTTTCTCAATTTTTTAGCTATTTAAGGGATCTTCTCTCCTTCGTTATCATTTGTCTCTCTTGCTGTTTTTTCCTCTGATTAGTATTCTGTGATCTCATGGCTGATTCTCATTTTTTAGATACGTTCGCCCGAGATTCTCCACCAACTCCTCCGACTTCTCCTGACTCAGATAATCCTCCTCCGTCGCCTCCCTGGAGGCCGCCTGTTCGCCGACGGTGTCGCAAGAGGTGGAGGAAAGATGCTGCGAAAGCATCTAAGTCGTTCTTCGATTCTCTTGCTTCTTTCTCTTCGAAGGGGAAAGAAACGTCTTTCCTTCCTAACGAGTCACCGCCAAGGGCTCCTTCCGCCTGTTCAGCTGTTAAAGCGGTGTCGCCGTCTGTCAAGGAGGAGTCGGATCGATCATCCACACGCGTGGGGGAGAAGGTTAAGGAACCTTTCCCTTTCGCTGGCGAGGATCCATCGCTTTTAGGTGAAGATGATGATGACGTGGTCTACTGCTATGGTATCTCTTGGTCTGACGGCGAATAGTTGGGCATACCATGCCTCTTTGTAGATGCCGTATGGCTTTCCCAAATAATAAAATGACGCTTTTATTTCTTTTCGCTCTTCTGCCGCTTTCTTCCTTTATGTTTCCAGGATTACCGCAGGAGTAGGCCTTTCGCTGGACGCAACCGCCTTTCAGTTTTCAGTCAGTAACTGTCTTCTCCCAAAAGACATTGATGACTGCCCACGCGTCCTTTTACACTCTGCACGTGTTTTATTTTCACAGGCTGTTCCTTTTTTAGGTTTAACCTTTATAAGGAATTTGCTCTTCTCTTTTAGTATTTTTTGCTAATACTTCGAAATTCTTCGTATTTCCTTTCTTCTGTGCTTCTTTCTTCCCGAGGGATTTTACTGCAATTGCTCGCCGGTGCCGACGGCCGATTCACTGGTTCTCTGCTCCAGGTAGTTTGCTTCTCTATTGCCATAGCTTTACTTTCCATTCCATTATGTCTCGCGCTAGGCCCTCTGCAATTATCGAAAATCCTCTAGATCCCGAAGTCAGGAGAGCTCGTAGTGTTTTTGATTGTAATGAGGTTTTGAGGGCTGAGCTAGAGGAGAACGGTATCACTTTTCCCACGGGATACCGCCCCTTTGTCCCATTGAAGGATACTCGGCTCACTGACGCCATGTGGGGGACGTTCCGGTTGGTTTATTTCAAGATGTTTACCTACGGGTTTCGTCTCCCGCTTCATACTTCTCTGATGAAGCTGCTAAACCATTACGATCTCAATCCCGTTCAAATAACTCTGCCTTCCTGGTGTGGGCTTTACGCCTTTCTTCGTTCGTGTGAGATGAAGCATATTTTCGCTCCATCGATCGATCTGTTCCTCACGTTTTTCACCTTGAGGTGTCACAACTGCTTAGTGGATATTACCCCAAGATGGAATGGTGCTCTTTTTCGGTTCTTCTGGCGGAATTTTCAAGGTTTCGAAGAGAATGTGGACAACTGGAAAAATGGCTTCTTCACCCTTCGCTTGCCCTCTCGGTATTGGCGCGGTGGTTTCAACCGAGAGATTACCAGTATCGCTTGGCGAGAACCAGATGTGCTGTCTAGTATGGATGTATCCAATGTTAACGCCTTATTAGAAATAGAAGGGCCTTTCCGTATTCGGGAATTTGCTCGGTTCAGGCCTTTGTCAGAGTGTGTCGTTGGTGAGTCTTTTCTTTTATCGCCTTATCGCTTCAACTTTCTTGTTATATTAAAATAGTTTATCGGTAGGTAACGCTGAGGGTCGATCCTCCGAGGAAAGTGACACTCCTCTAAACGTGGTGCCGCTTCAGACATTACCTCATTCTCCTTCACCCGAAGGCTCTAGTCGTCCGTCTATTCCGCCGCGAGGAAGGAGAAAAAAAACCGTCGCGACACGTAATACCTCCGCTCGACCTTCCCGTTTCCTTGAGAATTGGCTACCGTCTCGTGGTAAGGGAGTGGCCTCAAGTAATCCCATGATTGAAGAGGTTGACAGTGATAGCGGAAGTATGGATACTGGTTCCGAGCTTCGTCATGCCACCCTTGCCCAACGAATGAAACTTAGGTCCAGAAAAGGTGATCCTGCAGCGGAGTCAACCGAGGACGATAGCGAAGAGACCGCTGCCGAAACGGAGCGTCTCGTAAAGAGAGTTCGCAAAGAGAAATCTGACCCACTAGTTCCTTCCGTGGAGGAAATCAATGGGGTTCCTTCCGAGGAAGTTGACGCCTCGCACGTTACAGGTCCCTTGCCAGTGACGGAAGTTACCAAGGTGCCCTCTGCCCTTCCTCCCAAGGTTAACGAGGCTTCGGCAGCGGTGGGCTCTCCCTCGGTGTCTGGCGGTCCTAGCTCCCCTATTCGCTCCTTTATTCCAGATGTGAACTTACCAACTCCGAATCCAATCGCTCCTCCCTCACGGAAGCCTCAGCCTTTGATTCTTTCTTCGATTTCGGGCATTGGTGATTCTGCAAAAAATTACTCTCCTCCTTATATCGCCAATCTTTCCCCTCAAGGTCCTCAGGGCCCCATCGCCTATCAGCTGGACTTGTCTTCCCTTGGTATCGACGGTCTCCGTGCTTTAGGGGTATCGGACCCGTCATCGCGAGAGGAGCCAGTGGGCCCGATAGTGGGGAAAATGTTTACTTCTTCGAAGGACAAAGAAGAGTTCTTGCGGCGTCCTCCCGACGTATGACATTCACGTCTTCTAACTGACATGCTGGCCTGCTTCCGTGAGCTAAACTACTTTTTCGAGGATCAGTGTGACAAGGTTCAGCCTTCTCTTGATTTAAAGGGAGAACTAGATGCTGCTTTAGGGAAGGTAACGAAGCTGTCGCAGCTTCAGGAGCGGACCCGAGCGGAGTTGGACGATTGTCGCGCTGAGCTTGCTCGAGAAAAATCAAAAGGGAAGGCTAAAACAGACCTTCTGGAGGCGGAATTGGTGGTGGCTGACAGAAAGAATATCTTCCTTCGTGAAGAGATAGCATCTCGTGATGCGGATTTGGCCAAAGTGCCTTCAAAGATAGCCTGGTGGAAGAACAAGACCATGGATATTTGTATCGCTGAATTTATGAGTCTCTATCGCCAGGGAACTGTTGAATCGTCAGTGCTGGCCGATTACGCTTCCAAGAGACTGAAGGATTTGGGCGAAGGTGAGAGAGATCTTCCTTCTTCTGGAGAAAAGCGGAGGAATGGTGATCGCGATGCTCGCGAGGGCCCATGATTAATCGAGGTTGCTCTATTTAGAAGATTTTCCGCTTATTTGCTTCTTTGTCTTGTAATAACACCTTGTTGTGCGACAATACTTGTAGTTGATTGCTATTTGATTTTCATTCCGCCTTTTCGCGTTAACCCAACGCTATTCTTTTAATCAACGCCATCTTGCGTTATCTCCTTTCTTGCGATATCGCTCTTGTTTTTCCCAAGAGATGGTACCTGCTTTTCAGAGCATTTAATGCTTGCTATCCTTTCCTTAGAAAAGTCGTGATTGTGCAGGCACACGTGTCCATTTCTTCCAGCGCTACGAGCTAGCGTGCTCGAGTACTTTACCTAAACCGAGGCGTTGTAGCGCTTTTCTAGGATTGTACTCATTACCTGAGTCTGTTCCTTATGCCACTTCCACGCAACGACTGTGGCATTCGTCGTTTCGTTCGATCATTAGGGTTATAAAACCCAATATTTATTCTTTTCCCTTTTCTTTTATCATCCCACTTTCTCATATTTTCTTTTAGCCGTCTTATTTTCTCCCCACTTATTCAAGGCTCTTTGAAGTGTTTTTCTCTGAAGGTATTTCCTTTCTCCTCCATCGTCTTCTTCATCTTTTAATTCTTTAATTCTGCCATGGCTAAGACTCGTCGTACTGAGTCGAAATCTACCGATGAGAAAAGGATGGATATTACGGCTAGTGTTATCACATCTGAGGCCGCTCTCCGTGAGCATTTGGCCGCCCATAATGCTGATATTCCTGATGATTATAAAACCACTGTTGCCCCTGAGTCACTACGTTTGAACAACGTTTTGACGGGAAATCGTAGGGTCATGTATGCGCAAATGTTCCGTTATGGCTTCCGGCTTCCCATTGACTCTTTTGTCAAAGAATTACTTGTTGCCGGCGATCTGAATCCGGCCCAACTATCCCCAAATGCATATTGTTGTGTTTATGCTTTTCTGGAACTTTGCAAATACAAAGGGATTACTTCCCCTTCCTTTCTACTGCTTAAATCTCTTTTTAAGCTGATGAAATGCCGGGGGGTGATAACGATATCCCCCCGTTTTGACGATGACTCTCTGAAGTCTTTTACTTGGAAACTCCTCCATATCGAGTCTTCCGTTGATGGCTGGAAAAAGGAGTTTTTTGTGATAGATCTTCCTGAAGATCTTGGTTCCTGGTGGCGATCTGGGTTTAACCAAAACGTAGATGACAACGTCTGGAGCCGACCAGGGACCCTTCCGAAATGTGAACAAGACTGGTTAAACACATTGCTCAAACTGGAAATCAGCGTTCACATTTGCCAAGTGGCTTGTAGAATGGACATTCAATCATGTGTTGAACGTGAGTGTCGCGTTACTCCTTTCTCTGTTATCGCTGATACTAATGCTGCCGTTATTTTGTGCTTTCACAGCGACGGATCCCAACTATAAACCTGAAAGTGTAAGGAGACGCTTGAAAAGGGCTCAAGAGAGAGAAGAAAAAGGGAGAACTACTTCCACGGAAGCAACTGATAACCCCACCGATCTTCCGGCTACTTCCGCTACTCTTGTTCAAGTTTCATCTTCTTCGGCCGGTGTGGGGGATCCTGACATTCCTTCAGGCGTTCCCCTTGTGACCATTGATGCTCCTCCTGCCCAGCCTTCTTCTTCTTCCAAGGCTCCTAAGGCCATTGCCAAAGGAAAAAAGAAGAGAAAAACAAGAAGCGTTGCCGCTCTTACGCCTTCTCCGGACACGGCAGGTTCTTCAGAAGCACCTCCTCCCAACGCTGTTACGGTAAGGGTGCCTTTTAGCCATGATATGCTATATTTCAATGTCTGTCGCCATCTGATTTCTTTTTTCTATGCTTCATATTGCGTTCTTGGCAGGATACTATTGATGTCGCTACCTCCGCTCCTCCCTTAGCTGATATGAATCTGGGCTACATGCTGACGGGCTCAAAGAAGAGACAGCGGCCGGAAGAGGAGGGAAGAAATCCATCCTCCTCTACCACCGGGATGGGGAACAGACCTGCGGACGGGTTTGACTCTACGGCTGTTCCCCAGGGAGGGAATCCGTCAGAATTTTTGGAGAACTTAGGCACGGGCGAGACTTTCGGGGTTTCGCCCAATTCTTTTGGTGGTCCTGTTCACGCATATTCCTCCAACATGGGATATCAGGAGGTTATGCCAGATTTTTCAGGCTATCAGCCTCATCGCACTTATTTTGCTCCAGGAGGTTCGTCCACACAGGCTCGCCCTCCTTTTCCTCTGGCCTTCGTTCGTTCAAGCATCCCCCTATCGGCCCGTTATAGCGAAGGAGGTACCACCTTTAACTTTGTGGCGGATCTTAGTCCGATAAGTGGGGCCGTTACTGTGACCCATCAAGTTGGACTGTACGATCTGCGTAACACTGGTCTGGCAGCACTGGGGGGTGACGGCTCGGATGAGGTTACGGCTTTGCTGGCTTCCCAAGTACTAGCGTCTGCGACAGAACGGGAAGCCTTCCTTTCCAGGCCCGGGGTTGACAGAGTGAACTCACTACGCTCCAACCTTTTTACAAATTTGATGCAGTTCCATTACTGGGCGGAGGAAGCGCAGCGTCAGGCTGCTTCTCATTCCTCCTCTTTGGAAGAATTAGCACGAGAGTGGAATGAGAAGAAAAAGTTGCTGGAGGAGCGTACAAACTTATTGTTGGCTCATCAGGAGCAGAAAGAAGAACAGTCTGTCGCCTTGGCAGTGGAGAGGGCCAAAGTTATGACCTTGGAGAATGAGAAATCATCCCTGGCCAAGGAGAAAGCTGCCCTGGAGGTAGGGCTGTCAAAAAGTCCCGAGACCCGAAGACCCAGTCCCGGTCCCGGGTTTTTTTTCGGGACCGGGACCAAAATTTTGGTCCCATATTTGTCCGGGACCGGGACTGGTCCCGTCCCGAATTATCTCGGGACCTGACTGGTCGGGACTAGGTCCCGTCGGGTCAGTCCCGACTAAAAATGGTCCCGGAAACATTCTTACTTGAATTAGGGTTAAATGTTAATTAGGCACAGCAGCACACTGTACACACCCTCTCTTTTGTCTTTCCCTCCCCTCACGCTGCGCAGCCACGCTCCCTCTCCTCTCAAGTTCTCAACCTTTTAGATCTCTCTCTTTCTTTCTCCTTTTCTTCATCAAAATCACCAAGAATTCAAGAATGAGAGACTTTGTTTCTTGTTTTAGTGAAAATGCCATTGATGTTTCTAACCCATCTCGCTCCAGCTACTCACCAAATGCTTGCATTTCTCCTACCTTAACCCCATCAATACAAAATGCAGTCACCAGCTTCATTTGCAGCAATGGATTTACATAAATTTTTTTACTTTGGATTGGTTGTTATGAAACTTGAATGTTGTTTTTATATTTCCCGTAGATGTTTGGGCTCTTGAGGTTTCTGCAAATTGCAGCAATAGATTTTGCAGATTTTTTTTTAATTAAAAAAAAGGAAAATTCGGGACCATTTTTTTCCGGGACCGGGACTGGTCCCGGAAATATTTGACGGGTCGGGACCGGGACCGGGATTTTGGTCCCATTTTTTGTCGGGACCGGGACTGGTCCCGACCCGAAAGAGCTAGGGACCGGGACCGGTAGTCCCGACGGGACCGGTCCCGGCCCGAATTGACAGCCCTACCTGGAGGAAGAGTCGGCCGATAGGAGCCTGTGGCATGTCGAGCAGACCGCCGCTATTTTGGTCGCTTGCTTTGAGGAAGTCCACGGGGTCGACGCGTACAAACCCGATGAGGTCACTGCCGCTTTCAAACGAAGATCTGGCCACCTTAATGAGGAGGGCTTTCGCCAAGCTAAAGCGGCAGGTTGGAAACGGAGGCACCCTAAGGGTTGACGTGCTTCGAGGCTTTACCGCTCTTTCCTTAGTGATCAAGCGTCACTAAATTTTTGTTTATTATTTTGACCACCAACGTTTGTAGCCCCCTTTAAACATTTCGATGTGTTCAAGCAATTTTTATTGCTGACTTTCCTTTACTTGGTTGCCTCTTTGCGAACTCCTTTGGCGTTATCTTCGCCAATGCGCTTACTTTTCCGAACAGATTCTTAGCGTTCCCACCAAAATTACAGGATTTGGTATTGGGTTAACTTTCTCGGTAAGCCTGGCGATATCTCTGCTTACAAGATCCTCACTCATTCCGCTACCCGAAAAGTATTCTGCGCATTCTCAATTGTAAATCATCAGTAACAAAAACACGTTACGAGGGATAGTAATTACCCGTAGGAGCCTTTTTGCTGCCATCATAGGGCGTTACCCTGGAACCCGCTGGAATCGCTTTCGCTATCAGCTCTATACTTCACCAGGGATTACACATCTGGTTACTAGCCGGGATTTCGCGATTCTCCGCGTTTCCCTGTTTTCACGATCGGCCCTTAAAGTGCCTCGTCTTAGTGAGCTATCGGATCGGGACCACTATCACAAGGCTAGGAAATTTTCACTTTTGGGCGTTGTCCTCGCGTCTAGAACCGTGTCCTTACTTAATGACTTAGCTGTAACAGCCCAGTCGTTAAGATAGGATTCTTGTTTCTAGAACGGAGTTTCTATTTCTTTGGGGCGTGCCTCGTCTTGCTGGGCCGTCTCCACGAGAACGATCAGTACAAGAAAAGGACTTTTCACTCCCAAAGATACCGGGTGGTGCCCTCACTTAATGAGCCATCTGATCAAGATCGGTCATCACAAGGATAGGACTTTTCACCCCCAGGGGCGTCCAGGATCTTTCAATCCGACGCTAATTCAAGGTATGATGGGTAGTGCCCTCACTTAATGGGCCATCTGATCAAGACCGGCCATCACAAGGATAGGACTTTTAACTTCCCCAGAATACCCCCTTTTTTATCTGCACAAAGGCAACCACAAACTTCCACGAAAGCTCTCTCATCGAGCGTTAGTCATGGTTAGGGTTGACATAAATCAAAGGTGTAGATAAAATCAAATTCTAGAGTAATATAACTTCAAGCGAGCGATATTCCAAGAGTTGGATAAGGGTGTACCATCGAGAGTCTCCAGATGATAGGATCCTTTCCCGACAACGTGGGTGACGCAATATGGTCCATCCTAATTTGGACTGAGTTTTCCCATGCGTTGCCCTGCCGCTCGCTTGTCTCTGAGCACCAGGTCACCGGCTTTCAGCAACCGTTCTTTGACGCGCCTGTTATGATAACGGGTCATCTTTCGTTTGTAATGCTGCGTTTTTAGAAGGATTTACTCTCGGACTTCTGGTAACGCGTCCAGGTTAGCTCGTAACCTTTCGTCATTCAGTTCTTCCCGAAAGTGAGCCACCCGTAGGGTCATGGTTCCAATTTCCACCGGCGTAACGGCTTCGGTCCCAAAGGCCAACGCGAAAGGTGTCTCTCCGGTGGTAGTCTTAACGGTCATGCGGTACGCCCACATCACGTATGGTAGCTCATCAGCCCATTTCTTTTTAGACCCTTCTAGGTTTTTCTTGATGCCGCTAAGGATGCTCCGATTGGTTACTTCCGCTTGTCCATTGGTTTGCGGATGAGCCACGAAGGAAAAGCGTTGCTCGATTCCAAATTCTGAGCACTGGTCTTTGAAGAACTGGCTGGTGAACTGCGTTCCATTATCGCTGACAAGGACACGAGGTACGCCAAACCTCATGATAACTTGATATTTGAAGAAACGCCAAGTTTTTTCTGCCGTGATTGTGGCGACCGCTTCAGCTTCCGCCCACTTAGTGAAATAGTCTACCGCCACTATCACAAATTTCAGTTGAGACCTTGCCTTTGGGAATTGGCCTAGGATATCGATCCCCCATTTAGCAAAAGGACAAGGGGCGATAATTTCTGATATTTCCGTGGCAGGTCGCCGAGGAATTCTGGCAAACTCCTGGCACTTAGGGCAAGCTTGCACATAGTTGTGGCAATCTCTTCGGATGGTGGGCTAGTAGAATCCGGATCGAAAGACCTGTGCTGCCAGGGTACCGCCTGACGCGTGCATACCACATACCCCTTCATGGATTTCGCGCAAGGTGTGAAGGCCCTCTTGCTCAGTTATACATTTGGCGGCAGGGTGAGAAAAACACCTTCGAATCAGGTCCCCGTCATAGTACGTACAGCGAGCTGCCTGTCTCAGTACCTTCTTCTTTTTAGCGGTATCCTCAGGCAGTTCCTCGTGTTTCAAATATTTAATTACGGGAATTCACCAGTCGCTCTCACGCTCCTCCACACATAAAGATGGTTGCTCCTCCATGAAGGATGGTACCGATAGTTCACGATAATATACGCCTTTGGGTATGGACGCTTCCGGATTTGGCTAGATTGTCAGCTTCGGCGTTTTCCTCTCTGGGGATATGCTTGAAGCTGATTTGCATGCCCTCTTTTTTTATTTCCAACAATTCTCGCTTCACTTTGGCGAGATACTGAATCATGATGGGTTCCCGGGCCTGAGAGTGCCCCAAGACCTGGTCAATTATCAACTTGGAATCGCCACAGATTTTCAAACGCAGGTCTCCTGTTCTTCCGGTATCGTGCCTCCCTTTAGAAGAAAATCCTTTTCCTATTCTGAGCCCGGCTAGTAACGCCTCATACTCTGCCGCGTTATTAGATAACGGCTGTAGGATTCGAATGGCGTATCGTATTTGCATATCGTGCGGCCCATTTATAAAGATTCCAGCTCCAGCCAGCTCTTGGTTTTTGGCTCCATCCACATGGACGATCCAGAGGTCCGTGTAGGTTTTCAGAAATGGGAGATCTATATCGCTCCATTTCGCTTCAGGTACGCCGTCCATAGGATCTGCTGTGAAGGTACATTCCGCTATGAAGTCAACCAGGATCTGAGCCTTTACGGACGGTCGAGACTGATACCTCAATCCATATTGTTCTAGTTCAAGCGCCCAGATCAACATTCTTCCGGAAGATTCAGGCTTTCAAAATATTCTTTTCAGAGGTTGGTCTGTGAGTACGATAATGGAATAAGACTGAAAATATCGATCCATTTTGCGGGTGGCTGGTATAAGAGCGAACGCTATCTTTTCGATTCAGGCGTATCGCAACTCCGCATCCTTTAGGACGTGGCTCACAAAATAGACCGGGCGATGAGAGTGGTTATCGTCGCGAACAAGGACGGCACTGACCACTTCATCCGCAACGCCAAGATACAAATATAAGGTATCGCCTACTTCAGGTCTCGTCAATAATAAGTCAGACGATAGGTAATCTTTTAGGCCGATAAATGCTTCCTCACATTCCGGGGTCCACCCGAATGAGGCTTTCTTGCGTATGACTTTGAAAAAAGGGAGACACTTTTCTCCTTGCTTGGAAATGAATCGCCCAAGGGCGATGACTCGCCCAGTTAGCCTTTGCACCTCTTTAATGGTTCTTGGCGATATCATGTCTTGTATGGCTTTAACCTTTAAAGGGTTAGGCTGGATACCTTTTTGGCTGACCACGTAGCCTAGAAATTTTCCCGTTTGAAATGCAAACATGCATTTTCGGGGATTTAACTTCATGCGATACCTTTTCATTACGTCGAAGACTTCCTTCAAGTCCCGCAGGTGATCTTGAAAGCTCGCGCTTTTCACCAATATATCGTCAACGTACACTTCCACATTCCTCCATATTTGTTCTTCGAATATCTTGTTGGCCATACGTTGGAACGTAGCCCCGGCGTTCTTCAACCCAAATGGCATCGCCGTGTAACAGTAGGTGGCCTTTGGAGTGAGAAACGCAGTCTTTTCTTCATCTTCCAGGGCCATGGGGATCTGATGGTACCCAGAGTTAGCGTCTAGTGAGCTTAGATAAGCGTACCCAGCGGTCTGATCAACTAACTGATCTATGCGAGGAAGCGGGTAGCAATCCTTAGGGCAGGCATCATTTAAATCGGTGAATTCGATGCACATGCGCCAATCCCCATTGGGTTTAGGAACAAGGACAGGGTTCGCTAGCCAGGTGGGATATTGAACTTCGCGGATAAACCCCGCGTCAAGAAGCTTTGCTACCTCCTTATCTACAGCTAACGCCTTTTCATTAGAGAACGCACGTCGCTTTTGCTGTACCGGCCTGGCATCTGGGTCCACATTGAGCCGATGTTCGGCTATTTCACGCGATATACCGGGCATGTCTGAGGGTTTCCATGCGAAATCCCCTTGGCATTTGTTCAGTAGCCGGGCCAGTTGAAGGTTTTCCGCTGGGCTGAGTTTTTCACTGATCAGGAAACTTGCTTCCTCTATACCGATTGCTGGAACGAGTACCATTTTGTCCAGAGGTTGAGTGCGCTTCTCATCACTCTGCTCATAGGGGTCCGCTGCTATACATACGTACCTATCGCAGCTTCTTTGAGTCATGAGCGAGTAGCATTCCGCCGCCAGCTTTTGATCGCCCTTTACGGATACTACCCCATCCCAGGAGGGGTATTTCATCTTTAAATGCTTCTGAGATATCACCGCTCCAAAGCGGTTGAGGAAAGGTCGTCCGAGCACGACATTGTAAGGCAAATTCAAATCCACGACAAGGAACAACAGGTTCTCTGATCGTTTGTAGGTGTCTTCTCGGAAGTATATGGGCAAAGTAATCACCCCCGTGACAGGGATTGGAACCCCATCAACGCCAACTATAGGCCGTTTGCTAGGCGTTAGCTCATTATCAGGTCGTTTCATGAGATTGTATGCTTCCAGCGAAAAGAGGTTCACCGCACTCCCGTTATCGATAAGAGTCCTTCTGATTCCATGACTGGCAATGACGGGCGTAACCACCAATGCATCATTGTGCGGATAGACGACGCCTTTCTCATCCTCTTCGGAAAAGGATAATATCATTCGATCCAATATGCCTATCGCATCTCCTTTTTTTGTCATGCCATCACGTGTGGGTTTATCTCCTTTCGCGGCTGTCAGATGCTCTGATTCGTCCATATAAGGGGTTCCTCCCGCGATAATGTTAATCATAGGGATATATTCGTCATCAACCGTAAGAGTTTCCCTATCTTTTCCTCTAGGAGCATCATCCTTCTGCGGAACGCGAGGAGGAACTGGTGGTTCATCGGCAGTCCTTTTCATGAGATTATTTCTGGCATCTTCTCTTACCTGAGTGGCGAATTCTCCTAAATATCCTTCTTCCACCAAACGTTCTATCGCCGATCTTAACTCCCTGCACGCTTCTGTGGAATGGCCCCTGGCTTTGTGGAATTTACAATAAGCATTCTCCCTTCTCCCTAGAAGCACTCCCGGTTTCATAAGTGCGGGGTAGCGGATGGGAAGATTTCGCTGTTCCGCTATCGCTAAAATCTCTGCCCTTGGTACATTAAGGGAAGGAAAATCTGGGTCGTACGTCCGATTCTTATAAGAATCCCCGTGACATCGAGAGGGGGAACCACCGGTTTTTCCCTTCGAAAAATGACCCTTCTGTTTGTTGGAGGCCTTGGGGATATGGTCCTTCCGCCTGGCGTAATCGTTGATAAAATGGTCGTCAGGAAGGGGCTTTGTGGGAGCAGCGGCAATTTGAGATGTCCCCAGCGGCACATTATACGTCCTATCTCTGTTTTCTTCTTCTTCCATTTTTGCATAATTATGGGCCTTAAGTCTCAACGCATCTAAAGTCACTGGAGGGTCCACCGTAAGCGCGTCTTTCAGCTTTCCATAGCGGCAGTTCCTTTTCAGAGCTTCCATAGCAAAATCAATAGTGACGCCCGGCGTTAAGGACATTTCCAAATCGAAGCGACTAAGAAATTCCTTTAAGGTTTCTTGAGGCCTTCGTTGTATGTCAAACAACGCGGCGGCAGATTTCCTGATTGGAATTGCCGTGCTAAATCTGCTCCGGAATTTAGATTCTAATTGTGAGAAATTATTAATGGATCCACCAGAGAGACCCTCAAACCAGAGACGCGCAACGCCCGATAATGTCATAACAAATATTTGGCATAACGCCGCATCACTGTGGGTCTAAAACTGAACAAAATCCTTCACTTTATTAATATGCGAGATGGGATCCTTGGTGCCATCATAAGTATCAGTGGGAAGCTTCACAAGCCGACTGACCCTGTGACGCCTTATACGGCGGCTAAATGGGTGGCCCGATGTATCATCAAGAATTTCACGCGCCTGACGCGGAGGAGACATTTCGGCCTGACGCCCCCTATTTCGTGGTTCTGGCGTAAGATGTCGTCTAGGAGATCGACTGCGGCTCCTGAGTGAACGACTTCGATACCTTCGACTACTGGATCTTTCACTGTACTCGGGAGACAAACTTCTGTTGGCTCCTTCCCTTCGTCCGTCCCACCGGTTCCTAACCCCCTCAAGCTGCCTGTCCTCTGGCAGGAGGAGACCTTGCGGCATTTGTGGCACATAAGCCTCTACTCTTCCTTGAGTAAACTGCTCAACACTAATCGGAGGATTTCCCGCGGATAAAGGCATCTGGAGGTTTTCTGGAAACAACGGTGATAAAGGTCGATCAGCGACAATAGATGGTGTGAACATGACGCGGGGAGGGAGACTAGATCCAGAAGCACCAGGTGTGACTCTTGCGGCCATTTCAGTCAAATATTCCAGCCGAGAACGAAGGGCTGCTATTTCCATTGCAAAGGGATGTTCACGGTTGAGCACAGATCCCCCCGAAAGAGGAGTGGAGAAGTCAGATCCCGCTATCTGAGATGACAAGATGTCCGTCTGCGAGGAGGCCAGTCCCCCAGCAATTCAGGCCGAGAGGTCCAGAGATCCCGAAATAATTGGTTGTGTCGCCATAGAGAGATCAGCAGTAGCAAAAGGGAATAACTGTCTGCGGATTGAGAAAGGGATATTAGAGGATGATGATCGGATAGGCTCCGATCCCGTGATCATGACCATTCCAATCTTCCGACTGGACGGAGCTTGGCTATTAAGGACGCTCACTTAATATACCAAAGCTCTCAATAAAAGCACCATTTGATAAGATTCAACGTCGATCTTGTAAGATTCGGAGTCGTGCCTGATCGGAACGGTGGCGGTTGATGTCGGATGTACCTGCAAAGCGCCGGAGGGGGGCTCCGGCGTAGACACTCCGATGCTTTAGTCAGTTCTGGTTTCAAAAATAACAGAGGTTCGTCTGGGTGATCTCGATTAAATTTCAAATTCATTCAGATATTTCATATTTTCGGATAATTTCGAATCAGATTCCGAAATTTATCAAATCCTCTACTCTCCATCCGAAGTTCCGTCAGACACAGTTCTGATCGGATCGGGTAACAAGGCATTCAAACATTATTACAACCTAATGAGTGAAGTAAATAGAAATAAAAAAAGAAAGAAAATGAAGTAAAATGAAGAGATAAAAACTTAAATTTCAAATTCATTCAGATATTTCATATTTTCGGATAATTTCGAATCAGATTCCGAAATTTATCAAATCCTCTACTCTCTATCCGAAAATCCGTCAGACACAGTTACGGATCGGATCGGGTAACAAGGCATTCAAACAGTATTACAACCTAATAAGTGAAGTAAATTGCAAGGAAAAAAAAAAGGAAGAAAATGAAGTAAAATTAAGAGATAAAACTTAAATTCCAAATTCATTTAGATATTTCATATTTTTGGATAATTTCGAATCAGATTCCCAAATTTATCATATCCTCTACTTTCTATCCGAAGTTTCGTTAGACACAGTTCCGATCGGATCGGGTAACAAGGCATTCAAACAATATTACAACCTAATAAGTGAAGTAAATTGCAAGAAAAAGAAAAGGAAGAAAATGAAGTAAAATTAAGAGATAAAACTTAAATTCCAAATTCATTTAGATATTTCATATTTTCGGATAATTTCAAATCAGATTCCGAAATTTATCAAATCCTCTACTTTCTATCCGAAGTTCCGTCAGACATAGTTCGGATCGGATCGAGTAACAAGGCGGGTAACAAGGCATTCAAACATTATTACAACCTAATGAGTGAAGTAAATAGAAATAAAAAAAGAAAGAAAATGAAGTAAAATGAAGAGATAAAAACTTAAATTTCAAATTCATTCAGATATTTCATATTTTCGAATAATTTTGAATCAGATTCTGAAATTTATCAAATCCTCTACTCTCTATCCGAAGTTCCGTCAGACACAGTTCCGATCGGATCGGGTAACAAGGCATTCAAACAGTATTACAACCTAATAAGTGAAGTAAATTGCAAGAAAAAGAAAAGGAAGAAAATGAAGTAAAATTAAGAGATAAAACTTAAATTCCAAATTCATTTAGATATTTCATATTTTCGGATAATTTCGAATCAGATTCCGAAATTTATGAAATCCTCTACTTTCTATCCGAAGTTTCGTTAGACACAGTTTGGATCGGATCGGGTAACAAGGCATTCAAACATTATTACAACCTAATGAGTGAAGTAAATAGAAATAAAAAAAGAAAGAAAATGAAGTAAAATGAAGAGATAAAAACTTAAATTTCAAATTCATTCAGATATTTTATATTTTCGGATAATTTCGAATCAGATTCCGAAATTTATCAAATCCTCTACTCTCTATCTGAAAATCTGTCAGACACAGTTCGGATCGGATCGGGTAACAAGGCATTCAAACAGTATTACAACCTAATAAGTGAAGTAAATTGCAAGAAAAAAAAAGGAAGAAAATGAAGTAAAATTAAGAGATAAAACTTGTTGGCCCAAGTGCTCATTAAATCTTGTTTTGATGAATTAAGGACACACAAATTAATTAATATATTAATGCAATTTTAAGTTAAAGTATTTGTAGTTTGCGACGAGACAACAAAAGAAGCAACAAATCAATTATCGCAAGCTCGAAGAATCAAGTGTATATTAGAGCATTAAAACGTGTAAGTATGATTCTAATTAGCACTTGATTTATGTTCGATAATACCTCAAGAAAAGTGTCAAAAGATTTTTTACACGAAAAACAATTTTTGGAAAAAGAGTTTTTGATTTCACTGTAGCAACGGAGAATTTCACTGTAGCAACGGATAAACTCACTGTAGCAACGGGAACGGATAGTTTCACCGTAGCAACGGATAGATTCACTGTAGCAACGGATAGTTTTTTTACTGTAGCAATGAATAGTTTTTCACTGTAGCAAACAGATAGTTTTTGGCTCCAACGGCTATAAACGGTCACAAATCTTTTGATACTATAAATACTCATCTAAGATGAGTTATACAAGATACAAGAAAGCTCTTACATAGTTCAAAAAAACACAAAATCACATTTACAAACTCTCAAAATCAACTTTCTCATATGCAAGCTTCTCTTCAAGGATTTCAAATATTCTTGCATTGGATTTCGAGTTTCTTTGGCTTTCTTCTTGAGGTAAATTGTTCATTTAATTGGTGTTGATTTGCAATCATACATTTACATCTTTTTGTACACCAATTTACTTGTTGCAATTATATTCAATTAATTGTGAAGGTTTGAAAAGTGTACCTAACACTTTTGGGTAAAGGGTAGTGTTCTCATCCCATTGAAAGAGAACTTAGGTTTGTGGTTGAGCCCTGGAAAAACCATAGGTTGTAGTTGAGCCATTGAAAACTACTTGTTAGGTTGTGGTTGAGCCCGGAAAAACCATAGGTTGTAAGGTTGAGAGCTGAACCAAGAAAAGCTCAAAGGAATAGCAAGGTCTGCATTCGAAAATCCTAAGGGGAGGACTCTTAGGTAGTGGAGTACAATTCGGTTGTGAATTGGAACCACTATACATCTTGTGTTTGCTATTCTTCTCTTATCTTGTGCAGAATTTTTAAAGGGCCTATTCACCCCCCCTCTAGGCCGGTTATTGATTTATCAATTGGTAGCGGAGCAAGGTCACTTGGAACAAGGTTTAACAACCTCAAGTGAAAGATTCAAATGGATAGAGGAGGAATTCCCAGCACTCAAGATAGAGGAGCACTCAATCAACCACCTTACCTTGATGGCAACAATTATCTTCATTGGAAGATAAAGATGAAGACCTTCCTTACTTCCCTCAATTGTGAAATGTGGGATTGCGTTGAGAAAGGATTTGTGGCTCCAACTGAACCAGCCGGAGTAGATGGAACCACAAGGATTCTTGACTTTGAGCGATGGACCAATGCACAGAAGACAAGAAAAACCATGGAA
Source organism: Viola odorata (assembly GCA_963691705.1). NCBI lineage: Eukaryota > Viridiplantae > Streptophyta > Magnoliopsida > Malpighiales > Violaceae > Viola > Viola odorata. The sequence goes on from OY829541.1 coordinate 54,190,082, forward strand.
GCTAAAGCCATGTATGCTCTTCAAGTCTCCATCTCTTTCGGTGAGTTCAATCGCATCAGCTCTTGCAAAACAGCAAAACAAATTTGGGACACTTTGGAGATGGCGCATGAGGGTACTGCTCAAGTTCGTGATCTCAGGTTGGACCAACTCAAAACTGAATATGAATTATTCAAGATGATGCAAGGAGAGTCTATCTATGATCTTAGCACAAGATTGCAAAATTTGTGCAGCGCCATGGATAATCTCGGATTGACTCAAAGTGATTCGGAGATGGTTAGGAAACTTCTAAGCATTCTTCCAAGCAAGTGGGTAGCAATCAAAACCACCATCAAGCAAAAGGAAGTGAAGCCCTCATACACTCAACTTGTAAGTTCTCTCACCGCTTTTGAGCATGAGTTGGGCTTATATAACTTAGAAGAGGCAAATACAAAGGAAAAGAAGAGCATTGCCCTTGCAAGCAAGCTGGCTGAAGAAGATGATGAGTCTCTTGCCTTCTTCACAAGGAAACTCCATAAGCATTGGAAAACCAAGAAGAATAAATATCAAGGTGAGTCTTCTAACCCTTCTAAATTCAAGTTTAATACTGATGTTGTGTGCTTTGAGTGTGACAAACCAGGACATATTAAAAGTGAATGTCCTAGACTTGAAAAGAAGAAGAGATATGAGAAACACAGCTCAAAGAATAAGAAGGAAGGAAAGAAGCATCATAAGAGAGCATTTAAAGCAACCTCCACTTGGAGTGATGAAGATGTAACTTCAAGTAGTGATCCGTCGGAATCCTCATCCGAAGATGAAGTAGCAAACTTGTGCCTTATGGCTCAAAGTGATGATGAGGTAAGCTCTAGCAACTCTTCTTGTGATGAACGTGATTATGATGAATTGCAAGAAGTTTTTAATGAACTAGCTGCTCGTTTTGAAAATGCTAATAAGAAAAATATTAATCTTGTTAAGGAACTTGAAAGCCTTAAAAATGATATTAGTAAACTAGAAGAGCTAAACAAAGATTTGACAAACAAAAATAAATTGCTTGATATTGCTTGTGGTAAGCTTAAAGAGGAAAATGGTAAGTGTGAATTGTGTAAAAATTCTTCTAAAGAAATCCTAATTTTAGAAGAAAAGATTAAAACTCTTGAGAACACATTAGCCAAGTATGTGCAAAGTAATCATAGCCATCATAAATGCATGAATGATCAAAAGAGAATTGGTAATATGCATGGCATTGGTTTTAATTCTTCCACAAGCATGAATAATGGTAGGACTGTTTTTATCAAAGCAAACTCTTCTAATGATCATGCTAGTTCATCAAAAGTTCAAACAAAATTCTCACATGCCAAACCAATTTATAAATGTAGCTATTGTAAAAAATTTGGTCACTTATCTTATTTTTGCTACATTCGTAAAGGGTTTGTTGGTTGGAAACAAATTTGGGTACCAAAGGGTACACGTGCAAATGAGGAAGGACCCAAACATGTTTGGGTTCCTAAAGCTAACTAATTTGTTTTGTAGGAATGCCGGAAACCCAATGAAGCAAAATGGTATTTGGATAGCGGGTGTTCACGGCATATGACGGGTGACAAGTCAAAATTCACCCATTTGGAGAAGAAAGACAAAGGAGGTGTGACGTTTGGCGATAACCAAAAACGCAAGGTTTTGGGCATCGGTAAAGTTGGTCACTCCCCTTCTATTGAAAATGTGTTGTTTGTTCAAGGCTTGAAATTTAATCTTTTGAGCATAAGTCAATTATGTGATAAAGATTTATTTGTTATTTTTACTTCTACACATTGTGAAGTTAGAAATGTACACACACAATCACTTGTTTTTATTGGTAATAGAGTTGGGAATATTTACATGATTGATTTAAATGATATTTCTAATGATGAGCATACTTGTTTAAGTGCTTTAGTAGATAATTCTTCAATATGGCATAGGAGACTTGTTCATGTAGGAATGGACCATATTGCAAAGCTATCTAGGAAGGAGCTTGTACGAGGATTACCTAAATTGAAGTATGAGATGAAGGGTTTGTGTGATGCATGCCAATATGGAAAGCAAATCAAAAGCTCATTCAAATCCATAAAGACCATATCTACTTCAAGACCACTTCAACTTCTTCACCTTGACCTTTTTGGACCAATGAGGACAGCTAGCTTGGGTGGTAAGAAGTATTGTTTTGTAATTGTGGATGATTATTCTAGATTTACTTGGGTTTTATTCTTGTCTCATAAGAATGATGCATGTGATAACTTCAAAAGACGGTGCTATAAAATTCAAAATGAAAAGGGTTTCAAAATTTCCAAAATAAGAAGTGATCATGGTGGTGAATTTGAAAATGGCATGTTTCAAGATTTTTGCAATGAAAATGGTATTGATCATAATTTTTCATGTCCTCGCACTCCTCAACAAAATGGGGTAGTTGAGAGGAAAAATAGATCTTTGCAAGAAGCGGCTAGGACTCTTTTGAATGAACATTCTTTGCCTAAATATTTTTGGGCCGAAGCCGTTAGTACCGTATGCTATATTTTAAATCGTGTTTTAATTCGTCCTCTTTTAAACAAGACTTGTTATGAATTATGGCATGATAGAAAACCCACCATTGCACATCTTAGAGTCTTTGGTTGCAAATGTTTTATTCTAAATATCAAAGACAATTTGGGAAAATTTGATGCAAAGTCGGATGAAGGTATTTTTCTTGGTTACTCTACTTCTAGCAAAGCTTATAGAGTTTATAATAAAAGAACTCTAGTTGTAGAAGAATCCATGCACATTGCATTTGATGAAACTAACCCTTTTGAAAGTGTGAAAAAGATAGCTAGTGATGATGATGATGATGAATTTGGAAGTCTTCAAGTTTATCCTCCTACGACGATTCTTGATGATCCAAAGGACAACACACCATCTCTAGAAAATCCAGAAATTCAAAAGGAAAAATGATACGCTCCGGCTCATTTTTAATTGAACCGTAGGGTATTGAGCTCTTAACCGTTGGATCTAGTTCTTAAGTTGACACATACAAGAGGATGATTATTCGAATAACAATGGAAATGACTCGGATTTGGCGCAGCGGATTTAAATGGAAGAATTAAGGATGAACACAATGATGAAATTGATTGAATTTACCGTGGATGTTTATGGTTGGATGGATGGACGGACGAATTGAACAAGATGATAATGATTGTAACAACACACTTGAAAGCTTGTAGATTCAGTAGCAAGAACAGTAGGCAAATGATTCGAAAGATACACACTCAATCGATTACAATGATAAACTCCCAGGAGGGATTTAAAGAGGAGTAAACTCAACTCAATAATCCTTCCAAGGAATGGGTAAGAGTTTAGGAGAGAAAAGGGAGGAAAACTCACTCACAATATTCTCTCAAATATCTAAACTAATAAAAATAAGCAAGAAACTAGCTATTTATATTATTACACAAAATGGGCAATATTCCCTTAATGAGCTCTTCCTTCCTTCTAAGATGGACGAAATTTCCTTTTCATTTTTATGGGTTTCCAAGCCCATTTGAAGGGTAAGAAGTAGCCTAGAACGTGTCTTCAAAATTAGGTGAGTTCGGGTTCTTTCGGGCCTCATGGGCGTAGCCCGGCTTGAATGGAAACGTGTGGTCTTCAGTTTCAAAGGTAGGTGTGATCGTATCATCACCTTTCCCTTCGAAAGGATTCGTCCTCGAATCCATAACTTTAATTTGGGAGTCTCTGCTTGAAGTGGAATGTAAGAAAGGATCTTTGTAGGCGCCTAAATCCTTCACAAAAGATTTCGGAGAATCCTGCACAAGTAGTTCAAAATCCACAACTTTAAGCTTGTCGTCTTGCCTAGGAATTGAGGTCATGAAAGGGTCTGCATAGGCTCCAAAATCCTTGGCAAAACCCTTAGGAAAATTCTGCACAATTAGCTTACAAAAAGAAGAAAATGAGTCATCAATGTTAGTGAGAGCTAAACGATCCTCATTGCTCAAAGGCACGCTCATTGGATCGTTAGTAAATAAAACATTCTCTTTAATGTTTTCCTCACTTTCTTCTCTCATACTTTCAGCCCTCGTTGTTATTTCCTCTCTCTTTTCACCCTCAATATCACTCTTTGCTTCCTCATTCTCATCCTCACATTTTTCACCCATTGCTGTAGGATTTACAACCATACTATCTTCAATCAATTTACAATTTTCTAGCAACAACTTCGGTTCAAAAGATTGAGAAAGTGGAGGCGGCTGGATTGTTATTGGTGGGGTGGGGATTAGTATATCCATATTCCTCACTAGAGACGTGAGCATGACCATTAATTTAGCATGCCTTTGGTCTGCTTCGGCCTGACCTCTCTCTATGGCTTCAAGTATTCTAATTGACATAGGCTGTTTGGCCATGAGAAGGGATTGTTTAATTATTCAAAGGTAGGAAGAGGTTGGCACATGAACGTAGACAAGAAAGAAAGAAGATGTTTGGTGTTCTTTCTCTTCTTCTTCTTTTTCTGTGTATTTGATTTTTATTTTTATTTTTGACCTTAAGGAAGATATTGTAAGACTAAGAAAGATATGGTTTGGAATAAGATATGGAATATCTAAGACTAGACTTTGAAGAAAATATGAGAAGATACACAATTGATATCTAAGACTTGGAAGATATGCAAATTGATATCTAAGACTTTAGGTGAAAGAGAAGATTTGTGAAGACTTTTGTGATAGAAATTTGTGGAGAATATTTTTCTTGGAAGAAAAAACGAAATTGTTGGAAGATATGGGAGATCTAAGACTTTGGAAGAGGATATGATCTGGAGTGAATGGTGGAAGAGTCAAGACTTGGGAGGTACATAATTGAAATTACAAGATTTTAGAAGAAAAATGAAGATATTGTAGGACTTTTGTGACTCAAGACTTTGACTTGTGTAACCAAAGGAGACTTCAGCTACAAACACCTTGAAATACACAAAATTGACAGAGGAGAAGATTAAAATTTGATCTTGATTCGTATTCTCAACTGGTGAAGGTGAAAACGACTCAAGACAATTAAGAACACAACAAGAACATGAAGAACACCAAGACTGTTTTTGACAGACCTTCGGCTGTTGACTCTTAAAAATAGCAAACGATGGCTAATACTTACGACATTTTACAGGGACACTCCTAAGAGGTAGATCTATAACTTTAATTCAGGACAAAAAAACAAATTCCGGCTGGAACTCACCTGAAAAATACCAAGAACGCAGAAAACAAATTTTCTCGGTTGATTCTGCGCACTGTTTTGTTTTGAATAAAAATTTTTAGATATACTCAGAATTTGGAGACGACTAAAGAACGAAAAATGTTACACACAAGTTTAAGTTGACTGACACAAAAATTCAGAAGTTTCTGAGTGAAGAAACTGACATAAACGGAAAAGAAAACAGACGAACAACTCAAGAACAGCTAGAGCTCCGCTACCACTTGATACGCTCCGGCTCATTTTTAATTGAACCGTAGGGTATTGAGCTCTTAACCGTTGGATCTAGTTCTTAAGTTGACACATACAAGAGGATGATTATTCGAATAACAATGGAAATGACTCGGATTTGGCGCAGCGGATTTAAATGGAAGAATTAAGGATGAACACAATGATGAAATTGATTGAATTTACCGTGGATGTTTATGGTTGGATGGATGGACGGACGAATTGAACAAGATGATAATGATTGTAACAACACACTTGAAAGCTTGTAGATTCAGTAGCAAGAACAGTAGGCAAATGATTCGAAAGATACACACTCAATCGATTACAATGATAAACTCCCAGGAGGGATTTAAAGAGGAGTAAACTCAACTCAATAATCCTTCCAAGGAATGGGTAAGAGTTTAGGAGAGAAAAGGGAGGAAAACTCACTCACAATATTCTCTCAAATATCTAAACTAATAAAAATAAGCAAGAAACTAGCTATTTATATTATTACACAAAATGGGCAATATTCCCTTAATGAGCTCTTCCTTCCTTCTAAGATGGACGAAATTTCCTTTTCATTTTTATGGGTTTCCAAGCCCATTTGAAGGGTAAGAAGTAGCCTAGAACGTGTCTTCAAAATTAGGTGAGTTCGGGTTCTTTCGGGCCTCATGGGCGTAGCCCGGCTTGAATGGAAACGTGTGGTCTTCAGTTTCAAAGGTAGGTGTGATCGTATCAAAAAAGAACCGGAAGAAGAGGTCCTTGAAAATGCAAATGATGAAGTCAACCAAAATGATCAAGGCCCCTCAAATTCTAGACCTTGGAAAATCATGAATGCCCATCCACAAGAGCAAATTATAGGTAATCTAAATGGCAAAGGTATGACTACTCGTTCTTCTCTTAGAAATATGTGTGATCATCAAGCTTTTGTGTCTCAATTTGAGCCTAAAAAGTTTGATGAGGCTTCGCATGACGAAAATTGGATGATTGCCATGCAAGAGGAACTAAATCAATTTGAGCGTAATCGTGTTTGGAATTTAGTTCCTAGGCCTAGCAACCATACTATTATTGGAACCAAGTGGGTTTTTCGAAACAAACTTGATGAGTCGGGAAATGTTATTAGGAATAAAGCTAGATTGGTGGCCCAAGGGTACAACCAACAAGAAGGTATTGATTTTGATGAAACATTTGCCCCGGTTGCTAGACTTGAAGCCATTCGCATGTTATTAGCATTTGCATGTTTTAAAAATATGAGTTTATATCAAATGGATGTGAAAAGTGCATTTTTGAATGGTTACATTATGGAAGAAGTGTATGTTAAACAACCTCCCGGTTTTGAAGATCATAAATTTCCTAACCATGTGTTTAAATTGGAAAAGGCTTTATATGGTCTTAAACAAGCTCCTAGAGCTTGGTATGATCGTTTAAGTCAATTTTTATTGAAAAATGGTTTTAAGATGGGAAAAATTGATTCTACACTCTTCACTAAACATGATGGTAAACATATGATAATTGTGCAAATTTATGTCGATGATATTATCTTTGGTGCTACTAATGTTTCTTTGTGCAAAGACTTTGAAAAATGTATGCATAGCGAATTTGAGATGAGCATGATGGGAGAATTGACATTCTTCCTTGGACTTCAAATACGACAATCTCAAGATGGTATCTTTATCAATCAAGCAAAGTATATCAAGGATCTCCTCACAAAATATGGATACAACAATATCAAGGAGAGTCCAATTCCCCTTAGTCCTACCACTAATCTCGACAAAGATGAAGATGGTAAAGATGTAGACATTACTCTTTATCGAGGTATGATTGGTAGTCTTTTATATTTAACGGCAAGTAGACCGGATATAATGTTTAGTGTTTGTCTATTTGCTCGTTATCAATCTTGTCCTAAAGAGTCTCATTTAGGTGCATTGAAAAGAATTTTCAGATATTTGAAAGGCACATCTAAATTAGGACTTTGGTATCCAAAAGGATCTAGCATTGCTCTAGTTGGCTATTCCGATTCTGATTTTGCAGGTTGTAGAATTGATAGGAAAAGCACTAGTGGCACATGTCATTTCTTAGGACAAGCTTTGGTTTCTTGGTCTAGTAAGAAGCAAAACTCAGTTGCAACTTCCACTACGGAAGCCGAATATATTGCATGTGGTTCTTGTGTAGCACAAGTTCTATGGATGAAACAAACCTTAGAAGACTTTGATCTAAAGTTTAGTAACATTCCTATTTATTGTGATAGCACAAGTGCACTGAAATTGGTCAAGAATCCTATATGTCATTCACGGACTAAGCATATTGATGTGAGACACCATTTTATCCGTGATCACTTGGCAAAAGGGGATATTTTGCTTAAATTTGTTGGTACTAATAGTCAACTTGCAGACATTTTTACTAAGCCTCTTGCAAAGGATCGTTTTGTGGAGCTAAGACATGAGATTGGCATTTGTTATCCGTTTTGAATAACTCTCCATCCGGTATTCCTAAAACTCTAACCTTAATATTCATGCTAGTTTGATTATTTACTTGATGAAATTTGTTCATGTGATTGAACATTGAGGAAATCTAGTTGATGTGATATTTTTGGATATACGAACATGAGTCAAATGATTAGAGTATTCTTTGGAAGATTTTCTCTTCGAAATCGCATAAATCTTGACCAAATCCTACTAAATTTTATTTGATCTCTTCGTTTGCATGCGTTGGGCATAATAGTCAACGACATTGCATATCCTCGAGCTGTAATTCACAGACCTTAAGCCGTCAATTTTTTGTTTAAATTGTTCTTCGATTACACCTCTAGAGATATCCAAAATTTCCTAAACCGAGAGTCTATCCTTCAATTCCTTCGAATCTTCAAAATGCTTTCGTTTGAGATGAGGATGATATTGGCAATTTTGGCATTGATGATTTCTCTCTTTGTTTTTCCCTTTCTCATCATGCAAAATTGTCCAAAGAATGTTGATTTGTTCGTTTGCCCTAAGTGTCATTGCCCTCCATGTCATTGCCCTTCTCCTCAATGTCCTATTTGATCACATCCGTGCAACATTTGTATTCCCTACTAAAATTTCTATTTTTGAACCTATTTGCACTTATGCTTTGTAATGTTTTTGGTTGAATAAGTGTTGTACTATTCCTTTTGAAGGAATTTTAATTTATATTATGCTTGTATTTTGAATATTATCCATGTTCTAAATATTCTCTATGTTTTATGTATGTGAAATTTTTAAGAGAAATGATTCTAAATTATTTATGCATATATATAGTTATTTATGCTTTTTCGCATTTATTTATGGTTGATCATTAAGAAATGGGTTGAAATTGATTTTTAGGCTTTGATTAATTGTATAAGGATATTTTCTGGAAGTTTTGATTAAAGAAAAATGCATTTTGAAACTCAAATTGCTGAAAAATTGGTCTCATAGTTGAGTTGATGGTTTGCTGTATTAAAGCATGATGCTACCCATGAACTATTTCGTTTTTCAAATTTGTTGGGTAAGAACGTCATATGGGCATGAGCTCACCCATGAGGGTGACCATGAACCTTTCGTTCTTCTATAAAATTGCAGGGTCATGGGCATGAACTCACCCATGAGGCAGACCATGAAACCTTCGGCAGAAACACTTCAAAAATTAAATTTTCAATTTTTCAAATTGTGTTGCCATTAATTTTTTTTTTTTAAAAAAAAAAATTCTTAGCATTTTTATTTATCCATTTCTACTTCTAAACTTATTTGCATTTATGGTTTGTAATAATTATTGGATTTGATAATTGTTGCACTATTACTTTTATGAAGTAATATTTACATTATGCTTGCTCCTTAAATATTTTCCTTGCCTTAATTAATTGGTAGAAACATTTTGATGTTGTTTTCCCTTTTTGTTAATGACAAAGGGGGAGAAAATGTATATGTGGGGGAGAAAATATGAGGGAGCAATTTTGATTCTTTGCTATGCTCCATGTGCACTAACGCTTTTATGTAGGGGAGCATTGAGGCTCCATAATCAAATTGATATGATCAATTTGGCAGCATATCGATAGGGGGAGCATTTCGGCAAAGATATAGTGGGAGTAATTCTTCTCCTTTGTTCTTTAATTTAAAAATTGCATGTTCATATTGTCTTAAATTTATTTGTGGTTGTCATCATCAAAAAGGGGGAGATTGTTGGCCCAAGTGCTCATTAAATCTTGTTTTGATGAATTAAGGACACACAAATTAATTAATATATTAACGCAATTTTAAGTTAAAGTATTTGTAGTTTGCGACGAGACAACAAAAGAAGCAACAAATCAATTATCGCAAGCTCGAAGAATCAAGTGTATATTAGAGCATTAAAACGTGTAAGTATGATTCTAATTAGCACTTGATTTATGTTCGATAATACCTCAAGAAAAGTGTCAAAAGATTTTTTACACGAAAAATAATTTTTGGAAAAAGAGTTTTTGATTTCACTGTAGCAACGGAGAATTTCACTGTAGCAACGGATAAACTCACTGTAGCAACGGGAACGGATAGTTTCACCGTAGCAACGGATAGATTCACTGTAGCAACGGATAGTTTTTTACTGTAGCAATGAATAGTTTTTCACTGTAGCAAACAGATAGTTTTTGGCTCCAACGGCTATAAACGGTCACAAATCTTTTGATACTATAAATACTCATCTAAGATGAGTTATACAAGATACAAGAAAGCTCTTACATAGTTCAAAAAAACACAAAATCACATTTACAAACTCTCAAAATCAACTTTCTCATATGCAAGCTTCTCTTCAAGGATTTCAAATATTCTTGCATTGGATTTCGAGTTTCTTTGGCTTTCTTCTTGAGGTAAATTGTTCATTTAATTGGTGTTGATTTGCAATCATACATTTACATCTTTTTGTACACCAATTTACTTGTTGCAATTATATTCAATTAATTGTGAAGGTTTGAAAAGTGTACCTAACACTTTTGGGTAAAGGGTAGTGTTCTCATCCCATTGAAAGAGAACTTAGGTTTGTGGTTGAGCCCTGGAAAAACCATAGGTTGTAGTTGAGCCATTGAAAACTACTTGTTAGGTTGTGGTTGAGCCCGGAAAAACCATAGGTTGTAAGGTTGAGAGCTGAACCAAGAAAAGCTCAAAGGAATAGCAAGGTCTGCATTCGAAAATCCTAAGGGGAGGACTCTTAGGTAGTGGAGTACAATTCGGTTGTGAATTGGAACCACTATACATCTTGTGTTTGCTATTCTTCTCTTATCTTGTGCAGAATTTTTAAAGGGCCTATTCACCCCCCCCCCCCCCCCCCCCCCCCTCTAGGCCGGTTATTGATTTATCATATCAGTATTACAACCAAATAAGTGAAGTAAATTGCAAGAAAAAAAAAAGAAGAAAATGAAGTAAAATTAAGAGATAAAACTTAAATTCCAAATACATTTAGATATTTCATATTTTCGGATAATTTCGAATCAGATTCCGAAATTTATCATATCCTCTACTTTCTATCCGAAGTTTCGTTAGACACAGTTCCGATCGGATCGGGTAACAAGGCATTCAAACAATATTACAACCTAATAAGTGAAGTAAATTGCAAGAAAAAGAAAAGGAAGAAAATGAAGTAAAATTAAGAGATAAAACTTAAATTCTAAATTTATTTAGATATTTCATATTTTCGGATAATTTCAAATCATATTCCGAAATTTATCAAATCCTCTACTTTCTATCCGAAGTTCCGTCAGACATAGTTCGGATCGGATCGAGTAACAAGGCGGGTAACAAGGCATTCAAACATTATTACAACCTAATGAGTGAAGTAAATAGAAATAAAAAAAGAAAGAAAATGAAGTAAAATGAAGAGATAAAAACTTAAATTTCAAATTCATTCAGATATTTCATATTTTCGGATAATTTCGAATCAGATTCTGAAATTTATCAAATCCTCTACTCTCTATCCGAAGTTCCGTCAGACACAGTTCCGATCGGATCGGGTAACAAGGCATTCAAACAGTATTACAACCTAATAAGTGAAGTAAATTGCAAGAAAAAGAAAAGGAAGAAAATGAAGTAAAATTAAGAGATAAAACTTAAATTCCAAATTCATTTAGATATTTCATATTTTCGGATAATTTCGAATCAGATTCCGAAATTTATGAAATCCTCTACTTTCTATCCGAAGTTTCGTTAGACACAGTTTGGATCGGATCGGGTAACAAGGCATTCAAACATTATTACAACCTAATGAGTGAAGTAAATAGAAATAAAAAAAGAAAGAAAATGAAGTAAAATGAAGAGATAAAAACTTAAATTTCAAATTCATTCAGATATTTCATATTTTCGGATAATTTCGAATCAGATTCCGAAATTTATCAAATCCTCTACTCTCTATCCGAAAATCCGTCAGACACAGTTCGGATCGGATCGGGTAACAAGGCATTCAAATAGTATTACAACCTAATAAGTGAAGTAAATTGCAAGAAAAAAAAAGGAAGAAAATGAAGTAAAATTAAGAGATAAAACTTAAATTCCAAATTCATTTAGATATTTCATATTTTCGGATAATTTCGAATCAGATTCCGAAATTTATCATATCCTCTACTTTCTATCCGAAGTTTCGTTAGACACAGTTCGGATCGGATCGGGTAACAAGGCATTCAAACATTATTACAACCTAATGAGTGAAGTAATTAGAAATAAAAAAAGAAAGAAAATGAAGTAAAATGAAGAGATAAAATTTTAAATTTCAAATTCATTCAGATATTTCATATTTTCGGATAATTTCGAATCAGATTCTGAAATTTATCAAATCCTCTACACTCTATCCGAAGTTCCGTCAGACACATTTCACATCGGATCAGGTAACAAGGCATTCAAACAGTATTACAACCTAATAAGTGAAGTAAATTGCAAGAAAAATAAAAGGAAGAAAATGAAGTAAAATTAAGAGATAAAACTTAAATTCTAAATTCATTTAGATATTTCATATTTTCGGATAATTTCAAATCAGATTCCGAAATTTATCAAATCCTCTACTTTCTATCCGAAGTTCCGTCAGACACAGTTCGGATCGGATCGAGTAACAAGGCGGGTAACAAGACATTCAAACATTATTACAACCTAATGAGTGAAGTATATAGAAATAAAAAAAGAAAGAAAATGAAGTAAAATGAAGAGATAAAAACTTAAATTTCAAATTCATTCAGATATTTCATATTTTCGGATAATTTCGAATCAGATTCTGAAATTTATCAAATCCTCTACTCTCTATCCGAAGTTCCGTCAGACACAGTTCCGATCGGATCGGGTAACAAGGCATTCAAACAGTATTACAACCTAATAAGTGAAGTAAATTGCAAGAAAAAGAAAAGGAAGAAAATGAAGTAAAATTAAGAGATAAAACTTAAATTCCAAATTCATTTAGATATTTCATATTTTCGGATAATTTCGAATCAGATTCCGAAATTTATGAAATCCTCTACTTTCTATCCGAAGTTTCGTTAGACACAGTTTGGATCGGATCGGGTAACAAGGCATTCAAACATTATTACAACCTAATGAGTGAAGGAAATAGAAATAAAAAAAGAAAGAAAATGAAGTAAAATGAAGAGATAAAAACTTAAATTTCAAATTCATTCAGATATTTCATATTTTCGGATAATTTCGAATCAGATTCCGAAATTTATCAAATCCTCTACTCTCTATCCGAAGTTCCATCAGACACAGTTCAGATCGGATCGGGTAGCAAGGCATTCAAACAGTATTACAACTTAATAAGTGAAGTAAATTGCAAGAAAAAAAAAGGAAGAAAATGAAGTAAAATTAAGAGATAAAACTTAAATTCTAAATTCATTTAGATATTTCATATTTTCGGATAATTTCAAATCAGATTCCGAAATTTATCAAATCCTCTACTTTCTATCCGAAGTTCCGTCAGACACAGTTCAGATCGGATCGAGTAACAACGCGGGTAACAAGGCATTCAAACATTATTACAACCTAATGAGTGAAGTAAATAGAAATAAAAAAAGAAAGAGAATGAAGTAAAATGAAGAGATAAAAACTTAAATTTCAAATTCATTCAGATATTTCATATTTTCGGATAATTTCGAATCAGATTCCGAAATTTATCAAATCCTCTACTCTCTATCCGCAGTTCCGTCAGACACAGTTCCGATCGGATCGGGTAACAAGGCATTCAAACAGTATTACAACCTAATAAGTGAAGTAAATTGCAAGAAAAAGAAAAGGAAGAAAATGAAGTAAAATTAAGAGATAAAACTTAAATTCTAAATTCATTTAGATATTTCATATTTTCGGATAATTTCAAATCAGATTCCGAAATTTATCAAATCCTCTACTTTATATCCGAAGTTCCGTCAGACACAGTTCAGATCGGATCAAGTAACAAGGCATTCAAACATTATTACAACTTAATGAGTGAAGTAAATAGGAATAAAAAAGAAAGAAAATCAAGTAAAATTAAGAGATCAAAACTTAAATTCCAAATTCATTCAGAGATTTCATATTTTCGGATAATTTCGAATCAGATTCCGAAATTTATCATATCCTCTACTCTCTATCCGAAGTTCCGTCAGACACTGTTCGGATCAGATCGGGTAACAAGGCTTTCAAACAATATTACAACCTAATGAATGAAGTGAATAGCAATAAAAAAAGAAAGAAAATGAAGTAAAATTAAGAGATCAAAAGTTAAATTCCAAATTCATTCAGATATTTCATATTTTCAGATAATATCGAATTGGATTCCAAAATTTATCAAATCATCTACTCTCTATCTGAAGTTCCGTTCGACATAGTTCGGATGGATAGTTAAGATCAGATCGGTCAGATCCTCCGATCCATGCTCACCCTTACTCTAAGGGTTCGTCGTGAGACTACCCACAACTGTCAGTAACATTTCCACAATTGTTCCTTGCATTTATAACCATCAAAATCTAAAGTCAGCGTCGCGCTGCTAGGCCAGCGTCTCACCAAAGGTCTTGCGCTACTTAAGGCCAAGCCTATCTCACAACCAAGGCTAGTTTATGACCGAGGCTTGGACCTTGGCCTTGTGATCGGAGTTGTCTTGTGTCTGTGCTTCGACCTTGGCCTTGCAGCCTTGTACTCCATGCGACCTTGATGAGGCCAATCACGTTTGTATCATAAGAGATTTAACAACAGAACATAGAACGCCTCCAAATCACTAACTTCAACCAACTACACCCAATGATTTCCAATCCTGCCAAAATTGCGCCAGGACTCTGAACGAATCAATATGGATTCTCAAAGGATTTTCAATAACTCCAATCAAAAACGAAATCATGCACCATTCATTAAAATTGATTATATTAATTGAATTTGGAAAGGAATCAAATTGAATATGGTAACAAATGATAGAGCACAGTCTACCTTACCTTGTTCAATAGGCATGGAGTCCTGCAGCTTTTGTGTTCCTTTTAATGAGTAGGAGATAAATATGGAATCCTGCACAACTCTATTTTGAACACTTTACTCTATTTCCTTTGCACCCCCGCCGCACACATAACCAACCAGACTGTAGGAGTTTGTTTTTTAGTAAGCCAGGGACTCAACAGCATATTAACAAACTATAACATCTATAAAGGGCCATCTCCAGTCTATTAACAAACCATAACATCTATTCTTCCATTGTTTCCCCTGTTTTCTTTGTTTATAGCCATATTTGTCCTACCTTTATTTGATCCATGAGATCAATAACCACCATAACTTCCTTCATCAAGCATCATCTCACAAGCTTCAACATTATCTTTGAATTCCTCATTTGTGAGGATTTTCTGAATGTATTCAGAGACGAAGCTTCCCAGTTGCAATCACAAATAGCAGGTGCTTTTATAACGATAGCTTTATAATTGCGCAAACTTTCTCGTCCATTCTTGACTCTGCATGAACAATCATTGAAATTCAAACATCCACCACCACTGTGTCCATCATCGAAAATAGACCTCCCGCAAAACTTTGAAATAGTATTGTTAGCAATGTTGCTAAATGAAGGAAGTTTTTCATCAACAAAAGGTAGGTAAATGATGATAGTCTTTCATCATCAATATTGTTCACTACTCTGATTGGTACCTTCTACTTGCCCTAAGATAGGTTATCCATTACAACACGATCGTTGGTAGATTTGCAAAGAGTTGATTCATCTTGCCTTTCCATCCTTCTCAATCGAAATTTGTAAACAAACTTACCATTTTTTCCTAATTCTTGCCAGCATTCGTCCACCAAATATAAACCATCATAAACATATCTATCTTTTGAATGCTTAACTCCACCTCCTCTCTGAATATGAAATGAATTTGAACTTTTGAAGTCCATGCTACGAATGACTCTCACTGGAGTTCTTGCTTCCAAGCTATTCATCAAAGCAAGATTCCCACATTTAAGCTTTTGATCTATAATAGGTCGCTTTGTTGTGCCTAATGGACTCCCGCCTTCACCCGAATAAATAAGGAACTTTGAGGATTCAAGGGCGTTATCATAACGGGTCGTTGCAACCACGCTCGTGGCAAGTAAACAGCCATCCCTAGTCAAGTAATCTATTCCCTTGAAGAATTGACTATGGAGACCAACAACACATAACTCAGCACGGAATTGAAACTTATCACCAATCTCAACCCCTGGAACCAACCCCAAACATTTGGTTGAATTGACCCATTTTTTTTGCTTTTTGAGGATCATCGCTATTTCAATATGCACACGAGTCATAGGCATCCTGGAAGCTATTAGCTTTTCAACATTTTCCTCATACTTTTCTTCATACATCTTGTGAAAGAGACGCAACACCTCCTTCACTCCAATATGACTAACATCTACTTCTTGTTTGCTTGGAGTTCCAAAACTTAATGGTGTAGAGTCCTTCATCGGAAAGAAATCATTTTGTTTCCAGTGACCCTTGATCAAGGGTTTTCCTTGGGGGAAATCAAAATTCTGATCTCTATAACCAATAATTGAGGCATTTCCTTGGGAAACAAGATGAGAATCATTTTCCCTTACTATTGGCTCATTCAAAATCCTAGGAGTGGGAGGGCTTAATCTGGCGGCTTTTGCTACAGGATTCTCAAAACGCTCATCATCAAACAAGGAAGGATTTTCAAGGGTAGGAAAAAACTTCCTTTTCCCGCACCCAACAGGATAATCCCGTTTTGCTCTAAACTCATTCAAAATCCTTTTTTTGGGAGGAAGAATTGCACTCAAAATTCTAAGAGGAGCACTTTCTTCAGCCTGCAAACGAACGTTTTTGGAGCCCGCCAAATTTGTAGGCCTTCCACATCCAACTGGATATTGACGAACGGCTTTCGCTCTGGGTCGTTTAACCTTCCAAGAAACTAAATCTTCTCGACGCGACACAGGGCAACTTAACGAACTCATGATAACGCGAACTGGTGATTATGTAAAGTTAGTGTCCTATCAATTATTCTACAAAAGATGACATTTTTCAACAAATAAAAGACTCAGACAATAAACCAACATGCCAAAATGTTGCAATGAGTGAGAAAGATGATAACTTTAAGCATATATTATGTAAACGAAAGCATACACAATTGACATAAAACAGAGCAACCGAAAGCGGGGGAATTTGATTCTAAGCAAAAACTACTTGGTAAATACCGCATGATTTCAGAATTGAAAAGGGAAAGGAAAAAACATACTAAGAAAACAAAAAACCAGTTCGATTCAACAATCTAGAAGAAAAGAAGAAGCAAGAGGAAGTAAATTAGAACCTGGTGGAGAAGTATGATTAATGGCAAATGTGAGAATTGGTTTCCTGTTTTGTCTGTTGTTGTGACTGAAGAAGCAAAACCCAGTTGAGTGAGTGAAGAAACCAAAAGAATTAGATGGTTTTCTTATAGGAAGGAGTGAAGAAGAAGATTGATTTTGTAGTGAAGAGAGAAAAGTAACTGCTGAGTAAATGGGCACGAGTTCTAACACCGCCTAATTAGGGCATTTGGATGGTCGTGGTGGTGGGTGGCTAACTGGCTACTCAGATTTCTTTTTCTTGGTTGTAACGGCGAAAAATCCAGCGAAAATTGTGCAATATGAGGAGAAAAAAACAAGCTAGTAAATGCAAATACAGAATCGAGATTGGATGAAAATTTTATTAGTTTGGTCATGCTTTTTTCCCAAAAATTGCATGCAAGTTTTATGTTGGAACTTATATTAACTTCCAAATTTAACACAATAAATTGGATGGAGTTTATCGAGGTGGAATGGAAGTCCGACATATATGATATATTTACATGTATCAACATAAAACCTAAACTTTTATGGGAGTTTATAACAAGAGTTTGTGTATCACTAAATATAAAACTAAGCTCAAATAATCAATTAAATTAATATAAATATAATTAATAAAGATATATGGCCAAAATAAGTATATATTATGCTCTTTCTTTATGATCTGTACCTGACCAATCTTTGAACTTAAAAAAATTAAGTTCGTGCGGCGTTCGTGTGGTCTCGTTACACGACCAATCCTTCAATCTCACCTTATTTTTGCATCACAAAGGAGCAAGTAGGTTAATAGCCAAAACAATGCAATTTATAAGCATTTCATAGACACAACATCATATAAGCACACAATCGTATAGGCACGACAAAATTCACACAAAGGCACAAATGATAATGAATTGCATCTCTTTATTAAGTAAACGTTTAATGAAAACAAGGTCATAAAAATGGCCGACAAAGGGGGCGTCCGTACGGCCGAGTCACAACATCCCTTCCAATGAAAATGGAGTCCATAGTATAAGAAACTGATTACTCACTCCCCAAATCCGATTACAAGGATTACAATGTTAGCTCTCGTTAAGGTTAAGCTTTCATAGATTTGAACAATAGTACACCGATTCTTACCCTATTTTTTGATTTATTCCCATTTTTTACGAGAAAAATGTTTTTTTGAGTTTTTTTACTAAAAAGTCGATTGTAAATTTTATTGTTTAGATTCTAAATAATTATATGTACAACCCTCTTATTAGTTTGATGATCCAACTAGCCGCAATCTTAAAGTGAAACTCAGACTTTCATAAAATATAATAATAATAATAATAATTAAAGGATAAGAAGATTATACCTAGGAAAACCAAGTCGCCAACTGCCGAGAGCCGATCTTCTTCTTCTTCCTCCCGCTGGCTTCCTGCTGGAGTGCTCCTTCTTTAGATTTTCTCGAGGGCTGCTATGACTCTAGGGATTTATTTGGGCATTGAATTCTCTAACTTTAACCCAAATATTTATAGTGGCAAAGAGGCAGCAGCAATGTATATTTTTATTTTAATTTTTAATTTTTTTAATGGCCTTTTTGGATTCTAATGGGATTGTGTTTCCTTAAAGAGGAAATATATATTTTCAAAAAAAAATTAAAGAGAAAATATATTATTTATAGTTTCCTAATAGGATTTGCCCTCTTCTTTATCAGGAGACTTTATATATTTCCTTTTTTTTCTGTTGACCCAGGATTAAATTTCCTTTCTTGATTTATAGAAACTTTGCATAAATAGAATTCTTCTCTGTTTTATTTTATCACAGCATTTTTCTTCCCAGTGGATATGTTTGGTTTAAGTAATTGTTGGGCCTGGCCCATAGGTTTAAATAATGATAAGGCTAGCGTAACGTTGGTGGAATCGAAACGGCCACGGTTGTTGCAACTTATTGTATTATAAATCTTTAAAAATTACTAGAAAAAAAGTTAAAATTCACCTTTATATTTGTACTCGGTTCAATATTAGTCACTATTTTTAAGTAGTTATACATCATTTGACATCTAAAATAATACCATAACATCATGCTAACTTAGAAATTAAATTTAAAAATAAAAAAATAAAAACTTGACATGGGAAAGAAACCAACTAAATAAATGAAATTGAGTAGACAAATATAATGGTTTATTATTTTGATCTTGCTCAATGTTTTACCGTGGGAAAGATGAATATTATTTTAATCTCGCTCGATTTTTGTGTGTGAATATTTTGATCCATTTATTTTTTTTATTTTTTCAGTTGCAAAATGAGTGTACGGCCTGTCTTTTTTTATAACATGTAACTTTTTTAAAAAATTAATTTCCATGTAAACGAGATACGGCTACTCTCAGGAAGGAGTGTGATTGAGTGCTGAAATCTTATATTTTTACAGTCTATTTCCTTGTAATTTAGACAGTAATATTATCGATTAGAGTCAATTTCCCTCAATTTTGCTGAGAAAAAATGGTAGAAAGGATCGAATTAGAAAAGACTTCTCAAGTTTTGGCCAAGACAGTGACCAAGAAAGCAGCCGCGCGAATTAATTTTTTGGAAAAAAGAGAAAACGCGTTCTTACACCATGGAATCATCCAATCTCAGGATTTGGTTTAACCTTTTCTCTAGAATAAAATATATGATTTATCTAAGAGATAAAATCAATCAGTTGAAAGATTTTAGGAATTTTTAAAAGAGAGCAAAGAAAGAAGCGTGGTTGGATTGGTTCAAACAACTTATTGATAGAATTTTCAACCTTCTCAAACTCTACTGCAGATTTCTATCGAGAGAGAGAAGATCAAATACCGGTGAAATAAAACATTTAGAATATTTTATTTTTATTTTCATGTTCTATAGATAATTAAGGAGGTAAATTCTATTTAAACTTCCTAAATTTTTTGGGGGAACTCTCTCCTTCTCTAGTTTCTTATTCTCTAGTTTTAAACCTATTTTCTACTTCTGGAGTTATTTTATGTACAATTATTTTTATTATTTTCTTTAATTTTATTGTCTATTTCTAACTAAGCTTTCTCATTCCTAGTAAGAGCGATAGAGTTACAATTCTTGATGTATCGTGAGATCTAAGGGCTTGTTTACTACTGTGAGTTTTTTCCGAAAAAAGTTTTAATTTTCAAACAATTGAAAAAGAAAAAGGATTTTGTGTTAATTTTGAGTAGTTTTCTCGTTAAGGAAAACTTCTATTTTTAATTTAAGGAAGATGGCCAAAATTTTGTTTTCTAATGAAACTTTTTCATCTCCATTAAAACACACGCGTTTCCAATTTCCTCCATTTTAATGAAATTTTTTTGGGACAACATTAAGGGTCTGTTTGGCATTCCGGTTCTAGCTGGAAAAGTTCAGTAGAAAAAAGTTCAGTCTGCAAAAGTCAGTTTCAAACTTTTGTAGAACGGAGTATGCTGTTTGGTAAATGTTTGTTAAAAGTTCTGTGGGGAAACCAGAAGTTATTTTTGGTGTTTGGTAAAAACTATTTTAAAACTATGGTCGGAATGTAAAATGACCATAAAGGGCATAAATTCATTTCAAGTGTTAGAATTAATTTTGTTAGTATCTTTATATATGTTTTTAATCAATTTACTTATAATCTAACATCTACCACCTAATATTTATCTAATATCATAAATAAATTAAACTTTTTTTAATCATAAATAAATATAAATTTATTAATACCATTAAAAATTTGAGTTATTTGCTATATGATTAACATCATTTGCATATAAAACCCCATTAAAATAAATCTATTAATACCATTAAATTTATTAATACCGTTAAAAAAAAATGTACACACATTTTTTTTTACATGGTTAACATCATTTCATATAAAACCCCATTAAAATTTATTGGTATACATAAAACTTGCTACATGATTTTAGTATCTTTATATACATAAAATTTTCAGACTTGCAAACGTATTTCCATTCACCATGGAAAACAAGAAATAATCGCCAAGAGCCAGGCAATCTTTTTATCCCACAACATGCACCCATCAAAAGACTAAATTGCATAGAATGATTTTGGATATTCAACTTGCTAGCATCAGTTCTCATCCAAAATAAAATAAACTGAAACCCAACGCATAAACATCTATTCCTCATCTTACTAAAATAAAGCACCAAAATCTTTGGTTACTACCAACACAAACATCAAAAATTCACTCCTCAATTCACTCGTCATCATCATCAACAGCAGAGTTTAGATTGTTCAACCTTTCGACCAACTTTGCCTTTCTTTCCTCATAGGTAAGCTTCTTCAAATTGTACCTGTAGGATAAAATCGTAATATAAAAGAAACTTGTTATACGTTATTCATAAAATACATTCATGACAAACCATACAGTGATCAAGTCCACAATAGCCTAAATCAAGAGATTGCGATACAGCCATACCTGTTGTGCTCCTTTGGAGGCTGCTTCTCAAACTTCTTAATGGTGGGATCTGCACGTACAGCAGCATGAACCTTCTTGTACAATTCCTCCATGTTGTCAGCCTCAATGCCTTTCTTGATATACTCACTAAAATGAGACTGATACTTCTCTGGCTCATCTTCAGTCAAAGTCTAGACAAATACGCAAAAATCAACAACAAAATCAAAGCCAGGATATCATCTAGGGAGATTAGCAATCCAAATAAAACTATACCCTCATATATGCAGCAACATGACCACCATAGATGTACTTGCGGTGAACGTCAGCATCAAGCTGCTTACCGTCCTTGCTGAACCCAGCAAACCTCTTCTCACTGTGTGGGACATCAAGCCCACTATCCAGAGCTCCCTAAAGTAGAACAATACAGTCAAGTCCTGTAAATTTACACAATGTGATAATAGAAACAACTACCTAAAACACAGACACAAATCATATTGGTCAATGATTCTATAAGGCAGCATGAAACATAAAACTAAAGTGGAGCTTGGTTCACAACAATCACAATTTTAAAACCCCAAGAAAGTTCCGTGTCTAGAAGAGAAAACAGAAACCATATAGAATCCACTTCCGTGAATTAGTTGGTAAAATGTTCCTGAATTCAGGAGTAGAATTTATAGACAACAAAACTACCCATTTAAGGCAATAGATACCAAGGTGGTATATATCCTTCTCCCTTACACAACCCAACAGCTGCTGTGACTAATTATAAATCCATCATGATTATTTTGCAAACCCATTGCCCCTCATCAAATCTCAAAATGAGCACTACCCATTTCAAGGCATGCATGTAATGATCAAGCTGAAAATATCATTCTCATTCATCAATTTTTTCAAGTTAGTTTTAGGCAAATACAAGCACAAAAGGGTATTTCTAAGGCGTGTTGAGATCGGAAAGCGTAGGTATTAATCACCATGTCATTGCACATGACAGGCTAAAAAACCTCAACTTTGGTAGGGAAAAAGTAGAGAACAAAAGAAATAGAAAGATGGGTACCAGTGAAAACAGCGAGATGATGGGTTTCTTCTGGGCTCGAGAATCGCTCTCGCCGAACAAAAATGCAGCAGCACTAGCGCGAAGGTGAGAGCAATTTAAGTCAGTGGTAGCTTCAGTTTATTTAGAAGAAACTTATACATAAACGAAAACCTAACCTTTGCTCTGAACTGAAGCTCAAAAACCCTTGCGCGGCTGAGCACGACGGAGGCAGCGGACAGTGGTGGTTTTTGCTCCCTCGCTATCACCAGAGCAGAGTGTAAAATGGCTTCTTTTGTGCACTGGGCTTGAGGCGTTTGGTCAAATTTTGATCTTCACGGAGAAGATTTGAGGGGAATTCGAAGAGGAAAATTGATTTTGGAGAGGTGTGGTCGAGTTTGAGGAGAGAGAATGTTTGCAAAAACTGAGGAGGAAGAAGAAAAAACGGACGCGATGAAATAAATACCGAGGGGTATTTTTGGATTTCCAAAATTTCATTAATTGGAACCTCCGTTCCGTGTTTTGGCTGAAACCATTCCAATAGCAGTGGCTTTTACCTTGTTTTCTTTGGTTTTTTAAACCAACTTCTTCGAAAGTTGGTTTAAAAAAGGTGTTACCAAACACTTATTTTGTCTTTCTGGTTTGGTAAACCAACTTTCTGATACAAAACCAGAATGTCAAACACCCACTAACTCTGTTTGTTTGTTTTTATTACCTTATAGTCCAATTATATAAAGATTTCTTTGCTGGAGGCTAACCCTAACCTCTTCTCCGATCTCTATCACTACCATCTGAAATCTCTATCACCTCCACCCCTCCGGCCAACGCCTCTTCAAGTGACACCTCTTAGCCGTTCTGATATTTCCGAGTTACGACCAACGTCATTTTTCCTTACCTAGCTACAGCGAGCAAGCCGAGCAAAGCGTTGGTTCTATACGGAGATGGGTTGGTGCGTTTCATCAATTCTGCACACACCCATCTCCACTCCTTCGCTTCCATGATCGCATGCGGTTTCTTAAGCCTCCCCAATGCTCCGCCCTCAGGTTCATATCCCCTGGCACTTTCTCAACTCTCTGCTTATTCTTCTTTTTAGTTATATTCTAGTTTTGTGGTCAAGCATCCATGATTCCTTTTCCCTTGATTTTGATGGAATTTGCTTTGTGGGTTCTTCGGTTTTACGAATTGTGATGTGGAATTGCTCGTTTTTTATTCATGGGTTTCAAAGAGATACCCCTGTTGTTTTGATTGGTTATCTTATAGTGGCGTTTATTCTCGTTATTTGAAGTGATATGTATGCTTGTTCTGAATTATCCAAGTTGTTGTCTTTCATTGTGGTTGTAATTGAATACTAACTGGGATTTGGATTGAAGAAAGTCAGGATGAGAGGATAGTCAGAGAGTTTGCACATCTGTTGGATGAGAGGATGAGGGCTTGTGCAAGGTGATTAAGGAGGATGTGCTGGGTGATAGGGTGGAGAGGGATGCCAAGGATGTGAGCAAATTTAAGAAACAGGTAAAGCAACAGGGTCAGCAGAATTATCAGTCTTCAACTCCAAAACCCATGGAGGTATGTAACTCAAATCTTACATGTTTTTGTATTCATCAGTGCTTGTTGGGAGAATGTTGATATTGTTACAACCCTTTTCGGTTTTGAATTTGCAAATTGACATAAGGGTAGTTCATGTTAGTCATTTCATTTGTGTTTTGTGTTAATTTTGTGTCTGTCAAATTGAAACAGTTAATTTACAGGGAGAAGATGCTCAAAAGGACTCAACATGCCCAGCCTATCATGAAGTACAGAATCAAGCATCTATTACAGTCTGTTCAAGGTTTAAACTCAAATAACTGAGTATGTTTTCAAGTTGTACCCTGGTCAATAGGGCTAATTGTATGGAGGTCTTTTGCTTGACAAATTTAGCTGTTGTGTTTGTAGTCTTAAGGCTTGAAACATTGCATGAGAAGTTGCGTTGTTGTTGCATATTCAGAACCTTAAAGCAGTTTTTTTGTAACTTTATAATGAAATGCTGCAATTTTGGTTGAATACTGATTTGTTGTTGCTTTAAATGTTTGCAAAGATCAAGAGAACAGAGAAGCTTGAGAATTGATTTTAACCTGCCCACGGTGGAAGCTGCAACAATGGAAGATCAATTGATCAAGCAACACAACGCTTGAGCAAAACGCGGCGTGGAGGAGGAGTAAAGCAGGTGGCCATGAGGACAAGAGCGATGATCAGTAAAATTAGCAAAACAATGTGATTGTTAGGTTAGAGGAGCTTATTATGGAATACTTGTTTTCTATCACAATCTATTGTAGTGCAGGCAATTGTATTTGGTATAGCTTGGATAAATGTAGATTTTAGAAAACTGTGAAATAGGTTTTCTTTTGTATCATCAGTGAGTTACTCGTGTATAGACAATCACATATTACTGTATTTTGTGATCTTGCAACTGAATGCAAATATGCTCTTGATGATAATAGTATCAATAAATGTTATTCTCGTTTGATTTAAGTCAATTGATAAACGTGGCCTTGTGGGTAGTTCTTGTTCTTGTTTAGTTGGGTCTTTCTATTAAAGTGAAGAAATATAACTTAAGATAGGGTAGAGAGTCATGGTGAAATAGTAGAATTGTATGATTTTTTTCATTAAAAAATAAGTTATTGGAACAAAATTGTAGTTTTAGTTTTTCAAAAATTTGAAAATTAGTAGTAAACATATTTTTCAGTTTTTAAAATTTGAAAATTTTTATATTTAGTACGAAGTAAATACGATTTTCAATTTTCTATTAGAAAAGAAAAAGAGATATATTTCAGAAAATTAGAAATAGAAAAAGAGAATTCTCCGTTGGTAAGCAGGCCCTAATTGTTTTTATAATCTCTACGCTTATATTCATAAGTTTTCTGCATAAACAAATCGCTATTCGTGTTAGGTTTAGATCTAATCAATCCAAGTTCTGATTGAATAGTTGCCTTCATTCTTGAAAGGGGCGCAAGAATACGAAACCGGATAGATATAAGTAGACAACTAATCTCACGAAGGTTAGAGAAAATAAATGATTTAATTCAGCCCTGATTGACAACCGAGGATCCTGAGTTAGGAGTTGTCTTCCCCTTTTCTTCCTCAACCAAATTAGTAAACTTTTTAACCAGTAATGTGTTGTTTGGTTAAGATTGTCTATTAGAGTCCTTCTTTAGGTAATTTAATATAGCAGGGAAGTATGGATCCTAAAAAGTATACCTAGCCCCTATAGCAACAATGTAAGATATGAATGAATATTTTTTAATCAATGATCAAACACCAAAAAAACATAACTGGCTAGCACTCTTATCAGGAACTTTCTCATAACTGTTTTTATCACCTCTAATCATCTGTCTTGGTAAAGAAATCGGTCAAGAAACTTTTATCAGTTTTACTTGTTTTTAGAATTACATTTTTAACAACCAAACCCCCCATTCATTACTTTTATTTCTTGCTCATATCTAGTTTTTATCTTGTTCTGAGTTTACCTATTCTCTATGGATCGAACTTCTTACCATTATTTGCAATCTTTTGTAGTTAATGTTAAGTTGTATTTAATTTTGACGATTTCGACACCTGATCAGAGTGGTTAATGTAGATCGAGTGGACCAATGCAGTGACTTATTTAGCTCAGTAACAAATGTAACACTAAATTTACCTTTTTTTCCAAAATTACTCTAGTTAGCATATTTTTAACATTTGTTTAAAACAAACATATATTCCAATACAATTAAAAAGTTATATAAAAACATTATACACTTAAAATAGTTTTCTCATCATAGTTTCAATATTATATATATAATTTAGACAACTATTTCACATTATTTGCTATTCTTCTTTGTACAAGCTAAAATATTTTGGGCTACGTGGAATAGTTATTGTACTGTTAAGAACCATCACACCGTCGTAAATTTAAGTTTGAATTTACCTCCATCTATAAAAGAAATATACTGCATCAAACTATTAAGCAGGCAGTAAATTAGATGCGATTTTATGGTAAAAAAGGAGGGGGAAAAAAGGATTTTTCTATACATGATAAATAAAAAGTTGAAAACACCATGAGACAATGAAGCTAATTCAAGCCGAAAGTTAAGCCCAACACAGCATAACCGGCTACAGATCCATTAACAGTAAAGCCCACGACTAACGCCTACAACCCGACCTGGTAGGTACCAGACTCCCGGTCATAGATTTGTTTTTATGCTTCGTTTATTTTTCTTTTTCCTAAAAAAAAATAGGAGAAATTCTTTGTACTTCAGCTTCGAACTGTGTTATCAGAACCGGACCGGACAGTGAACCAAAAATGAAAATTTTATGGTTCGACCGGATTGTAGATGTTGAACTGTTTTGAACCGTTCAATCTTAAATGATTAAACCGACTGGGTCAATATCTGTAATGGGCCGGCCCATCAAAATTTCAAAAAAAAAATACCAAAGCGACGTCGTTTTGGAGAAGAAAAAAAATACCAAAACGACGTCGTTTTGAAGAAGAAGCATCGAACCAACCGGTTCACCGGTTGTATAAAAACTGACAGATTCGACTGATCGAACCCGATTTATATGCAATATCCGATTCAATCGCTAAATCGGATCGAAAATGTAAAAATTCCCGGTTGAACCGATCGAACTGACCGGTTAGATCCGGTTCTGATAACCAAGGTTTCGAAGATTGATGTTACTTATTTAACATCTTTCTATTGTAAGTCTATTATTTATACAAATATCCATGTACATATATCTTTTAAAATTGATTATATTATATATTATAAATTTTATTATATTACAATACCAACAATCGAAAAACACTCAGCTACTACATCCTCTAGAATTCAATACCCAGAACATATCTCAAGTAACTATAAATCTCATAATTACTATTTATCACGATCTAATCACAATTCTAACATACATGATCTTATCGCTAACACCTCCACGTACGGACTTGAGTGTTAAAGTGATAACGCGGAAAAACCCCTAATGTTTGTTAGCCCAAGGGCAACTTACTCTTGTTTTGATGATTTTAGACACACAAACTAATTAGTATTACTAATGCAATTTGAAGTTAAAGTGTGTGTAGTTTGTGATCAAGCAAATAAGAAAAGAAGCAACAAATCAAGATATCACAAGCTAGAAGATCAAGTGTACATTAGAACTTCAATCATGTAAGTATGATTCAACTTAACACTTGATCAATGTTCATTAAATACCTCAAGAGTTTTTGAGTCAAAAGGTTTTAGCGAAAATGAATTTCGGAAAGGTTTTTTGCATTTTCGTCAGGCTTAAAACGCCATAGCGTTTGTGAAAACGCTATAGCGTTTTGCTACTGGAACGAAGGATTTCGTCCAGGAGCAAAACGCTATAGCGTTTCTCAAAACGCTATAGCGTTTTGAAAACGCCATAGCGTTTTGAGAAACGCCATAGCGTTTTGCCTCTGAAGTTACGAAATAACTTCAGTAGCAAAACGCTATAGCGTTATCCAAAACGCCATAGCGTTTTGCCCAACGGCTAGTTTTTCCCAACAGCTATTTTGTCCACTATAACGGGATTTTTGGCTCCATACTTTCTTGTCTGGATCATAACTGATCTAAAACCTATATATACTCATCCTAGATGAGTTAGAACATAACAAGAACATTTAGAACACAAGAAAGATTTTAGAAAGCTCTCATACTTTTCAAAAGACCAAAAAATCTGAGTTTTTGCAAAACCTTCAACTTGACTCTTTGATAACACAAGCTTCACTCATCCGAATTTACTCTATCTTGTGTCCATATTTCAAGTAAGGTTTAAGCTTTCTTTTGAGGTATTTCTTGTTCATTTATTGGTGTTGATTATTGAATCATACATAGTTTATTTGTACACCAATTGTGTTGCTATTTAACATTCTCTTGTCAAAGTAAACTTGATTGTTATAGGTTGTGATTGAGCCCGGAAAAATCACATTGTAAGGTTTGTTGGTTGAGCCCGCAAAAACCAAGTGTAAGGTTGTTGGTGATCCCGTGAAAACCAAGTGAAAGGTTTATTGGTTGAGCCCGGAAAAACCAAGGTGTAAGGTTTGAGTTGAACCCGTAAAAACTCAAGGTAAATAACAAGGTGATCTTTGTTAGAAAATCCTAAGAGGAGGACTCTTAGGTAGTGGAGTACAATTCATTAAGGAATTGGAACCACTATACATACTTGTGTTTTTACATTCTAATTTCCGCACTCAAATTATTTACATTTGTGTTAGAATTTTTATTTCCTATTATTGCCTATTCACCCCCCCTCTAGGCCTCGTTCATCAATTGGTAGCGGAGCAAGGTACTTGTTTTGTAGGTTTAATCACCTCAAGTAAAAGATCAAATGGCTCAAGAGGGATTATATTGTGCTCTCAACCGTGCACCATTTCTTGATGGGAACAACTACTTACAATGGAAGATAAAGATGATAGCCTTCCTAGGTGGACAAGATCAAATCATGCTAGATTGCGTTTTACATGGATTTGTCACTCCCATGGAACCTCCGGCTGAAGATGGATCAACAAAACCTCTTCCTTTTGA
This sequence comes from Viola odorata, assembly GCA_963691705.1. NCBI lineage: Eukaryota > Viridiplantae > Streptophyta > Magnoliopsida > Malpighiales > Violaceae > Viola > Viola odorata. Next base: position 54,219,205 of record OY829541.1, read on the forward strand.
TAGGTGGCCAGCTGGATCGGTTTTAAGAAAACAAAGCGAAGACAAGGCAAGGTATGCTTTATTTTGCTCAATTTCTCAAAATGAATTTAACCGTGTTAGTGCTTGTAAATTGTCCAAGGATGTTTGGGATACTTTGGAGACAGCTCATGAAGGTACTCCTCAAGTGAGAAACATTAGACTCAACACACTCAAGCGTGAGTATGAATTGCTAGATATGAAGAGTGGTGAGACTATTTATGATTTAAGCACTAGGATTCAAAATATTTGCAATACTATGGGAACTCTTGGATGGACTCCTAGTGATGAGGAGATGGTAAGAAAACTTCTTAGTATTTTACCTAACTCTTGGAATGCCAAGACTTCTATTTTTGATGAGCTAGAAAAGAAACCTACCTATTCTCAACTTGTTGGCTCTCTTACGGCATTTGAGCACAAACTCAAAATGGGTGAACCGGAAGTACAAAAAGCCAAGAGCAACAATGTAGCATTTGTTAGCAAGGATCAAGGGAATGAAGAAAACATTGAGTCTTTGGCCGCTTTTGCTAGAAATTTCAGGAAATTTTGGCACAACAATGAGAAAAAGCAAAGGTATCAAGGTGAGCATTCTAACACTTCTAAATCCAAGTTTAAAAATGATAGTGTTGTTTGTTTTGGATGTGAAAAGCCAGGGCATGTCAAGAGTGAATGTCCCAACCTTGATAAGAAGAAAAAGTTTGAGAAAAGAGGTTCTAAGGATGGGAAAAATTCCCGTAGATATCCGAAGAGGGCTCTAAAAGCTACAACTTGGGATGATGATGAGAGTGAAGAAGAAAGCTCACAATCCCAATCGGAAGAAGAAGAAGAGATATCCAACATATGCTTCTTTGCAAATGAATGTGACTCTTCCGATGAAGAAACCGAATTCTCCCTCATGGCTAAGGAAGATAGCGACAATGATTCGGTTAGTGATAATGATTATTCTTTTGATGAATTGCAAAATGCTTTTAATGATCTTGGTACACAATTTCAAGATATGTGTAGGAAAAATGCAAAAATTGTTAAGGAACTAGATAACCTCAAAAATGACATTAGTGAGCTAGAAGAGCTAAACAAAGGGTTAACTAGTGAAAACAAATTACTTGAAGATGCATGTAATAAACTCAAAAATGAAAATGCTATGTGTGAAATGTGTGCAAATTCTAGTAAAGAAATAGCTCTTTTGAATGAAAAGATTAATGTTCTTGAAGCTACTTTAGCTAAATTTATGCAAAGTGCTAAAACTCAACAAGATTGTTTAAAGGATCAAAAGTTTAGAAGTGATAAGAGTGGTATTGGTTTTGATAATTCTACTAGCATAAGAAAGGCTAAAACTACTTTTGTTAAAACTAGAAATTATAACAATGCTAGTTCATCCAATCACTCACATGATAGACCTTTATACAAATGTAGCTATTGCAAGAGAAATGGTCATTTGTCTTATTTTTGCTATATTCGTAGAGATGATGTTTATGCAAAACAAATGTGGGCACAAAGAAGTGCATTTGCTAAGAAAGGACCCAAACAAGTTTGGGTTCCTAGAACTAACTAGTTTGTTTTGTAGATGTGCCGAAAACCCCATGCAAATAAATGGTACTTGGATAGCGGGTGTTCGAGGCACATGACGGGTGATAGGAAGAAATTCACCCATTTGAAGGAAGAAGATAGAGGAAATGTACGATTTGGAGATAACCTTAAACGTAAAGTTTCGGGCATCGGTAAAGTTGGTCATTCTCCTTCTATTGAACATGTTTTATTTGTGCATGGCTTGAAATTTAATTTATTGAGCATTAGTCAATTGTGTGATAAAGATTTAATTGTGATTTTTACTTCCACTCATTGTGAAGTAAGAAATGTTTTCACACGTGATTTAATCTTCATGGGTAATCGAGTTGGGAATATATATATGATTGATTTGAATGATATTCCTAATAATGATCATACATGCTTAAGTGCTTTTGTTGATAATTCATCTATTTGGCATAGAAGACTTGTACATGTAGGTATGGAAAACATTGCAAAGCTTTCTAGGAAAGAGCTTGTGAGAGGCTTACCTAAGTTGAAGTTTGAGAAGGAGGGGTTGTGCAATGCATGTCAATATGGGAAGCAAATTAAGAGCTCCTTCAAACCGATCAAATCCGTTTCAACTTCAAGGCCATTGCAACTCCTACATCTTGACTTATTTGGCCCTATGAGGACGGTAAGTGTTGGAGGTAAGAGTTATGTTTTTGTCATTGTGGATGATTTTTCTAGATTTACTTGGGTTATCTTCTTGGCTCATAAGAATGATGCATGTGAAAGATTTAAACAACTTTGCAAACGTATTCAAAATGAACAAGGTTCCAAAATTTTGAGAATTAAAAGTGATCATGGTGGTGAATTTGAAAATGGCATGTTTCAAGATTTTTGCAATGAAAATGGTATTTTTCATAATTTTTCATGTCCTCGCACTCCTCAACAAAATGGGGTAGTTGAGAGGAAAAATAGAACATTGCAAGAAACGGCTAGAACTCTTTTAAATGAGCATAATACACCAAAACGTTTTTGGGCCGAAGCCGTTGCAACCGCATGTCATGTTTTAAATCGTGTTCTAATTCGACCATTGCTTAATAAAACTCCTTTCGAATTATGGCATGATAAGAAACCCACCATTGCATACTTTAGAGTCTTTGGATGTAAATGTTTTATTCTTAACATCAAAGATAATTTGGGCAAATTTGATGCAAAATCGGATGAAGGCATTTTTCTTGGTTATTCTACTACTAGCAAAGCATATAGAGTTTATAATAAGAGAACTCTAGTTGTAGAAGAATCCATGCATATTGCTTTTGATGAATCTAATCCTTTTGAAAGTGTGAAAGAGATAAATAGTGATGTAGAAGAAGTTTTTGGAAGCTCTCAAGCCAATCCTCCTTCACTAGATACTCTAGAAATTCAAGAGGAGAAAGAGCCGGAAGAAGAGGTGCTTGAGGATACAAATGTTAACGTGAATCAAAATGGTCAAGGCCCCTCCCATTCCAAATCTTGGAAAATCATGGAAGCTCATCCACAAGAGCAAATCATAGGTAATATCCGAAGCAAAGGTATTGCCACTCGCTCTTCTTTTAGAAATTTGAATGATCATCATGCATTTGTTTCTCAATTTGAACCTAAGAAATTTGATGATGCCTCACATGATGAATATTGGATGATTGCCATGCAAGAGGAACTAAATCAATTTGAGCGAAATTGTGTTTGGAAATTAGTTCCTAGGCCTAGCAACCATACTATCATTGGCACCAAGTGGGTTTTTCGAAACAAACTTGATGAATCGGGAAATGTTATTAGGAATAAAGCTAGATTGGTAGCCCAAGGGTACAACCAACAAGAAGGAATTGATTTTGATGAAACATTTGCCCCCGTTGCTAGACTTGAATCCATTCGCATGTTGTTAGCATTTGCATGTTTTAAAAACATTAGCTTATTTCAAATGGATGTTAAAAGTGCATTTTTGAATGGTTATATCATGGAAGAAGTGTATGTCAAGCAACCTCCCGGTTTTGAAGATCCTAAATTTCCTAACCATGTTTTTAAATTGGAAAAAGCTTTATATGGTCTTAAGCAAGCTCCTAGAGCTTGGTATGATCGTTTGAGTCAATTTTTATTGAAAAATGGTTTTAAGATGGGTAAAATTGATTCTACACTCTTTACTAAACATGATGGTAATCATATGTTAATTGTGCAAATTTATGTTGATGATATCATATTTGGTGCTACTAACGATTCTTTGTGCAAGGAGTTTGAGAAATGTATGCATAGTGAGTTCGAAATGAGTATGATGGGAGAATTGACATTTTTCCTTGGACTCCAAATTCGACAATCTAAGGAAGGAATATTTCTCAATCAAGCAAAATACATCAAGGATCTCTTAATCAAATATGAATACAAAGATGTCAAGGAGAGTCCTATTCCCCTTAGTCCAACCGTCAACCTCGACAAAGATGAAGATGGTAAAGATGTAGATATTACTCTATATCGAGGTATGATTGGAAGTCTTCTTTATTTAACGGCAAGTAGACCGGATATAATGTTTAGTGTTTGTCTATTTGCTCGTTTTCAATCTTGTCCTAAAGAATCTCACTTGCTTGCTTTGAAAAGAATTTTCAAATATTTGAAAGGTACTTCTAAATTAGGTCTTTGGTACCCTAAAGGGTCTAGCATTGATTTAATTGGCTATACCGATTCAGATTTTGCTGGTTCTAAAACGGATAGGAAAAGCACTAGTGGTTCATGTCAATTTTTAGGACAATGCATGGTTTCTTGGTCTAGTAAGAAACAAAATTCGGTAGCTATTTCTACTACGGAAGCTGAATATATTGCTGCCGGATCTTGTGTATCTCAAATTTTATGGATGAAACAAACCTTAGAAGATTTTGATCTTAAGTTTTGTAAAATTCCTGTTTTTTGTGATAATCTAAGTGCTATCCAATTGACCAAGAATCCTATTTGCCACTCACGAACCAAGCATATTGATATAAAACATCATTTTATTCGTGATCATTTGGCAAAAGGAGACATTGTGCTTGAATTTGTTGGTACTAACAAACAACTTGCAGACATTTTTACCAAAGCTCTTGCCAAAGAACGGTTTGTGGAACTAAGGCATGAAATTGGTATTTGCAACCCATTTGAGTAAGTCTTTTGCTATTTGCATTCATTTGGTATGTTTGGATTTTAATCTTTGCTTGCTCTTTTCTTTACTCCTTATTTGATCTTTTGGACCCTTTTTGCTATTTTTTTTACCCTTTTTGTTAATGACAAAGGGGGAGAATAAGGGGGAGAGTGAGTTAAGGGGAAGATATCTATCTATTGGTAATGAAGCTCACATCAAAGGGGAGAATGGTAAGATTTAGGGGGAGCAAAACTTTTTATCTTTGCTATGCTCTATGTGCAACTAATGTTTTATGTAGGGGGAGCATTCCTTTGGCAAAGATAGGAGATGTAAGTTTTCTCCATTTTTACTTCAACTTCAATTGCTAGCTCAATTATGATTTATAATTAGCTTGTGGTTGTCATCATCAAAAAGGGGGAGATTGTTAGCCCAAGGGCAACTTACTCTTGTTTTGATGATTTTAGACACACAAACTAATTAGTATTACTAATGCAATTTGAAGTTAAAGTGTGTGTAGTTTGTGATCAAGCAAATAAGAAAAGAAGCAACAAATCAAGATATCACAAGCTAGAAGATCAAGTGTACATTAGAACTTCAATCATGTAAGTATGATTCAACTTAACACTTGATCAATGTTCATTAAATACCTCAAGAGTTTTTGAGTCAAAAGGTTTTAGCGAAAATGAATTTCGGAAAGGTTTTTTGCATTTTCGTCAGGCTTAAAACGCCATAGCGTTTGTGAAAACGCTATAGCGTTTTGCTACTGGAACGAAGGATTTCGTCCAGGAGCAAAACGCTATAGCGTTTCTCAAAACGCTATAGCGTTTTGAAAACGCCATAGCGTTTTGAGAAACGCCATAGCGTTTTGCCTCTGAAGTTACGAAATAACTTCAGTAGCAAAACGCTATAGCGTTATCCAAAACGCCATAGCGTTTTGCCCAACGGCTAGTTTTTCCCAACAGCTATTTTGTCCACTATAACGGGATTTTTGGCTCCATACTTTCTTGTCTGGATCATAACTGATCTAAAACCTATATATACTCATCCTAGATGAGTTAGAACATAACAAGAACATTTAGAACACAAGAAAGATTTTAGAAAGCTCTCATACTTTTCAAAAGACCAAAAAATCTGAGTTTTTGCAAAACCTTCAACTTGACTCTTTGATAACACAAGCTTCACTCATCCGAATTTACTCTATCTTGTGTCCATATTTCAAGTAAGGTTTAAGCTTTCTTTTGAGGTATTTCTTGTTCATTTATTGGTGTTGATTATTGAATCATACATAGTTTATTTGTACACCAATTGTGTTGCTATTTAACATTCTCTTGTCAAAGTAAACTTGATTGTTATAGGTTGTGATTGAGCCCGGAAAAATCACATTGTAAGGTTTGTTGGTTGAGCCCGCAAAAACCAAGTGTAAGGTTGTTGGTGATCCCGTGAAAACCAAGTGAAAGGTTTATTGGTTGAGCCCGGAAAAACCAAGGTGTAAGGTTTGAGTTGAACCCGTAAAAACTCAAGGTAAATAACAAGGTGATCTTTGTTAGAAAATCCTAAGAGGAGGACTCTTAGGTAGTGGAGTACAATTCATTAAGGAATTGGAACCACTATACATACTTGTGTTTTTACATTCTAATTTCCGCACTCAAATTATTTACATTTGTGTTAGAATTTTTATTTCCTATTATTGCCTATTCACCCCCCCTCTAGGCCTCGTTCATAATGTTATCATTGTTATGTAAGTTTGTCACGTTTAGCAAAGTAGCAGGGAAAACAAGGAATAGATGGATCATGACATCGTGGTTATCCAGACTGTAAAGATACGTACCCACCTGCATATACATATACCACATGCGTTCACAAAACTCTAAAAAAGAAATCAAAAATAAAAAATAAAAAATTGGGGGAAGATGGAAATACATTATACATTGGACATATATATTTTTAGTTTTAAATTACATGTATCACTTGTTCACACCGGGTTAGTCATTAAGGACCTAATAGATAAATTATTTATACATAAAAATCGACTTTGCGATTTTACGTTGAACGGATGAAAACATTAAACTACTGTACTGAAAAGAACAAAGGGAACTGGTGATTGAGGCATTGAGCTAGTTAGCAACTTACCACTTGTGTGCTCTGCCACAAATCATGGAGAGCGAGTAATTGACTCAACTTGATTTTTTCATTCAACCCCAATAATTCTCCAAGCTCACATGCCCATGACCCTACTACATGACGACTACTACTGCTGCTAATTAAACAATGTTTTCTTCAATACACAAAAATCATTTAATTGGTCCAAGTTTCCTAATTATTCAAACCTACAGATGGTAGTAGCTACTAGCCTACTACTACTAGACAGCAGCAAGCTGTTTTTGATGGGTGGACTCATCTCCTTGAAAGCAGCTGCTGCTAGTGCTGCTGCTATGGCCTTTCAGTTTTAGGGGTCTTGCCACATTTAGAGAAGATTCCTCCATCAACATCTCCCTCTGCAGGTGGGAGCAATAAGTGTGGAAACTTGCAGGTGTCACATTTAATTGGAACCCTAATCCAAACAAGAAGTCCACCTCAAGAACATTCATTTCTGCAGTACTGATTCCTCCAACTTTAGCATAGAATGCATTGTTGTAGTATCTGAAATATGAAAAAAAGAAGAGAAAACACATTCATTAATTCCTCAAAAATTGGAACCTTTTCTTAGATGTACCCCACATGGGTTTCAATTTAAAAAGAATGACAGATAATATTAACCACAATCATGATTTGAGCTCGAGACCTGGTCACTCTCGTACATACAGATGTAAGCTAGCGATTCAAACTCGAGAAAGGTAGGGATCTCTCGATTGATCTGTCATTGTGGCCCTCTAGTGTGATGGATAATGACACATGCTTGCGATTTGCTGTAATTTTCATGGTATTTGAAGACAGGGAAGCTAGAAGAGGCAGGGGACAGCAGCACCACAAACTTAGGTGGATGCTTGTCTAATAAAAAGACGAATCCTTTCACATGGCTTTAACCATCTCACCCCTCTTCTCTCTTTTCTTTGACGGTGGCTTCCTCCAAATAGTGTGTGCTACTTAATTACTACCATTTTTTTTCCGCTATAAACATAATTTACACTCAAGATCTAATTTTTCTCTAATTTATAGAAAATAAAATTGAACTACGAGTTTGGTGTTCTAACTAATTGCTATGATGTATCATGTATGCCCCTAATTTTTATTCAATGTATAGAGTTAATCAAGGTACAACATCAAGGCTAGTTAGATCATTACATTCCTTAACAAAGGGACAAAGGCCTGAAAATTCCTTGCAAATCAGAGAAACCAATATGACAGGACAAAGAAATTAATATGTTTGGTTTCTCATCGAACACTCAAATTTAAGTCTGACATCTGAGAAAGTGTCCATCAAAGGAGTGAAAAAATTAAAATTGAAGGAAATTCTGAAAATTATGTGTTTGACATTTTCTTTTACAGCTAAAGCTCTAGCTAGACCCCTTTTTTTCCTACAAAAAGAAAACCCTGTTTTCCATTTCTCATTCAAACTCCAACGACTCAAGTTCGAGTCTTCTTTTTGTCGTGTTAAAAAAAAGTGAGACAAATTTCACGCAACATTTCACAAAGGTAAAAAAATAAAAACGAAAATCACAACTAACAACTCAAGAATTCCAACTAAAACGGCATATCAAGATTCAGTTGTAAAATTCTGATACACATGCTTTATTTAATGGTTAAAATTACCATTAAATAAGAAGCAGAGAATTAAACTCCCACAAGAAACTAAAGAACAAAAAACAGGGGATGATGCATAATTACTCTGTTCAAGAAATCAAAAAAACAGGGGAATTGAACTTACATGTCATCCATGAATTTGGCAGAGACAAGAACACTGGTGATGAGGAGGCGATGGACATTGAAAGAATTGATGGGGAAGCAAGAATTTTTCTGGGAAAACCGATCAAGATAGACATAAGCAACAACGAAGCAAGAAGGGCTGCAATTAGCATATTTGAAGATTCTTTCAAGATAGTTCTTGATGGAGATGGTGGGCCTAGCTAGCCCATGAAAGATTGAGATCTTTTGTGGGTGTATCAGATCGTTCGACTCTGTTATTCGTTGGAGAAGAGAGGAGAGGAAAGTTATCACCTTTGGTATCAGTACTGTCGTCGACTCTGCTGATGAATCTGCCATTTTTTTTCTTTTTCTTCTCCTTTTGATGTTCTTGTTGTTGATGGTTTTTTTGGGTTTTGTGTTGGGCAGTGGTTGTGCAGTGTTATATAAGATACATAAGATTATATTTTATTATATCTGGCGTGTAGGAATTTTTACCATTTATGTAATTTTTTTACTGCTTAATTAGCAGTATAAAACAGAATATGCTGTGTCTAGTTAGGAAAGTTGCTCCCAGTAATGGAATGGTCCAATACTCCAATTAATTTATCTTACTTAAATTTGTCGATCGATGGTACTTAACGTAAAATAAGAGGCTAAAAAGGTCAAATTTCAAGTTTCGACTTATAATTTCTATCTATATAAAAACAAAATTTCTCATAAGATTTTTGAATTCTGAGTACATATTTCAATCTATTGAAGATAAAAAAATAATTCTATACCGGAATCACAAGGTGATTAACTACTTGTCCTAATTTACTATAAAAAATATTGATGGTCTTAATACAATATATTTTTATTATTTTTCAATAAAATTAAGGGATATGTTTTATTCTGGATTTTAAGGCATCAAAATCATGCTAGTGTGATAGGGATATCCCAGCAGATTGGATTCAACAACTAACGAGGGCATCAAAGTGTTTTTTTTCCTTTTTCAAGTGGCCATTTTTTTTATAAACTAATATTATACTTCCTCCTTTTTTTATTAAACGTCCTTTACTATTTGGGCATACATATTAAGAAAGCCGGATAACTCACTAATTGAGACAATTTTACCTTTTATTTTTTCTTAGACGTACGTTAAGGATTAACGTACGTTCGAAAAAAAATAAGAAATTTTATTGGGTCAAATAGTGAGTCATCCGGTTTCCTTAATATGCATGCCCAAATATTAAACGACGTTTAATTCCAAACGGAGGGAGTATTATTTAAAATAACATATTCTATTGTGATCGAAAAAGCACCAAAGGACTACATGGGAATAAGGGCAATTTGTGAATTATGGATGAGTAGATGTCTAACCTGCTAATGACATCCATTAATCTTCTTTTTTTTATTAATTTGATTTAAAAAATCTATTAATTATACTTATATCTTTTGTACGGTGGGTCGGGTTGGCAAGAAAGGAATATAGTGCCAAACTGCCCCGAAGATGAAATGAGTTTATGTAGCACAACACTTTGACTAGTTAATTATGAGAAGGATATTGTTTGTACTATATTATGCAATTCTTTAGAAACGAAAGGTGTGATTAATTTCTTTATTTTTACAAAATAAATATTAACCATAATGAATAGATATATGACTCATTGATTGTCGGTTAGTGATAGAGTACTAGTAAGAATTAGGGTTCGAATTTTACCTCTTTTTGTAGAGTAAAAAAAAATATTAGCACTTTATATAATAAAAAGTGGGCAAATTTAGAATTTAATTTGTTGTTAAGTAAATTAATGTATGACGGTAGAAACCATGTTATGAGTCACTGATTTTAAATTTTGCTCGGCTCTTTAATGTTTGTAAATAGCTCTTCTTTTATCTTTAATACAATTTTCTTTTATTAAACGGTTCAGATTCCTCTAACATGATTGATCATGTTGAAGAAAAAATTAGAGGAACCGGATCCGGTTTAGATGATAAATTTTAACTTTATTTATTACTAATAAATATGGCTGGTTGCTATCTTCTCCCGAGCTTGAAAATCGAATTTTCTTTTATACACTTTTTCCTTTAAAAAAAAACTATATACAAGTATTATGACGGTGATGCTCAATTCAATTTATATTTTACGCTCTCTATTTTTTTATTTCTTTTTTTTAGTTCAAATTAATTAAGTAATTAAGTGCTCTTGTAATGAAATTGCAAAAAACCTAGGACGTGCGAGGGGGTTATTTATTGGCGTGGGCTTTGCCAATAGAGCCAAAATGATGACTTCACTTCTAAAAGAAGTTAAGAATTTTGAGCTATGATATGGGTAAGAAACATTAAGTATGCCATAAGCAACTACAGAGAACAAACATTTAGCATAACTAACAGGATGAACCGTTTTGACTCATTCAGTAAAATGGCATTAGTTCGATCGTTGTGTATAGAGTCATTGTTTTTGTCGGCTAACCAGACCCTTACGAGCAACGATCAATTAATTACGACTTAAAATTTAAGTAGGTGCACTTTTTTTTACCTGATAATAGAGTTGATTATGTAATTACATTAGGAATTTAACAAGTTAATATAGGTGGCGAATCAAAATGGGTTTTGTCCCTTTCATAAGCAAGATCACATGCGTAGCTGCTTGGATTAAGGCTGTCCATAGGAGAATTGAGTTGTGATGATATAAACAATGAAATTGTTGTGTTAAAAATGGAAAAGAAAAAGAAATGGTCCCAACAAACATCAAGATCTGATCTAGATCCATATTAATACCAATTGAACCCATTTTACTAAAGTAAAGTTGAAGTAATAATAGAGGTTAACTTGAAGCAAAACTCCAGTGGAATTCTTCATTTTGGTACCTTCAGTCCGCCAGAGAGGTAATAAAATGGGACCATAACCATAAAAAGGGTTATAATTATTGTTAATAGAAATAATTTAGATTATTTAGAATCTAAACATGGACATAAGAAGGTGGTTGAGACGTCTAATTAGTTATCCTTGAGAAAGATTGGTATCTTTAATTATACAAACACAAAAAAGATGGATAGCATCTAGATCAATTATTGATTTAATTAGACGATAATAGAGTTGATGTGTTTGTAGTTGCCAATTCCGACGTTTTCCATCACTCCTTACTTCACTAAAAAATGCAACTTAATTACATCAACAACTCTTTTTCTTATCAAGTTAAGTTGGACCTTCATTAAAACTCTAATATGCTATACTAGTATTTTTATTTTATTTTATTTTACGTGCCCTTTCAGATATTGTCTGCGTCGAAAGGAATAATAGAATAATATTTTCAAAATATGATTAAGCGTCCTTTCAAATATTGACCGCGTCGAAAGAAATAATAGAATAATATTTTCAAAATATAATTAATAGCGAACACATTTTTTATTACCTTTGGGTCGTTAAAAAGAAAGAAATTAAAGGGCTCTTCATTTCCTTTCCTGAATTTAAAACGTGTTTGTGTTTGTAAATGCTTGAAATTTTTCTCTTTTTTTTATATATATTTTTTAAAAAAAACAGGAAAAAGAAATTATATTGAAGTATTGTTGGTGCTCAAAATTGGTTAACCACCAAACTAATTTGTGTTGAAGAACTCCTCTAGCTTTCTTGTAGAGCAAAATTAAGCTGACGTCATCAATGCGATTAACAAGAAGAAACATGACTATACAATTGATCTGAATGTAATTATATAGTTAATTTGATCATTAGTTAATAAAAGTCGATTTAGATGACGCTTTCAAATAAGCTTGAATGACATGAGATGCTGGGAACCACTATTAGGCCATAGCCTAGCCTTGTGTGTCTGTCGGCAGCTTTGTTTTAATACTTGCTCACCCTCGATAGAGAGGATCCAAATCTAATGCCTGCCTAATAATACAATTAATTAATGCTCCTGTTGCCTCGGAGGATCATAACCCAACCCCTAATTAATTAATACTTTTTTTATTGCATAAGAAATAAAGAACAAGGCATTTATGCCATTACATTACGCGGACTACTTGTAGTTCGTAATGACATGCACGTCTTTCCTCGTATTCCAGTGATTACTTGTCGCTCACTTTAGCAAAAGCTAAAATAGCTCCGACCCAGATCACAAGCCTACCTTGCAAGCCGAAAGCCCCTGGGTTTGAGCTTCAATGTAGGCCTGAATTTGAGGCCGCCACGTTTGGACCAGGACTAACAAAGCCCAACCAAGGATATATATTATTTTTCAATGATTTAAAATAAAAAAAATTAAACTGTTTCAAATTTAGGTAGTTTTTACTCTTTTATACTTGACTGCTCCAAGAATTAGCATCTAATTGTGTTTTTTTTCTTCCTTCTATTATATCTACTGGAAAATCTAAGATATGTACTTATCAAAGAAAAAGTTTACACAGAAGAATTTAAAAAATTCAAAGTTTCATTGTTTTTGTAAAAATGATCACATATATCTTTAAATCTATTAAAAAATGAATAATTGCTCACGATGTTGGTTTTCTAAAATGTAAATTGCTTCCAATGTGTGATTCTTGGTACGAAACAACCCAAAATCAAAGCGTAACATGTGTCAGAAACCGCTAAATGATCAGTTCGCCGCTTGCTGAAATTTAATAGGCAGCTCATTTGAATTGAGCCTTTGAGTTGAGTGAATCGGTGTAGAAAATAGGGGAGAAACATCATCCACATCTTTGAGTACAGGTAACGATCGCAAGTATAGATTGAGATAAACTTTTATGGTACCATATATTATCAGGATTTCAATTTTGCTCATTTGGGTTTTCGCCGTTTTTGGTTTCTAGCCTCTATCCTATCCCCATCACCACCCACAACCACAACAACTCACCATCACCAAAATACATAGATACCCAAGTTAAGATTTTTCAACACCACAAGTTCACAACCGGCCAACACTAAAAAATATCACTCACCAATCACCATTTACAATCTCAATTCCATATATAGGTAATATTCCTTATATTGTTCAGACCAATAGATTTCATTGCTGTGTACTGTACTTCATTCAAATTTCAGTTTTATGTTTGTCAGTATGAAATTTTCTTGATTTTTCGTTGTGTCCTTTTGTTTCATCTTATAGTAGAGATTTGAACCGATAAAGGGGACAAAGAAAATATTATGGCAGCCGCCGATCAGCTACGTTGTTCTTTCTTTTTAAGGCAATTCTCTGTTCATCACAGTCAGATTCCTCGTACACCTGCCGCCATTACATTATTCTCATCCCCCAACTCTCAAAACCACAAAACCCTCCGCTCAAAATCTTCAAAGCTTCAGTCTTTCGCCGCTGGAGGAGGCAATACTGGTGGAAACAGTAGCGGCAATGGCCGCGGAGGTAGCGGAGGAGGAGGATGGAGTGGTGGGTCCGATTCCCATAATTCACCATCCTCCCCTTCTTCCTCGGATGGGTTTGCTTTCTTTGCCTTATTGTTGAATGGATGGAGGTCTAGAGTGGCTGCAGACTCTAAATTTCCATTTAAGGTTCTGATGGAGCAATTGGTGGGTGTTTCTGCTTCCGTGATTGGTGATATGGCTTCTCGGCCGAATTTCGGTCTTAACGAGCTTGATTTCGTTTTCTCAACCCTAGTTGTCGGTTCTTTATTGAATTTCACCCTAATGTATCTCTTAGCACCAACCCTTTCTTCCTCTAACCCTAGCCTCCCTGCCATTTTTGCTAATTGCCCTCCAAGTCACATGTTTGAGCCAGGTGCTTACACTCTAGTGCAAAGGTTAGGTACTTTTGTGTATAAAGGAACAATCTTTGCCGCTGTTGGGTTTGGTGCAGGGCTTGTTGGGACTGCATTTTCAAATGGGTTGATCAAATTGAGGAAAAAAGTGGACCCAAGTTTTGATTCACCTAATAAGCCACCACCAACATTGTTGAATTCGTTAACTTGGGCGGTGCAGATGGGTGTTAGTAGTAATTTGAGATATCAAACTTTGAATGGGATTGAGTTCTTGATGGATAAAGTGCTTCCTACGTTGGTTTTCAAGTCATCTGTGGTGGTTCTTAGATGTTTGAACAATGTTCTTGGTGGGATGTCATTTGTTATGCTGGCTCGGTTGACAGGGTCTCAGAGCGCTGCTGCTCAGCCAAAATTGGTGGCTGTGGAGGCTGGATTGAGCGCGGAGAAGAAAAGGCTTCTCGAAGGGGGAGAAGATTCGCAGAGGAAAGGTTCTTGATCAAGGACAGGAGCTGAAGAGCAATCTATCAAATTTTCAATTGATTTGTCACTCGTCTTTTTGTAAGAATGTTTACATGTAATAAAATCCTGAGTTGAGTCTGTGCAGGTGAAGAGGAGTTCTTAGTAGCAGGTTTTTGAGGGAATTAGGAATTGATTCTAGACCTTGAAATGTTTGTTTGTTGTCTTGGCCATTTTCAGAATGATGTCAAAGGTTAGCATTTGGTTTTTCAATTCAATTGTAAAGGTTGGGTTTTTGAAGGTTTTACTAGAAAGAGTAATATTAAACGAAAGGATGGATTGTGCCACTATTCTTAGTGGCATCAGGAATTTTCTTTTGCCAAAGAAAGAAGTTACAAGCAATAACATTTTAGTGATCAGGGATGGCTGCCGCCGTATAACTCATTGTTTGTATATTAATGATAAAATACTCAGATTGGGGTCAAGTTTAGATTTGAGTTTTAAATTTAAAATGGTGGAAGACAGACAAGTTAAGAACCACTTCTTACGAGAAAAACACAGAATTTAGTAAAAGCCCTACTTGAGAGTTGGCTAGTGATAAAGGTAAATAACACGACTGACCAACAACTTTATTACTTGTATATCAATCTTTTTTGTACAGACTAAGCCTTTAAGTTTAAATAAGTAAATTATACCATCTTACACACATAACAGATCCATTTAATGTTAACTAAACACATACAACACTAGTATTCTCACTGCCGCAACATACGAAAAGTAGATCTATAATATACGCAACTATCTTCTCGAAATAATATCGATCAACCTAGGCCAATGTGTCGGTTGATACTAGCCGTAGCATCTTATTGGATCATTGCAACCTTTTGCAGCAGATTGCTTAAATCCAAAGCGGCCCCCTTTCTCCAGGTACTGCTGATGATATTCTTCCGCTCGGTAAAACTTCTTGGCAGGTAGGATCTCAGTAACTATTGTCCTGTTAAGGGCCTTCTGCTGTTTTTCCAGCGACTCTCGTGCTACCTTCTCTTGCTCAGGTGTGTAATAATATATTCCAGATCTGTACTGTGATCCCACATCATTCCCCTAGCCACCAAGAGTTATAAAAAGTTAGCAGTGCCGGATTGTCATGCAGTGAGATAAATGTACATATTGGCATCTGATTCACACAATAAAAGGAGTCCACGACAAGCAAGTATAAACACAAGAACGATATCAAAGAATTATCATATAAGAGCCAGCTCAGTTTACATAACGGCCAAGTTGAAAACCATCTACCAACAAGATCAGAATACAGGGAGGGAGAAAATAGGCAAGCCAAACCTTACTGCTCTCCAGCATGTCAAAGATAAGATCATATTTTGTGAAGAAGTCAACTGATCATGCCTTTTAATGCGTGTACAAGAAACCACAAACCAAATTTGTAAATGAATTTTAGACATGTCAGGTAGCATTTCAAACAGGCAAGTATTGCACAGCTGTTGCACCCATGCATTTGGAAAAGGAACTGATAGGTCAACTTAATTCCAAGGTTACAAGATTCAGTTTTGAGTAGCTTTCCAACTAGACATCAGAACAAAGGAACTCAACCAGGGAGCTTTTTTCTAAACAAAAATTTCAATCAAGATCGTACAGTCAAATTAGAAACTGTAGAGGAATTAGTCACTCGAATAAAGTACTTCATAAGAATACTTATCAGCATATATTGCTGGAAAGGAATTCATAGTTTGGAGGATGGTTCAATGGGGAGAACTATTTCACATCTATGACACGGG
This sequence comes from Viola odorata, assembly GCA_963691705.1. Classification (NCBI taxonomy): domain Eukaryota; kingdom Viridiplantae; phylum Streptophyta; class Magnoliopsida; order Malpighiales; family Violaceae; genus Viola; species Viola odorata. The sequence continues at coordinate 54,235,641 of OY829541.1, forward strand.
GCAAACACTCAAATGGGACAAACAAAACAAGCAAGGAAACTACCATTTATCATGCAACAATTCATTAGAACCACACTCACTAGTCAATCTGCAACGATACATGAGGAATTAATTTGGAAATACAGATTCATATACAAAAGAATCAATGGCCAGAAGAAGCCACTGCATAACCAGAAATGCCACAATGAGTGATCAGATAACTACGTCTCAACTATACACTATACCTATCTACAAATATCGGACAGCACTCATTGTGAAAGGATATGGTAAATAAGAACTACACCAGAATGCCTAGAAACCATATTTAACATATAGGACATTCTGCACCATCTCATACCAGAAGAAATTGCAGAAAATATATTCCCCTATTAGCTACATATTGATGGCAAAAGATCACAAGACGAATCAAAAGAAAAGCAGACAACTACTAAACCAAAATAACCTAACTTTCATGGCAAATCAACTAACTTATCCACACAAATTCCAAATTAACTTTCGTACCAAAATCAACCGAATTATCGAAAACAATCACCTTACATCAACCTCAAAACACCAGAAAATCGGAAATAAAAGTAAATAATAGCAACCCACCTGACGGTTCGGAGTGGTGGGGTCATGTTTAGACCAGAAAAGATCGAGCAAAGTTTCAAAGTCGCAAACTTTAGGGTCGTACTGCACTCTGACCACTTCATTGTGATTAGTAGTGCCGGTACACACATCTTCATAGGAGGGATTATGCAACAATCCTTGACTATAACCAACTTCTGTCTTGGTGACACCTGGCGCTCTCTGAAACGCCAATTCGACCCCCCAAAAGCACCCAGCTCCGAATTGGCAAAATTGCTGGCCGGGTGCCGGAACGTCGTCGTCTGGGCCCTGCGGGATTGTCGAGTCAGTGGAAGACGGCGACCTGGCGGCGCCGAAACCGAGCTTGTTGAGGATGTTCATGGTGGGGGAAGGGGAATAAGAGCGAGAGAGGAAAGGGGTTTTGTGGGTTTTGGGGAGAGGTAGGGAGAAGGTTTTAGAAGTGGAAAGGAAGGGTTTTGAGAGTAGGAGGAGCGGAGGAGAGACGGTGGAGGCGGAGGTGGAGGTGGAGAGGGCAAGCTTGTGGAGCATTTTTAATGGCAGAGCGGGTGACGTGGAGATAGGTAGTTACGTTGGGGAAGAAATGTTTGTTTTATCTTCTTTCTTATTGGTTTCTCAGTTTTCTTTTTTCTTTTCTTCTCTGTAAAAGGAAGCTACTAGTAGTCTAATCTATGTTTCACATTTTCATTTTGCGGGAAAAATATATATATTGTGAAATGAATAATAGTTAGGGAAATTAGTTCAAAACTACAATTATGTCTGAGCTCATAATTTCAAACTTTCTAAATAAAGTAAGTTGTCCTCTTCAATTCTTCTTTATTTATCTTTTTTATCTTTTTTATTTCATCATATGCTTTAAGACTTTATTTTTCGCATCATTTGTTTATTAAAAGAAATGGTTTAAGAAATTACTTGTTATTTTACTAATAAGTGGATAAGAAAATGAAGGCTAACAACTTGTTTTACTCAATACTGTCGATCGCCCCTGCTATATATTTAACTATGGTACTGTGTGATATATATCGCATATGATAATTGATTTATTTATTTTTTCGATTTCCTCAGGATTTTTATAATTTTTTTTTAAATAAAGAAATTAATTTCGTTTAAATATTATTGGTCGGATCGAGTCTGAATTTTAGCTGTCCAAGTCCGTCTATTAGGAATAGCTCAAATTGGCTTTACTAGGGTGTTAGTAGATCTAGTGTGGACGTTTATAGTTCTCTCGTTGTATCTTGTTAAACTTATTTAATTTAAAATAAATTGTTTTAAATTAAAAGTGAATAATTTTTTATTTACTTATACCATTAATAAACTCTGAACGCCCATTTCTAAAGAATGAAAATTAACTTGAAAAATGTGAAAACTTTTGACAACAAAAAATTATATTGAACAAACTCACCCCACTTCATAATGGGAACAAACTCACAATTAGGTTGTTTCTGACCAAGCTGAAGAGCACTTTCAATGGAATCAGCTTCGTGCTCAATTTTTAAGCTTCACAGTTTCTCAAGCTCCTTAAATAACGGCAACAAAAGTTACTATGAAACTCCACCTAGAATCCCCACCAGCAGTCTCCATTTGGGTCTTTCATTTACCTCCGTTAGCCCAATAAACTACAGTTGCGCAGGAATACGTCTTCATCCTATTGGATGCTCGACATCCACCTCCAGCTCCCAAAACCCATCTCAAGAACTTGCTGTTCTTCTTGAAGTTGATGGGTAGTTTTATTTATTTGCTTGCTTTTCATTTTTATTTCAAATCGTCTTTGCAGTACTGAATATACTGTTGAATTTTGTGTGTGTTAGTTTCCTTGTCAAAGAATGTGAGTTTAGGATTCTTTTTTTTGTTTCAGGGTTCTTATTGATGCCCATCGGCTGGGAAATCTCCAAGCTTTCAATGCAGGTGAGGCAAGCCATTAGTTCCATTTGTGACTGTGTGGATAGGTATTTTAGATGCATTTGGTTCACAGTTTTGAAATGGTGGCACCTTTTGTTTCTTCATATCATCAGCGTTTAAAAAGCTTGGACTTGACTGTGCAAATTGGACTAAACCCATCTATGTAGATCTTGTAAGGTACAAAAGCAATCGCCTATTCGTTCTTTCCTTTTCAAAAGTTAGTTTTTCCTTATGTTGAGTAGGGGCTGCTAGTTCTCCCGTTTAAGAAAATCTTACTTTTGAATTCTTGTAATTCAATTAGTTGTGTAGTAAAATGTGCATTTTTGTTACTACCACTGCAGGCAACTGACTTGCTTGGTTAAATTGTCAGGACAGTTTTGCATATGGATCACAGTCATATCTTCTTTTTCATCGTGTAGTTTAAGTTTCCATATCAATTTATACTTTCCAAAGTTATCATTTGAAGCAAAGCATCTCAGTTGCATTTAGTGGTAAATTTGCTATCTCACAATGTGCTTTCATTCTTCTCTAGGAAGAGTGCTGGAGATGAGCAAATGATGCTGGTTCTATTTTTCAACCATGTGAGTACCTTTTCCCATCTATTTCCATAGATGATAAGCATGTTATGTTGTCTATTTTCTATTCATTTAACTTTCTAATTTCAAGCAGATTGGTTGGCCTTCATCCTTGCCCACCACTGAGAGAGGCACTTTTGTAGAACGCTGTCTGAAAGAAAAGGTATCTTTACGAAAATATTATTGTTTCATTTTCTTGGTTGGATATTTTTTTGCTCATGTTTGTAGTAAAAACTTGCTGATCCAATAGTGTCATAGAGTTAGAGATCACAACAATTGGATCTCTTGGTAAATGTTACTATTATATTCGTATCATTGGTTGATTGGTAGATGGAAAATAGTGGCTGTCTGTGATACTTAGGGCTGTCCTGCATATGATGAAATATCCAAATCATATGGTTATTAGAGGTTTTGGGTATTCTTAGATTATTTTTTAGATTTTAATTTGCTATAGTTGTAGTACTTTTAGAGCTGCTAATTAATGCCTGGTTAATAGGAGATCTGAATCTTAGGTACATAATAGTGTCCATGATATGAAGCATGAACTATTAAATGTCCAGATCCATGCCACAACTAGAAGTAGAACTCAAAATGGAGGATGGTTTTTGTAATTTCTTCTTTTCCACTTCTTTGGAGGATAAGAGATTGTGCACACTCTGACAAGGAGACAGACAGAGAAAGTCTTGTTTTTGTGGTGTTTCTAGGTTGGTATCTTTTCTCAATGTTTCAAATGGCCTTCACTTGCATCATTTTTTTTAATGTTTAATAGGCATCCATGCATGAAAGGAGCCTGAAGCTAACAATCATATATTATTTTTCATTCCTTATGTCTCTTTGGTTAATACCTTTTCGTAAATGATGGCCATGAAAATGTATTGTAAGGTTCTGAACAATTCATTAGTTATTGGCAGAAAAGTGCACTGGATGAAATTGCAATGTCAAAAAGTTCACCATTACGACCTGGAGTTGAAGAGTGAGTTGTCTTATCCTAATTGGACTCAAGTTAGAATGAGGCATTTCAACAAAAAAGGGGGGAAATGATGCTCTTTTATTTGCTTCAGCTTTGTCCAAAATGGCTTCGATGTGTATAAATCTTCTTAGTTTTGGGATGTCTGCTGGTGATTTCATGATCAACTGACTTCAATTGGTGGAGAAGTTCTGAAACACATCATTTTTTGACTTGCATGAATTTTGTGTTTCAGATTTTCTAAGTTGATGGTTGGATGATTGGGCATATTTTTTTAATCATTGATTGTTGTTTGTGACCTTTCCAGACTCTGAAAACTCCAATATAGCATCAAGATTTCATATCACATTTGGCAAATTTTATTTGCAGTTTTATTGACGATGCATTGAATGAAGGAGTGCCTGTGGGAATCATAATAGCTTACGGTAAAAGTGATGAAAACATTGCCAGGTATCTCTCTATGAGTTTTTTTGAATTCGAAGAAGGTATTGTAATCAACAATGAAATGTGTTTATATTTCCCGTGATTTGTTGGATTCACTAGATCAATTATAGAAAAGCTTGGAGAAGATAGAATTTCAAAGATAAAAATTGTTGGGAATGAAGATGTTGAGCAGAGCTTATATGGCCAACTTGGTAACCTAATGTTGCCTGGTGAGGGTGAGCATCTTGCTAAGGACGCAAGAGAAGCAGGTAACTGATCAATCCAGCGATGCCCCATACTAGTTGATAGACTCTATATTTCATTACTGAAGATTGGCTTGTAAAGCTATTGATTCTTGCTTTCTGGACCAGTTTCTGCCCAGAAACTAATGATAGCAGAAGAGGTTGCTTCCGTGCTCAAATTGGGGGTTGCAATTGATACAACATCATCTGAAAGGTTATTCCATTCTTTTCCCTTTGTTATTGCTTTACTCTTTCCTTTGGTATGCATCAACACAACACCATTGTAAAGATAAATATTGCACACCTAGGTAACCGGAGTATGAACGACTTTAGCACATACATTAGAACTCCCTTCTATTTGGCTTGAGATGATAAGTAGGGTAACAGTACCTGATGCTTTTTGAGTTTCTTTTGGGTCTTCCTGCAATATGGCTTGTCTCTGCTATGTCAGTTGTGTCAAATAGTCAGCTCGTTTGACTATGTTCATTCCCAATTGATCTTGATATGTTGGGAAATATGCAGCCTAGGGAAGACTGTGGCTGCATTGCGTGCTGGGGCAGAGTATACTGCAGTACCAGTCGAGAATTGTGTTCTCATTGCTGGTAGTCAATCTGGAGTGACTGCAGCCGAGCTAATCGGCATGCCCTGTGTTGTTCTTCGGAGCAGGTGATGATTGTTTCTTGATTTTGATTCTTACTAATTGTGATATATGTTTTATATTGCTCTTCATGCATTTCCTATCTTTCTTAAATAAAACACACGTCATTCTTATATAACTCATTCCACCACTGTCTATAGTTTAACATCTCGAACTCAGTTCCAGTCAGCAAAAGCTGTACTGGATGGTTTTGGTGGTCCTGATCTTACCATTGCTAAGCTTCGGCACAAACGATGATCACGAGATTGAGTCAGTAGCTTCTTGTCGAGACCAGCCGAGCCGCTTCTGTTCTGAATAGCATTTTGGATATCTATACACCCTCACTGGGCATGTTGAGCTGAATGTTTTTCTTGTATTTGCAATAGTTGTATGCTGTGCTGTTATTTTACAATCTTGATTGTGTGTTTATATTACTTTACTTACTATTATTGACCCATTTGATGGGATTCTTTGTTGGTAAATTTAGAAAATAATCAGTGGATTTTGAGCTTTCCTCTGTTGTGGGAGAAAGACATTGTCTGTTGCATTTTTTTAGGATACTAATTACTAAGTGAAGAAAACTAAAAGTATTTCAGCCACAAAATGAAACGCAAGTTAGCTACGTGGAACTCCCTACCGCGAAAAATAAGCTAGGTTGGAGGTGTTTTTTTTTGTGAAAGTACCATCCATACATTAGTCTAATTGAACCAACAATACAAATTGAAGGTACAATTTAGTCAAATTTAAAATAAATATTTTATTTTTATTTATTTTTTACAAATAGAGGATGCAAAAGTAGGCATTGAGATTTATTTTTTACTATTTATTTATAATGAAATACATAAAGAGCAATATTGCATATAAAGAATTGGCACTGGTTTCCCTACCATAAGTCTAACATAGCATTTCTTTGTCGCACAACTATTTCTTGATACACAAACTCTCCTACCACAAAAAAAGAACAGAAAAGTACACCTAACGTGAAGCATATTCCTACAAAAGAAAGAGCAATTTCAGGAAGAAAATTCACCCTCTGCAACTTTTCTACTCTACAAAAGAAAGAGCAATTTCAGGAAGAAAATTCACCCACTGCAACTTTTGTACTTCGCCGTTGAGTCAAGTATGGGCTAGAGTATTCAGAACCATCATCAGATGACGAAATGTTAGATGATACAGATGACTCAGGCATCGTTCTTGATAGATTCGGTTGGCTCTCACTCCTAAAACTATGTAAACCCATCGAATTTGGTCTTGGGTCTTCAGTAGCTGGACGCCCTTGTGCCTCTTCCGCAAGCCGCCTTAGAATATTCATGACGGTAGGAAGAAACCTTGATGAAATGGAGAGTAGAGCAGGCAGCTGTGGAAACAACAAATAAGTGAGAGACAGCACCACAAACAAAGAAAAGCCTTAACCGCTACCTTGTGTTTTGGTTTCCAAATCAAGTTCACCACACTCGTTTTCCAGTTATATAATAAGAATTGTGTGGGATTGCAGCAATAAGTGCTGCCAAACAGTTTTGGCCTTTATGAGTACTATACCCTTCCAAATACAAGCTGCCAAAAGCATCTGCATTTCTAGTAACATAAATAATATGGCCAACCAAGAGACAAAGAATCATGCGCTTAATCATGGCATGTGTACGCATGTGTACATATGCTGTCAAGTTTATCCAACGATGGAATATACAAGGTCGACAAAGACAGAATGCATATGAAAGCCTATTCCATTTTCAAACTCACCATGCCATTTTGAAATACTCCATCGACATTCATCTGTACCCATAACGCTTTCGAAAGTAAATATCCAACGAACAGAATCACAAGGTAAAGAGGATTCCTGTTTCATTAGCAGACAAATGTCAAGAAATAAATTTGTTGGTCGGAGAAAGCGAGAGTTGTATGTGGAGGAAAACTATTTCTAATGAGAAACCATAAAGAGAATAAGTTAGCAGTAGTTACTTCAATAGAAGCATGAATTCGTTAAAGCCGAGGACAATCATTGCCATAATAGCCCATGGAGGAGGTAACCAGTTATTACTCCGCTTTACAGCCTCCTGAAGAAAAAACAAGTATCATACACGTGAAGCTTTAATTTTCCAGTAATGATATTGTGTGTTTGTGCGTGTGCAAAAAACTGAGTATACACAGAATCGCTGCATAGTGGAAATGCATGATGACAAAACCATAAAAGTAAAAGCAGCATATATGATGTACCTGAGCAGAAATAGCTTGAGTCACTGTGTATTCTGTTTCTGCTTTGAATTGTCTCCACAATGTCTTGCACTGCACTGGTGTAATCAATGTGTCTTTGGGTGCAACCTGCCCCAGTTGATTAATACCACGAATTAGTTTTAAAAAACATGGACACATGCACCTTTATCTAAGTACAATCTTTTGCAAATAACTGAACCAACATCCAACGATTACCCCTTCCCATGTGCTTGAAGCAAGTGGGTCTGTGATAGCTCCCATGCTTCTATCTCGGGAAGATGAAACTGAAACAGTTCCATCCATAAGAGAAGAAAATAGCGCATCCTCAATCTTATCTGGTTTATCATCCAAGCGTATCACCGCCATGACTGAGAGAATTTTCAAAGACTGTACCAAAAGATTTGCAAGACATTCAAATGGAGAAAAATCATAAATAGACAAGCCTCATTCATTACAAGATATACTATAATACCGCAACGCGCGCATCCTTTGTAATTGTTTTGATGTCTTCCTTCCCTGTCCAGACCCTTGGCATTGATTCACTATCATGGTTGAACAGTGCTGTGAACCTGAAACATGATTCAGAGAATTAGCCAACAAAAGATGAAGAGAAAAAAGGGAAAGAACGAAACACAGTTCAGTTCTCAACCTCTCCTTCATGCGGATCAGAACTTTCCCTGCTTCTTCTCTTGCCTTTTTCTCCACTATATTCCTTGCATACTCCCTCAAATTTTGCACCAATCTGTCAACAGAAGATTCTTCCAACTCAAAACTAGCAACGGCAACTGAAAATTCTGATACAGCCTTTTCTGTCTCACGTTTAAGAAGTTTTCTTATTGAAGGCCATGTATCTTTTTCACTGGTTTCAAATAGGGATTCCACAGGTTGAATAAGTGCATCAGCCAGTTGTTTCTGCACATCAGTACCGCATCAAGATTGGTTGGACAAAGTGAAACAAATAATTTAAAACAAAATTATAGGTGACAGATGTTGAAAATTGTGATGTCAACAGAACAAGTACCTCATACTTGGCTACCGTTTCTGACAACTTAGTGCTACATACAGATGATGCATGCGTCTCAATATCACGACGAAGTTTTTCACGGACTTTTGCGGCATCCCAGTTAGCTTGTCTTACAACAGCATCTGAGATAGCATGATTTTGAGCGGTCACTTACCAAATCCAGAATAGGTAATGAATAGACACCAAAACTTTATGAAGCACAAGTACGAAAGTGTGAGCCTATGAACTTTGCATTACCTTCACATCCCTTGTCAAATTCAAGCATGCAAGCTTGGGAGCAAGTACGAACAGAAGCAGCAAATCCTTCTCCTTTGTTTAGTAATTGTTCTAGCATATTCTTAAAATTCTCAAATGTTTTAGAACGTAGATGCCCCAACATTGTCACATAAGCATGGTGTACGAACTGCATAGTACAAAATAGTCTTCAGCATTTGTTTTACTCATTTTAAACATATTGAATGAAACACATCATAAAAGTCAACAAATATCAAATTACAGGCTCCAACAGGGAACATATAGGGGGAGAAACTGAAAAGTAAGATTGAAAGAGAGAAAATTATAAAGCCTCTGCCCAGCACTAAAAGTGAATGTATAGTTCAAATATCTTTCATGAACAGGAGATGAATAATTATGATTATTTTTTTAAAAGAAAGGATAACAAATCTGCAAACACTAAAGTCTTACATCCAATGCTTTTGACTCCAACTGTTGTCGTCTTGAATTTCTTACACCTTCATCAAAATAAATCGCCTCCATGTAGTATCTAATTGCAATAGACAAACAAAATTATACTGAGTTAATGAAGGTGAATAAAGAATACTAGGAATTATCCATGCTCATAAGAGGAAAGAATACTTTTAGCAATAGTCTAGAACTTTTTGATGTTTGACACTAACACCAAATACCACATTCGCATAATCTAGTACAATATCATTTAGAATTTCTGTCAATAAGTACACTTACTCTGAAAGATAAGTATCCAAAAGAGAGCTAAGCTTTTTCCCAAACCCTGATACAGGACCAGCTTCAACAGCCTCCTCCAAAGCCAACCAACCCTATTTAGATATCAAATTAGTAATGCCAAACACCGTCTTTGATTATAGTTGAAACAACCTCACAGCAAGTATCAACAAAAAAACCACAAGCAAATAGATGCTACAAAGTACCTCATCAGAGGTCAAGTGACTGAACTTCTCATTGGCAATCTCCTCGCACCGAACAGTTGCAACCATCACCTTATGAGCAGGAAGATCTAAATCCTTATTCTCTTTTATAATATTCCATATCTGCTGTGCACTAAAAGAAAATCCAGAAGCAGGCACCACTCCCCGCCTATCACCAGCAAGGCCTCCAGGAGAAATAGAATGGAAAAACCGTTGCCTCAATTGAGCGACCTGTATAAGACATCACATTAGGATATTCGCCCAGTGCCTGTTTGATGCAACAATGCAGGAAAAAAAGGACAAATAAGGTTTACCTGCTCTTTAAACTGTTCCTCCTTCTCTTCATAACTAGACAAGGCAGTAACCTCAACCTTTATATCAATGGTCAAAAGAAGAAAAAGTGACTTTTTTTTTTTAACAAAAGAAGTACAATGTGAAAAATAAATATTGAGAAGAAATGAAATGAGATAAATGAGTTCATACGTTGAAAAAATCACTGAGAGGAGTATTTTTATGAGCTTCGGGTTTAGCAACTGATGCCCAAATCTGCAAGATGGTCACTTTTAGTACTACTAGTGAAATTAGCCCGAGAGTAGAAAAGAAAAAGGGAAAAGCTCAGTCAGAATGCAACAAGATATGCATGTAAATACCTTCTGAATATCTTCCCTTAGAACACCCTCTAAATATTCAAGAGGTGTCTGCACAAACAATCATAAGGCAAAGTCTCAGTGCAGATGTGAAAGGTACATTTGAAGAGTTTGAAACGAGGTATTAGAAATAATCCTGAAACTGCATATGAATCCAGACCTTTGATTTATCACGTATAACAAAGAGCAGTGTCGTTTTTCGGGGGCTGAATAAACGCATCATGACCTACAGAGAGTATAGAAAATGAAGCACAAAATACAACAAACAAATGATGCTCAATTGAACCTTGGAAAGTGCTAGAGTACCTGAAAAACTGTCTTTAGAAGTGGTTTATTGGCAGCCTGCTCGCGACCTACATCATGGCACCACCTACATATAACCATAAATGCTCAGTTTAACTGAACTGATTCTTTCCAGGTAATAGACAGAGTCCATGAATGCTTAAAAAGCACATAATTCCTAATCCACAACACAACCTGGAATGGTGGCTGATATATAAAAGCATAGAAGGAAACGAAAAAAGAGGAAAAACTCACATGTTTATGAGCACAATGTCAGCAATTGCCAAAGCAAATAGCGCACTTTGTTTCTCAAATGCAGTGTCATCCTGAAAACAACACCTAATCCAGATCAATAATTCTCGCAGGAAGTCTACATAAACTAAGAATTATTATTAATTCTTTAAATCAAACCATACTATATAACACACTAGAAATTTGAGTCAATGTCCAGTCTGACAAGTACTAAGGACAAAAAGTAAGAACTACAAAGCTCTTCTTAGTTCATGAAAATATCATATTTACAGACCATTAACTACAACCAATAAAGTGAAAGTAATTTAGAAAGCTTAATACCTCTCCTCTTTCCCTGCCATCGGTTCCTTCCAAATCCATGGCAATAGTGAACGGCTCAATACCAGCACAGTTGGCAATCCAGATCCCCTTAGTCGTTTGAGTCCTAAGGCAAAATACACCATCTTTTCAGATTTCCACACATCATATCACAGAAACTACGTAAAAGCTTCAATCTTCACTACGAAATCAATAAATTGTGTCCCAACAAACAATTGAATGGCAACTGAAGCTAGCACTCTATACAATATGTAGCAAAAAACGCAGACCTCCCAGCGTAGGCATTCATCTCCCTGAAATTAGTGCGAAATAGATGATTCAACAAAGTGCTCTTCCCTGAAAAATTTCACCAAATCAAGTAATTAGCTGAAGATTAATCAACCACTACAAGATCAAATCAAAAGAGTTAAATCCAAGGAAATGAGAGCATGGTATACGATACCGCTGCTCTGCGGGCCCATGATGGCGACAACGGCATAGGAGAGGCCACAGCTGGAGAAGTTAGTGGATTTGATGAAGTTGTCGACTCCGTCGACGTTGAACACGCCGTCGCCGTCGACGAGTTGCGTGGAGCAAGACTGTTCCAGCGCCATTACTAGGTTTGCAGATGATCTAAGAGCAGAAGCAGAAAGCCGTAGAAGGCGAGTAAGTGTTGGGCAGAGAGAAGAGGTGGAGAATTGAATGGAGAGGCGAAGCAAAGAGGGAATATAAGAATTGAGTAGAGACGAAGCAAGCAGAGCAAAGCAACGGCATCTGGTAAATCAGGTGGAAGTGTACAGAACGGACAGACGCGTCTAGATTTGCGCGAACAAATTTTTTTTTTTTCGGATTTTATTTTCTTCTTTTTTGCTTTTACTTTCCAATGATGGTTTTTTTTTCTCAAATCATATTACCATGATGAGAAATTACAGCTTTCTGCAAGCAAAAATATAGAGAAAACATTTCCTAAAACTCTTTTCGGTATTATCAAGTTCTAAACAAATGACTCTCGAATATAATTTTTACCACTACCCTAACTAGAAATTTTCTTGATTTTTTTTCTTCTATAAGAGAATTTTCATCTTTAGCATATGCTAAAAAATTGAAGGAAAACATTATTTTAACTTGTGATTTGTCTTGAGTCCTGATGTTTAAGATTCAAACCCCATAACTAAAGCTGGGTTTAGTAAAGTTTTTCATGAATATTTTTAAAAAATAATCATAATGAATATTGATGACCACTTATTAATCTCTTAGCAAACTTTTTTGCCATGCTGTAATGATAAGATTAACCACTGACTTGAACTCTAAAATTCAAATAAATTTTATCATTTTTGTTTATTGTATATTACAAGAAAATATATATTAACTGCACAAACAAAACTAGTTTACAAATTGTTCACAAATGTATATATTTTTCATACAATAAGGACAAAAAGTACCGAAAATATTTCCTAAATGTTTGATTTTATAATTCTAATTTGGTAAAAGACAACAAAAAAAATACTTCCATGGTAAAATAATTTCAATCAAACTTTTAAATGATTAATTTAGTCACGGTATTTGTAAAGTATTCTCGATCAAATTTCTTCATTTATAAAATCTCATATTTTTCTCGTATTTTTAACTTTGGTCCGACTAAATCTTATATAATCTCGACGCGGCATTGCTCCGTTAGGCTTTCGCATATTGTGAAAAATCCCCCATTATTGCCTCCCCTCTATAACAAGCGGCGCTTCTGGTTCTGTCGATGCTAGAAATAATTTTGTCTTCTCCCACATGAATTGTATATTTTGGATTAAGAACTAATCACATAATATCGCCGCCTCTCGTGCGATTCAGAAATAGTGTATTACTTATTCTAATATTTTTTTATATAATTCACTGTTAACGATTAATTAAGCAATTATATGATTGATCTTGCCTTTATTACTTAATAATTAGTTTAATTTTAGTGTTCATGCAAAATTTAATCACTCTTATATTTATAGAAGCTCATATTTCTTTACACCAAAGTATACATATTTACTCTTTTTAATAATTTTTATACAATTCCTTATAAATATTTAATTTCAATTCTCAACTCAGATGGACCGGACTGATTTTCTAGGTTTGGGCGACAGATTGCTTCGCGCAAGTTACAATGGCTCGTTTTTGTTGAAAGTTGAAAGTGAAACTATGCTAAGGCCCTTATGGGCTTTCCATAGATCCATTTACCGTAACGGGAATATCACTTGTACGCGGCCTAAAACGTTATGGGCCAATTCCAACCACAGACATGGGCCCTATCTTCTCCTCCTTAACGATTTTTTTTTTCCCTTCAATTTGCAAGATGTGGAATGTTATATAATCAATTCAAGTCAAACCCAAAAAAATAATATTAAAAATGACAGTATATGTATTAGAAATGATGAAAATGAAAATATTTTAAGAAAAAAAAATGCTGGGAAGTTTTTTTTAAATGCAAAGGGAGTAGACCATAGAACCAACATAAATAAAATAAAAAATTAGATCCATTTTTTGTGCAGACAATCACATACACACTAGAGAAGTGTGGAAGAGCCGTTCTTAACTCATTAGTTCCTTTTAGTCTCACCATCAACACATAATAACACATTTTCCTAGTTTCTCTCAACTTTTCCACTTCAAGACTCAAATAATATATAATCTCATCTACAATTATATACATACGATTCGATTTGATCTAATTTTGGAGAAAAAATTAGATTAAATTGTAATATAATGGTTTTAAAAACCTATGAACAGTACTAAACCGTTTTTAAATGGTTCATTTTTTTACGAGTAGTCTCGAGCTGCTTTACGTCTCTTACCTATTTTTATTTGTTAACTTTTATTGAAAAAATGTCTACCAACGAATTAAAGGGTTCATGAGGTAGTTCATGAGATGATGCATGATTACATTGCATTTCATTATGTTTTATTGCCCATTTACTTGTTTGTTTGGGCAGTAAACCTACTGATTTATCCTTGATTTCTCATATCTTAGTAGTTCTGATCTGAAGGCAAATTATTAAAGAATCTGATTTATTGAGAGCTGAAGCTGATTTTCTGAGTCTTGGCCTAGCGCTTGGCCAAGACTCCTTCGCATTCACAAGCAGCGTGCACCAGATCGTCTTGGCCAAGCTTGCGGCCAAGACTCATTTCGCGATATAGGACATTTGAGCAGAAGCGTTGACGTCCGCTTGGGCCGTCTCCTCATGGGCCTTTTAAAGCTGGCAAGTCGCAGCTATCCGGCAAATCTAGAGGGATCTGAAGCCGATCTTTTGAAGAATCCTACAAGGGATCTCCCTCTTTTGTATTTGCAATTCAAATTCCAATTTCAAACAATTTATTGTTACAATCTTTTTTTTAGAGATCTTCTAGGAAGTAGAGTTGAAGTAGGACAGAGGAGTTTTAGGGCTATTTAGCCAAACATTGTTCCTCCTCTGTCCGAATCTGAAAAACCTTTCTTCTCTTTTCTCCTTCTTTGACATTAAAATACTTTCTGCTCTGGATTTATTTAAATCTCGGATTTAATTTATTTATACAACCAAATATTTTGTCTTTTTAATTATGAGTATTAGTAACTAAACACCCATTCTTGGTAAGGGTGGACGAGCTGAAGTTCTTATGCATTCGTGAGATCAAACCGCACTTAAATAATCTCTTCACTTGTATTTATTTATTTCTTGAGCTTAATTCATTGCTTACTCACTAGAGATAAGGTTTGATCATCCTTGCACTCTAGTAGATAAGAGTTGCAGCCGGTCTAGAAGGAAAGGGAGCACCCGTCGGCTAGACAAAGTAGGTGACTAGTCTCGCGCCAGACTAGAAGAAATAAGTAATCTAGGTCAATACCAGATTGACAACCTAGGATTTCCATAGGGTACCTTGGCCTAGGTACTGTCTTCCCCTATACCATTGAGGAAGCGAACAACCATTCAAGATAGCAATCAAACGGATAAACCCTTTAACCAGTAAGGTGTCCCTTGGCTAAGATTATCAGGAAATGGAGCACCCGCCAGATAATTTGAAGAGGAGGGAAGACAGGAGTGAACAGGAGTACCTCCACTCTATAGCAGTACTATGAACGAAGAGATGAACACCCTTGAGTCTATGATCGAAGCATAAGAACAGAAGCTCTCACATCGCCCTTACCTGGAATTTCCTTTTATCGGATTTATTTCAATCTTGACCCCTGTCTTGACCAAGCCTTTGGCCACCACTATTTTGAACTATTTTTACTTCTTTCTGTTTTGTCTTTATTTTCAGATACTACCAAACCAAATCCAGTGACGAGGAAGTCAACCTATGAATTACATCTCCTAGAGGTCTCTGTGGACGATCCTCTTACCACAATCTACAAACTCTTGTGGACTGATAAGTTGTATTTCTACCCCCTTTTCCATACCTATTTCACTCTTATATTTGACGTGTTCAACGCGCGATCAATGCATCACCCTATGAACTCAACCATGATTTGTTTAAAAATTTGAATAAACAACTATAGCTTAATTTTAATTAAGTAAAAATAGAAACGGATAGTTGGTGTACGTACGTGTATATATATATAAACAGTTCTACGACTTTTTTGTTTAGTTTTCAATATTTGTAAAAAGAACTCAACCGAACCATATCTATCTAATTTCATTTAGTTCTTACTATTTAGATTTTTTTATATAAAAAATAATTAGGGAAAACCAACCGGTACAATTTAATCCTATTTTTATGCACCCCTAATCTCACCTATTAACTTCACCATTACTTTGATCGTATGACCTTACATATTGTTCTACGTTACAAGACATGCATCTCTCGTATTTCTTTCTCAAAAGCCTCTCACTATTTAATTATATCGTAACTAACTTGCACTCATAAAACTTTTATCTCAAAAATCTCTAGAAAATATAGACAAATGAGAAAATGAATAAAAAGTGGGAAAGAGAGATGAGTAAGAAAAAGAATAATATATTTATAGATGTTTGGTATAGGAATTAAGAAAAGATCGTATAAAGATATAAATTCTCTACTATACTCTTTTGTTAATTGTTAATTATCTTTTCTTTTCTTTAATTTGTTCATGATATAATCAACAAAAACTAAATCCATCTCATAATTTTTTTTTATATTAATTTGTGGAATTTTTTTACACAGGGCTTAATTGCAATTTTGCAAGGAGAAAAAGGTATATAGCGGCAGAAATACTTTCAAATTCAGTATTCCTGATCTAGAAATATACGGTAGGCTGAGCATATTGAGTGTGAGCCGCAATTCTACTGTGAAAGATAACTTTGAATGTTTTAATGTCTCTAGATCTCATACATCACATAAAGTCACATTGTTGAAGCCTACGGTTCACACTAGTGCAACGGCCCAAAACTTTATTTCCACAGCTTCGTCAGATTCCAGTAATTCCAGACGCCTACCGCCGCTCTTCTAACACCAGGGTAGCAGGTGATTGCTTCTGAGATTCTTTGGGACGTTGGCTTGGAGGATTCTCCTCTTTTTTCGGTTAGTGCAATGCTTACCGCGCGGAACTTTGGGGAATTCTTCTTGGGTTACAAGAAGCACGCAAGGAAGGGTGGACGAAGGTGCAAGTGCAAACAGATAATATTTGTGTTATTCATGCTTTATACCAAGCAAAATCGGATGTTGTTGCTCATTTGGATATGATGCAGCGTATTAAGTTTCTTTTGGAACTTGTTGATTGGGATGTGACTCTATGTGACGTCTTCGAGGAAGCTAACAACTTCGCGAACGGTTTAGCTAATTTTGCATTCTTTAACGAGGACTTCTATTTTTATTATATTGATGCTCTCTTACCACATTAGAATATAATAGTTTGGATTGTTCCTTCTTTAAAAAAAATAAAAAAATAAATGAAACAATGGCGTTTAATATGAAACAGGAGGGGGTAAAAATAAATAGGACCACTTGTTTTTCCTTTTTATCTATATATCTTCTTTTGACTCACGTAATATAGTTTCCTCTATTCTCAAAACTTGAACTCGAAATCTTAATTAAAAATAAACAAGGACACTCATTAATCTCATACCAACTCCCTTCCACACAAAAAAAAAATTAATATTCTCATACCAACCGCAGTTCAAAAAAGTTTCAGCAACTTTTTTCCCATCTGTTTTGTTGAAGAAACTCTCTATTAACCACTGACTTGAATTATAAAATTTAAACAAAATGAGTGTAACGCTCGTTTGTGTTGAAACTTGGAACTACCAAGGCTGTTATGGGCTTTCATAGATCCATTTCACGTAACGGGACCATCAATGAGAGCAGCCTAAAAGGATATGGGCCATGTCCACAAACATGGGCCTTATCTTCTCCTCTTCGACTTCGATTTGCTAAAGTGGATCTGCCATAATCAATCCAAAGTCAAACTGTCTGATAAAATATTAATAAAAAAAAATTGCAACCATTAAGGTAGATCCATGGAGCAAAACAATACATTACTATACAATTTTAATAATAAACTTACGGATCACAAATATAAACTCACATTGCAATCATTAAGGTGGAATTGTTTAATTAGATTATCTCTCTCTATAGGCATGCATGGTGCCTTTATGTTCTAAGTAGTCTAATTGAATCATTTCTATTGCATGATAATTTAAATACATATACACCAACGCTTACATAAATAGTGAACTTTAATCCAGTGTTATCAGAACCGAATCGGAAATAAAAATTTAATGGTTTGATCGGATTCGATCGGATTGATTCATTGAACCGTTTTGAACTGTTCACACATCAAACCATTCAATCTTAGATAATTGAACCGGACTGAACCCATAAATTCTCATATTCTAATGGGCTCATTGCCCATTAAATTTTCCATATTCTTATTATAAAAAATCCATTTTCTTTAAACGACGCCATTTTGGAGAAGAAACACAAAACAACGTTGTTTCCTTTTCCTTAAACAACGCCATTTTTACGGTGACATTGACCCAGTTGGGTTGACAGTGAACCGGCTAGGTTATTGGTTGTGTAAAAACCAACTGGGTCGATTAATTTTTTTGGTTCGTATGCATATTCGGTCAAATAGATGAATTAAACCAAAAACATTTTTAGATCAGGATACCGGTAAAATCGGTCCAATTTTAATAACTATGCTTTAATCCAATCTTTATCACTATTTTGTAAGTGTCATCTCCAATCTTCACCCACTACGTTACCTATATTATAAAGTGAAATGGTAATTTTGCTACTAGTAAAGTAAATAAGATAAATTCTATTTTTTTAATATTAATAAATTTTATGTATGTATCTATTCTTCCCTTATTATCAAATTAGCCCTAAAAAATTATAACATATTTTTTACTTCAATCTTTCTGGTTGCAATTTCACATTATGTGTATACCATTTATTAAGATTCGCAGAGCAAGTTTACGTTTATTAATTTTTTAGCCTATTAACAGTAATAACCCTATACTCGGTAATCGACTCTAATTTTACCTTTAATAAAAAATATGTAATTGATCAAGAAGATTTTAGAATTTCAAATAATTCCAATTTTGGCCCACGGTGAGTCTGGGACATAATAATGGTCATAATAGGCAGCATCCTTTAATTAATTACCACCCAACCCGACATTTCGTCATAAAACAAACCCATCCCGCTAATTTGAGCAGATCTTAACCATCAGCTATATCAAATGGCTATGATTCTTTGAAGAATAAATTAGTTTTAAAAGGAGATTAGCCATTGGAGATGATTAATAGATAAGATTTGCTCAACTTCATCTCTCAATTTCTCTTCTCTAGGAAGTTGAGAGGAGTCGGTTGTCATAAAACTTGTTCCTGCAGCCTGCTAGTGATAGGTAAACTCTTTGCGGTTTGCACAATTCCAATTTCCACCGGCAATATTTGCCTAAACCAAAAACTCCTTTCAAAAATAAAGAATAAAAACAGAAAGAAGGTTAGCTCCATTTTTCTGGGCACAAATTTTTGCAGAAATCACAGCATCATCCCATCGAATTATAATCATGTTTTTTTTACTTTTCAGTGGACACAGGCCACAAAAAAGTTGGGGTCCAGGTCCTCCTCCTCCTCCTCTTAGCTAAACAAACACTCATCCCCACAACTTCACAAGTCGCTATAGGAATCTAATCTAACAAAATAACATGTAAATTCACCTGGAAAATATTGGCAGCATTACCCATTACAACTATTTTTTTGTAACTAGAATCTGTCCATAGGACTATAGTTTAGTTTCCCAACAGCAAACCCTATCTCATCATCATTCGCATCGTAGTTCGACATTCTCATTAGTTAATTAAAAATTCATTGATTCACTCCTTAAGTAGCAGTTTAATCGTTACTCTTTATTACTCCCTCCGGACACAATTACTTGTCACTGACTACTATTCATGTATGCGTTTCGAGGAAGCCGAATGACTCACTATTTGACCCAAAAAGTTCCGTATTTTTTCTCGGACGTACGTTAGAAAAAAAGTACAGATTTTTTTGGGGTCAAATAGTGAGTCATTCGACCTCCTCAAAATGCGTGCTGAAATAGTAAAGTGACAAGTAATTGTGTCCGGAAGGAGTATAACTTACTCGATAAAAATATATTTTATCGTAACTCAATAGGATGACAAGCGTGAGTAATTTAGATTTGCGTAGAGTAAAGTTAGTCGCAAGGAGAAAAAGTAGAAAAAACTGAAATGGCCATTATATCCAGGTTCTCTGGCAGTAGCAGACACTCACCGAAGGGTGGAAAAAGGCAAAACTTTAGTTGACCCTTTTGTCAGAAGAAAATACAGCCAAGGCGCAAACTCTCCCTATTTTTTCTTGTTTTTTCTGTTTTATTTTTATTTTTTAAAGAAAAAAGAACCCAACTTCTGCCACACCACCATTCAGCAAAGAGAAGAAGAAAACAAGACTGCCACCAATAATGGCACCCGAACAGGAAAAAAAAGAGGAAAATAAGAATGGCATTATTGTATATATCCCACCCAAGGCATCCCCCTCAGTCCAGTCCTCAGAGATCATTGACCAGTCGCATTTGACCAGTCTGTGAACTACTGGCCAGAATAAATGACATGAGCAGCAATTCATCTCACTCGCCCCTCTTACCATTTGCATGCCACGCGCCACAACAATTTAATTAGGGTTACACAAAACTAAAATCTGCTTATATTCTACTCCTCTACTCTTTTCATTAATTGGGCATATATGCGAGTAAACTACTAAACTAAACATCAATGGAATTGCAGCTTCAGTTTTCCTATAAAGTAGGAAAGGCACAGTATAGAGTTCGAATTTACATTTCTATCTGTGCTAAAAACAAAACTTTACTCTAAATTTTGCACGAAATTCACATTCATAGTAATTGAAATCCTAAACATACCCAAGCAATCGGTCCTAAAACATTTAATGCATTGTTTTTTTCCTTCAAAAATTTCAAGAAGTAATAGTTGGGTACTACACATGATTTAATGCAACTCATATATGTATATATGTTGCAATGGGTGTGGAGGAAAGATCCAAGATTTTGATGGAAGCCCTACATTAGGGTAGCAACAAGTGCCAAAAGCATTAAATTCAAAGGGACCAAGCTACATTTAAAGGTGCTAAGAAGATGATGATGAGTAGTTGTCCTTGACTGCATCCAGTACTATAGCTAAAGAACCTATAATATGTTCTCTACCAATCAATAACTACAAACTGATCACTATCATAAAATAGCCTATATGGCACTCTTCACAATGAATAAACATTACAATCATCAATCAAACCCTAGCTAGTAGTCGATGATGACCATTCAAAACAAGCACATCCAATTTCACAATTAGCTAAAGATTTGATCATCAATATTTATGTACAAATTCAAAATGGGGTTTTTTAATTAATTTAATATCTACCTAGCTAGGTAGGAATTAATCAATAATAATGATATATATTTGAGGAGATAATGATGATGATGAGGAGATTAGATGTTACTAATAGTATTATTACTGAGGTGGGGATTGGTTGTTTTTATGTGATGAGGCTAAAGAGAGGATAGAATGAGCAAGTTTGTTGATAGAATCAACTAAGCCATTAATGCCTTGCCTGTTGATTTCAGTCTTGGACTCTTCAATCTTGAGTCTCCTTTCATGCAAACTCAAGAGATCTCTATGCCTCTTCTCCTCTCTATCCTCACAAGCATGGATTGCTTCTGCAATCATGGAAGCACTTTTGGAAATTGCAGTGCTCACCTCATTATAATATTGATTCTGCTGCTGCTGTTGCTGTGATGTGCTTGGACCAGCAGCATTTATATTGATCCCACCTCTTCTCCTCCTCTTTGCTGGTGATGATTGATCTGAATACTCATTTGTATCAGAATCTGAGTCATCACACA
The DNA here is from genome assembly GCA_963691705.1 of Viola odorata. Taxonomy (NCBI): domain Eukaryota; kingdom Viridiplantae; phylum Streptophyta; class Magnoliopsida; order Malpighiales; family Violaceae; genus Viola; species Viola odorata. Next base: position 54,257,210 of record OY829541.1, read on the forward strand.
TCTCCACCACATGAAAAAATTGTAACCAAAAACCAATTAATACCAGTACAATTCATAATAGTAATCAACTCAAAAAATGAGAATTTAAGAAAAAGATTGGAACTTTATGTTTCAATTGATGAGAGGAAGCCGCTAGTAGTAAAACTCAGGTTTGTGTCTCAATTTTACGTATGGAACGTGAAAATTTTTGAGCAACATCAATCAATATCAATACAATTAATGATAAGTGGAACTTTATATGTTTCAATACTAAAACCAAAAAAATTAAGAAAAAAGAAAACAAACTCTATGTTTCAAAACCAATTCAATTAATAAGAACCAAACTACTAAAACAAAAGCAAATTAAGAAAAAGATTAGAACTTTATGTTTCAAATAATGAAAAGATTGGAACTTTATGTTTCAATTAATGAGAGGAAAGAGATAGAGTACCTACTGTGGAAAATGGTTGAGCACAGGGTGGTTGTTGTTGTGGTGGTTGCAGAGGTGGTGGTTGTTGTGGCAGATGTAATGAAGGAAATGCAGTGGTCACAAGTACTTGATGCTGTTGTTGTTGTTGATGTTGAAGAAGTGGAGGCAATGAAGAAGGAGGAGGAGGAAGAGGAAGATTAGTAGTAGCAGTATAGGTTATGTTAGGAATAGAAGAAGGTGACCCATCACCACTACCACCACCAATCAACATTTTCTGGGTTTGGGTTTGGGTTTGGATTCCTCTCTTCTCCACAACTTCAACCAAAGCTTCATATATCTCAAACAACATATTACTAGGTAAGTTCCTCTCTTTCCTCTCATTCTTGTCAAGCTTCCAATATGATCTTTCACCATTGTTAGTATTAGTTTCAACAACTAATCTCCTCTCATAATCTCTAACTTTCTTGTAATCTCTCATGAGATTGTCCCACTTGTCATTGCACTGGTTTTGACTCCTTAAACAACCTTTCCTCCAACAATAATCCTCCACCCATTTCCACCTAAGCTCAGCTGGTTTGTTGCTCCTCCCTTCACTTCCATCACTGCTCCTCTTCATCCTCCTCTCATCATCCATCCTTTTCGCTTCAATCAACACCATTGTCTCACCCACTGTCCAATTCCCTTTCCTATATTCTCTTACATTCACCAAAATGTTACCTCCTCCACTGATAATTTGATGATGATCAGCCATATTGACCCAAGTTGCAAGAAGTGCATGCAGTTTTCTTGATCAGTTGTTGATCTTTGAAAGAAGAAGAAATATGGGATTTTTTAAGAAGAAGAGGATTGGATTGGAGGAGAAGAGAAGAGAAGAGAAGAGAAGGAGAGGGGCAAGAAGAAAAGATGGGTCCAATAGTATTTTTATCTGCGTTTTGCTCCCTTTTTGGAGACTTGATGTGATGTGGGTGTTCAAAGCAGTCAAAACTCATATAAGTTTGCTAGTTAAGGCAAAAAGACAATTAATGTGTGTACCTAAACAAGATATATAAACATAACTCACATTCATTATTATTATATTATATGGTCTTTTTTTCTTGCAATAAAAGAAAATGGTGAAAGAGAGATGAGACAAGAGAGTTTGAGAATTAACCAAAATAATAACCAGCTACCCTGTTTTTCACCAACTTTCACTACACTTTTTCCTTGAGCTTTTCTTTGTTTCATTTTACATTGATGCTCCCTTCAAATGTTCAGAGAAAATCTTGAAAGCTGAAAGATCGAATCTAAAACTACTTATTCCAGCCACTACTCTACACACAAAGACAGGTAAAATTTGTAGGTATTTTGTAAATAATAAATAAATAAAGGAAAGGAAAGGGAGAGAAAGGGCCAACGAAATCCATTCAAACTGACATGATCTGCAAACCCAAAAAGAGTTTTTAATATTTTCTTTTTGTATGAAAGGCAGATTGATAGGGGAAAAAAGATAGGGTGTGTTGCCATTAGCATGAGTACTATGGTACTGCTGCCTCTGCCCACACACGTGCTTCATCTTCTCACTAATCATTGATCCCATCTTTTATTTAATTAACCACATTCATTCATTAATTAATTAAAATAGTACAGTATTTGACAAAATTAAGAAAATCCCTTGCATGGATTAACTATTATGAGAGGCTATGTACATGTTTAAGATTCTTGCATGGATTAACTATCATGAGAGGCATGGCATGCACACACCTTCATAGATTGCCTCGGAAGAAGATCAAGCGGTAGAAAATCTACATTAAAAGACCCAAAAAAAACCAGCATATATGATGTGTGACAAGAACCCCTTAATCATTTAGTTAGCTCTAATCATCACTGTCACGTTATTAATAACCATGCAAAAACATTATATTAATAATAATTGACAATAAAAGAACCTCAGTTTTGGTGTATTTTACTAAAGTACCAAAATGGTTAGATTTCAGAAGAAATGGACAGTTTTGTCCTTTAGGACATTTAAGAGTTCAGGAAAACGCCACGTCAGCGTCCATTTCTTCCGCTTTTCTGAAGGGTGCCAGCTAGGATGGAGAGGGGAGGGTACAAAAAAATGCAGAGGGTACTTTGACTAAGGTTTGACCAAAAGAAAGGACGGTCCGATGGGGCCATCAAAACAATTGACCAGTCCTTTTCGTTCCACGTTTTTGGACTCTAGCCTGCTCCATTTAAGGGTACATGTAAGTATCCTGTATCCAGGACATTCTTGTCATTTCCTTCTGTTATATCCTTTTAGTGACTCAAAATTACTTGTATATTGTTGAAAATATTAAATTGCACATAAATTGAAATTCATTTTCTTTTACCGGCCATAAAGGTTAGGAATCTAGCCATTTAGTATTTATTTACTAGAATAAAATAATTTTTTTTAGACAATATTCAAATGGAATTATCTCGTATTTGAAAAAGATAGAAAAGATACTAAAAAAAATTTTAGCTCAAAGTTTAAAACTAATTTTCATAATTTTGCATACCACAAAAAAGAAAAAAAAACAGAAGATAGACGATAGAGAATTGTTTTATTATTTTATTATATTATTATAATTTTATGTTTTTCTTCTGCAGTCTTATATATATATTTTTTTTAATATACAAGATCGTCGTTTTGATTAAAAGAGTCGGGCCAGGTCAACCCGTTTAACTTACGGACCGAACTAGGTTGAATCGACCCTTTTTACTGTCATGCTAAAACGGGTCGAACCGACCTGTGTATTAAAAGGGTGGCTGTTAAACGAATCGGGTTGACCCATTTTGACAGCCTACCTTTCATATATATCGGAAATCTTAATTAATGATTGATATAAAGTTGGAAATTAGTAATCCTTAAATAAAAAATCGTTGTTTTGTAAACTTTGGTAATTATTTGTTGGGAGAATTTTAACTCTACACCGATGTAAAGAAAGTTAGTTAGTCTGACTGACTGAATTGGTTCATAGATTCATGGTGCGGATGAAAAAAATCAACAAAATTCCAGGGATCTTTCAATGAAAATTTAAATCACAAAATCCATTAAATAATATTTTCTTAGCAATATACGAAATGATGGGCCTGCTCGAAACTCTTTCTACCTAGGTTGATCTGTTGAAGCCTGCTCCACAAATTAAGCCCATATGTAGAAAGTCCAGTAGATCTCTTATTATTGGGCCCACCGACAAGGGAAAATATGAAAATCGCAACAGAAACCTAAAATAAACCACCAATGATTTCCCAACTTCTTTTAAAGTAGAAAAAAATAGGTCTTAGGTCCGATAAAAAAAATATATACTCACTTCCTTTTCTAAAATATTTTTTTTTTTAATTAGATGTCTAATTTAGAATTTTGAAAAGGTTAGTTGGTATTTTATATTTAATTACCCATAAATTATCTCAATAAACATGTTCTGATTATGAATTAGGAGGTAAGAATGTCATACTCTACACAACTAACCACCAAAAAATAATTACTTTAGTATTTTAAATATAGTTAAAAAAGTCACCTTATAAAAAATGAGAAAGTATTAAATAAGAGATCATGAAGCTTTTAATTGCATTTCCATTTCTGATAAAGAAAGAAAGAAAAACTTAATAAAAAAATCAAACCCGGGTACATATTTTGTGAGGATTTGATTTCGAAAAAAGAAGAAGGGAAATTCGGTCCGAGTACTGTAGGGTTTCCAAAAGAAGATAACTCTTCCAACATGGTTTTCTTCATTTTCAAAATTTGAACTCGAGATCGTAATTAAGGGTGGACAAACCCTTACCACTTAATCACAACCGGTATTATGATAAAAAAAAAAAAATGTATAGAAAAAGTATTTTTTAATATTAATAAAAAAGTAAATTTCTAGTAAATTTTATTGTTTACTTAGCTTGAATAAATATAACTTATATACTCGTAATTAAGTGAGTACTATAAACATTAATATGCTGATATTGATATATATATAAAGCTTATATTATTATAATTCATTTTAATAAATATTGTAGTTACTCACGAATTTATGTCTTCAAAACCATTAGATTTTTAATTAAAGCACAACATAATAATTCACAATCAGATAATTTATTTACTATATATAAGGTTGCATTTCAACTGATTAGTGCATAACGTTTTTATGACGTGAGCTATAGATTTTTCCCTAATATTGTAACGTAATTAATAATATAATCTAAAATAATTTTTTTACTTAATTTCTCAAACGTGTCTAGGTACTGTTAACACCATTCCTTTCTATTAGAGAAGGGAAATTACAAATCCACCCCTATTTCTCTATCATTTTTTTATTTTATTTTATTACATAATTTTAAAATATATCAATCTTACTATTCTAAGTCACTCTATCTTCGTTCATTCTAATAATTCGTAAGTGACCATAATTTTTTTTATTTTCAATCATTCTAAGTATCCTCTTTTCATCTTTCCAGAAAAAATTAATCTCACTTGAATATAATTAAACTTACTACATACTTTTAAAATAAACTTAATTTTATATAGCTTCACGAATATCATGTGAATTTATAGTGATAATACATAATCGGGCTTCAAGGGCATTATAGACTTTTCTCCCCTTCCCCGAAGGAGGACCCCTGCCAGCGCATCGGTCGATCCACGGGCTAGTACGTTTCGCGGGGCCAACGGTCAGCATACGGCCTAACGGGCTCCCGATACGTCTGAGCGCGACGTGTCCCGTTAGCGGACTCGGGTCCTTGACGACACGTGTCCCACCGACTTAGGAAGGAAAGGCCTATAAATACCCCCCCCGTCCCCCTCTCACGGGAGGTAAGCGGAACCCTCGCACTATTCACAAACTCCTGCACTACATATCACTCGTACTAACTTGACTGTCGGAGCCTCTACGCCGGAGGCCCCCTCCGGTATTTTTTTAGGTACCACGCGGCAAGCCGGACCCGCTGAGACACCCGGTCAGCTACCATAGACCTGCCCTACCCAACGCAATCACCTAAAGACCCACACCCCATACCTCGGATTATCATATAGAGACTCTTTCCTTCTATAAAAAATATTTACGGAAATTAAACAAAATCCTACAGCGAAATGCGGGTCATTTAACATAAAAAAATATATTGGAGGGTCGAAACTCGAAAGGGTCACACTGTAAATTTTGCTATTTTTCGACCATTAATTATAAGGAGGCCTCGTCCAAAGTGGCTAGAAAATCAAAGCCCAAACCCCGAAGGCTTTGTCTTGGGCTTAGACCGGACCAGTCCAGTGTTACAACAGGCAAGAGTCTGAAACGACATGCCGTACTGGTTCTGCTATTTGCTACACGTGGATCTAAAGACGGTAAACAAAATTTTGCCTCCAGGGAAAAAAGAAACAGCGTCGGCGATCGTTTTCGTGTACCAGCTGCTCTTTCTTAGAAAAATAAAAATAATTATTAATTAATTAACTATTACTATAAGAAAGAGAAAATTGCCTTGCTGATAGCGAAGAAGGATCCTTCGCTTGCCCTTTGCTTATTTTGTCCCTCTCTTGACCTCTACTGTCCTTCTTTTCTACGCTTATTAATAATCAATCGAAAGCACAAATCACAATCTTCTCGTCAATCCTTTTTGATCTCATCTCGCATCACTTTTCCAATCGTATCCGATGGCCACCACTGGAAACAAAAACATAAATGCTAAATTGGTGAGTTTTCAGTTTGTTTTTGGCCTTATTCTTTGTAATTCTGAGGTGGATTGCCTTTGTTTTGTAGAATCTTCATTGCATTTATTATTATGTTGTCTGTTGATGGGAATTCTGATGTGGGTTTTGCTTAATTGTTATAGAATTGGAATTTCATGGTGCTGTGATTACTTTTGAGCTGAATATGATGTGGGTTCTGTGTTTCTTATGATGATCTCCATCTGTTTGTATTCAATTGATGGCAATTCGGTTATGGGTTTCTTTTCAATTTTTGGGCACTGTAGCTTGGTTAGCTTATGATGTCAGGGTTTCAATTTCTGAAGGAGCTGACTTGGCTGTTGCTATATTCATCTTGTTTAAGATCACTAATTGGTGTATGTACTGGTTCAGTTTACATGTACGTGGTTTTATCTTATATGGTTTCATTTGTTTTGTAACTGGGGACTTTTGTCAGTTCCTTTCTATTCATAGCTCTGGGGTTTGTGATATATGCCAATATATTTCGTAGGGTGCCTTCAATCTATCCTTGCCAATACTATTTTCTGGGGCCCTTGGGATACACATCATATTTCCTTTTGTTGGAAAATGTTGTTAATTGATGTTTCTTTTGTGCATTAGGTGCTTCTTGGGGATGTTGGTGCTGGAAAGTCTAGCCTTGTATTACGGTTTGTCAAAGGACAGTTTGTTGAATTTCAGGTCGGTGCTATTTTCAACATTCTGGGGTTAGAACATTGTTATCAGAATTTTTTCATTCGGATTTTAAAGCTTGAATCTTGTTGTGTGATATTCTAGGAATCAACCATAGGTGCTGCCTTTTTCTCACAAACATTGGCTGTGAATGACGCAACTGTAAAATTTGAGATTTGGGATACAGCAGGCCAGGAGAGATATCATAGCTTGGCTCCAATGTACTACAGGGGAGCTGCTGCTGCAATTATTGTGTATGATATAACAAATCAGGTAAGTCAAGGTTGTGAAACCATTATGTGCTGTTTGCCTTTTCATGTTACGGGGGACACAAAATGGTTATTGGGGTAAAAGGAATTAGTAAGGCTACCCACTTATTCCCCAAGGCAACTTGTCTGTTCTTTAGATCTAACCCCTGTTCTTGTTTGCAGCTTTACATCCTCCTCTCCTGTAAGCTGAAACCTACTCTTTTAAACCTAAAGTGCTCTGTACGCACTGTTTGATACAATAGAAGCTTTCCCATAGATTCAACTCTCTCCAGTCAGACCACCAAACTGTTTTGTCAACAGTTAGCGCTGCACTATGCAGCTGCCTTCTTTGTTTTCTTATGCACTGTATTGGAACATTCTCAACATCTTTCATGTCTGAGTAAGGGCAGGACAGGATGTAGATGTCTAATAAAGATAGATGAAATGTCTTGTTAGTTGCCTTCTTCTTATGCCATAATCTAATGAATAGTTCTTGATCAATATAACTAGACTTTAGGTTACCTTAAACAAAATGGAACTCGTTACTTCCTTACCACAGCCAACTTGTTGCGAGCTACTCATAATGTGACATTTTTTTTTTGTTTTCACTGGTCACAATGAGATAATCATCATAAGTGATCACAATGTGATATGAAGGATTATACCTTCAGCAAAGCATTATGTCGGCCTTGGCATCTGATTCTGATGGTTTAATGTCTATCGTCCTGTATCTTTCCAATATTTAGAAGGGAACATGAGTGTTGTGTGCACGCTGCGTAGAAATTTAAGGTTCCATCAATTTTCTTTTGAAGAAGTTGCATTTGTGCCAATCCATTTTGTTTATAGAGATTGCCAGAAGGATTGCATGAAGGAATATTTCTTGCATTTTTTTTGGCTTTCTATTGTTTTGTTACGCCATTAGTTTTCTTCATGGGCTTGGTTCATGTAGTCACACAGCATTTAATTTTCTTGTAGGCATCATTTGACCGGGCGAAGAAATGGGTCCAAGAACTTCAAGCACAAGGTAGTGTTTGAATTAATAGTGGACCTTGACTAATTTTTGTTTGTAACCTGTTTGGATTTTGGAAATGGTATGTCATTTGATTTTTTCTAGTCCTTTTATTGATGCTAATCCTAACAAGGGATCTCTAAACTTTTAGTTTGCGTAGTACGTCTAACTTATCCTTTTTGTCGTTGAGTAATATTTTTACTCACTTTTTTCCCCTGAAATTCCATGATCTTTTATTATGCTTGCTTTCCACCAGGCAACCCAAATATGGTTATGGCACTTGCTGGCAATAAAGCAGATATGCTAGATGCAAGGAAGGTAGAAGCAGAGGTAAGCTATGCTAGTCTTTTAGTTGATTTGTCTCTGCAACACATTCTTTAAACCATAAAGCTGTAGCAGCTTGAGAACATAGGATTTGAAAATACATTAAAAAGTTAACCTTTTGGTGTCGCTTGTCTATTAGGTGATTGAAACTATGTTTTTTCTAAACGAAGTGACCCATTTTTTGTGGTGATTTGATAGTAGATAGTGGTATTCCTGCTTTTAAAACTTTCCAGGAAAAGTTCTCTCGTGATTTTGATAGTGTTGCGTAGAAATGGCTTAGGTTTAGTAGAAAACCTTTGCAAGAGCATTACTTTTTAACTGCTCATATTGTTCAAAAACTGTTCTTTTTCAAGCCATAAGAGTGGTTACCAAAGAAAATATTGATAATGTATTATTTTCTCCATTGCACCTCTTTTTCTTTTCACCTGGAAGCATTTCGATTTTTTCCTGTAAACGGTGTGCTACCAATCAATACTCCCCATCTATTTGTGTAGGGACTAAGAGTGCTCTCTAAGTGAAGTCTATTCTTGTGTATCTACTAAAGTTGTTGTAGTGTTTTGAATGAAATATGAAGTTAATAGATTCAACTCAGCAATGCTGTCAACTAATCCATTGCAGGAAGCACAAGTATATGCCCAAGAGAATGGTCTCTTCTTTATGGAAACCTCGGCAAAAACGGCAACCAATGTCAATGAAATTTTCTATGAAATAGGTTAGTTCTTTTTTCTTTCCTTTTCAATAAATATTTTGGAATATATGATTCATTCCTCTATAGCAAAAATGCTTTCCTTCTAATGAGAAACGGGTTAAAGACCATCTCAATCAGAGACTGCAATACCATAGTATCTTGGTCAAGGAGCATCATATCATACTGAATCAACTAGTTTCCCCCCTAGTTCATGGACTTAAGAATCTATTTTAAAGAAATTTGATTGTGATTGTTTTTTTTTTTGTTCATTATTTTCTCTACAGCGAAGAGACTTCCTCGGGTACAGCCTGCTCCTAACCCATCAGGCATGGTTCTGGATAGACCTGCAGAAAGGACAGCCGCTGCATCATGCTGCTCTTAAATGTTGATGTCTTATCGCTGCATGTATCTTACTTATAGTTCTCGTGATGTTCACTAGAATTCTATGCTTTCATAGCTGCTCTTGGTTCATTTGTGTATTGCATTAAGAATTATTGTACAGGCACGCTTCCTTTCGGACCAGTGAAATGGAATTTAGAGTGGCTTCTCATGTAATGAAATGTGGTGACATCTTGTTTCGTTTTTAATGCGCAGTTATGCCCCGTGCAAAGGTCAAACTTCTGTTAAATTCTTCCTACATATCATTTCATTGTGATGAGAATTTGTAGAGTTTTATTGAAAGATACAATGTTGAAACTAATGTTCTTCTTTTTGTTTTTTGTAAGCCTAGAATCATAGTTCACCACAGAAACTGTCTACCCCTCTCATGTTTCAGCTAGTGACAGACTGACAGTCGATAATTTTTTTTATCGGGAAAGACTCGAACATCAGATTTGTGGAAATTTTTTGGTTTTTTCCCATGCTTAATGTGCATGTGCGTTGCAACATGCCAAACTCTATTATCTGAAAGTAAAATAACATGTAGCTTCACTACTAAAAGTTATGAGAATATAAGCCAGCTCATTGTCTTAAACCACTCCAAATCATTATTACAGCATGACAATCTAGTTAGTTAAAAGGTGTTGACCTAGCACCAGCTCACTTGAAAAATGAACAGCAGAAAGTAGTGATAATCAAAGTACATACATAATTCAAAATGATAAGCCAAAGTACCACAAAAGTGGCTAACTGCAAGAAACCACCAATAACTGCCACCAAGCTAGTTCTTGTGAAGTCCTTGAGAAGCTGCTGCTGAAGCACAATCTCTTGGTTGAAACCCAATTCTCTCTTTTGTTGTTGGAAGCTCCCGAACACGGCCGCCGGTCCATAATCATCATCATCCATTCTCTGGAACAACAAGCATTTCGCCACCGTCGAGTTTGTAGGAGCACCCATTGCGTAGAAGTGATTTCCTTGGGGCAAAACCAGGCTCACATTGTTCAAGAAATGGAAAGTGATTAAAGGAAAGTTCTTCACATCATCTGCTAAACTACTAGCATCGTTGTTTGGACATGGAACCTTATAGCAAAGATCAAAACCACTTCGCGTCTCCACATCAGTAGCTCTAGGGTAAGTTATGGCAGATTGAAGAACTGAAAGGAGTTCGGAATAGAATGGCTCCGGTAGATGAGTGTAAGTAGTTCCTGAGTCAATCAACATTCCCCCATTACCTTGAAAATCAAATTCCCTCAAGCTTAAGGGCACTATAGTTGCACTAACATTGCCTACAGTGATATCTTCTAGGCCAATGTAATAGTAGTTAGGGTACATAGGACTCTTCATCATTGGTGTAAATTTCATATCATCTTTAGATGACAAAGCACCATCTCCAATCACTAAAGGGCTTGAGATGTTAGGATTGTTGGCATACTTGAAGCCCAACAAACAATGAGAAAACCCTTTTTTAAAAAACCCAAGTTGTGAAGGAAATGAAAGTGCACCTCTACCAAATCCTACAATCCCAATAGGCTCATGATAAGTAGAACCAACACATCCAAAACAGAACTTAGGGATTTCTTTAGTCATGACACCATTACTATGGCTACTACTTCCATGAACTCTAAGGGTATCCCTAGTTAAGGACCCTGTTACAATCCCACCTGCCCCATAAGTATAAGCAAAAGAAGGGCATGGCCTTGAACAAGTGGACTTAAGTAAGGTGGTCAAGGAGCAACCGGCGACAATGAATTGAACAAAAGAGTTATCAGAGCTATGAATGTCAAAGCAGAATGGACTAGCACAAGAATCTCTATATGAAGAAGATGAGTAAAGAGGGGAAAAAGTAGCAGACATTAACTTATTATTTCTATAATCATAACAATCAATGCAATCAAAAGAGAGATTGCCACAAGGAACCCAAGTAAGGTCACTACCTGTATCCATATAAACTTGGATGGTTTGTGGTGGATTCCCTATGTTAAGAGATATCAAATATCCATCTCTAACTTCCCTTAATGGCTCCATCACATCTAACATTTCATCGTTAATCGGTCTTTTTGTTGAACTAATGTAAGATTTTGGAGTTGGAAGTGAAGCTCTAGAATGGCGAAGGCCAAGAACTAGTGAACTTTTATGATCTCCTTGCCTTGCTAGGCATTGTTGTGAACTGAACATTAGGAGAAAGAAAATAGAAGTGGTGATCATTTTTGTGAGCATTTTTGGTTCGGTTTTTGTTTAGGTTCAAGGTTATGACATTAGGGTCAGTAGAGTTTATGTATTTATAGAGGAAAATGCAGGTTAAGGTTTTATAGCTAGCAAACAGATGTTGCATGGACAAGAAGGGTAGGGTTAAGGGTTTTGTTTAGAGAGGCGCCGCTTCTGGCCATGAGAGAGGCCAGAGAAGTGAATTAAAAATAATGTTTTGCATGGAGTTTTACTTCTAATTTTCTAGCAGGCGTCATCCCTTCAATGGATAGATTGTTACATGCAAATGAAATTAGTGCGCTGATGTGTAACATACACATGATGTTTTTGCACTTTGTAAATATTAAATTCGATTAACCTGCCAAATTGGAAGAGTTAAGTTTCTAAGTTTAATTATTGAAGTATTAAATTTAGTTTATAAACCATGTCATTTGTCAGGATTCATTAATTTCAGAACCCGACATTATTTTGAACCATGTTAGTTTTTTATCCGTAAGGGTTATAAAAGAATGCTCGAAAAAATCAGAAAAAAAATAATTCACAAAATAAAGTACTTGGTTTTTTGATTAATTAATCAAGTTGGAGCTGGAATGTTGGAGGATTTTGAGGATCCATTAATATTTAATCATCACATAATTCTCACTCAAACTTCTTTCTTGAAGCCATGGCAGTACTTAGTTAGTGACTTCTCTGATAATCTATTATTTTGTGCTTAATTAATCGAAATTAATGTTACAAGTTAGTGGCAATCGTTCTGTTTGGAACACATCCATGGTGGTGTCACTTTATAATTTTCCGCATTTGCAATTGTGATTGCTATTTCTAGAAAAAGATGATGTGGCACTAAATTGTTAATTAGATTAGTTAGGTTGATTATTAATTAATTAATTAATATTTAATCCACTAACAAGGTAAACAAGCCTAGAAATCATTGGTTTATACAAAACTTTTGTCCCACCCAAGATGACGTTTAAAATAAATTTACTTCTTTGAAATGTGATGATGAGGTGGTACGTCATCACGTCCACCATCATCTTAATTAAACAATATAAAATGGAATTTAAATAAATTTAGTTTCATTCTTTTATATATATAAATTATTTGTTAGAAACATTTTATCTTTTAGCGGGTTAATACGATAAATCAAAAAATTTAGGGATACCGGCTAATACTTTTACTAATCTTTTTATTTATTCAAATACACATATTATTTTTATTCATTTGATTATTTTTTATTTAAATAAAAGAAGAAATGTATAAACATTAGCAAAATTTCAATCATCTTTTTGACATATCAAGTAGCTAGCAAAAATGTTTTTAATGATGTTCGGGTTGAAAAAATAACACTAATAAACAATTAAATATTAGATTGATCTAATATAAACTTTCCTAAGGTTTAAATTTTTTAAATTAGCCTAATTTTAATTTATCCCAATTTAATATATTAACGGAGCAATTATGACCCAACAATTAATCAATATTCAATAGTGATCCTAGAGCCAATCCTACTTGATATTTTTAAAAGCAAAACTTTTTTATTAGATTAATAATATAACTATTTTTTTCCAAAATAAAAATTAAGGTCCATCTAAGCCCAAAGCATTGATCCCTCTCCAGGCCCAACACACGGTCCACCAAGTCCAGGTTCCAAACTTCCAATTCCTTCCCCTTCTCTTACTACGAAAATTCTGATATCCGGAAGGGAATCGATTCTGACAAATCACAGTCATGGGTTCTGACGGTTCGATCGCGGCTTCTGACGACGATCAATCACTACCACTAGAGCGAGTGCGTTTCAAGGCCGATCTCGATGAATTCGATCGGGAGTTGGACAGAAAGGTGAGGCAGTTGAGGAAGAGGAATTGGAGGATGCTAAGGAATTGAAAGCATTTCTTGCAAACCCTGAGGTGGGGCAGATCTCAACAAGCGTCTTGGCTACTACGGATGGTGCGTCTCGACGTGTTAAGGACGAACTCCGGCGTTATTTCAGGCACGCCCGCAAGACCGGGGTAATCTATTTCGTGTATGCGCGAAATCGTTTGTTGTTTTTGTTTTTTTCTTTTAGTTGTGATTCTCGTGTATGCCTCAATATGTAGTTAAAGTTGTTTTTTCATAATCCTTAACAGGGTTTGTTTTCGCTGCTGCCGTCCTGACTACCTCGAATCAAGCTGGATGTTCCGTCTTTATCCAGCATGGGATCACCTAAGAGTAGAACTTGGGTAGATCATAATCTACCTACATCATGATGTAGGATGATGACACGTGTCCAAAAGTGTCAAAAATAGTGGTATTCTAGTAGTGTCATCATCCTAAATCATGATGTAGGTAGATCATGATCTACCCAAGTTTTTTCCGATCACCTAATGAGTTCGAGTGCCATTTGAATCAGGGTGATAAGACATGCAGCGAGAACATCATCCCCAAACTCATCACAACTCAAAAGAGGTCGATTGCTGCTTCTTTTTTTAAATAGGAAAAAGAGATCAACTGTTGCCATCAGCGAGGCATAATTATAAGCTAAATTGAAAATACAGCAATGCAATAATAAGTGTTACCTGACGTAACTCAAACAGAATTAATTTCAGTTAATTAGAAAATATTTGGGAATAAACAAAATGTATTTACGAATATTTTTATATATATGTCAAAGTATAAATATATAAATGTATCCAATTCACTAAATTTGACTAAACTTATATAGTTACTAATTTAGTAAAAAAATAAACTGATACCTTCCAAATTTGTCAACTGTTGTATTTCTCCCACTTTAATCCAATGGTTAAAATTAGTTCAGATCATGGTGATGGAGCAATAAAGATGTCAACTTTAAGTGCTGCATTTTCGGCTGTGGTTATCTCGACAATATGACCAGCTCTAACAACATTGCCCGATAGACGAACTTTAGACTTTGCAAATTAACTCAGTTGTTATTATCCAAGTAAATTGTCAATTAAGTCTTGTTATTGTTATTTGAAAGAGGATGTCTACGGATTTCTTCTATTATTTTGATAATTAAAGAAGTTGATGTGCCAGTTCTGGGTTCATGATGATGGATCTTGGTAGTTTTAGTGGCTGTTTGGGGTTGGGAGTTGGGTACCCAACCCAACTTTTCCCAACCCAGAATGAAATTTTGGTGTTTAGCACACACCATTCCACAAATAAAATGGGCCATTTTTGGGTTGCCAACCCTGCAAAATGCAGGTTCACGGGCTGGAGCAAATTGCTCCAGCAGACAAATGGAGTACTATTTGGCTGTCTCTCTCTTCTTCTTTTTTTCTTTTTCATTTTATTTTAATTTTTTTACTTTATATAACCAACAAAATAAATTAAAAACTACCACAATAAAATATTTATCTCAAGATAAGTAATTATAAATCCATTTTTCCTATTTTTATTAATTTTTTAAAAATAAATTTTATGCCCTTTATGGTCATTTTACCAAACAGATATCTCACAGCACTTTTAATTTTTTTTACCAAACAGCACACTCCATTTCCCAAAAGTCATTTTCCCACCCAACTTTTACTCACCGAATTTTTTCCCACCAAATCGAAACGCCAAACAGACGCTTATATATATATTCACGCCATGTAGAACCTTTTGTGTATTTTATGTGCTTCAAAATTACAAAGGTTACGGGGAAAGCAATCTAGGGATTTACTCAGAAAAATGAAATAGATAAAAAAGAAAGCTATTGTCTTTTATTTTAGTCAAGCATCATGTATGAAAATCAAATAGTATTGTCATTGTTGTTCCATTCTACGAAATGCATACAAAGGACTTGAAGAGCCTGTTGTGTAGCTTTAGATCATGTACAACCGTTGTTGATTCCCACCAAGTGGTACTGCTATATATAACTACATTACCTACCTTGAACTTGAAGTTTGTTTCCCTTTGTAGGAGCCCTCTATCATTTATCAATTTATACAAAAAACGAAACCAGAAACAATCGCCAAACAGAGTATTCGTATGCTTCGTTACCAACCTGACCATGTCCGTGATACCCACATTTGTTACTGCCTCTTGGCTAAGGTCTTCATCAATCCCTTGATAATCTTCCCAAACCACTTCAAGTTCATAATAAACAGCACTGTCGGAACTGCAAAAACCACGAGACAACCGAATGGGTTCATCTGGATAACCTGCCAGCCAATCAAGAAGTTTGATATTATCACCAATTCATTTGAACTTTTCTGTTATTTTCTTTTTCAAGGAAATAAAATATTCACGTCACAAGCCACAATCACGATTTTTAGGAGGGAGACTGACAAATGCAGAGGAGCTCAAGAAACGCTACCATCAAATGAGAATACATGTATATTCTCCCCATGTACGAGCAGAGAATGATTCACGTATCATTAAAGTAGCAGGTTATGAACATATAAATTGCACTTTAGTCTAGATGAGAACATTTGTTAGGAACCCAGAAATCACCTGATCATAGTGGAGGTAGATGTGATAAAAGATGTAGGCGAACAGCAGAACTCTGGCAATCTGCATAATATAATTTTTATTTTAGAAATTAACGAAAAAAATGCTTTGGAAAGAAGACAGGTGTTCATGCCATGCAAGTTTTGTAAGCAGGTTATCATGACTGGTCGTATCAGTTGTAGTAAAATGTACAAATTATCAGACAGAACCCGATATAGTGGTAAGTACGCCAGCAAGCAATAAAAGTTCAGCATCTCACCAGCCAGAAAAGAAAGATCACTACACCATTAAGTAGATAAGCTGTAGACCTCTTCATGCCAGCTGTATCAAGATACCTAAATGGAAACACAAAAAGATTTAAGCATCATTAACGAAAACCTCAACCCTTCTTCAGAAGTGGGCTATATACGTACCATCTCAAATTAATCTCTGGAGTTGTCACTTCAGAGATCAGGCACATGTATGTATAAAGCTGTCCTTCACCAGAAAACATAGAATATGCTAGGGCAATTGAAGAAAGAGAATGATGGACAACCTGAAACAAGATGCCACAATCTTGTGAGTATCACCAATATAACTTGAACAAGTCCACTCACTGATTGCTATACAAGAAGTACTTTTCTATAGGCCAATTCTAGGTCAAGTTTGTTATTATCTTTATGATTTATGAATTTGTGCAGATCCACCCCCTCAAAACAAATCAATGAGGAAGAAAGAGTAAAGTGGATGCCATAAGAAAATAAAGATGGGAGATAAATGCCTAACTTCCTTCTAATGCTAAAACAAACACACTACCCTCCAATTGATCTCATATGGCTATCACTTTCAACAAGAACATTGATTGCAGAATAGGTAAATACTAATTGAAACTATGTTCAGTAGTGTTCCATCAGATAGAATCCACTTACATATTCCATACCACCCAAAGAAGGATAATACCAAAGTATCATTCCAAGATCTGCGCAGAAGTACCCAACTGAAACCTGTCAAAAAAGAGAGAATGCAATTGTCTTATTCCAAGCAACATATTTATATACGAGCAGCAGAAAATTCATACAATACATGGTTCATCATCACGAGAAAATTGCTAAATCTCAAAACAGCACTTGATGCCACAGAAATGGTGCAAATTGAAAAGATTAACACCAAAAACTTGGTAATCACAACGGCAAACCACACATACATCATGAATGCCTAAGATTACTGAGGGTCGTGACAAGAACTTACCCCAAGTCCAAAATGGGAGATTGGAGAACTTCGAAAAGTAACAAATCCAGGCAGTTTGTCAGAGAAGAGATCTGACCAGAACACTAAATACAACGATAGTGCAGTGATAAAGACAGCATGTATAGAAGACATGGATCTGCCAAATTTAGGTCATTGATCAGTAGCTACTACACCTGTTATAACTAAGAGAGCAGTAAAGGGGTAGTTACGCACCGATTGTTCCATTCTGTTCGTTGAATTTTGGTAAGACCTGTGTAAGCCTTGATGTAGAAAGTGCTGATAAGTTGAGTGGCATCATAGACCTGGCAGCAGGGAAAAGTTTCCAATAAGACCCAGTTAGGGTGAAAACAGAAGCAACAACAGACCAACCTACTGCAAGCAAGGTCAATAGATGTATGACCATGGATTCAATTAATGCTAAGACCAACAAACTAGAACTTCCAAGGAACAGTCTCTCAAGCTCAAAATTAAATATAATAACAAAGGCAAGAGAGTATACCACTTTACAAGCAACTATGCCACAAAGGATAGAAGTGTATGGAATGAAAGGATCTGCTAATAAGTAATTCTTGACCAGCATTTGAGCCCTATTTTGGTAAGACCCAATAGACATGACTGCCTCTTTAGACATAAACATCATGATATAAATGCATCATCGTATGTTTGATCAGAGCTCAGCTGCTATTCTCTTCCCATCTTCATTTTACCCTTGCATCTCTTCCATAAAAGACATAAGAAAGAAGTTAGCAACAGAATAAAAGATGTTATAGTGCAAAGCTCAGAAACAAAATAGTTACAAGAATGAATCTTTCCAAAACAAGCATGTGACTACAGAAGGTAATTGCAAAAACAGCTCATTTCAGTGCCTTCTTGCCAAATAATATGTATAGCAGCTAAAAACAAACAACTACGTGGCTATAGAAGGTAACTGGAAGTTCAATAGATTGTTTATGATCTTTCAAAAGGTCAGAATTTACCTACCACCACCGGGTACATAACACAATGCTAATAGAAATGCCCAATACTTTGCTAGTAACTAAGATGATCCTGATAAAAACTTAGGGAACCAATGAATCTTTTCCACCAAAATTACGAACCCCAAACCACCACCACCTCCCCCCTTCTTCAAACCACCACCAATGTATTACCAATTGCTCCACAACCCACACACACCTGCCTTACATGGTCAAACTATGTAAGAACTATTCCAACACCCAGATAACTGATACATATCTCTCCCTTTCGACATCTTTCAAGTCCACTGTAATCACGGTAACAATACAAATTATATTTTTCCTGCCTCTTTGTATTGTATACAGTGTATAAGGTACAATGTGCATATGAAAACAACGTTCAAGGGCATAACATCTCCACGCAAATGCTAAGCTTCCTAAAGACACATCTTTATTATCCTTCACAGCTACCAATGGTCCTCATAATAATCAATGAATGACAATAAGCGCAACCAGACCTTCAAATTCGTCATATGCAACAAAAACAAACCAAACGTCTACAATAATGGTATATTCTCCTTCCCTCGGCAAGACAAAATGCAACCAAAACAAAACAAAAAAGCACACAAGCACGGTCCCTTCTATAATCCCAAAACACCAGAAAACAGAAGTCATCAAACTACTTTTTACATCCATCGAGATCCGAATTCAACACAAAGTTCCTGAATTTAATGCAGAATCAATGTAGAATGAATGAATGAATACACATCACCAGAAACCTCATAATAACAATAAAAACAAACAAGCCAATGGGTGAGATCGTAGAAGGAAAGCTCACCAAAAGTTGCCAACTTTCGGGTTTCTGAGGAGGAACCAACACAACCCAAGTGCAGATCAAGAACAAACGGGAGATGGGTGTTTAAGGAAACCAGCTAAATTGAAGAGCAAATGGCCTAATCGATGCAACAGAGATGCAAAGTGAATGCAAGTGGTATATTCTTGGAAGTACAAGTAATGATCATAAACGCAATGCAACAAACACGAGAGAAGCACACCCAAAATGCACCACCACCGCGCGCACCAACCGAAAGGTCCAATCAATGTGAAACAGAAAGCAGTAAATAAAACTAAAAGAGAAGCAAAAATATGCAAAGTGGGGTTAATCTTTGGAAACTTGTGGGTTTCCTATTGGTTGAGGAACTCTCTTCTCTTCTTTTGCTTTTTTATTTTTAATTTGTTATATGTATTTTTATCCTCACATCAATGTATGGTTGTTTATTCAATTGAGGGGAGTTTTCTGGTCTATTTCTTTTCTTCTTTTGTTGGAATTAAGATAATAAGATGTGAATTTGGTTTTTCACTAATTCGTTGACAAGAGTGCATATCTTTTATTTTTAGGTTTTGAGTGGTGGATCAAATAATTGAAAATAACTTCTTATCGGTATAGTAATGGGGTGAGAGGTGGTGGGGGAGATTGGCAATATTTTTTCTTCTAGAGGTGATGACTCATACTAGTTAGAGTTGTATTTTTAAAGAATAAAATATGTATCAATATGTCATTTCTTTATACTAATTAACGATCTCGTGTTTAAATGACTAAAATGTCAAATTATTCACACCAGCTAAATATAAAAAGTACTCATAAAAGTTATATCACAAAGGAGAGTTTTATTTTATTTTATTTTAGAAGAAAACAAATAATGTGAGATGGATAGGATAACTTATGGTATGAATTGATTCCCAATCATCATGGAGCAGTGAGTGGCCATTACTTCCTTGTTGTTGATTGGGTTTTTTTATTGTCCTAAAGTTTGTAAGTTGTAACTAACCAATTATTGGAAATTTGGAATGGCAAGAAAGGAAACCTTCCACTCCTAATTTGGAATTGCTTTAACTTGGATTAGCTTGCGATATATGTTTTTTTTTTTATAAATTGGTTATTTCTTTTAATATCAACATTTTTTTACGACAAAATGTGTATTTTTATGTATAGTGTTGGATATGTAAAAAATTATGTTTTTAGAATTTTTTGTATTCATACTACGTACACACATACATCACATGGTGCCCATAAATGGGAAAATTGTCGTCCTTGATTAGTGAGTTGATGGAGAAGTATGGGCTTGTTGTTTTGGAACTCTTGTCTAATCCATTTTATTTTCAACCATGATTTAAAAAAATGTTTGAACCCAAAATCATAATCACTTTCAATATCGATCCCACCATATTATAATTAATTATGTTTACGCGCATGATGAGGTTAATTTATTAAGGAATGAGATATTCAAAACATGCAATTCCCTAGTGACTTGATTTTTTAAATACTAAATGTGACTTTGGTAAGGAAAATCAAGTTGGGCAATTCACAAAACCACATTGCATATCTCATGTACTGGTCCAAGAACATTAAACCTAATCAACTAGGCGATCACCCTACAGCGTTACCCTAGAAAGAAGTTATCGATCTATCTTCTAGAAGAAAGACATGAACATAAAAAGGGTAAGGGAAAACTAAAAATAGTGTGTATCCAGATTTAATGTTAAATTGGCTAGGCCATCAACGATAACGAGAAAGAAGTTCCTAATTTATTTATTTATCCACTTATTTTTTCACATAAATTTATTTAAAATCATGGGCGTTTTTTTAAGGATAAAACTATATTAAAAAACCCTATAGTTTACAAAATATTCTACTTAATCCCATATAGTTTAAAAGTATGCAATTTAAATTTTATAGTTTTTTGAAAATTATAATCTCAACTTTTTGAATGCTTGAAAAATCCAAAATAAATAGTAAAATATTGTAAAATTTGGACAAAAAATATAACTAATATGGTACAACTTAATACAATGAAGAAAAATAATATTACAATTTATTTTTTAATCTATTCCTTTTAAAATACATTTTTTTTAAAGTTCTAATTATTTTTTAAAGTTTTTAATGTAGTGAGTTCTTTCATATTTTTTACATTTTCTTTCAAATTTGCATATTTTTTTGTATTATTTTATTATTTATTTTGAAGTTTTTAACCATTAGAAATGTTAAGATTGTAACTTTTAGAGAATTATAGAGTTTATATTGTAAACTTTTAGACTATAAGGTAGGGGGTTAAGTGGAACATTTTATAAATTATAGAGTTTTTTTTATATAATTTACCTTTTTTATATGAAAAAATCAATTAATTGTAGTTTAAAAAAGTTCAATAAATTCTTAAAGAAGAAGTTGACCAAAATAGAGATTGAAGAAAAATGGCCAAATGGCCAATCCAAATTCAACGAACAAAATAACACAGTTTCCTTGCTAAACCCCTGCGGTTAGGGTTTTTATCAATGGCCAAAGAAGGGCATCACCATTTTCCCGAAACAAGTCTTCAGCAACAATTTGCTCAGCGAAACTGCCCAAAACTCCGGTCATTGTTTCTACTCGAGCCAGAAAACACCAACTTTGGAGAAGGTAAGGTACTCTCCACTTCCTCCAATCGAAACTTGGTCGTGTTTTTTACTTCTTTAGTTTCATTTCAATGATCTCATGTACTTAGCTTATGCAATACGAATCCTTCATAGAAATCCATCTTGTCAAGATTACCATACAGTTTACTCTCTGTTTTTCCTTGTCATGATACTATCGCCTGAAACCCATAGAAAGGCATCTAAGTACATTGCAATGTTAGCTCAGCTTAACCACTTCCTTGTTTTCTATCCTGTTGTTTATGAAAAATGCGATCTCACACAAAACCCATCTTTCCTTTCACTTAAAGTTCGATACTTTAGCAGTTCTAGACTTGCCCACTACAACACCACCGCGTCCTCATTTAGGTCTTCCCATGCTTCCAGTCCTGTTTTTACTTGCCGTTTATCAAGGTCAGTGAGGACTGAGGCTCAGGAGGTGCTTTTTGATTACTTGCATAATACTAGGAGCTTATGCTTTAGTGATGCAGAGCACATAAGCAAGAATTCTCCTCAATTTCTTCAGAATTTGCTACTGATAAAGATGTCTCGTGGTCCTTGAGTAAGTTCCTTAGGTATAATCCAATAAATGAGTTTGAACCATTTTTTGAAAGTTTGGGATTGCGCCCATCTGAGCTTCCGTCACTTGTTCCACAGAACTTAATGTATCTCGGTGATGACAATTTGTTGCTTGAGAACTTTCACGTTTTATGTAATTATGGAGTTCCTCGTGGTAGGATGGGCAGAATGTATAGGGAAGCGAGTGGGATATTTAGATATGAATATGGGTTATTGGATTTTAAACTTAAGGCATATGAAGACTTGGGTCTAAGTAAAACCACTGTTATTAAGCTTGTAAGTTGCTGCCCTTCTGTTTTGATTGGTGGTGTTAACAGTGAATTTGTTAAGGTTCTTCAGAAATTAAACATCTTGGGGCTGAAGAATGATTGGATTGGAGGGTACTTGACAGGGAAAGAATCATATAATTGGAGAAGAATGCTTGACACAATTGATTTCCTTGGTAAAGTTGGTTATAGTGAGGAGCAGTTGCATAACCTGTTCAAAACAAATCCTGCATTACTTTTTGAAAGTTCCGGGAAGAAAGTCTATGTGTTGTTCGGCCGGTTACTCAAATTAGGTCTCGAAATGAACAAGGTTTATTCCCTGTTTATACAGAATCCACAAATCTTGTCAGCCAGGCGTGGAAAGAATCTTTCACGAGCAATTGATGTCTTGTTATACATTGGAATGGGAGCAGAAGAAACTGTGGATTTCATATGCATGCATGTAGAACTTTTGTGTTCTTATTCTGTGACGGGGCATAAAATACTTTCTAGGGAATTAAAAGCTACAAAAGATAGTCTATGCCAAATCATAAAGGAAGACCCTCTGAAGTTGTTTCATTCGTCTTCTAACTCACTGGCCTTCCATGATCCAAGTAAGCAACTAGAGAAAACAACTTTCTTATTGAGATTGGGGTACGTTGAGAACTCAGATGAGATGATGATGGCTCTTAAAAAGTTCCGAGGCAGAGGGGGTCATTTACAGGAGAGGTTTGATTGCCTGGTGCAAGCTGGTCTGGACATCAATTTTGTCTCGAGCATTATTAAACAGGCTCCAATGGTACTTAACCTGACGAAAGACCTAATTGTATGGTGAACTTAGGGTACCCACTCGATGCAGTGGTGGGATTCCCAGCATATTTGTGTTATGACATGCAAAGGATTGACCATAGATTTAGAATGTACCAGTGGTTGAGAGAAAGAAATTCAGCAAGCCCCATGTTGTCATTGAGCACTATCCTTGCATGTTCGGATGCTCGATTTGAAAAATATTTTGTTTTCGTCCATCCCGAAGGTCCAACCATGTGGGAAAGTATCAGGAATTCATCAATTGCAAGCTAAGACAAATTCTGACTGTGTAGCTTAATGCATATAGTTCTCTCTTTTTTCTTGAAAGAAAAGAAAAGAAAACTTCTGGTTAAACTAGTGAGATTCCTTTATAATGAATATTACTTGCTAAACATTTCATTTCAGCTATAATATCTATAATTTCTCCATTTTTTTACTTATGAATCATGTGCATCTTTGAGCAACTAATATTGTTCGCACTAGATCAACCTATTAAGGATAAATTGCTCTCAACTACTGATTTCAATTATCCAATTAGCAATCTCACCAATCACTCTAACTGCAATTTGTCAAAAAGGAATATCATTGATTTTGCTGTCTTCCCCTGCTTTTTCAATTTGAGAATCAAGAAGGATGCGATGATGTAATTGTAAATTTCTGTAGAATGAACTAGTTACACATTTTATTCATGTAAAATGTGTAGTGGAAAGTCTAGGTCAAAAGGTGAGGAATAAAGCACTCCACTCTGTGTGATAGTCAAGGGTTTGGTTCCTTCTCTTGTTCTGTTTCCTTTAACCCTTTACCATGACTAGCAAGTCCAAGATTCTTTCTTCGTTCTCAATCATCACATTTTTTATTTGCAAGAATAATTCATATACTCGGCAAATCGAATATTTCAATGCTATGGAATATATATATGTACACCACCAACTGTTTCCCTTTCTACCAAAACATATCAAACTAAGATTTTGGTATCTTCAGTTCTTTAAGGCCTAAAATACCGACCGTACAGCTTGCACTCGTGGTTAACTCTTCGAGACCCAATTTGGCCCAAAAATTCAAGAAATTATTCACTACTCCTCCTGACTTGATGTTTACTGAGATTAAGTAAACATTGTTTGTTCGACTCACCTTATCTGCTTAGTAATAATAGACTGAATTGTCTAAACAAAAATCTATTCAATGGTAGTGAGTGACCTGACATTTGAGTAAGATAATTGAATGAATAAGTACATATTTCTAACATCATTGTTTCTTGCAGTTAGCTAAAGAATATTTTGTATAAACTCTGAAGTAAAAGCTGTCACATGTTAAAGAAGAAAATTGGAGGTTACTTATAGAAGTAGTTGTTCTCCAGGCTAAAATTGTACAAAGCAGCTGAGCCAAAACTTGAAGACTTCCACTAGGATCTCTTTCAAGAGATGTTTTACGCGTCCGTCAAAATTTTCTCAGCTTGTTACTAAGACCATCTCTCAAGGAAGATGACGACGATGAAGAAGAGAACATGGTCCGGCTAATATCAGTCCTATTCTTCTTAAAAACTTTGTGACCATTCTCAGCCTTATCCTTGCTAAAAGCTTTTTGAACATCCTCTTTGAGCTCCACGAAACGGGTCCTCTTCATCCTTTGTTCATCTGTAGTGCCCTTATCAAGGTAGAATAAATCAGGAAGATCGTCCTCCATGAACTTATCAAGAACTTCAGAAACATTGGGGAAATACCGTCTGCCCATCTCCACTGCCATAAAGATAGAGCCAAGGTTAGATGAGAAAAGGTTGAATAATTGTGCATTTCAGGTCAAATGTCAACTAATTTCTACAAAGTTCTAACTAAATTATCCACTTCAATAATCCTAAAAGGAAAAGGATAAGTAAATTCTAGCATGCGGGAGATCAAAGCTTATGCTACCTGTTTTCATAAGGGCTTCCAACCTAGAGCGAAGTCTTTTGTTCTGCATGATCGGTGTCTCATTTAAATCAACCTCCCTCAAATTACCGCTAGAGCCTTTGGATGCAGAAAGACCGGCAAACTCAGATGTCGTCTCAGCATGTGCTATGTCCATGGCTAGCTTTGCTTCGGTGGGGAAGAACAATCGTGCAAATGCCACTGTGATGCAGAAAACAGTATTTGAGGATCACATGTTTAACCATAAGCCACAACAGAGACCGTGTTGTCAAAAAAAGAAAAATAGTAACAACACAGTAAAATATAAGGAGGACAACACACAAATTTGAGAAATCTACATCCAAGATAAAGCAAAAATTTGCCAAGTAGGTATAAGATCTTTAGCCACACATTCTTTCGTACAGATCCTGAAGTTTCTACTAAGAATCTTTGTTTTTCCAGACAAATGGTGAAAGAGAGAAAAGGGCATAAGAACTAGACAGTAAAATATACAGCTCACTTTTGGTAATATATTCATTCTGTCAATGATGCACAATGCACGTGTAACTAATTTTTTAACACTAGAGATGTTAGTATCTGAACATCTCAACATACAGAAAGGATATCGCAAAAATTCCTGATAAATGTGAGAAAGATTTCAAGTAACCAAAAACTTGTCGCAAACCACTGATGACATCTTAAGAAAACTAGGAACACCACTGTTAAATGAAGCAGGATTATCCATGTTTATAATAAAGTTAAAAAAAAAAACTCAATAGAATCGAAGCAAAATGCAGTCACTAATGAAAGCACAAAGGAAGTGGATAGTATTTCAGTGGAAAGGAAAATTTGTTATATCCAAGATCATCTGCAGAACAATACCTCTATTCTCCAGGTACAGAAGTTTCATATGTAGATCATCAGCCACTGTATGCGAGGTGATGGAAGTATCGCAAGCCATCGGATTCCTCCACATTTCTCTCTCTAAAAGATCAATGCATAGTCTATCTTTGTTGGCTTCCTGCCCTTGCTCAATTTTAGCATGATAATCTTTAGGTCTTGTTAACCTCCGGCATATGGTAACAGCACTTTGCCCATCCGAGGTCAAGCCTAGAGCACAAGCACCTTTTGCCAGTAGCTTCACTATCACTGATGGTTCTTTTCGCATTGCAGCAATGTGCAGAACCGTGTAACCTCGTGAATTTCTGAGATTGACATTAGCAAGACCAAGACTAAGCACTTCAGACACAACCTTGAGGTCACAGTATGCTGCAGCATAGTGGAGCGCATTAGCATCATCTAAGGTTATATCAGACTCAGTCAGGAGAAGTCTTACAAGTTCAACATCATCCGAGTCCAAAGCCATGTGTATTCTCTTAATTCTCTTTTCACGCAAGGGGTCCTCAGCTGCTAGGTTAAGATCATCATCCGACATAGGTTTACGACGAAGTGCTTTAATCTCCTTCACAATTTCAAAAGGCACCTCTTTCTCTATAGATAGGTTGTCAAGATCTGATCGTGCTATTCTATCCACACACTGGGATACAAGCTGACTTGACTCACAATGGAAGGCAACCTCAAGTATTGGGATAACATCTTCCACAAGGGCCTTCCCGACAAAGTTAAGAAGGCGTCTCTGCAGAAGCATAGATACCAAATCATAATAAGTTCTCTTATTTGATACTGAAGCCTAAAGAACAACTCAACCAACCACTAAAAGGGACCAGAAATTGTTTCTTTCTATTCATTTCATCTGGAAATAAAACATCCTTTCACCTAAATCCTGTTGGCAAGCCTTTTGATTGGTTACAAAAAAGCAAAATAATAAACTAAACAACCATTTTAGACTTCGTAATAGACTCCACTGCTTGAGAGCATTATATGAAATATTGAACACAAATGAATATTCAAATTTAGGAATTTGGATCATCCCCCGAACCAGATGCCTCAATCTACCAAGTTCACAAAATATTGCAAGATATAATAAAGGAACTGATCAAAACTAAAAAAGTCTGACCTGGAAGAGCGAGACCAGCTCTGGTACTTTGAACACAGATGAAGCACACATCAATTCCAGAGCAAAGATTATTGCTGGTCTACACGCATCATGAGTGCATGCATCATCCACACAAGTTGACACCTCCATTGGAGATGGTTTGAGTTTTCCAGTATACAAATAACTCAGAAAAATGAGGAACGCTTCGTATCCAACCTTTCCGTAAGATAAAAGCTCACAGATGTTATACTTAGGTCTCCCTTCCTTCTCCTTCTCTCCCTTCTCTCCCTTCTCTCCCTTAAATAGGTCATGGAAAAACTTACTCCTAGATGCTAGAATGCATCTGTGAACGCCAACTGGGATACCCTCAACTACAATATCAGCATCACTATAAGCACCAAAATCAGAAGTAGAGTCAACCAAGAGCTGCTCCAAATTGTAGCTAAGCTTGTTTAAGCTAACAACCTCAAGACTAGTATGCCCTGCCTCGCAACCAGAGGTGGATATGTTGTGATTAATTGAGCCGTTTGATAAATGAGATGATGAGGTAAAGCTCAAAGATGATGATGGCTCAGAAAAATTAGCCATGAATTCTCTCAAGAACTGTCACTCCAGATAATTGGAACTGTTCCTATGACCCATGCCCCTTGTTTCTATAGACAAACCAAAATCTACCCATAAGATCAAACCATAAGAAATTCACACAAAACGGGGAGAACTTTCTGTTGGATTCAAAATGGGTTATCTCAGAAATGAAGTATGCAGATAAGAAATGCACAAATTCAGCAGAATTGTATTGTTAAAAGTTAAAACTGCTATCTATGTATCAAAAACTCAAAAGTCAAAGCTTTTGCTATCAAGAAAAGAAAAGAAAATCATAACTTTACACTCCCTAATACCCGCATGACTGGAAATAATAAGGCCATAGCTAGGAAGTTTCTTGCTTGAATTTCCAAGTCCACCACATCACCATACTATACCCCCAAAACAACAACCACCCAAAAGAGTACTAACAGACATAGCCTAAGAAACCTTAATTACCACGACCGGATCTTAACAAAAATTCTTACTTTATGGAAACACGAAGGTTACCAAATGAAGCTCCTAAAGCTGGATCCAGACATAAAAATCAACACGAGAAACAACAACAGCCACCCAACTAACAAGATGAGTTATTTTCACTGATAAGAAGGAGAGAAGTTGGACAAGAAACGATTAGAGAGCAGATGAGTAAACGTTAAATTGTGCAACACGTGATTCTTGAAATTACACCCGAAACTTCATTTTTCGCTTTCAAAGTAAACAGAAGTCTTTCTTTTCTTTTTCTTTTTCTTTTTCGTTATGTTTTTTCATTTTTTTCGCCTTGTTTTATTAGTTTGTTTAGTATTTTTTTTACGGAAGACTAGAAATAAAGATTAAAGAAAGACCAGACGAGCGGGTGCGGGTTAGAGAGAAGGACCAATTGCTATCATGAGTTTTCTTTATTAAAAAGAATGCATCAGATACTTACTAATTATTTTACAAACTTCTTGTGTAAAAATTAGTTACTCATTATTAATTATTTAACGAAATAATAATTATTAGTTGCTTGCATTTCTTTGGATGCTCCATTAAAATTAAAAGCTAATCACATATCTTTTTAATTGAGAATTTTGATTGTAGAATATCTATACTTATATAAAGTTAGACATCTTATTTTATTTATTATGAACAGAAAGAGGAAATGGGCCGGTTTGGAGTAATGATGATATAAAAAAATAAAATAAAATCGTTGGAGAGGTGAAGTCGTTTGGGTGACGGTGGAGATTGTGTCATCAGAGGTTGCTGTGTTTTGCTTGCGCAAGCAATGACGTCATCGAGATTAGATAATGTCACCCGCCTTACCCTTCTGGATAATACTATCCATTGTCGGTTCTGTCACCGTGACTGTACTTCTCTGCAAGATTTGTCATTTTTTCCTTCGTTAATTAATGAGGCTCACCTGCTATTGGACGCCAGATTTACTTGCTGATTAAATCTTCAAATTAACTGGTGGGTAATGTATTAATCAGTAGGAGTTACCATTTATCAGGAAAATACAAGGCCAATGAAAAAAAATTATATTTTATAAATATTTTAATAAAAATAATAAATAAATACATAACTAAGAGAATAAAGCTATTATATTAAAGTTAACCAAAACGGTTAGAACAAAATATTTTTTATCTATTACATCAACCTAAAATTAATTTCTAACACAATAGTCGAGTAATCTAATTATTGTCACCGTAAATAATGATTAACGATGTAAATAATCACCATAATTTAATAGCATTGTTTTATCATTAGTTATAATAATTATCAAATATAAACAAATAATTAGAAAAGAAAAAAAAACTCTTGTTTTGAAATAAAAATTGTGTCAATTATTATTTATGGTTTGAATTTAGTCACTCAATTATGCGAAATTTTATGAAAAAGTGAGTTAATTGTAATGATGGAATCAAATTGATATAAATATAAAATCTTGAAAGTTTAGATTTAACTTTAATATAGGATTAAGACTAAAATCGGAAATAATCTGATACATACGAAATTCATTTGAATTTAAAAAAAAAGAAAACAGTCATTCATCCTCTAGGTAGTTAGTGTTACGGATTAGAATGAAAATATGCCACTTTTGGTTTGATGAACCTAGTGGTTCATGAACTATGAGGGTGCACTTTTAAGTGGGGTCAACATTTGTTACTTGTTTGGATTAGTCGGTAATTTTGATTTTCTTTACGTTTATTAAATTATAATCGAAATATTTCAATTTAGTATTTTTCCTTGATAATTTTAGTTTGGTCATTGGTGTTTTTATTCTTGTATTGTTTATAAAATTATATATTAATTCCATTACTGTTCATTTTCCTCTTCGGACTTATGTACTGATAGTGTCACAAACCAATCTTTGAACCTAAAAAGATTATGTTCGTGCGGTGTTTGTGAGGTTTCGTTACACGAACCAACCTTTCAATCCCACCTTAATTTTGCATCCAGAAAAGAGCAAATAGGTTAATAACCAACACAAAGCTATCATAAGCACGACATTACAAAGGCACATAATCGTATTGGTACAACAAGATTCACACAAGGCACAAATGATAATGAAATGCATCTCTTTATTAAGTAAGCATTTAATAAAGACAAAGCAATAAAGGGGCCGCCCATACGGCCGACTCAAGACATCTCTTCTAATGAATAACCGAGTCCATGATACAAGAGACTGATTACTCACTCCCCCAACCCGATTACAAGAATTACAACGTAAACACTAGTTAAGGTTAAGCGACCATAAACTTGAACAATGCCCTAGACAAGTTTAGACCTTAACAAATAATACTATTCAAGTGGTGTTTTTTTCCTTACCTAAGTGGCAAATTTCATTCTTAAATGTCTTCACTTTTTCTCAATAAGATTCCAATAGTTAGATGGTGGAAATTGCTTTGATCTTGTCCTTATTAGGGACAATATTAGGCGAGGTATGATGGTGGATCCTAGTTGCTCATGTAGCAATTTTTTGTAGGGTTCATATTCTGAATGATTATAGGGTGATAAATGATCCTGAAGATAGAGCCGAGGCCCGACAAGGTGATGAACGAATTACTAGATGGGTTGATTGTATTGCATTTAATCATATTTTTACTGTCCATTCACTTATTTTCTGGGCAGTAATTCTATTGATTTCCTTGAAATTTCCTATGCTTTGCCAGTTCTAGTTTGGAGGCATTTCATTGGAGGATTCTGATCTTGGAGCATTGGAGTTGGTTTTCAGAACGTATTGGCCTAGAGTTTGGCCAAGAGCCCTTCGCGCACCAAAGTATCGATACCAGATCGTCTTGACCGGGAGCTTGGCCAAGACTCTTTCGCGAAAGACTATCTCGAGCAACAACGTTGGCAACCTCTTGGGCCGCCTTTCGGCTGGGCCTTGCGTGCTTGCAAATACAATCCAGCGAATTCAGAGGGATCGAATGACAATCAATTTAAGAATCCTTGTTAGGATCTCCCTCTATTTTTGTTTATTTCAAACTCCTTTTATAATTCAAAACATTGTTACTTTCTCCATATATTTTGGAGGAGTTTGAATTAGAATAGGATGAGGGTTTTCAGCTCTATATAGTTGAGCTCGCACACCATCCTCTAGCTCTCTCTTCTCTTCTTCTACAATTGAAAAATAAGTTCTTGCTCCGGAATTTAATTCTTTGAAATTCTCGAATTTATTTATTTATGCAAACAAATATATTTATTTTACATCCATGAGTATGAGTAGCTAAATATCCATTCTTGGTAAGGGTTGATGAGCTTCGTTCTTATGCATTCGTGAGATCAAACCATCCTTCATATTCTCGCCGATTCGTATTCACTTATTTCTTAAGCTTCATACATCGCTAACTCACTAGAGACAAGATCTGATCATTCTTGTACCCTAGTAGAGAAGAGTTGCAGCCAACCTTGAAGGAGTGGGAGCACCCAACCGGATAGGTAAAGTAGGTACTAGTCTCGCGCCAGACTAGAAGAAATAAGTGATCTAGACAAAGACCAGATTGACAATCTAGGGTCTCCATAGGGAGACGACTTGGCAAGGTACTGTCTTCTCCTATACCATTGAGGAAGCGAACAACCATTCAAGACAGCAGTCAAACGGATAAGCCCTTTAACCAGCAAGGTGTCCCTTGGCTAGGATTATCAGGAAAGGGAGCACCCGCCTGGCAATTTGCAGAGGAGGGAAGTCAGAAGTGAATAGGAGCACCTCCACTCTATAGCAGCACTACGAATATAGAGATGAATATCCTTGCATCCATGATCGAATCATAAGAACAGAAGCTCTCATATCGCCCTTACTTGGAATCCCCTTTTATTCGACTTTTTGAGTATTGACCCCCTATCTTGGCCAAGCCTTTGACCAAGACTACTTTAAATTGTTTTGTTTATTTTATTTTGTTTCTATTTTTAGGTTCCCCCAATCAAAACCAGTGACGACGAAGTCAACTAGGGTTGGCAATGGAGCGGGTAAGGCACTATCCATACTCGCGCCCGTAAATTTGATACCCGCAATATCATCTTCCTTGTTAAAAATTGCTGTGCATACAAGAACATGTATACCAATATCCAAAATAAGTGTCAAATTATGCAAAACCCAGTAAAACCAGAGTGGCAGTAATCATTATAACATACAACCACACCAATTGATCTGAGGATGTGTTCCTCACAAGCATTTCATCAAATACGTGGTGGGCGTCAGCGACAAACCCATCTTTGGCATAGAAATTGATGAGGTTGTTCATTAAATCCACACCAAGTTCGGAAATTGTCCCATCAAAATCCTTAATCTCCTTTAAAATCACGGTGCAGAGTCTGTAGACTGCAGATTAGAAATCCAAGAAAAGAAAAAGAAAAATCAATTGAAAGAAAACCTATAAGATGCTAGCAAACAGACCCAAGGTACTGCAGTAACATCACACTCGGAACATATGTTTCCTACAATATGAGCTTCACATTCAACAAATCTTGATTACTACGATGGTTCCATCCCACCATAACTTTTGTGAGCCTCTGCAAACATGAAAAAAAAATTAGAACAGTTAAAACCTCATTCCATATACTAGAAGCTCATTCCAGATCCATTTCAATATAAAAGTTATTTTCCCATCTCAACTATACGCACAATAGTTAGTTATGCAAGATAGATATGTGACAGGTTTTGAATCTAAAACAGAAAACATAATCTCAATCAATTTGCAATCCATTCATCAAGAAGCTAAAGAATCAAACTTACTTGAGAGAGACAAAGACGACTGGAGGAGGAGGAGAAGTAGCTGAGAGAGACGAAGATGAGGGGGACAATCGTCGATTTGAGACTTGAGAGTGAGAGAGACGAAGACGACCGCAGGAGGAGGAGGAGGAGCTGAGGCTTGAGCTGCTGCTGTTTTTCTTTATGTTTTAGCCTTTAGGGTTTGAACAAACAAAACGAGGAGATTGGCAATGGTAAGTTTTTTTTAACAAAATGATGTGTTTAAAACTGAAACGACGTCGTTTTGGTATTAAACACAATATTTTGGTAATTTTTTAAAATAATACTTTTAGTTACCAATTTATAAATACTAGTCTAATATTAGAACGATATTTTAGTAAAATAATTTTTTACATTTTATGATACAAAATATATATAAAAAACAAAATGACTAGACATTAATAAATAATAAGTATTAGTATATTGAAATGTAATGAGTACGTTTAACAAATATATAGAATACGACAAAAAGTGTCGAGTAAATATAATATTAAAATATCGAATATGATTTACGAACCTAACATATACACATGACGATTTTTCAGTATAATCGTGCTTCATAGCAATACGATTAGATCACTTACATCTAGAGCTTCAAAATTATCATTTTTAAAATACAATAATTAATTAGTTATATTTTTTTAGGGTTTAGACCCAAGGCACAAGTAAATGCAACTTATGTACAGAACCAAGGGAGTATGCAAAATTATCCCCAGGGAAGCAATCAATACTCATGGAGAGGCCATCCAAATTTTAGGTGGAGAGATCCAGTCCCTCCAAATCAGAATCAAAATCATAATACACCTCAGCAACAACCGCCCGTTAACTTCCAGCATTTCATACCTCGCCCTTCAAATCTGAATCCTGGCCAAGCTCCTAGCCAAGCCCCTGTGCCCCAGCTACCATCTGCCCCGCAACCTTTGCAGATTGCAGGCCCTTCTATGGAGGATACACTCAAGAGTTTGGTTGAGATGCAGAAGAATTTGATGCAATCGACGCAATCCAGTTTGGCTGAGATGCAGAAGCAAATCAATCAGATGTCCAATTAAGGCAAATTACCTTCTACTACGGTGAACAACCCCGCGCATAATGTTAGTGCCATGAGTTTAAGGAGTGGAGTTGTGTTACGAGAGAGGGAAGGTGCGAAAACAGACCAGGAATTGAATAAAATTCAGTCACAAGAATTGGATAAAGATGAGGAGGAAGAAATTAAAATGGAAGCAGTCTTGGCCAAACCTCAGGCCAAGCCTACAATTATCACGGAAGCAGTAAGGACAGAACCTGTCTTGGGCAAACCAGTGG
Source organism: Viola odorata (assembly GCA_963691705.1). Taxonomy (NCBI): domain Eukaryota; kingdom Viridiplantae; phylum Streptophyta; class Magnoliopsida; order Malpighiales; family Violaceae; genus Viola; species Viola odorata. Next base: position 54,291,508 of record OY829541.1, read on the forward strand.
CCAAGCCTGACCAGAAAGAGGAAGTAATAGAAATCCCTCCACCATTTCCTCCTAGATCTTCAAAAGAGAAAAAGCAAGATGAAGCAAGAGACTTTATGAATATTTTTGGGAAAATAACTGTTAATATACCTATGTTGGACTTAATTGCGAAAGTTCCCTCTTATGCTAAATTTCTTAAAGAACTGTGCACTAACAAAAAGAAAATTGCTGGTATAGAGAGGGTGAATTTAGTTCATAATGTTTCAGCAGTGCAGCAACTTCCAGAGAAGTGCAAGGATCAAGGGACCTTCACCATTCCATGTCGAATAGGAAACAAGACAATTGAGAAAGCCCTTTGTGATTTAGGGGCTGGCATCAATGTGATGTCATTGAGTGAATTCGAGACCTTGAAGATAGGAACGATGAAGGAAACCGACTTGGTAATCCAGCTGGCGGATAGATCAATCATTCGGCCCAAGGGAATTGTGACAGATGTCTTGGTTATGGTAAACGATTTTATTTACCTAATGGACTTTTATATTGTTGAAATGAATGTTCATTTGACCTCTTGCACCACTGACATTTTATTAGGGAGGCCATTTTTAAGGACATCAAAGGCTAAAATTGATTGCTACGAAGGGAGTATAATTTTAGAATTTTGTGGAAGAACTATAAAATTCAGTATTACAGAAGCATTAAAATATCCTAATGATTTACATTGCATGAATTTTCTTGATGTTTTAGATCCAATAACTGATGAAATAGCTGATATTTATATTAACGATCCCCTTGAGTATGTGTTGAGTAGGGGAATTTCCACAAAGATGCTAAAAGAATTGGAAGACAGAATAGGAGATCAGAAGGGACTCCAGGAAGTTTTGGCCAGTTTGGCCGATCCAGAAGAATCAGATTCGATCTTGGCCTCGAGCTTGACCAAGATTAGGGCCAAGACTGCCAAATCGAAGAAAACAGTAAGTTGCCAATTTGTGCAATCCACGGTCCCTGAATTTCTACCTTATGTTATACAGGCACCACAGTTGGAATTAAAGGCTTTGCCAGACCATCTCAAATATGCCTATCTAGGCCAAGACGACACCCTACCTGTTATCATTTCGGCTAAATTAGCGAAGGATGAAGAAGAAAGATTGGTGACTATCTTGAAGATGCACAAAGAAGCGATTGGCTGGACCATGGCGGATATCAAGGGGATATCTTCCAACATATGTACCCACAAAATACATGTGGAAGAGGATAAGAAACCTATTCGGCAACCCCAAAGGAGGTTAAACCCTCCAATGATGGAAGTGGTTAAAAAAGAAATAATTAAATTGCTCGATGCAGGTGTGATTTATCCTATCTCTGATAGCAATTGGGTTTCTCCTGTGCAGGTAGTCCCTAAGAAAACCGGTATCATAGTCATCAAAGGAGAGGATGAAACTCAAAGGACAACGAGAATCCAGAACGGATGACGGGTTTGCATAGACTACCGAAGGCTGAACCAAGTCACTCGGAAGGACCATTTTCCATTACCATTTATCGACCAAATGGTTGAGAGACTTACTGGAAAATCCCATTATTGCTTCTTGGACGGCTACTCAGGGTTTCACCAAATTCCCGTTGCACCCGAAGACCAAGAGAAGACGACGTTCACCTGTCCTTTTGGAACGTTCGCCTATAGACGCATGCCATTTGGGCTGTGTAATGCGCCAACCACCTTTCAAAGGTGCATGGTAAGCATTTTTTCCGAGTATGTAGAAAAAAACATCGAGGTGTTCATGGAAAATTTTACCATTTACGGTAATAACTTTGAACAATGCTTGAATAATTTACAAAATATTTTGAGAAGATGTGTTGATACATGCTTAGTTCTTAATTATGAAAAATGTCATTTTATGGTAGATCAAGGAATTGTCCTTGGGCATGTGGTTTCGAAAAAAGGAATTGAGGTTGATCAAGCCAAAATTGATATACTATTAAGAACTTGCCTTACCCCTCATGCTTGCGTGAGGTTAGGAGCTTTCTAGGCCATGCAGGTTTTTATCACAGGTTCATAAAAGATTTCTCGAAAACAGCCGAGCCAATGTGTAAGCTCCTACAAAAAGAGGTGTAGTTCGATTTCAATGAAGCATGTCAGAAATCATTTGATGAACTGAAGGAACGATTGACATCAGCACCTATTATTCAAGCACCGGACTAGAGCTTACCTTTTGAGCTGATGTATGACGCTAGTGATGCTGCCGTGGAAGCTGTCCTTGGGCAGAAAAAGGGAAAAGATCCTTACGTGATCTATTACGCGTCAAAGATGTTGGATGACGCCCAGAAAAATTATTCCACGACTGAAAAAGAATTGTTTGCAATAGTTTTTGCCTTGGAAAAATTTAGATCATATCTGTTAGGCACAAAAATTATTGTATTTTCTGACCATGCAGCATTAAAATATCTCTTGGTCAAACATGAGGCCAAACCTAGACTAATTTGATGGATTCTTCTTTTGCAGGAGTATAACTTGGAAATAAAGGACAAGAGCGGAAGGGAGAACCTCGTGGCAGACCACCTGAGCCGCTGCCTAGCGAAAGAAGATCTAGAACCAGTGAGGCTGAAATTTCCTGATGAAAAACTACTATCGGTAACAATGTCTAGGCCAAACCTCCAGCCAAACCCTCAGCCAAACCCACGCCCATGGTATGCAGAAATTGTGAATTACCTCGCCACAGGTAAACATTATGGTGATATGACCACCTATGAGAGGGTAAAAGTCAAGCATGACAGTAAGTATTATGTTTGGGATGATCCTTATTTATGGAAGATAGGTACTGATCAATTGCTTAGGAGGTGTGTTCCTCAAAGTGAAACTTTATCTATTTTGAAATTCTGTCATTCTCAAGCATGTGGTGGCCATTTTGGGGCAAGAAGAACAACCATGAAAGTCTTAGAGGCTGGTTTTTATTGGCCAACAATTTTTCAGGACAGTTTTCTCTTCTGTAAAACGTGTCCAGCTTGCCAAAAAGTAGGAAATATTAGCTCTCGAAATGAAATGCACATGAACTTTATTCTTTCATGCGAGATTTTTGACATATGAGGCATAGATTTTATGGGGCCTTTCCCTACTTCTTTTGGTAACAGATATATTTTATTGGCTGTGGATTATGTATCAAAATGGGTAGAGGCGAAAGCCACTAAGAATGATGATGCTAGAACTGTGATTTCCTTTATCAAATCTAACATCTTGAACATATTTGGAATTCCTTGAGGCATTATTAGTGATCGAGGAACACATTTCTGCAACAAGATTCTTTCTTCTCTTTTCAGGAAATATGGCATCACACACAGAGTATCCACGGCCTACCACCCTCAAACAAACGACCAAGCAGAAGTTTCAAATAGAGAGGTGAAATCAATCTTGGCCAAGACAGTAAGCCTAGACAGACGTGATTGGAGCCAACGCCTAGATGACGCATTGTGGGCCTACAAAATGGCTTACAAAAGCCCAATTGGGATGACGCCTTACAAGTTAGTCTATGGGAAGGCGTGCCACTTGCCAGTGGGGTTGCAACACAAGGCATATTGGGCTATAAGGAAGTGCAACATGAGCTATGACCAAGCTGGACAGGAGAGAAAGCTACAAATTCATAAGTTAGAAGGGTTGAGAGACCAAGCTTATGACAACCAGCTTATTGTCAAGATCAGAATGAAGGTCGATCATGATAAAAGAATTATGGGAAAACCTCTCCACATAGGGGAGAAGGTTCTCTTTTATAATTCTCGTTTTAAATTATTTCCTGGAAAATTAAAAACAAAATGGGAAGGCCCGTTTGTTGTTCCTAATATTTACCCACATGGTGCAGTAGATATTAGAAATGAGAAAATAGGTGCCGAGCTCAAAGTGAACGGGCAGAGACTGAAGCCATTCTTCGAGGCTTTCTAGGAAGAAAAGAGTTTTGAAAATATGGAGAGGCCACCAGTTGACAAGTGAAGACATAATCTGAGTCAAGCCTAGGACGTTAAATAAGGGCTCTACATGGGAGGCAACCCATGCTTCGTATATTTCCTTTTCATTAGATTTATTAATTAAATTTTTGTTCCATTTGATTTCGCTGGGTTGTTTTGACTGTGCGCAGGAAATTAAGTGTGGGGAATTTGCTGAGGCTCGACCAAGACACATGCCTAGACTCGGTTGGAATTAGTGGGACATGTGTCAGCGCCGTCAATTTTAACTTTTGAGTTATACAATTCGAAAATCAATAAAGTAGAATTAAGGTCATCATGGGAAACAACAACCGCCAAAACTCTGTGTATTCCCCTTTTTCGGACACTCCCAACTCTGCCACTCATCACCCATGAAATCACGTTTGAAAAAGCCCACATGAGCTAAATCAAAAGTCACAAAGTTCTTCTTTCTCTCTCGCTACCAGAAAACCCTAGCTTACCATTCCAAGAGTAATCATGAACCCAGAAAATCCCATCCAACCCTCTGAGCTCCCGATTCCCGAGGCAAGCGACGATTTGAGAAATGGAGCACCACCCGTTGCACCGCCCGAAGAAATGTCCTCTGTGAAGCGTCGTCTCTAGACGCTCATTGATGAAGACAAGGTGGACAGTGAGGACGACGCGGCTGCTGAGTTCGAGGAAAGTGTCAGAGGAGGAGACCGAGCCATCACCGTGAGCGAAACAGACTCCGACGACGTACCTCTGGCCAAGAGAATGAGACGGTCGATGCCGAAATCGGCAGATGATAGGGCAGAGAGAAGAGAAAAGAGGAAGCAGAAGAAAATGGAGGCTGCTAGAGCATCTAACCCAGCTCCGACTGCCGCAACAGAACCACCTGCGCCACCACCACCAGCTGAGAAAGTCACCGCCGCGGCACCTCCGAAAAAACCCACCAGAGTGAAGCAGGTAGCGCGCAAGAAAATGGGAGGAAAGAAGTCAGCGAAAAGCCTAGAATAGCCATATGCTGCTGCCGAGAAGGAAGCTTCAAACCCTAAGAAGGCCAAAACCAGTACCATTCCTGCGACCGCCAAAAGCAAAGGAAAGATGAAGGTGGTGGAGGAAGACAAAGATGATGAGGAGGAGATTCCAGTCTTGGCCAAGACTGCTAAGGTAACCTTCTCACCCCCACTGCACACACTTAGAGGCTGGTTGAAATTTGATACACCAGACCTCAGGGCAAAATTAATTGAAAAGCATGCTTGCGATATTCCTGCTTTTGCTAGACTTGATTTTAGTTTTCTATATCAAATGGCATTAGGGAATAAAATTAGGGAATTTGTGCATGCTATTGGTTGGGTGCCCCTTATGTCTGTTGACTGTGATGCTTATACTAAGCTGTGTTTGGAGTTTCACTCCACATTTTGGTTTGATCAGTCCACATTGTATGCTAGGGGTAGGGGTGAGTACGGATCGGAGGATCCTACCGATCCGACCCGATCCGATCCAAACTCACCCATCTGAAAGATTTACGGACACATTTCGGTGGCGACTGTCGAAATTCGAAAATTTTCGGACACATTTAGGTGGCGATAGTCGGATTGTCGGAATCCGACGATTCCGACAACTCTTCTGGATCTATATTAGCTACAACAACAGAACCTCGACAAACAAGGCAATTGGCATGAGAATTTAGCCACAAATCTATACAAGTAGTATGAAAAGAGTGCTTACACTCTTTCAATTGCCTAACATTTTCACCATCAGCAAAAACCGACAAGCAAACAGTACACTAGCTCCCAACATCTTTCCCATGAGTCTCTTTCTTCAAATCCGAATTGTTATTACCACTACTTACCTCATTTTTTTCTTCGGTGGTGTCGGAAAAAGATGATCGCAGTGATGGAGGAGCGGTGCTTGCTGCTTGAGAAGTGTTAGTGGTGCTCCGCTGCCGGAAAGGGGAGGATGAGAATTTGATGGAGAAGAAGAAGGTGTAGATTAAGGCGGGGATGGTGACGAGAGCGATTAGGGCGAGGACCAATTCGAGAGGGGATAAATCTGGTTCTTGAAGATTGAGGAAAATGTGGAGATGGGTCGGGAGAAATGAACAAGGTATTGGTAGGTGGTAAATCTGGTTCTAGAAGATTGAGGAAATGGTACTATTTGTTCTATTTTTTTTAATTATTATTATTAAAGATTTTATTTTTATTTTTATCTTTGAAAGATTGATAGTGTGGTAATGGGCCGACCCAATCCGAAATCCGAAAAATCCGATCCGAATCCGAACTTGTCGGATTGGTTTCGGATTAGCTACCCAAAAATCCAAAAAAATCCGATCCGAAATTATCCGAATCCGAATTTATCCGATCCGAACTCGTCGGATTCCGATCCGAAATCCGAATTCTCACCCCTGGCTAGGGGTAGGGATAGACCTGATTTTAATGCAGCTGAAGTGGTCAATTTTTATGTGTGATAAATGGTCCCATTTTTCCATCAGTGAGTTTAATGCTTTGTTAGGATTTGCTGATATTGATGATGCTTTGTTTGACTATCCCACTGGTTGGGATAAAGTTGCTGCATTTAGAGAGGTCACTGGTGATAACAACTGAGATAGCCCTGACGGTCCTATTACAAGTGACTCTTGTCGGAGCGGTTTCCCAGACGGCCTACATGGATATCAATGTATCGCCCAAGAATCAGCGATGGACTCCTAGGATGGTCGACTTCAGCGGGGGGGGGGGGGGGACTCACGCGACTCTATAAGCACGACGTCATCCCGTCCTAGGAACCAACAAGGTTATCGCTCCCGACAGCCTCACGCGACATCACCCCTGACGTCATCAACTGATATCGCCTGTGACGTCATCATCAAACGGCGCCTTTGTTGGTATCGCCAGGTATCGCTGCCCAGATTCTATAAATACCCCATCTTTTTCTATAAGGAGGTGCGGTCAGATTCACCTAGAGAAACCCCTGCTACTTTAAAAACCCATACTGACTTAAGCATCGGAGTGTCTACGCCGGAGCTCCCCCTCCGGCGCTGTGCAGGTACACCCGACGTCATTCACTACTGTTCCGATCATATGCGACGCAGAATCTCACAAGATCAACATCGAATCTTATCAACTGGAGACCCTGATGTTGTTTTTAATAGGAACTCTAAAGCACACACTATTCAGAACCCTGCACTTCGCATGCTTCACAGAACTTTGTCTATCAACCTTTCGGGGAAGACAAAAGTTTCTCGAAATTTGGCTAAATCTAAACTCTTTTAGCTTTGGTGTATGTTGCACAAGAAAAGAGTCAATTTAGGTCTCTATTTGGTTCAACAATTGCATGCTTGTGAGTCCATCTCTAAACTGATTCTAGGATCATTGATTACATGGTTGGCTGTGCGAACTGCAAATTTAGATCTTGCTACTGCTGACTTGCACAAATGTTACTCCCCTAAAATATTAAATTTGAAAGCCTTCGACCAAATGGGATATTTCCATTTGGAAGGAGAGTTTGTTCAGTGCAACGCAGGTTTTACACCAGTGGAGGAGCACATTTTTTGGAGGAAGCATGATGGGAAATACAAGCTAAGGCCCATCATTATCCTAGGAGAAGCAGCAGAGGACATTCTAGCCCAAGATCTAGGCCAAGCATCAGGCCAAGATCTTGCTAATACCAACCCTGCAGTTGAGGATCTAGGCCAAACCACAGGCCAAGATCCCCCCTAGCACATCCACTGACCCTCCAGTATGGGCCACAGAATTCCATGCCCGGCAGCTGCTCATCCTCGAGCAGCAGAAGATTATCTTAGACCGTCTAGGCCAAGACAAGCCCCAAGACAAGCCAAGCGAGGCCCCTGCTGCAGAAAATGTCGAGGAATTGCCACGCTGGGCAAATGCCCTCGTAGCCCACCAGCAGGCAGATAGAAAAGCCATGGACTCCAACCAAAAGCACACGCTTGGGGTCCTAAATGATTTTTTAATAGGGATGAGAGCTTTGAACAGCTCCATCACCAATGTCCAAAAAGGTGTCACGAGTCTTCATCAGAAGGTGGACTTCATGATGCCATTTTTCCGCAGAGCTGCACTCGCTCACCAACAACAGCCACCAACTGCGCCTCCTACTCCACAAGGATCATCACCACCCCCCCTCCTCCAGTTGATGATCTTGGCCAACCAGCAGGCCAACCATCCAGCCAAGGCCCTGCCCCTCCAGCTTCTTGATTTTCCCCCCCAGGTCGTGTTTATTCTTTCCTTTTTTCCTTTCTGTTTTTTTTTGTTTCTCTCCACACAATGAGGAAATTGTGTCTTCTAAGTGTGGGGAGGTGTCCAGTATGTGCTTTTAATTATGTGTTTTGATGTGTATATATGTGTTGTTTGTGTGAACAAATTTTTTTTTCTTTCTTTCTTTTCTTGCATGAGTCTGTCCAGTTTGTAAGTCTGTCCAGTCTGTGAGTCCACTTTATGCATTATTTTTGTTCCTCTTTTTTATGTATGTTTGAGTCTGTCTTGTTGAGTGCACACCGGGAAACCCAGATTTTTGCATAGACTGTTTAATGCACCACTGAAATTGCATGTAGACACTTGTTTAGGTGAAACAATGCTATAGTAACAGGGAAGTGAACGAACATAACCTGATTAATGCTTTAGGGGCATATTATCTAATGCTACCCAAACATTAGCTATCCACATGGTCGAAAGGGCGTCTAGCTAGAACCTTAACAAACATTAGGGTGACAAGGCTTGCTGCAAAATGATTTGGGTGTGCTTAGTTCTATCTGTTTTGAGTGTGAGACATAAAAAGGTGCTGGAATGTCATAGGGCAATCATAGCAAAGGTGGAAGTTTTGGATGCCCAAAAAGAACAAGCTCTGTCTATGTGATATGCTTGTAAAAATACCAAGGGCATAGAAAAAATATGAATGAATGAGTTATGTATGTAAAACTTCAAGGGCATAGAAAAAATATAATATCAGCCAAAGTGATTTAAATGGCACTAGTCTTTAGGCACGTTTGGATAGAACCGCACTTCGGTGGGACTCAAATCAGTGGCAAGTTTAGTTCCCTATACATTATCCAATAAAATCTAGCAGGATGTCTTTATACCATTTGGATAGGGTATGTTTAGGGTATTGATTTGTCCTTGTTAGTCTAGCATTGGGTCAGTTAGATAAGTGTCTTGGTGATTTCAATTGTGGGGTTGATCGTGTGTCGAACACGTCAAATATAAGTGTATAATAGTTATGGAATTGGGGGTAGAAATACAACTTATGTCTACAAAGACTTGTAGATTGCGGTAAGAAGATCGGTCCACAGAGATCTCTAGGTAAACGTAGTTCCTGGTTGAATTCCTCGTCACTGAATTTGGTTGGGTGAATCTGAAAACAAAGACAAAAACAAAAGAAGTAAAACAATTCAAAATAGTCTTGGTCAAAGGGTTGGCCAAGACAGGGGTCAAGATTATGAGATATCAAATAAAGGGGTATCCTTGGTAAGGGCGTTCGATCATTGACTCAAGGGTATTTGTCTCTAAATTCATAGTACTGCTATAGAGTGGAGGTGCTCCTGTTCACTCCTGCTTCCCTCCTCTTCAAATCATCTAGCGGGTGCTCCCTTTTCTGATGATCCTAGCCAAGGGACACCTTGCTGGTTAAAAGGTTTATCCATTTGACTGCTGTCTTGAGTGGCTGTTCGCTTCATGAATAACATAAGAGAAGATAATACCTAGTCAAGTTGTTTCCTTATGGAAACCCTAGGTTGTCAATCTGGTCTTGGTCTAGATCGTTTGTTCCTTCTAGTCTGGCGCGAGACTAGTCACCTACTTGGCCTAGCCGACGGGTGCTCCCTTTCCTTTTAGGCTGGTTGCAACTCTTCTCTCCTAGGGTACAAGAATGATCAGGTCTTGTCTCTAGTGAGTAAGCGGTTTATTAAACTCAAGGAATAAACGAATACGAATTATGGAGACTCTTAAGTGTGGTTTTGATCTCACGAATATATATAAGAACACAACTCTTCAACCCTTACCAAGAATAGATGTTTAGCTAGACGTACTCATAGATGGAAGAATAAAATATTTACTTGCATAATAAAACTAAATCCGAGAATTCCACAATAGGAAAATTCCGAAGCAGGAAAATAGTTCAATGTTGAAAACGGGAAAAGAAAAGAGATCGGAGAGTCGTTGGAAAGGCAAGACAAAATCCGGCTAAATACTAGAAAAAAGCCTCTTGTCCTTTTCCAACTCTAACTCTTCAAACAAATCTTAAAAGATAATAATGTTTTCTATGAGAAATAAATCGCAACAAAAGAGGGAGGTCCTAAATAGGATTCTTCGAAATAGATCGGCGTCAGATCCCTCTTGAGTTGCTAGATAACAACGACTTGTCAGCTCACAAGGCCCAGATGAAACGTGGCCCAAAAGGTTTGCTGATGCTGTCACTCGAGATGGCTTGTCGCGACATGAGTCTTGGCCAAGCCTCCGGCCAAGACGAATTGGTAATCGTTCCTCTCTGCGCGAATGGGTCTTGGCCAAGGTCTAGGCCAAGACGATCTGATAATCAACTCCAGCGCTCCATTGAAATGCTCCGATCCAGAACCAGAACTGCCAAAGTATGAGGAAAGAAAGGGAAATCAGTAGATTTTCTGCCCAAACAATATGTAAATGGGCAGTCAAAACATGATTAAATGCAATGCAATCAAATTACCCACACTTAAAACATGCTTGCCTCCAAGCATGAAGACTCAAAGATAAAAACAAAACACTCTAGAACAGACCAGACACCGTGAACCCCTTGAATTTCTTTATTCCAAGCTGTTTACCCCTTCACTGAAGTTGGCAAGACACTTCCCTAAGCGACCTAATGCTGGACTAACAAGGACAAATCAATACCCTAAACATACCCTTTCCAAATGGTACTAAGACATCATACTAGATTAATTTGTTGAAGTATAGGGGACAAGACTTACCACAGATTTGAGTCCCACCGTGTGCTGCTCTACCCAAACGTGCCTAAAGACTGGTGTCATTTAAATCACTTTGGCAGAAATTATCTTATATTTTTTTTCTATGTCATTTGTATTTTTACAGACATATCTCATCATTTTTTTTCTTGCCTTTTTGTATCTTTTTACAAGCGTTGCACATAGACAGAGCTTGTTCTTTTCGGCTGGAACTTCCACCTTTGCTATGTCTGTCCTATGACATTCCAGCACATTTTTAGCGTCTCACACTCAAACAGATAGAACAACACTCTCAAATCAGACGCAGCAAGTCCCATCACCCTAATGGAAGTTAAGGTCCTAGCTAGATGTCCTAAATTCCATTTGGATAGTTAATGTTCAGGAATCATTAGAGTATATGCCCCTTAGGCATTGATCTAGTTGCGCTCATTCGCTTCCCTGTTACTAAAGCATTGTGTCGCCTAGACAAGTGTCTAAATACAACTTCACCGAAAGACTAAACAGCCTAGGCTAGAAAATAGGGGTTCGGTGCACACTCAATCAGAACAGACTCAAACATGCAAAGAAAATACAAATAAAAATCATGCAATTGACAGACTCTATAGACTGGATAGACGTGTGCAAAAAGGAAGATTAAATCATGCAAAAACTGACTCAAAAATTTAGACAATTAACACTTAGTCATCACAAAACACAAAAATAAAAGGACTTAAAAAGACTCAACTGTACACCCTCCCCACACTTAAAAGACAATGTCCTCATTGTGTGGAGAAGTATAAAAATAAAAATTTAAAACAAAAGAACGAAACAACCTGGGGGCAGAAGCAGATCATGCTGCTGGAGTCTGGGGATCCTGGCCTGAAGCTTGGCCTAGATCTATGGCTGGAGGTGGTACTTCTGATTTTTGTGGAGCAGAGGGGGGTTGCTGTTGAGTTGTTGCAGCTGGTTCGGGATCCTCTTGCTCGTCAGAGGACTCGGAGTCACTGCTGGTGATCATATGATTGTGCACCTTCTTGCGAATGTATCCTACAGCTCCGTCCAAAGCCTTGAGGTACCCTAAGTGGACCTGCAGATGCTCATAGACATGGATAACGTTGGTCCTGAGGTTCTTCTGCTGCTCTTGGATGATCTTCTGGCTGTCGATCAGCGCCTGGCCCCAGCATGGGACTATCTTAGTGCTGCCTGCAGTAGGAGGCTCTTGTGGCCTGTCTTGGCCCTTGTCTTGGCCTAGACGATCCAAGATGATCTTCTGCTGCTCCAGGATGAGCAGCTGCCGGGCTTGAAATTCTCTGGCCCATGCTGGAGGTTCACTGGTTGTACTGAGCATGTGATCTTGGCCTGAAGCTTGGCCAAGATCAGCCGCTAGAGGGTCTGGAATGGGAGTTTCTTGGCCTGGGGTTTGGCCTAGACCCTCAGCAGAAATGTCTTCCTCAGCCTCTCCTGGGATCTTCACAGGTCGCAGCTTGTATCTGCCATCATTTTTCTTGGAGAAAATGTGCTCCCCCACTGGAGTAAAACCTGTATTACAAGCAACAAACCCTTCTTCCAAATGGAAATATCCCATTTGGTCGAAGGCTTTCAAATCTAGAATTTTTGGGGAACAACATTTATGCAAATCAACAGTGGCAAGATCTAACTTAGCAGTTTGAACAGCAAGCCATGTAATCAAAGACCTAAAAATCAGCTTGGTAACAGACTCACGAGCATGCAATTGCTGAACCAAATAAAGTCCTAAATTGACTCTTTTCTGGTGAAAAATACACCAAAGCAAAAAGAGTTCTGACTTTGCTAAATTTCCAGAGACTTTTGTCTTCCCCGAAAGATTGATAGACAAAGTCCTGTGGAGCATTCTAAGTGCAGGGTTCGGTATTGAGTGGGCCTTAGAATTTCTATCAAATTTCGCATTAGGGTCACTAGTGACCTCTCTAAAAGCAGTATTGTTATCCCAATCAGAGGGATAATAAAAAATAGCCTCATCACTATATGCAAATCCTAACAAAGAATTGAAAGCATTAACAGATAAGTGATTCCATGTATCACATAAGCAAAAATTAATCACATCAGCAGCAGCAAGGTCTGGTTTATCCCTACCTCTAACATACAAGGTATCCTCATCAAACCAGAAGCTTGTGTGAAATTCCAAACAAAGTTCAGTGTAAGCATCACAATCAATAGACATGAAAGGGGTCCAACCAATGGCATACACAAACTCCCTAATTTTATTTCCTAATCCCATTTTATCTAGAAAATCAAAATCAAGCTTAGCATAGGTAGGGATGTCACAGGAATGAAAATCACGCAATTTAGACTTGAGGTCTGGTGTATCAAACTTTAACCAGCCTCGAAGTGTGTGCAGGGGAGGAAGAGAAGGTACGTTAGCAATCTTGGCCAAGACTAGAGTGTCGTCCACGTCATCATCTTCATCTACCTCCACCACCTTTTTCTTTCCTTTGCTTTTGGCGGTTGAATGGGCCCTCGGTGAAGCGTTCTTGCGAGCCACTTACTTCACACTGCCGGTCTTCTTTGGTGGTGCGTCTGCGGTGGGCTTCTTCGCCGGAGGTGGCTTTGTGGGTCGCACTGCTGCCGTGGTCGGAGCAGGGGTAGATCCCTCTGCCGCCTGCTCATCGCGCTTCCTTTTACGTTTTTCGTGCCGTTCCTCCCTGTCCGCCACCGTGGCCATGGTCTTCGTTGGATTCTTCCGTCTGATCAATGGGACGTCGTCGGAGTCTGTGTCACTCAAGACGACGACCCGGTCCTTTCCTCGGACGCTGTCCTCTGACTCTGCTCTGGTGTCAGCTCATCCTCGGTGTCTTCGTCTATCATTGTCTGGAGACGACGAATGAAGGATATATTCTCCGGCGGAGCAACTGGTGAAGCTTCGCCTCTCAAGTCATCGCTCTCGCTCGGGATGAGAAGCTCGGCGGAGTGGTCAGAGTTTTCTGAGCTCATGGTGGTTTGATTTGGGGAGAAGATTGGAAAGATTAGGGATTTTGGGTTTTTCTGGATGTTTGGGATTTTTTTGGGAGAGAAGAAGAAGAAGGGACTGTTGATTTTTTTTAGCTCAGGTGGGAGTCCGAATTGTTTGGTTACGTGGGTAATGGAGTGTCAGAGTGGGATGAGAATACACAGAGGTGGTGGTTTTATTTTTCCCACGCCTTCAATTAATTCCATTTAATTGCTTTTTGAATTTGTCCGTTCAAAAAGCTATTAAAAAGCTTTAAAAAGACGGCGCTGGCACGTGTCCCACTAGTGCTAAAAGAGTCTCCTTTGATAACAGTCTTGGCCCCAGGCTTGGCCTTCTAAATATTTCGTCAGTCTTGGCCTAAGGCTTGGTCAAGATCTCGGTCAAGACTGCAATTCTTCCCCACACTTAAATTCTGCAAACAGCCAGAAAAAGATAATTAACAGGTTATTTACAAAAATTATGAGAAATAAAATGACATGGGTTGCCTCCCATGTAGCGCCCTTATTTTAAGTCCTTGGCTGGACCCTTCACACGACTTCATTCGTTGGTAGGTGGAATTTCCACATTTTCTGAATTCTTTTCTTCCTGGAATCCTTCGTAAAATGGCTTCAATCTTTGGCCATTTACTTTCAGCTCAACACCTGTTTTATTATTCCTAATATCTACTGCACCATGTGGGTAAATATTAGTGACAACAAACGGGCCTTCCCATTTTGTTTTTAATTTCCCAGGAAAAAGCTTAAAACGAGAGTTAAATAGAAGAACCTGCTCTCCTATGTGGAGAGGTTTCCCAACAATTCATTTGTCATGATAAGCCTTCATTCTGATCTTGACAATCAGCTGATTGTCATAAGCTTGGTCTCTCAATTCCTCTAGCTCGTGGAGTTGTAGCTTCATCTCTTCTCCAGCTTGGTCATAACTCACATTGCATTTCCTTATGGCCCAATATGCTTTGTGTTGCAACCCTACTGGTAAGTGGCACGCCTTCCCGTAGACTAGCTTGTAAGGTGTCATCCCTATTGGGCTTTTGTAAGCCGTTCTGTAGGCCCACAACGCGTCGTCCAAGTGCTGGCTCCAATCGCGTCTGTCTAGGCCTACTGTCTTGGCCAAGATCGCCTTCACCTCTCTATTCGAAACTTCCGCTTGGCCGTTTGTTTGTGGGTGATAGGCTGTGGATACCCTGTGTGTGATGCTATATTTCCTAAAAAGAGAAGAAAGAATCTTGTTGCAGAAATGGGTTCCTCGATCACTAACGAATCCTCGAGGAATTCCGAATCTGTTCAAGATGTTAGATTTAATGAAGGAAATCACAGTCCTAGCATCATCATTCTTGGTGGCTTTTGCCTCTACCCATTTTGATACATAGTCCACAGCCAAAAGAATATACCTGTTACCAAAAGAAGTAAGGAAAGGTCCCATAAAATCTATGCCTCATATGTCAAAAATCTCACATGAAAGAATAAAGTTCATAGGCATTTCATTTCAAGAGCTAATATTTCTTACTTTTTGGCAGGCCGGACATGTTTTGCAAAAGAGAAAACTGTCCTGAAAAATTGTAGGCCAATAAAAACCAGCCTCTAAGACATTCAGGGTTGTTCTTCTAGCCCCAAAATGACCTCCACACGCTTGAGAGTGGCAAACGTTCAATATTGATAAAGCCTCATTTTGAGGGACACATCTCCTAACTAATTGATCAGTTCCTAATTTCCATAAATAAGGATCATCCCAAATGTAGTACTTACTGTCATGCTTGACTTTTACTCTCTCATATGTGGTCATATCTCCATAATGCTTACCTGTTGCGAGGTAATTCGCAATTTCCGCATACCATGGGCATGGGTTTGGCTGAGGGGTTGGCCTAGAGCTTGGTCTAGACATTATCACCGAGAGCAGTTTTTCGTCTGGAAACTCTGCTCTTATCTCATTCGCGTCTCCTTTTGCTAGGTAGCGGCTAAGGTGGTCTGCCACTAGATTTTCCCTGCCGCTTTTATCCTTAATTTCCAGATTGTGCTCCTGCAAAAGAAGAATCCAACGAATGAGTCTAGGTTTGACCTCATGCTTGACCAAGAGATATTTCAATGCTGCATGATCTGAAAATACTATAATTTTTGTGCCTAAAAGATATGATCTGAATTTTTCTAAGGCAAAAACTATTGCAAATAATTCTTTTTCAGTCGTGGTATAATTTCTTTGGGCATCATCCAGCATCTTTGATGCATAATAGATCACGTGAGGATCTTTCCCTTTCTTTTGCCCAAGAACAGCCCCTACGGCTGCATCACTTGCGTCGCACATCAGCTCAAATGGCAAGCTCCAATCCGGCGCTTGGATGATAGGGGCTGATGTCAACCGCTCTTTAAGCTTGTCAAATGATTTTTGACAGTCCTCATTGAAGTCTAACTCCACCTCATTTTGTAGAAGCATGCACATTGGCTCGGCAATTTTCGAAAAATCTTTTATGAACTTGCGATAGAAACCTGCATAGCCAAGAAAGCTTCGAACCTCACGCAAGCATGAGGGGTAAGGTAGGTTCTTTATAATATCAATTTTTGCTTGATCGACCTCAATTCCTTTCTTTGAAACCACATGCCCAAGGATTATTCCTTGATCTACCATAAAATGGCATTTTTCATAATTTAAAACTAGGCATGTTTCAACACATCTTTTCAGAATATTTTGTAAATTAAATAAGCATTGTTCAAAGTCATTACCGTAAATGGTAAAGTCATCCATGAACACTTCGATGTTTTTCTCCACATCTTTGGAAAAAATGCTTACCATACACCTTTGAAAGGTGGCCGGCGCATTACATAGCCCAAATAACATTCGTCTGTAGGCGAACGTTCCAAAAGGGCACGTGAACGTCATCTTTTCTTGGTCTTCGGTTGCAACGGAAATTTGATGAAACCCCGAATAGCCGTCCAAGAAGCAATAGTGAGACTTTTCAGTAAGTCTCTCCACCATTTGGTCGATGAAAGGTAATGGGAAATGATCATTCCGAGTGACTTGATTCAACCTTCGGTAATCTATGCATACCCTCCATCCATTTTGGATTCTTGTCGTTCTTTGTGTTCCGTCTTCTCCTTCAATGACAGTAATACCTATTTTCTTAGGGACTACCTGCACAGGTGAAACCCAGCTGCTATCAGAGATGGGATAAATCACCCCTGCATCTAGCAACTTAATTATTTCCTTTTTAACGACTTCCATCATTGGAGGGTTCAATCTCCTCTGGGGTTGCCGAATGGGTTTCTTGTCCTCCTCCTCGTGAATTTTATGGGTACAGATGTTGGCTGATATTCCTTTTATGTCTGTCATGGTCCACCCAATTGCTTTCTTATGTATCTTCAAGACTGCTACCAACCTATCTTCTTCATCTTTTGACAACTTGGCCGAGATGATAACGGGTAGGGTGTCGTCTTGGCCTAGATAGGCGTATTTGAGGTGGTCTGGCAGGGCTTTCAAGTCCAACTGTGGTGCCTGCACAATAGAAGGTAGGAATTTAGGAGCTGTGGATTGAATGAATTGGCAACTTACCATTTTCTTCTTCTTCTTGGCTGTCTTGGCCGGAGTCTTGGCCAAGCTCGAGGCCAAGATCGAATCTATTTCCTCCGTATCAGCTAAACTGGCTAGAACTTCTTGAAGTTTTGTCTGTTCTCCTGTTCTGTCCTCCAACTCTTGCAATGTTTTTGTGGAGATTCCCTTAGTCAAAACATACTCAAGGGGATCGTTAATATAAATGCCAGTACTTTCATCAGTAATTGGGTCTAAAACATCAATAAAATTCACACAATGCATATCGTTAGGATGTTTTAATGCTTCTGTTATACTGAATTTAATTGTTCTTCTACAAAATTCCAAGATTATGCTCCCTTCGTAGCAGTCAATCTTTGCTTTAGATGTCCTTAGAAACGGCCTCCCTAATAAGACATCAGTGGTGCACGAAGGCAATTGAACATTCATTTCTACAATGTAAAAATCAACCGGGTAAATAAAATCATTTACCATCACCAGGACATCATTCACAACCCCTCTGGGCCGAATGATAGTTCTGTCGGCTAGCTGGATCACCAGGTCAGTCTCCTTCATTGTTCCTATTTTCAAGGTTTCGTATTCACTCAAAGACATGACATTGATGCCGGCTCCTAAGTCACAGAGGGCCTTCTCAATGGTCTTGTTTCCTATTTGACAAGGGATGGTGAAGGTCCCTTGATCTTTGCACTTCTCTGGAAGTTGTTGTACTGCTGAGACTTCTTGAGCTAAATTCACCCTCTATTCCTGTAATTTTTCGTTTGTTAGTACACAATTCTTTAAGAAATTTGGCATAAGAGGGGACTTTTGCAATTAAGTCTAACATAGGAATATTGACAGCTATTTTTCCAAAAACAGCCATGAAATCCCTTGCTTCATCTTGCTTTTTCTCCTTTGAAGATCTGGGTGGGAAAGGTGGAGGAATTTCTATCATTTCCTCCTGGTGGTTGGGTTTGGCCAAGACATGATCAGGTTTCTTGATTTCAGTGGTATCAGCAGGCTTGGCCTGAGGTTTGGCCAAGACAACTTCTGCTTCAACTTCTTCCTCCTCATCTTCGTCCAACTCTATAGACTGAATTTTTTCGAACTCTTTGTCTGTTTTGGCCCCTTCTCTTTCTGGTAATACATTCCCACTTCTCAAACTCATGGCACTGACATTGTGTGCTGGGTTGTTCACCGTGGTGGGAGGTAATTTTCCTTGGTTAGCTATCTGTGTGATCTGCTTCTGGAGCTCTGCCAAGCTGGTTTGTGTCGACTGCATATGATTTTTCTGCAGCTCCATCATGGTTTTGAGTGTATCCTCTACTGATGGACCAGTAAGCTGCAAAGGTCTAGGGGCAGGCGGTAGCTGGGCCAAAGGGGCTTGACCGAGCGCTTGGCCTAGGTTCTGGCCAAGATTTTGATTTGAAGGGCGCGGTACAAAATGTTGGAAGTTGATAGGGGACTGTTGCTGCTGTTGAGGCACACCTTGATTCTGATTCTGGTTTGGAGGGAGTGGGTCTCTCCACCTGAAGTTTGGGTGTGCTCTCCATGTATATTGATTACTTCCTTGAGGGAAGTTTTGCATACTTCCTTGGTTCTGTGGATATGCTGCATTAACCTAGCTTATGTCATCGGGATGTTACACCATATAACATTTATTGGTTTGATGGTCTTGCTGCTGGCATATTCCACACACTGAAGCTATCTGCTCTTGATTCTGGTTTCCTGAAGGCATTGAACCTGGAATATTAACAGAAATATTTTTAACCATATCAGTTAAATCATTAAGCTTTTGTTCAACATTAATTGCATTTAGGGAAGGAGGTAAAGTATTTCTATCCGAAACGGTGTTATTCTGGCAATTGTCTGCCAATGTCTGGAGTAACATTTTGGCTCTAGTGACCGTCAGATCTTGTAATGCTCCACTAGCTGCTGAATCCACTTTTTCTTTGCAACTTTGGAGCGTCCCATCATAGAAATATTGTATCATAGTGTTGTCTGCTACTCCGTGAGTGGGACAAACTTCTTGTAAATCACGAAACCTCTGATGGTACTCACTGAAGCTCTCGTCGCTTCATTGCTGAATCGCGACCATGTCCTTTCTGGCCACCCCCGCCTTCGTTGCATTCCAATACTTATTGAGGAACATTGTAGACATCTCTGCCCACGTGTTGATGGTGTTATGGGGCAAACTATAGAACCAGTTTTGAGCAGCCCCTTCTAGAGAGCTTGGAAAAGCCTTTAGCTTTGCCCTCTCCATGTTCACAACAGTTGGTTTCATTATGTCACATTGAACATGGAGATTCCTCAGGTGCTTGAATGGATTTTCATTGGAATGGCCGTAGAATTTGGGAAGGTTGGCTACCATGTTGGTCTTTATGGACCAATCATTTACCACAGCAGGTAGGTTGATGCAGGAAAAGGTCTCCTGTTCTGCTGTTCTGTTCAGCTCCCTCATTGTCAGTTCGGGTCGATTTTCTTCCATGGCTGGAATGAATGGTTCGTCTTGGTCAAGGTGTTGGCCAAGATCGAGGTCTGAACTGTAAGTTGTTTCAGAACTGGAGGTTTCCGATTCACTTTCTTCCTGGGTTGCTCTCTGTCGAGCTTGCCTCCTAAGTTGTGCTTCGGTCCTTGTGAGATTGGGATTGCAAGGTAACAAATCTTGTTCTCTGCTAGAGGACCTGGTCATCAACTGTCATAAAATAATATAAAAGAAACTACAAATACCGTTAGAAATCCCCGACAACGGCGCCAAAATTTGGTCACGTGTCGAACACGTCAAATATAAGTGTATAATAGTTATGGAATTGGGGGTAGAAATACAACTTATCACTGTCTACAAAGACTTGTAGATTGCGGTAAGAGGATCGGTCCACAGAGATCTCTAGGGAAACGTAGTTCCTGGTTGACTTCCTCGTCACTGAATTTGGTTGGGTGAATCTGAAAATAAAGACAAAAACAAAAGAAGTAAAACAGTTCAAAATAGTCTTGGTCAAAGGGTTGGCAAGACAGGGGTCAAGATTATGAGATATCAAATAAAGGGGTATCCTTAGTAAGGGCGATGTAAGAGCTTCTGTCCTTATGATTCAATCATTGACTCAAGGGTATTTGTCTCTAAATTCATTGTACTGCTATAGAGTGGAGGTGCTCCTGTTCACTCATGCTTCCCTCCTCTTCAAATCATCTAGCGGGTGATCGTCAGTCAAATATACTTAAATTTATCCTGATGCCTAAATGCACAATTAAATGTGTATAGAGCAAGACAAGGTCGAACCACAGAGATTGAAGGACTAATTTGCTAGTGAACTAGTATGACAAGGCAATATGCAATAAATCTAACCAAAGTAACAATAACGGGGGGGCGGGGGGGGGGGGTTATGTTGATTAATAAATTAATCAACGCAGAGTAGGGGAGCTAACAAAACAGAATTGGAAAGTACTTATCTAGGGCACGAAAGTAAATCGTAATCCAGGGCAAGAAATGTAAAGTGTTATCCAGAGCAAGAGATGTAAACAGATCGAATGCGGGAAAAAGTAATGAAAAGGATATTAATCAAATGAGACGAGATCTTAGCGAAAGGTGCTCCCTTGGGTTGTTTTCTAGGTCGGCCAGTCATTGGTGCAGAAGTTTTCTAGACTCATGTGCAGATCTGCTATAGGGACCGCGTTTCCACACCGCATCCCCTGCTTACCTTCGTAGATAAAAGTCACCCCCCGTTTCCACATATGAGGTGACCTTGACGTTCAGCCATCCTCCCAGCTACCTTCCTTGTCATCAAAAGGTAGCCTTGACCGTCCGGCCTGTCACGGCTCGAAGTAGGGAGGCTAAATTCAGAACGCCCATGAAGGAGAGGTAAGACAGATCTAGGGCGCGATAGCTCAGCTTGTCAGACTCGTATCGCATACCCTAGATAACTGTTTACCCCTAGGTGAGGCCTCTCGCGCTGCCTCCCCTAGGTGTCTGCTCCAACTCCAGGGCTTCACGTCAGTTATAACCCTGGAATATGACATTACTCATGCAGAAATACTAAAAGATGATCAAACTCTTAACATTTCTAGACAAGCATGTAATTAAATCGGTAAACAGTCATGTGTCACAAAAAAATATATTAAGCATGCATTAGACCTCTTAGCCAAACTCTACAACCCGTGGAACACCCTTCACCAAGAAAGGGGTATTTAGCTACTCATACTATAGTATAAATAGTAGGTATATATAATCATACAATGATAAAACAAGAAAAGTAAAGAGGGAGTAGAGTAAACCGATAGATTAATTAATAATCAAAGAGGAAAGTTGTTGACAATGGCTGCTCTTGGAAGAGGAGATGATCCCCAGAAAAAAACACTGAAATTAATGTAAGAAATTATCCCTTGGAACAGCCGTCCTTACAAAACCCTAAAACTATGCTTATATAGCCTAAGCCTAGCTAGGAGACAAAAACAGCTAAGGGGAGAGGAAGGATCAATGAGGGCGTGACAGCACACGTCCTTGCAAAAGGAATATTCTAGGATTCTGGCACGTCTGGTATCTTCTGGAAGCGCCTGGGATTCCGTGCGGATCTCAGAAGATGCTCTTTGGAAGAAGGCTCAGAATTGTCGAGGCCTTGGGACAACGCACTGGTCTGGTTCGCGTCGAGGTCTTGACAACGTTCTTTCTTCTAGGAATGGAAAATGGAATTCCTCAGAAACGCTCTAAAATAGCTTCTTTTCGGCCTTTTCCCTTCCTTGGTGCTAATCTGCAAATAAGATAGAAATGAGGGTCAAATAGCAACATCGAGCCCCCGAAAGGGCTAGAAAGGAGGGTAAAACCGAGACCATGAAACGTGCTATCAAACATCCCCACACTGCCCCTATCCTCGCCCTCGAGCATAAACAAAATTGGAAAACCACCTCATTCGTAAACATACGCAATCAACTCCCAATACACAGAATCGGCACGTCATCCAAAAAGCTACACCCAAGCAAAACAAATCCAGACCTAGAAAAGCACCTGCATCCGGCTGATAGGATAATGACCCTACCAACCAGACTTTCCCATATCTAGCCTAATCACCAGCAGTCCTCGCATAGGCATGTATTTGCACTCATTCTCAGAATAAAACAAGTGTTTAGGCTATCACTCATGAATGCAAATAACACAACACAGGCATAGTTTGCACGGCAATCCGAGTACTGTAGAACACATGCATGGGCAATCAACAATCGGAAAAACAACGCATCAGCAAAAAGAAAGAAATGGGGGTAGAAAGAGATAGAGATGTGGGGGAGAGGAGTAGGAGATGAACAGAGAAGAACTAGGGAGAGAAAAGAAGAAAAGGAGAGAAATGACCAGATGAAACCTGGTTGGATCCCTTGGCTTAGGAAAAAGGCGAAGTGGCAAGGCAGCTGCCATTGAGGGCACGAGATGTTTCGAGGGCTAGACAGAGGTCTTCTTTTCGGGGGCAGGAAACTCTTCTGCATAGGCTTCGGATGCGGATGCTTTTACTTGTAAGGTCAGCCCATTCTTCTTTTATTTTGAAATTTAATTGTTTTTTTTTTTTTTAGAAGGGAAGAAGAGGGTACGATGATGCTAGGGCGCGAGATGTTTCGATTTCCTTTAGCTCGGCGCTTGCCCTGGATCTATCCAGCATCAATGGTGACTTCTTTTTCGGTTCCCCACACTTGAATATTTCTGGGGCTCGAATACTCTGAATGGTCTAGGGCTCGAAACTCTTTCGAGCTGTAGCTTTATCTCACCCTAGATTTCTGCTTTCTGCTCTAAAGTCTTTTGCTTCTGTTTGCTTCCCCACACTTGAGCTTGCCTGCACACTTTAGGTGTCTAGCCCTCGACGTTACCCTCAACAGTCGCTACCTCACCTGCCAAGGAAAAAGATCAAGAAAAGACAAATGGTCAGGAAAGAATATGAAAGAAAGAGGAATGTCGGGGGCTCGAAAAGAAAGAGAATGAATGGGGAGAAAAGAAAGGAAAAGACAATGATGCGAAGCTTTCCGTCATATTTAAGCTTTCCCATGTCCTAACAGTGACTATACCCGGGGATATTATGCAAACCTAGACCGTGCCTAGCTAAGCATTTTCACTCAAAAATAACGGGCATGGAGTTCAAATATGCTCACGGGATCAATTGTGACTACTGGTGTTGTGGCCTAGACATGGATATAAGGTCTAGCAGGCCTAAAGATGCATGCTCAGGCGTAGTTTGTAATGGATGCCATGCTTTTTCTATGCATCAAAAAGTTGAAAGACGCATGCCAAAAATGAGGGTTTGAAAATTTTCCTAGCATAGCTAAATTAAAATCCGAAAAAAAAATCATGCAATCATGCAGCAAACGGAAAAATAAACATGCAATCATACAGTTAAAACGTGTAAATAATTCCCCTCCCCACACTTAGGCAGCGCATTGTCCTCAATGCGGGGAGAGCAAAAATAAGGAGTTCAAGAAACGTAAGTACAGTACAAGAAAAATTATGACAATTGTTTAGGGGCCCTTTCGAGGGCTGGAGTGGTAAAAATGTTTGGGGGGGGTTACTGCGGAGGCAAATTTCTGCGGGCAACTTCAGCCGTCAAAGCCTGAAGTTCCCGTAGGATAAGCTGGAGCAGCCTTGCTTGGGTTGGATCATAGACAATGAGAGGAGTTGGGGGCTGGCTTGGTGCTGCTGAATTCTGGCCTTGTGTCGCTTGGCTTTCGGGGGCTCGAGGGATGTCATTGGAATGGGGATCCGAGAGATCTGGATAATAAAAAATGCCACCATTCTTGGTCCCGAAAACTTTCTCCGCTGCTGGGGCACAACCTGGATAAAAGCTCAACACACCGCGTGAGAGACATAAATGGCCCATGACATCCAAGGTTCTGATATCCAGATCCTTGAATGCCAAAGGCTCGGAAAGGTTACTAGCAGCCAAGTCAATTTTACGCATATTCACAGCAAATAGGGGGATTAACGAACCAAAAATAGGCCCACGACCACCATTTAAGACATGCAATACACCAGAAGCTATCCAAAAGCCTAGGTTGACCCTACGTTTGTGTTTCATGCACCATAAAAAGAAAAGTTCCTGCACAGATATCTGTCCCGAGGAACCAAATATTGCGGAAAAGGTGAGGGCTAGATAAATAGTGCAAGATACGCAAAGCAGGATCAACTATTTCATGGGCTTTACTACCCTTAGTATCATATTTAGCATTAGGCTTATTGGTTAACTCACAAAAAGCAGCAGTGGCATCAAAAACACTGCTTGTCATGGGCGTCTTGGAATAGCAGAACCAGAAGAAGCCAAAGTCGCAAAGGGCGTCTTGGAAGTCCGTTTCCCCTGCTTCTTACGACCCTTTCGGCGGACCGGAGGCCTCCATGGTGGCGAAGGAGGGGGATGATCTGAGTCCGGTGAAGTCAGGGGAGTCGGCAAGGAATCACGATCCATGGAACTTAAGAAATAAAAATCTACCATGTCACCTGCAAAAGCAAAAAAAAGAAGGAAAAGGATGAAGATGAACAGGAAAGGGAAACCAAACTCCCTTATATAGCCGAGTGAGCATTTCGATCCCTGAAAAATCAATTAAGACGCTTGGGAAAAATAACTGCAATTGCAGAATCCGATCCGTCACAGGCGCATCTGCTCGTTGAACGCACCAATCAAAGGGCACCAAAGAACCGCCCAACCACCTGCCACTGAAAAGACGGCCCTGTAACAGTCAAGACAGAGCATTCATTGCTAATTCCCGGAACACGACCACTGCAATACAATGTCCCGAGGAAGACCCGTTTTCAGTTGGGCTCATGACAAATATTTCCAACCAATAAAGCAAGCAACCAAGCAAGAAAAAGAGAAGACTTGGGAAAAAGCAGAGATAGTTATTTATTTATGGCCAGGTGGCCTTAGCGTTCAAATATGTACAAGAAACATAAGAAAAGCAACGAGAAGAAGCGGAGCCAGTGGTCAGATATTGGACCCCGCAACATCTTCCCCTGGCACAACGGGAACCTCCCTTAAAGCGTCAGCGACGGAGGTTAGTTCGGAAGAGCAAGCTCTCATGCCCTTTAGGCAGCAGGCCAGCAGATCTTTCCTCTGCTGCAGCATCGAGGCCACCACATCAAGGTGAGCACTGACAGTGGCCAGTTTCGCCAAACTCTCTAGGGGATTAAAATCCTCCAGAGTTATTCCCAGCTGTCTAGACAGAATAGGGGTTAGCACCCCTTGCAGCTCCAGGACATCCTCGGAGGTCTTGGTGATCATCCTCTCCAGGAAGCCGATATCACCCTCAGTGAGATTCTTCAGGGTCAGAGTTTTGGAGATCAGGAAATTGCGAGTCAGTTCATCCATGGCGGAATATGAAAAGAAAGAACGTGAAAAATGCGAAGAAACTGGCGCAGAGGAACCTCTGATTTATAGATCCTGACAAAAAACCGTCAGGACCATCTTCTGAGGCAAAACCACCCCGGTACTTAAAGGGACTCTCCGTAAGAGAAGGAACGTTAGCCCTTGGTAAACACTCGGGCTCATTTTCAGTTGGGCTTATGATAACAATCCACCTAAAAGAAAGGGTATTTTCGTCTATCACCCGGTGAGAAGAGGCATAGCTACTGTTTGGCACCACCACGGTAGGGACAAGATTGCTACCTTCCCCAAAGGCTAACGCTACAGAGGCTAACGGGGCCCTACCGGCTCCTCTCACGGACCTCATGCTTGGCTCAAGGAGTTACCTCACCCCCAGAGAAAACCACGCGTCAGGATTAACGCTCCGGCCATTATCCTACCGCGGCAATATCTACCTAAAACACCTACCGCCGAGGTAGCGTATCACGATAAGGGCGAATCACAGACCCTAACGTGAGCGATAGCTCCGTACCCGTTTACTCGGGCGGGAACGCCCCCTTTCTTCTATAAATACCTCCCCCACAAAGGAGGCAGGTAAGCGGACTGGACTAGCCAAAACTCTGCCAATTTCAGTACACATACTGACTTAAGCATCGGAGTGTTTCCGCCGGAGACCCCCTCCGGCGTATTGCAGGTACTGTGGACCGTCGCGCACACTGATCTGAGAAGAGCTGCTCCGCCATACATCCTTCGGCAGAAGACAAATTATTATCAATATATAAGAACACAACTCTTCAACCCTTACCAAGAATAGATGTTTAGCTAGACGTACTCATAGATGGAAGAATAAAATATTTACTTGCATAATAAAACTAAATCCGAGAATTCCACAATAGGAAAATTTCGGAGCAGGAAAATAGTTCAATGTTGAAAACGGGAAAAGAAAAGAGATCGGAGAGTCGATGGAAAGGCAAGACAAAATCCGACTAAATACTAGAAAAAGCCTCTTGTCCTTTTCCAACTCTAACTCTTCAAACAAATCTTAAAAGATAATAATGTTTTCTATGAGAAATAAATCGCAACAAAAGAGGGAGGTCCTAAATAGGATTCTTCGAAATAGATCAGCGTCAGATCCCTCTTGAGTTGCTAGATAACAACGACTTGTCAGCTCACAAGGCCTAGATGAAACGTGGCCCAAAAGGTTTGCTGATGCTGTCGCTCGAGATGGCTTGTCGCGACATGAGTCTTGGCCAAGCCTCCGGCCAAGACGAATTGGTAATCGTTCCTCTCTGCGCGAATGGGTCTTGGCCAAGGTCTAGGCCAAGACGATCTGATAATCAACTCCAGCGCGCCATTGAAATGCTCCGCTCCAGAACCAGAACTGCCAAAGTATGAGGAAAGAAAGGAAAATCAGTAGATTTTCTGCCCAAACAATATGTAAATGGGCAGTCAAAACATGATTAAATGCAATGCAATCAGGGGTGAACAGCCGAAAGAGAAAATCTGGGAGTCCTGGTGTCTGTTGTGTTTTTCTTGTGTTTTTGTTTTGTTTTTTAGTCTTTAAGTCTGTATGCTTGGGGGCAAGCATAGTTTAAGTGTGGGAAATTTGATTGTATTGCATTTAATCATGTTTTTACTGTCCATTCACTTATTTTCTGGGCAGTAATTCTATTGATTTCCTAGAAATTTCCTATGCTTTGCCAGTTCTGGTTTGGAGGCATTTCATTGGAGGATTCTGATCTTGGAGCATTAGAGTTGGTTTTCAGAACGTATTGGCCTAGAGTTTGGCCAAGACCCCTTCGCGCACCAAAGTATCGATACCAGATCGTCTTGCCCGGGAGCTTGGCCAAGACTATTTCGCGAAAGACTATCTTGAGCAGCAGTGTTGGCAACCTCTTGGGCCGCCTTTCGGCTGGGCCTTGCGTGCTTGCAAATACAATCCAGCGAATTCAGAGGGATCAGACGACAATCAATTTAAGAATCCTTGTTAGGATCTCCCTCTATTTTTGTTTATTTCAAACTCCTTTTATAATTCAAAACATTGTTACTTTCTCCATATATTTTGGAGGAGTTTGAATTAGAATAGGATGAGGGTTTTCAGCTCTATATAGTTGAGCTCGTACACCATCCTCTAGCTCTCTCTTCTCTTCTTCTACAATTTAAAAACAAGTTCTTGCTCCGGAATTTAATTCTTTGAAATTCTCAGATTTATTTATTTATGCAAACAAATATATTTATTTTACATCCATGAGTATGAGTAGCTAAACATCCATTCTTGGTAAGGGTTGATGAGCTTCGTTCTTATGCATTCGTGAGATCAAACCATCCTTCATATTCTCGCCGATTCGTATTCACTTATTTCTTAAGCTTCATACATCGCTAACTCACTAGAGACAAGATCTGATCATTCTTGTACCCTAGTAGGGAAGAGTTGCAGCCAACCTTGAAGGAGTGGGAGCACCCAACCGGATAGGTAAAGTAGCTACTAGTCTCGCGCCAGACTAGAAGAAATAAGTGATCTAGACCAAGACCAGATTGACAATCTAGGGTCTCCATAGGGAGACAACTTGGCTAGGTACTGTCTTCTCCTATACCATTGAGGAAGCGAACAACCATTCAAGACAGCAGTCAAACGGATAAACCCTTTAACCAGCAAGGTGTCCCTTGGCTAGGATTATCAAGAAAGGGAGCATCCGCCTGGTAATTTGCAGAGGAGGGAAGTCAGGAGTGAACAGGAGCACCTCCACTCTATAGTAGCACTATGAATATAGAGATGAATATCCTTGCATCCATGATCGAATCATAAGAACAGAAGCTCTCATATCGCCCTTACCTGGAATCCCCTTTTATTCGACTTTTTCAGTATTGACCCCCTATCTTGGCCAAGCCTTTGACCAAGACTACTGATAACAATTGAGACAGCCCTAACGGTACTAGCACACTTGCCGCTCCCGCCAGGACGATTTCCTATACGACCTGTAAGACATCTTCATATCGCTAGAGAAACAGAGAAGAATTCCTAGGATGGTCGACATCAGCGGGGGGGGGGGGGGGGGGGACTCACGCGACTCTACACGCACGGCATCATCCCATCCTAGGGACCCACGAGCTTATCGCTCCCGGCATCCCGTACGATATCGCTCTTGACGTCATCTGTCGGTATCGCTTGTGACGTCACCCTTTGATATCGCCTGAATTGTTATCGCCAGGTATCGTCGACCAGGCCTATAAGTACCCCTACTTTTCCAATCTGAAGGTAAGATCGAGATCACTAAGACGAACCTCTGTTATTTTCGAAACTCGGACTGACTTAAGCATCGGAGTGTCTACGCCGGAGCCCCCCCTCCGGCGCTTTGCAGGTACATTCGACGCTGACCACCACTGTTCCGATCAACCACGACTCTGAATCTTACAAGATCGACAATCGAATCTTATCAAATGGTGCTTTCATTGAGAGCTTTGGTATATTAAGTGAGCGTCCTTAATAGCCAAGCTCCATCTAGTCGGAAGATTGGAACGGTCATGATCACGGGATCGGAGTCCATCCGATCGTCATCCTCTAATATCCCTTTCTCAATCCGCAGACGTTTATTCCCTTTTGCTACTGCCGATCTCTCTATGACTACACAACCAATTATTTCGGGATCTCTGGACCTCTCGGTTGGAATTGCTGGGGGACCGGCCTCCTCGCAGACGGACATCTTGTCATCTCAGATAGCGGGGTCTGATTTCTCCACTTCTCTCTCTGGGGGATCTGTGCTTAATCATGAACATCCTTTTGCAATGGAAATAGCGACCCTTCGTTCTCGGCTGGAATATCTGACGGAAATGGCTGCAAGAGCCACGCCTGGTGCTTCTGGATCTAGTCTCCCTCCTCGCGTCATGTTTACACCATCTATTGTCACTGATCGACCTATATCACCGTTGTTTCCAGAAAACCTCCAGATGCCTTTATCCGCGGGAAATCCCCTGATTAGTGTTGAGCAGTTTATTCAAGGAAGAGTAGAGGCTTATGTACCGCAAATGCCGCAAGGTCTCCTCCTGCAAGGAGACAGGCAGCTTGTGGGGGTTAGGAACCGATGGGACGGACGGAGGGAAGGAGCCAACAGAAGTCTGTCTCCCGAGTACAGTGAAAGATCCAGTAGTCGAAGGTATTGAAGTCGCTCGAACAGGAGCCGCAGTCGATCTCCTAGACGACATCCTACGCCAGGACCACGAAATAGGGGGCGTCAGGGCGAAATGTCTCCTCCGCGTCAGGCCCGTGAAATTCTTGATGATACACCGGGCCACCCATTTAGCCGTCGTATAAGGCGTCACAGGGTCAGCCGGCGCGTGAAGCTTCCCACTGATGTTTATGATGGCACCAAGGATCCCATCTCGCACATTAATAAAGTGAAGGATTTTGTTCAGTTTCAGACCCACAGTGATGCGGCGTTATGCCAAATATTTGTTATGACATTATCGGGAGTGGCTCGTCTTTGGTTTGAGGGTCTCTCTGGTGGATCCATTAATAATTTCTCGCAATTAGAATCTAAATTCCGGAGCAGAATTAGCACGGCAATTCCAATCAGGAAATCTGCCGCCGCGTTATTTGACATACAACGAAGGCCTCAAGAAACCTTGAAGGAGTTTCTTAGTCGCTTCGATTTGGAAATGTCCTTAATGCTGGGCGTTACCATTGATTTTGCTATAGAAGCTCTAAAAAGGAACTGCCGCTATAGAAAGCTGAAAGACGCGCTCATGGTGGATCCTCCAGTGACTTTAGATGCGTTAAGGCTTAAAGCCCACAATTACGTAAAAATGGAAGAGGAAGAAAACAGAGATAGGACGTATGATGCGTCACATGGGACATCTCAGATTACTACCGCTCCCACGAAGCCACTACCTGACGACCATTTTATTGACGATTACGCCAGGAGGAAAGACCATATCCCTAAGGCCTCCTACAAACAGAAGGGTCATTTTTCGAAGGGAAAAACCGGTGGTTCCCCCTCTCGACGTCACGGGGATTCTCACAAGAGCCGGACGTACGACCCAGATTTTCCTTCTCTTAACGTACCAAGGGCCGAGATTTTGGTGATAGCGGAACAGCAAAATCTTCCCATCCGCTACCCCGCGCCTACGAAACCAGGAGTGCTTCTAGGAAGGAGGGAAAATGCTTACTGTAAATTCCACAAAGCCAGGGGTCATTCCACAGAAGCGTGCAGGGAGTTAAGATCGGCGATAGAACGCTTGGTAGAAGAAGGATATTTGGGAGAATTTGCTACCCAAATAAGAGAAGATGCCAGAAATAATCTTATGAAAAGGACAGTAGATGAACCACCAGTTCCTCCACGTGTTCCGCAAAAAGATGATGCTCCTAGAGGCAAAGATAGGGAAACTCTCGCGGTTGATGACGAATATATTCCTATGATTAACATTATCGTGGGAGGAACCCCTTATATGGACGAACCAGAACAATTGGCAGCCGCGAAAAGAGATAAACGCACACGTGATGGCATTACGAAAAAAGGAGAGGCGATAGGCATATTGGATCGAATGGTATTATCCTTTTCCGAAGAGGACGAGAAAGGCGTCGTCTATCCGCACAACGATGCATTGGTGGTTACGCCCGTCATCGCCAGTCATGGAATCAGAAGAACTCTTATAGATAATGGGAGTGTAGTGAACCTCTTTTCGCTGGAAGCTTACAATCTCATGAAACGGCCTGACAATGAATTAACACCGAGCAAACGGCCTATAGTCGGTATTGATGGGGTTCCAATCCCTGTCACGGGGGTAATTACTTTGCCCATATATTTCCGAGAAGACACCTACAAGCGATCAGAGAACCTGTTGTTCCTTGTCGTGGATCTGAATCTGCCTTACAATGTCGTGCTCGGGCGACCTTTCCTCAACCGCTTTGGAGCGGTGATATCTCAGAAGCATTTAAAGATGAAATACCCCTCCTGGGATGGGGTAGTATCGGTAAAAGGCGATCAAAAGCTGGCGGCAGAATGCTACTCGCTCATGACTCAAAGAAGCTGGGATAGATACGTATGTATAGCAGTGGATCCCTATGAGCAGAGTGATGAGAAGCGTGCTCAACCTCTAGACAAAATGGTACCCATTCCGGCAATTGGCATAGAGGAAGAAAGTTTCCTGATCAGTGAAAAACTCAGCCCAGCGGAAAACCTTCAACTGGCCCGTCTGTTGAACAAATGCCAAGGAGATTTCGCGTGGAAGCCCTCCGATATGCCAGGTATATCGCGGGCAATAGCCGAATATCGTCTCAATGTGGACCCAGATGCTAGGCCGGTAAAGCGACGCGCGTTCTCTAATGAAAAAGTGTTAGCGGTAGATAAGGAAGTAGCAAAGCTCCTTGACGCAGGGTTTATCCGCGAAGTTCAATATCCCACCTGGCTAGCGAACCCTGTTCTTGTTCCTAAGCCCAATGGGGATTGGCGCATGTGCATCGAGTTCACAGATTTAAATGATGCCTGTCCTAAGGATTGCTACCCGCTTCCTCGCATCGATCAATTAGTTGATCAGACCGCAGGATACGCTTATCTAAGCTCATTGGATGCCAACTCTGGATATCATCAGATTCCCATGGCCCGGGAAGATGAAGAAAAGACTGCATTTCTCACTCCAAAGGCCACCTATTGTTATACGGCGATGCCGTTTGGGCTGAAGAACGCGAGCTTTCAAGATCACCTACGAGACTTAAAAGAAGTCTTTGACGTGATGAAAAAGTATCGCATGAAGTTAAATCCCCGAAAATGCATGTTTGCATTTCAGACAGGAAGATTCTTGGGCTACGTGGTCAGCCAAAAAGGCATCCTGCCTAATCCCTCAAAGGTTAAGGCCATACAGGACATGATATCGCCAAGAACCATCAAGGAGGTGCAAAGGCTAAGAGGGCGGGTCATTGCCCTTGGGCGATTCATTTCCAAGCAAGGAGAAAAGTGTCTCCCTTTTCTCAAAGTCATACGCAAGAAAGCCTCGTTCGGGTGGACCCCGGAATGTGAGGAAGCGTTTATCGGCCTAAAAGATTACCTATCGTCTGACTTACTATTGACGAGACCCGAAGTAGGCGATACTTTGTATTTGTATCTGGGCGCCGCGGATGAAGTGGTCAGTGTCGTCCTCGTTCGCGACGATAACCACTCTCATCGCCCGGTCTATTTTGTGAGCCACGTCCTGAAGGATGCGGAGCTGCGATACACCCGAATTGAAAAGATAGTGTTCGCTCTTATACAAGCCACCCGCAAATGGATCGATATTTTCAGTCTTATTCCGTCATCGTACTCACAGACCAGCCTCTGAAAAGAATATTTCGAAAGCCTGAATCTTCCGGAAGAATGTTGATTTGGGCGCTTGAACTAGAGCAATATGGATTGAGATATCAGTCTCGACCGTCCGTAAAAGCTCAGATCCTGGCTGATTTCATAGCGGAATGCACTTTTACAGAGGATCCTTTGGACGGCGTACCTGAAGCGGAATGGGGCAACATGGATCTCCCGTTCCCGGAAACCTACACGGACCTCTGGATCGTCCATGTGGATGGAGCTAAAAACCAAGAGCTGGCTGGAGCTGGAATTTTTATAAATGGGCCGCACGATATACAAATACGATACGTCATTCGAATCTTACAGTCGTTATCTAATAACGCGGCTGAGTATGAGGCATTGTTAGCCGGGCTCAAAATAGGGAAAGGACTTTCCTCTAAAGGGAGGCACGATACTGGAAGAACAGGAGACATGCGTCTAAAAATCTGTGGTGATTCCAAGTTAATAATTGACCAGGTCTTGGGGCATTCTCAGGCCTGGGAACCCATTATGATTCAATATCTCGCCAAAGTAAAGCGAGAATTGTTGGAAATAAAGAAGGAAGGTATGCAAGTCAGCTTCGAGCATATCCCTAGGGAGGAAAACGCTGAAGCCGACAATCTAGCCAAGATGGCCGCGAATCCGGAAGCGTTCATACCCAAAGGTGTATACTATCGAGAGTTACCGGTACCATCCTTCATGGAAGAGCAAGCATCTTTATGCGTGGAGGAACGCGAAAGCGACTGGTGAATTCCCGTAATCAAATACTTGAAATACGAGGAACTGTCTCAGGATACCGCTGAAAAGAAGAAGGTACTGAGACAGGCAGCTCGTTGTACATACTATGACGGGGATCTAATCCGAAGATGTTTTTCTCACCCTGCCGCCAAATGCATAACTGAGCAAGAAGGTCTTCACACCTTGCGCGAAATCCATGAAGGGGTATGTGGTATGCATGTGTCAGGCGGTACCCTGACAGCACAGGTCTTTCGATCCGGATTCTACTGGCCCACCATCCGAAGAGATTGCCACAATTATGTGCAAACCTGCCCTAAGTGCCAGGAGTTTGCCAAGATTCCTCGGCGGCCTGCCACTGAAATATCTGAAATTGTCGCCTCTTGTCCTTTTGCTAAATGGGGGATCGATATCCTAGGCCCATTCCCAAAGGCAAGGTCTCAACTGAAATTTGTGATAGTGGCGGTAGACTATTTCACTAAGTGGGCGGAAGGTGAAGCGGTTGCCACAATCACGGCAGAAAAAACTTGGCGTTTTTTCAAACATCAAGTTATCATGAGGTTTGGCGTACCTCGTGTCCTTGTTAGCGATAATGGAACGCAGTTCACCAGCCAGTTCTTTAAAGACCAGTGCTCAGAATTTGGAATCGAGCAACGATTTTCCTCCGTGGCTCATCCGCAAACTAATGGACAGGCGGAAGTAACCAATCGGAGCATCCTTAGCGGCATCAAGAAAAACCTGGAAGGGTCTAGAAAGAAATGGGCTAATGAGCTACCGTACGTGATGTGGGCATATCGCATGACTGT
Organism: Viola odorata; assembly: GCA_963691705.1. Lineage (NCBI taxonomy): Eukaryota > Viridiplantae > Streptophyta > Magnoliopsida > Malpighiales > Violaceae > Viola > Viola odorata. The sequence continues at coordinate 54,326,007 of OY829541.1, forward strand.
TAAGACTACCACCGGAGAAACACCTTTCGCGTTGGCCTTCGGGACCGAAGCCGTTACACCGGTGGAAATTGGGTCCATGAGCCTACGGGTAGCTCATTTTCGGAAGGAACTGAATGAGGAAAGGTTAAGAGCTAACCTGGACGCGTTACCAGAAGTCCGAGAGGAAATCCTTCTGAAAACGCAGCATTACAAAAGAAAGATGGCCCGTTATCATAACAGGCGCGTCAAAGAACGGTTGCTGAAACCCGGTGACCTGGTGCTCAGAGACAAGCGAGCGGCAGGGCAACGCATGGGAAAACTCAGTCCAAACTGGGGTGGACCATATCGCGTCACCCACGTTGTCGGGAAAGGAGCCTATCATCTGGAGACTCTCGATGGTACACCCTTATCCAACTCTTGGAATATCGCTCGCTTGAAGTTATATTACTCTAGAATTTGATTTTATCTGCAGCTTTGATTTATGTCAACCCTAACCATGACTAACGCTCGATGAGAGAGCTTTCGTGGAAGTTTGTGGTTGTCTTTGTGCATATAGAAAAGGGGGTATTTTGGGGAAGTGAAAAGTCCTATCCTTGTGATGGTCGGTCTTGATCAGATGGCCCATTAAGTGAGGGCACTACCCACCATACCTTGAATTAGCGTCGGATTGAAAGATCCTGGACGCCCCCGGGGGTGAAAAGTCCTATCCTTGTGATGGTCGATCTTGATCAAATGGCTCATTAAGTGAGGGCACCACCCGGTATCTCTGGGAGTGAAAAGTCCTTTTCTTGTATTGATCGTTCTCGTGGAGACGGCCCAACAAGATGAGGCACGTCCCAAAGAAATAGAAACTCTGTTCTAGAAACAAGAATCCTATCTTAACGGCTGGGCTATTATGGCTAAGTCATTAAGTAAGGACACGGTTCTAGACGCGAGGGCAACGCCTAAAAGTGAAAATTCCCTAGCCTTGTGATAGCCGTCCCGATCCGACAGCTCACTAAGATGAGGCACTTTAAGGGCCGATCGTGAAATAAGGGAAACGCGGAGAATCGTGAAATCCCGGCTAGTAGCCAGATGAGTAATCCCTGGTGAAGTGTAGAGCTGATAGCGAAAAATGATTCCCGCGGGTTCCAGGGTAACGCCCTATGATGGCAGCGGAAAGGCTCCTACGGGTAATTACTATCCCTTGTAACGTGTTTTTGTTACTAATAATTTACAATTGAGACTGCGCAGAATACTTTTCGGGCAGTGGGAGGAGCGAGGATCTCGTCAGCTGATCTATCGCTAGTCTTACCAGAAAAGCTAACCCGATACCAAATTCTATAATTTGGTGGGAGCGCTAAGGGTCTGTTCGGATAAGTAAGCGCATTGGGAAAACGTGGCGAAGATAACGCCAAAAGGGTTCGCGAGGAAGCAACTAAATAAAGGAAAGTCAGCAATAAAAGTGACTTGACCAGATCGATATGTTTAAAGAGGGCCACAAAATACAGACTTCGGTGGTCAAAATAATAAACAAAAAGTTAGTGACACTTGATCACTAAGGAAAGAGCGATAAAGCCTCGAAGCACGTCAACCTTCGGGGTGCCTCCGTTTCCAGCCTGCCGCTTTAGCTCGGCGAAAGCCCTCCTCATTAAGGTGGCCAGACTTTCGTTCGAAGGCGGCAGTGACCTCATCGGGTTTGTATGTGTCGACCCCGTGAACTTCCTCAAAGTAGGCAACCAAAATAGAGGCAGTCTGCTCGACATGCCATAGGCTCTTACCAGCCGACTCTTCCTCCAGGGCAGCTTTCTCCTTGGCCAGGGAGGACTTCTCATTCTCCAAAGCAGTAACTTTAGCCCTCTCCGCTGCCAAGGCGGCCGACTGCTCTTCTGTCTGCTTCTGATGAGCCAGTAATAAGTTTGTGCGCTCCTCCAGCAACCTTTTCTTCTCATTCTGCTCTCGCGTTAATTCCCCCAAAGCAGAAGAAAGAGAGGCAGCCTGACGACGCACCTCCTCTGCCCAGTAATGGAATTTCATCAGATTGGTGAAAAGGTTGGTGCGTAAGGAGTTCTCCCTATCAAACGCGCCTTTAGAAAGAAAAGCGTCACGTTCAGCCGCAGACGCCAATACTTGGGAAGCCAATAAAGCCGAAACTTCATCCGAGCCATCACCTCCTAATGCCGCCAGGCCGGTGTTACGGAAATCATACAGTCCAACCTGGTGGGTTACAGGGTTAGCCCCATCTATCGGACCAAGGTCCGCCACAAAGTTGAAAGTGGTACCTCCTCCGCCATAACGATCCCGAAGAGGAATGCTTGAAGGAGCAAATGCCAAAGGAGAAGGAGGGTGAACCTGGGTGGACGAACCCCCTGGAGCAAGATAAGTGCCATGGGGCTGATAACCTGAAAGATCCTGCAAGACCTCTTGATACCCCGGATTAGAGGAATATGCGTGAGCAGGACCGCCAAAAGAATTGGGCGAAACCCCGAAGGTATCGCCTGTGCCTAAATTCTCCAAAAATTCTGACTGATTCCCCCCCTGGGGAACAGCCGTAGAATCAAACCCGTCCGCAGACTTACTCCCCATCCCGGTGGTAGAGGAAGATGGATTTCTGCCCTCATCTTCCGGCCGCTGTCTCTTCTTGGAGCCAGTCAACACGTGTCTTATATTCATATCGCCTGAGGGAGGAACGAAGGTAGCAACAACGGCAGTGTCCTGCCAAGAACGCAATATGAAACATAGAAAAGAGAAATCAAACGGCGATTGACGACGAGATATGACATATCATGATTAAAAGGCACCCTTACTGTATCAGTATGGGGAAGAGGCGCTTCTGAAGAGCCTGCCGCGTCTGGAGAAGGTGTAAGAGCAGCGACACTTCTCATTTTTCTCTTCTTTTTTCCTTTGGCAATGGCCTTAGGAGCCTTAGAAGAAGAAGGTTGGGCAGGAGGAGCAGCGATGGTCACAAGGGGAACGCCTGAAGGAATGTCAGAACCCCTCACACCGATCGAAGAAGAGGAAACTTGAATAAGAGTAGCGGAAGTAGCCGGAAGATCGGCAGGATTGTCAGTCGCTTCCGTGGAAGTAGCTCTTTCCTTTTCTTCTCGCTCTTGAGCCCTTTTCAAGCGTCTCCTTACGCTCTCAGGTCTATAATTGGGATCCGTCGCTGCGAAAGCACAAAATAGCGTCAGCATTAGTATCAGCGATAGTAAAGAAAGGAGTAACGCGACACTCACGTTTAACACAAGATCGAATGTCCATTCTACAGGCCACTTGGCGAATGTGAACGCTGATTTCCAGTTTGAGCAATGTGTTTAACCAGTCTTGCTCACGTTTCGGAAGGGTCCCTGGTCGGCTCCAGACGTTGTCATCCACGTTTTGATTAAAACCAGATCGCCACCAGGAACCAAGATCTCTAGGAAGATCTATCACAAAAAACTCCTTTTTCCAGCCATCAACGGAAGACTCGATATGGAGGAGTTTCCAAGTAAAAGACTTCAGAGAGTCATCGTCAAAACGGGGCGATATTGTTATCACCCCCCGGCATTTCATCAGCTTAAAAAGAGATTTAAGCAGTAGAAGGGAAGGGGAAGTAATCCCCTTGTATTTGCAAAGTTCCAGGAAACATAAACACAACAATAGGCATTTGGGGATAGTTGGGCCGGAGTCAAATCGCCAGCAACAAGCAACTCTTTGACAAAAGAGTCAATGGGAAGCCGAAAGCCATAACGGAACATTTGTGCATACATGACCCTACGATTGCCCGTCAAAACGCTGTTCAGACGTAGTGACTCAGGGGCAACAGTGGTTTTATAATCATCAGGAATATCAGCATTATGGGCGGCCAAATGCTCATGAAGAGCGGCCTCAGATGTGATAACACTAGACGTAATGTCCATCATTTTCTCATCGGCAGATTTCGACTCGGTACGGCGAGTCTTAGCCATGGCAGAATTAAAGAATTAAAAGATGAAGAAGACGATGGAAGAAAAAGGAAATACCTTCAGAGAAAAGCACTTCAAAGAGCCCTGAATAGTAGGGAGAAAATGAGACGGCCAAAAGAAAATATGAGAAAGCGGGATGATAAAAGAAAAGTGAAAAGAATCAATTTTGGGTTTTATAACCCTAATGATCAAACGAAACGATGAATGCTGCAGTCGTTGCGTGGAAGCGGTATAAGGAACAGACTCAAGTAATGAGTGCAATCCTAGAAAAGCGCTACAAACACGCTAGCCCGTGGCGCTGGAAGAAATAGACACGTGTGCCTGCACAATCATGACTTTTCTAAGGAAAGGATAGCCAGTATTAAATGCTCTGAAAAGAAGGTACTATCTCTGGGGAAAAACAAGAGTGATATCATATGAAAAAAGATAACGCAAGATGGCGTTGATTAAAAGAATAGCGTTGGGGCAGAGCGGAAAGGCGAAATAAAAATCAAATAGCAATCAAATACAAATATTGTCGCACAACAAGGCGTTATTACAAGACAAAGAAGCAAATAAGCGGAAAATCTTCTAAAGGGAGCAACCCCGATAAATCATGGGCCTTCGCGAGCGTTGCGATCACCATTCCTCCGCTTCTCTCCAGAAGAAGGAAGATCTCTCTCACTTTCACCCAAATCCTTTAGTCTCTTGGAAGCGTAATCGATCAGCACTGACGAGTCAACAGTTCCCTGGTGATAGAGACTCATGAATTCAGCGATACAGATATCTATGGTCTTGTTCTTCCACCAGGCTATCTTCGAAGGCACTTTGGCCAAATCCGCATCACGAGATGCTATCTCTTCGTGAAGGAAGATATTCTTTCTGTCAGCTACCACCAATTCCGCTTCCAGAAGGTCTATCTTAGCCTTCCCTTTTGATCTTTCTCGAGCAAGCTCGGCGCGACTAGAGGTGTCAAAACGGGTATGCGGGTCCGGACCCGACCCGGACCCGGCAGACCCGAAAATATACGGTCGGGACCAGACCCGGTCCCGACAAAAAACGGGACTAATTTCTAGTCCCGGTCCCGACCCGACGGGTCCGGGCCGGGTCCGGGTCCAGACCCGAACCTGATTTCCTTTTTTTTTTTTCAAAATAATTATTTTTTTATTTCTTTCTTTTCTTTCTTTTTCCTTTCTTCTACTTTTTTCTACTTTTTACGAGACCTCACTCATTCTCTCATCTTTTCTTTCTTTTTCTCTCCCTTTTCTTTCTTTCTCTGCACCTTCCTTCTTTCTTTCTATATTCCTTCTTCCCCTCTGCTCTCCTTTCTTTTCTTTCTTCTTTCTATGTGGTGATGGCTGTGCGGTGGAGGTGGGTGAGTGGATGATGGCTGATCGAATGGTGGCGGTGATGGGTGGATCGTGGCCGGGGATGGTGATTTTGGTGGTTGATTTTGGGAGTTGATTTTGGAAAGATTGAAGGTGGTGGGTGGATCCGGTTGAGAGGAGATGCTTTTGGAAAGATTGAAGATGGTGATGGTGGGTGGATCCGGTTGAGAGGAGATGATTTTGGGAGTTGATTTTGGAAAGATTGAAGATGGGAGATGATTTTGGGAGTTGATTTTGGAAAGATTGAAGATGGTGGGTGGATTCGGTTGAGATGAGATGATTTTGGGCAGAGGGAGAAAAAAAATTAGATTAACATAGAATTTTTGCGGGTCTCGGGTCTGGACCCGAGACCCGACGGGTCTGGCCCGAATGGACCCGAAATTTCTCGGGTCGGGACCAGACCCGACCCGACTGAAAATGGGACTGAAAATTGGACCCGGCCCCGGCCCGAATTGCCGGGACCGGGCCGGGTCCACGGGTCTCGGACCCGTTTTGACAGCCCTAGGCGCGACAGTCATCCAACTCTATCTGGGTCTGCTTTTGAAGCTGCGACAGCTCCGTTACCTTCCCTAAAGCAGCATCTAATTCCCCCTTTAAATCAAGAGAAGGTTGAACCTTGTTACGATGATCCTCGAAAAAATAGTTTAATTCGCGGAAGCAGGCCAGCATGTCAGTCAGAAGACGCGAATGGCGTACGTCGGGAGGACGCTGTAAGAACTCTTCTTTGTCCTTCGAAGAAGTAAACATTTGCCCCACTATTGGACCCACTGGTTCCTCTCGCGATGACGGGTCCGATATCCCTAAAGCACGAAATCGATTCTTTTCACTTTTCTTTTATCATCCCGCTGATAAGCAATGGGACCTTGAAGACCTTGAGGGGAAAGGTTAGCGATATAAGGAGGAGAGCAATTTTTTGCAGAATCACCAATGCCCGAAATCGAAGAAAGAAACAAGGTTTGAGGCTTCCGTGGGGAAGAAGCGATGGGATTCGGGATTGGTAAACTCACATCCGGAATAAAGGAGCGGATAGGGGAGCTAGGACCATCAGGCACCAAGGAAGAGCCCACCGCTGCCGGAGCCTCGTTAACCTTGGGAGGAATGGCAGAGGGCACCTTGGTAACTTCCGTCACTGGCTAGGAACCCGTAACGTGCGAGGCGTTAACCTCCTCGGAAGGAACCCCATTGATTTTCTCCCCGGAAGAAACTGGTGGGTCAGATTTCTCTTTGCGAACTCTCTTTACGAGACGCTCCGTTTCGCCAGCCATCTCTTCGCTATCATCCTCGGTTGACTCCGCTGAAGGAGCACTATTTCTGGACCTAAGTTTCATCCGTTGGGAAAGGGTAGCATGACGCAGCTCGGAACCAGTATCCATACTTCCGCTGTCACTGTCAACCTCTTCAATCACAGGATCACTTGGGGCCACACCCTTACCACGAGCTGGTAGCCAATTCTCAAGGAAACGAGAAAGTCGGGCAGATGTGTTGCGTGTCGCGACGGTCTTGTTTCTCCTTCCTCGCGGCGGAATAGGCGGACGACTAGAGCCTCCGGGTGGAGGAGAAGGAGGTAATGTTTGAAGCGGCACCACGTTTAGAGGAACGTCCTTTTCCTCGGAGGATCGACCCTCAGCGTTACCTGCCGATAAAATATTTCAATATGACAAGAAAGTCGAAGCGATAAAGCGATAAAAGAAAAAACTCACCAACGACACATTCTGTCAAAGGCCTGAACTGAGCAAATTCCCGAATGCGGAAAGGCCCTTCTATTTCTAATAAGGCGTTAACATGGGATACGTCCATACTAGACAACTCATCTGATTCTCGCCAAGCGGCACTAGTAATCTTCCGGTTAAACCCACCACGCCAAAACCGAGAGGGCAAGCGGAGGGTGAAGAAGCCATTTTTCCAGTTGTCCACGTTCTCTTCGAAACCTTAAAAATTCTGCCAGAAGAACCGAACAAGAGTACCATTCCATCTTGGGGTAATACCCACTAAGCAGTTATGGCACCTCAAGGCGAAAAAAGTGCGGAACAGATCGAGCGATGGAGCGAAAATATGCTTCATCTCGCACGAGCGAAGAAAGGCGTAAAGACCACACCAGGAAGGCGGAGTTATTTGAACAGGATTGAGATCGTAGTGGTCTAGTAGCTTCAACAGAGAAGTATGAAGCGGAAGACGAAACCCGTAGGTAAACATCTTGAAATAAACCAACCGGAACGTTCCCCACATGGCATCAGTAAGCCGAATATCCTTCAAGGGAACAAAGGGGCGATATCCCGTAGGAAAAGTGATCCCGTTTTCCTCTAACTCAGCCCTCAAAACCTCATTACAATCAAAAACACTACGAGCTCTCCTGACTTCGAGATCTATAGGATTTTCGATAATTGCAGAAGGCATAGCGCAAGACATAATGGAAGGGAAAGTAAAGCTATGGCAATAGAGAAACAAAATACCTGGAGCAGAGAACCAGTGAATCGGTCGTCGGCACCGGCGAAGCAATTGCAGTAAAATCCCTCGAGAAGAAAGAAGCACAGTAGAAAGGAAAAACGAAGAATTTCAAAATATTCGCAGAAAATACTAAAAGAGAAGAGTAAACTCCTTATAAAGGTTAAACCTAAAAAAGGAACAGCCTGTGAAAACAAAACACGTGCAGAAGGCAAAGGACGCGTGGATAGTCATCAATGTCTTTTGAAAGGAGACAGTTGCTGTTTGAAAATCGAAAGGCGGTTGCATCAAGCGAAAGGCCTACTCCCGCGATAATCCTGGAAAAGTAAAGAAAGAAAAGTGGCAGAAGAGCGAAAAGAAAATTTATTATTTAAGAAAGCCATACGGCATCTACAAAGAGACATGGTATGCCCAACTATTCACCATCGGACCAGGATATGCCATAGCAGTAGACCACGTCATCATCGTCCTCGCCCAAAAGCGATGGATCTTCGCCGGCGAAAGGGAAAGGTTCCTCAACCTTCTCTCCTGTGCGAAGGGAAGATCGACCCGACTCCTCCTCAATAGATGACGACACCACTTTAACAACTGAACTGGCGGAAGGAGCCCTTGGTGGTGACTCGTCAGGAGGAAAAGATATTTCTCTCCCCTTCGAAGGGAAAGAAGCAAGAGAATCAAAGAATGATTTAGATGCCTTCGCCGCATCTTTCCTCCGCCTCTTGCGGCACCGTCGGCGAGTAGCTGGCCTCCAGGGAGGAGACGGGGGAGGATTGTCCGAATCAGGAGAAGTCGGAGGAGTTGGTGGAGAATCTCGGGCGAACGTATCTAAAAATTGAGAATCAGCCATGAGATCACAGAATATTAATAAAGGAAAAAACAACAAGGAGACGAAGAATAACGAAGGGGAGAAGATCCCTTAAATAGCCAGAAATTTGGGAAGAAAGGATCTTTGATCTTCTAACCCGACTCTTGAAAGAAGACACGTGTACAGCCTGAAGTGCAGATATGGATTTACAGTCACGCCTGTTGAGATTTTCCTCTGATCGAGGAAAACCGCAAAGTCGCCCAATCAGTTGCCAGGACAACCGCGGCGTAGATTTAATGTTAAACAACCAATCCGAAAACCGCCCAGTGGCTGAACCGTTTTCAGTTGGGCTAAGAATATCTCCAAGAAAGACAAAGGACGCATTAAAGAAGAAGAACAGTTGCAAAACGGCGTATTAAAACTAATTTATTTATTATGGCCTAGGGGCCGGAAAGTACATTTACATGCCAGGGGAAAAGAGAAAAGGCCCAGAGGGAGCCATCGCTATCAGGCATCAGAGCCAGCATCCTCAGGCACTTCGGGAAGATCCCGCAGAGAATCCATGACCAGAATCAGATCATGGGAGGTGGCTCTCATTCCCTTCAGGCAGCACCCCAGCATATCCTTGCGCTGCTGCAGCATGGCGATCACCACTTGAATCCGAGCGATGGAGGCAGCCAGCTTTGACACGCTTTCCAGAGGGCTGAAATCCTCCAGAGATGTGGCCCCCAGCTTGGAATGAAGAGGGGTCAACATTCCTTGCAGCTCCAGGATGTCCTCAGAAGTCTTGACCAGCATATTCTCCAGGAACCCGACATCCCCATCATTGAGGTTCTTGAGAGAATGGCCCTTGGAGAGGAGAAAATTCTTAGTCAAATTATCCATGATGAAAATTGCCGGAGATGAGGAGACCGTGGGTGGAGAAAGATCCCCAATTTATAGGCCCAAAGAGAGGCCTTGGGAAGAACAAAGAGGTCCTTAAAAGGCGAGTCGTCTCGTCACCCCTAAGGACTGATAATCCTAAATCAAAGTCAAAGGTTGATGCTCGTATGCCATCCGTGACCTGAATATGCGAAAGGATACAAGATGTCTATGGAAAAACGCTAAAAGGCGCGATATCACGGGTAGCCATTACGTAAAAGCCATATGGTTACCGGTATCCACAGAGTAAGGCCGCGTTGGTGTCGCAGGCGGTCCTAGATGCGTAAAACCTCGTCGACATCGCAAGCATCTGGTGGTATAAAGCCGCGCTAATCGTAGGCAGCTGATGGCGTAAAGCCGCGATGATATCGTTGTTTCCTTAAAGCAAAAGAGGAAAACGGGCCCCGCGTGACCTCAACCCTCTGTAAGTATAAAAGTTTACTAACTTCTCTATAAACGCCTATCTCCTCTATGTGTTTTCAGTACACTTGAAAGGATAATGGACTCGAAATGAATGCAAATCCACAACATGACCTGGTTGCAATCTTTGGCGGTGTCACAAGTGTTCCGCCAACAGCCCTTCCATGGCATGAATAGAGTTGAGACTCCGCATGCCCTGTCAAGAAGCCAAACGGACCAACATCGTTGGGTGAAAACAATGCCCTCATAATCACCAGCGTAATAGCATCGTCCCTCGTGTACCTCTTAACACCTCAGAAGAACAGGTCCCTGGATAAGGATGAAGGACGGAATCCGCTTGATAGCTAGAAAGCTTCAGAACTAAGTTCCAGCTCATCACTTAACACGGTTAACATCGAGCAGACAGAGAAACTCGGAGATCCTGCAGACATACCGCCCCGCGAAGGGACAAGTTTTCATCTAAGCTTTCAGACATGGACAGCCCTTGGTAAACACTCGGGCTCGTTTTCAGTTGGGCTTATGATAACAATTGAGACAGCCCTAACGGTACTAGCACACTTGCCGCTCCCGCCAGGACGATTTCCTATACGACCTGTAAGACATCTTCATATCGCCAGAGAATCAGAGAAGAATTCCTAGGATGGTCGACATCAGCGGGGGGGGACTCACGCGACTCTACACGCACGGCATCATCCCATCCTAGGGACCCACGAGCTTATCGCTCCCGGCAGCCCGTACGATATCGCTCTTGACGTCATCTGTCGGTATCGCTTGTGACGTCACCCTTTGATATCGCCTGAATTGTTATCGCCAGGTATCGCCGACCAGGCCTATAAATACCCCTACTTTTCCAATCTAAAGGTAAGATCGAGATCACTAAGACGAACCTCTGTTATTTTCGAAACTCGGACTGACTTAAGCATCGGAGTGTCTATGCCGGAGCCCCCCCTCCGGCGCTTTGCAGGTACATTCGACGCTGACCACCACTGTTCCGATCAACCACGACTTTGAATCTTACAAGATCGACAATCGAATCTTATCAACTACTTTAAATTGTTTTGTTTCTTTTGTTTTGTTTCTATTTTTAGGTTCCCCCAATCAAAACCAGTGATGGGGAAGTCAACCAAGAAACTACGTTCCCACTAGAGGTCTTTGTGGACGATCCTTTTACCATAATCTACAAACCCTTGTGGACAGTGATAAGTTGTATTTCTACCCCCATTCTTATACATATTTTACACTTATATTTGACGCGTTTGGCGCGCGATCATGGGTTCTTCCAGTTGGGGAAATAATATATATAACAATGGATGTAGCGATGGGTCTAATGGCGATGGGGTATGATATTATGGCTAGAAATGCGGACGGTGTTTGCATTTTTGGAGCATCAATATTTGTTCCTCACATGCAAGAGGACACAGTAGCAGAATGATTAGCGATTCGAAGGACTCAAGGTCTAGCTGTGGAACAGAATATTGGTAGAGTTTCTTTTCAAACAGATTGTCAAGCTCTCATCTAAGAAATTCAGGCTTCAGATTCGTCTCTGAGCCCAGTTGGTCTGGTGGCTCGAGATATCTTAGTGTATGCTTAGATCTTCTAATGTTGTTCTTTTTCATATATTCGTAGAGAAGCTAATTTACTCATGCTTTAACTTACTATTATGGAAAAAAATATCGATAAACACTCTTCCTAACGCTATCCAAACTTTTGTAAGTTCCGATTATTTTTCCATCAAAATAAAAATACCATATTTGTCTATTTATTTTTTATTAAAAGGAATGTGATTACTAACTTTGAAATCGTACATTTAATTTAGCGGATCGATCTCAATTCTAATGGGCAGTTAAGTTACTTTTGTTTCATTAAACTGCCCTTCAAAGTGGAAAATATACCCTTTCATTATTAAACTTGGATACCCTTTCTTCTTCCGGAACGGGTTGCTTAGTGAGCACAACTCGCTACGTAATGCATCGGCTTCAATTATGCAACTTGCAAAATACTTCCTCGGGTCTCGATTAATTGTCATTTTACTATTCCAGTACGTATTTTAAAACGGCTGGAATAGTAACTATATGATCTCGAAAAATTCCGAATTTTTTTTTCAACATACATGAAGGATTAATATACGTTGTGTAAAAATTTCGGACTTTTTCGAGATCATATAGTTACTATTCCGGCCGTTTTACAAAGCGGCAGGAATAGTGACAGTGGACAATTAATCGAGACCGGTGGGAATAGCTTCCAACTCCAAGAAAGCACCTGCGGCTGTCTTCATAAATCATTTCTTTTTACTACAAATATTTATATGAAAAATCTCTTAATTATAAAATTAATCTCGATCCATACGTATTCTATCTTGTATAGTATAGATGACAAATATGGAATTGTATTGATTTAATTAGTGTGGGCCCCGCATTCATGACAAGTCCGAATTGAATAATAATTGTCCGCCCTATTATTAGAGATAGGAGTAATAAACAAACCACACCCGGCATTGACGTGACCATTTTGCAATTGCACCTTTTTATAAAAAATAAAAATAAAAAAATCAATTTCTCTTTGATTTTTCTTCATATATTTATTAATAATTTTTTAAAATATTAAGTCATGCTAAATGGTCAGATTTTATAGGATTGATTTTGACTCCATTAGAAAGAAGAGGCCCTTATTGTGAGAACTAAAAAATTGTACAAAAGGTGGGCTTTGTTCGTTAGAAGGCCCACAACTTGAGACCATGTCTTTCGAGTCCATCTTTTTAGTTTTTTTCTTTCGTAGATAAATGGGCTTAAGGCCCAACAAAACACGGAGGAACTACCCTCTCCTTCTACTAACGTCCTTTAATAGTTTTTCATTTTTTTTAATGTTTTCAAGTATTTTTCATATATTTTAATACATTTCTATTTTCACTCCTTAATTATTTTATTAATAAAAGGACGTTGAATTTTTTTAATAAAATATTTAACATTTTATTTTGATCTTTAAATTTGGTAAAATTTTGGACCGCTTTAAAACTATTTTAGTTATAATAAACTGTTAAAATTGGACAGAGAACTATGTTCCGATTGGGAAACAAGGTTACAAGCATAGTTTGTGCATGGTGGTTCTTAGTGGTATCGATACATGCAAGCTCTTATTCTTCTCCTACTTAATTAGTTGAGTGGAAGATAAATTTGTACCTAATATGTTCAATTTTGAAAAAAAATGTGACTAAACCATTCCAAAAAATAGTATTAGTAAAATTATTTCAAATCGAAAAATTATATTTCTTTAATAAATTATTTGAATAAGTAATTAATAATTATATAGACTTTAGTTGGACCATAAAGAAATACAGGATGAGCATAACATTATTTAATTATTTAATTAGCATTCGCTGATGAGTGAAGATGATGAACAAAAATCTAAAAATGAGTGTAGTAGTTGTGTGGAGGAAAGGAACGACCCGTGAGTCGTGAGTTGTGACTTGCGAATAATATATGCATTATGCATTCCCTTTTTCCAAATTCGAAATAAAAAAGTTGTTGATTGGTCAAAATCAATCCGGTCATCTTTTCCTCTAACATAACATGCGATGATATACGCTGTTCCGCACCACATCGCCATCACCAAAGTAATTTTGCCACTTCGTCTCTTAACTCTTAACTTAATATAACCCTATATTTTCTTAAATCCTTCTTGCCACAAATCTTGTACTATTCCACTTTTGTCAAAAGTTATAGCAGTACAAACAACTATGTTTTTTACGTGAATGTTTTGATATTGTTCGTTTAATTAGAAAAAAGCTCGCAACTTTAATTATGAATACTTTATTATTTAATAGGTTGATGCATATGTTAAGAAAAATTAGGATTAGCCTAATCTTATTTTGAGAACTAATTTTTATTCACTTGGATTGTTAAACAAGCATCTAACTAATCGTTTTTTTTTTTGGTTTAAACCATCAGGATTCATGTGTCTCTACTGGGACGAACTTATCCAGATTCGACGCTTATAAGACCTTTGCGGAACCTCTCCCCAAGAGTTCATTTCGTAGTATCTTTGTAATCACACAGTGGCATTCATTCATATGTTTCTCAGCGACGGTTTTAACTGATGCTTCTGCTTACGCAAAAATCAAAATGTGTTGCAAATGAGTAAAAATACTTGGAATCAAATTGTTGGTCTACTCTACAATGTGTTCAAATTAAGACACACTGAACATCTACATAAAGGATTAATTAAGACTGTCTAATAATAATGAAATTTTGGTGTGGAAAGTTACAGACTTACAGTGCAGGAAATGGCAGGAGAAGGATAATCTCGAGTGATTCTTGTCCTCATGTTCATGTCTTTCTTTGCTCCTGTAGCTGTCTTTTTTGCTGTTCTCTATTATTGGGATGGAAAAGGAATGTCTTTGAAGCTTTTGACACCAAACTTTTTGTTCCAACACCAATCTAATCAAACCAACAAGAAATATGGCTTCTTTACATCAATTACTAGCAGAAGAAGGATTTGAGCAGAGAGAGTCATTGAAAAGTAGGAGCCAATCCAAACACAGAGAAAAGAATAGGTCAGCTGAGTCTGTACTACTTCCTATTCACATTTGCCATGACCAAGAAGGGTTACATTCTTCCAGGCACAAGACCGATAAGGCCTCTACGCGGAAAGGGTCATCAGAATTTTCATCGAGGAGAATGAGTTCCGATATGGAGCGACTGAAGTCCAAATCCTCGCTGAGGGGACATGAACCTGCAATTGATGAAATAGCCATTAGAGCAGTGGTATCTATACTTAGTGGCTATGTAGGCAGGTACATAAAGGATGAAACTTTTCGGGAGATGACTCGAGAGAAGTGCGAGTCTTGCACTCTGCGAATTAGAAGCAAGGAATCCGATAATGGGGTGTTTGCAAATTTGGAGTTGGGGATGGTGAGCATTGATAAGATGGTTGAAGAGCAGGGGAGGATGAAGGAATTGAGAATGGATTCTTTGAGAAGCTCAATTCTACTAATGAGCAATGTTGTTTCGTTGGGTTCGAAAAAGGCGAAGAATGATTCAACTTGTGGAGTGCCAAACTCTCATCTCTCAGCTTGTGCTCAATTATACTTGTCTATTGTCTATAAGCTTGACAAGAATGACAGGACATCTGCTAGGCTTCTACTTAAAGTTTTTTCTGAATCACCATTTTTGGCAAGAACACATTTGCTTCCTGATCTTTGGGAGCATTTCTTTCTTCCTCATCTTCTTCATGTTAAGATTTGGTACCAAAAGGAGCTTGAAGTTCTTGTTGAGACTCGATATGTTCAGAAGGAAAAGAGAATGAAAGCTTTGTGCAAGGTCTACAATGATCAAATGGACAAAGGAACGATGCAGTTCGCCGGGTACTATAAAGAGTGGCTCAAAATTGGAGCTAAAGCTCCTTCTATTCCTGCAATACCTTTGCCGTCCAGACCAAGCCATGCACCATCAAGGAGGAGATCATCAGATTCTTACCATTCACAGTCCTCTATCAACACAAACTTGTAAGTAACAAATCAACTTATTTCATCTCTGCAGAATTTTGCATAGCTAACAGCACTTTAATTTCAGTACGTAAATCTGTTCATGAATGATATTTTTTTTAACCATGGAATTGGAAGATATCAAACCGTGTTTGGGGTCACGCCTGACCGCCGATCGATGGAACTTGGTTGTAGACATAGAGCTTCAAATTCAATGGATGTATGGGGATTGGAGGAAGAAAGGGTGTGCAGAGAAGAAGAGTACAACAATTGCAATTATACTACTGTGAGCATTTCTTGTCTCTATCCTAAGATTGGAATCTCTTCTTCTTTTCAGTTTGTTCCTTACTTACTTCTTGGTTTAAGAAGATAATTAATAATTTTCAAAACCTGACAGAATAAGACGAGGAGACCATCGAGCCAAAGTTATCGGATTTCAAGGAATGGATTATTGTCTGATGCAAAGAAACCAGACCCCTTTAAACTTTTTTCCTGTCAGAATATGTTACCAGAATGTGTGGCTAATGGAAATCAAATGGTCAAGAAAAGACCAAACATAATTGAAGAGACTTCTCATCTTCCCTTGACCGATCTAAGTAGAGCCATCGGTGCGATTTGTTACTCAGATAGCTTACCTGAGTGTGAAAATGCAATCCATATGATTGCAAAAAGCTGGTTGGACTCGCATCGAGATCATACCGTTGAAACTGATTTATCAAAACCTCCTGTGATTGAGGGATTGCTTGAGGTCATATTTGCTTCAACTGAAGATGAAGTTCTAGAAATAGGGATATCAATTCTAGCAGAGTTAGTAGCAAGACATGAAGCAAATAGGTTAATAGTACTAAATGTTGACCCACAACTTAAAATCTTCCTGAAACTTTTAAAGAGTAGCAGTTTATTTCTTAAAGCTTCTGTGCTTCTTTACCTGTTGAGGCCTAAAGCAAAACAGATGATATCTATCGAATGGGTGGCATTAATCCTTCGAGTCCTTGAATTCGGAGACCAGCTGCAGACCCTATTTAGTGTCAAGTGCATGCCCCAAAAGGCAGCAATGTATTTATTACACCAACTCCTGACAGGTTTCAATGAAGATGGGAACTTAGAAAATGCAGCCCAGTTTGTCTCCCTAGGAGGACTGAGCTTGCTTCTACGAGTTTTTGAGGTTGGAGATGTTAATGAGAGGACTAATGCTGCTGTGTTCATGTGTTTCTGTATCCGTGCTGATAGTAGCTCTCGGAATTACTTGGCTGAAAATCTGAACAAGGCTTCTCTTCTCGAGCTCATTATTTTTGAAATCCAGAAGAAGTCTAAAGGTTATGCTTTTAAACTACTATCCGAGCTGCTATGCCTCAGTAGGTATGCATTTTTACTATCTCCTCAATTCAATTTCTTTGACATAGCAGTCTGATTTGTGTTCTGATAGATATGTTTAAATGTGAACAGAAGAACAGCTCTTGTTAATTTCTTGACTGGACTTAAAAATGGCTGGGATGGCTTGAACATCATGCAAGTCTTTCTAGTCCATCTTCAAAGGGCTGCACCAGAAGACCGCCCAATGGTTGCAGCTATTCTCTTACAGCTGGATCTTATGGTAAATTAGTCTGTTTTTTTACGCTGTTTTCCATATTTGAAAAGAACTAAAATTGGAAATTAAATAAGTGTGAGTGATGTTGCAGGGAGATGTTTTGAGTCATAGTGTATATAGAGAAGAGGCAGTAGATGCAATCATAGATTCTTTGGATTGTGAAAAATGTAGCCCAAAGATTCAAGAACAGTCAGCAAGAGCCTTGTTGCTGTTGGGAGGCTGTTATTCTTATACAGGAGATGCATCAGCAGAGGAATGGCTTTTACAGCAAACAAATTTGGACGATACATTAAGAGCTTCATTTCGTCGAAAGGAAATACTTGATAGGAATTTGGTAAGCTGCAAAAAGATCAAGTTGGTAGGAAAGCATAAATTCTCCTTTATAATGACCGAGTTTTTCATTTTTACTTGAATTGCAATAAAATAGGATGAAGAAGAGGAAGCAATGGAAGAATGGCAAAGAAGAGTTGCGATTATGTTGCTTAACATTGGCAGGAAAAGGTTCTTGGAAGCACTTTCGAATTCGATAGTGAACGGAATACCGAATTTAGCGCAATCAAGTCTGTTTACCGTTGCATGGATGAGCAGAATCCTGCACTCAGAAGTAGGAAAGGGTTTTCAGAATGTGGTGCACTCATTAGTAGGAGCAAAAGGGTTGCCAGAATCCTCAGATTATGAGAGAGCCCGTAATGCAGTGATTCCTTCTTTCCCACTAAAGCATCTCATCAAGAGTTCAGGTATGAATCTCTTCCCCATTTCCTACTGAACTCAGGAAAGCTACTTTTTTTTCTTCACTTTTATTAAAAACCTTTAATTACTCTTATAAGAATGATTTTAGCTAATAATGAATGTCTTTCACAGAATGTGTGTCTATGCTCTCAATGTTGAATAAAGAGTTGATAGACCCTCTACAAAAGCCTTTATGACACTGCTGGCTGATAAAGCTCGTTCGTTTCACTCGTATATCATGATGATATTCTTACCCACCCAGTTTTCTGCTAAACTTGCTAATGCTGTGAGTATATGTACGTAGATAAACTGCACAGATCGTATTCGAGCTACTATTTTTTCCTTGTCATAGGATTATAAAAAGTACTACTGAGTTACACGCACAGTTATTTCCGTGTGAGCAATACTTCATCCGAACTCATTTTATAAGGACTATAGTTTTTGTGATGCTATGGAATTTCGCTTTGCAATGCACTATCCACCGGTTGCCACCTCAAGTTTCCAATCCAATCTTTCTGCAGATATTGTCTTTTTCTACATTTTCGTTCAGTTACTGCGCTCTCATGACAGAAATCCAACAATTATGCTGAGTGTGTCCATTAATGAAAAAGGTGGCGGCACCTAATGCAGAAAGGAACAAAGAAGTCATTCCCACATTAATTTTCCACCGCAGGACCATTAAGCAGTACAAAATTTGAGGAATCTAAGAGATGGACCACACCACCACCACACCCTAAAATGAAAATGGCTTCACACCAAATCTAAATGTCAAGAGTAGATGTTGTTAAGATTGTACATGTGCATGTCAGACCACTACCTGATTGGTCCCTCTTCAGTTAAGAGAATAACGATCATATCATCCACAATGTGAATCCGAGGCACCTTCCTATGGATCACCATCGATACCCCGGTTTGGCCCCATGGTAGTGGTAGAAAGTCATAACATTTTCAAAAACAAAACCAACAACAACAAGAACAGTGAAACTTAAATTTAAGTCTTTAATACCAAACGAAATGTAAAGTTGTTCAACATAAAGAAACTAAACATCTCACACAAAAACAAAGTTCAAAACATAAAAGACAACGATTGTCTATTACAGTCTCCAAAACCATGGTAACTTAAAAGACAACTTGTAAACCATTAGATTCACGCACAAACTCCTTCACCGGATGCTGATTCGCTTAGGAAAGGAGTGAATTTGCGTAAGGTTAGTTCGACAAAAGCAGTGGCCATAGACCCACATCCATCCCCACTGTTAAAAGAGATCAGTCCATGATTTTTCAAACAAAAAACATGTTGTTTTCTAGGTTGGCATGCAACTTGTAGGACTTATCATCCATTGAAGATGCCACAGATAACGTGGATGATGTGCGAGAGGAAGATGAAGAAGGAGACTGCCCCTCTACAGCATCATGGTACATCCTTCCTCTAAAAGCAGCAAGGTCAGCGTAGTACACAGGCGGGACCAATGACACAGGCTTTGTGCACCGAGCAAAGGTGAAGCACATGTTGTAGATGAGCTTTTGCAACACGTCTGAAGACAAAGAATGCTCATCCCATAGAACATGATAGTGAGTAGGCTTGCTCGTGCCGAGGCTTCCATAGTGGCTACAGAGATAAAAGTCATACTCAAATGGGTGCACAATCTTAGTGTCCACAACCGTTCCAGGAGCTACATTTCCAGAAGGCCCACCCCTCTCAGGAAACAAGCGGGTCTGGTGACGCTTCTGCGCTACAATAAGCGTGATTGTTGGGTTGTAATTGATCGACTGAAAAGAATTCTTGAGATCAAGTAACTCTTCATTGAGAACCATATCAAACTGACCCTCGCTGACACCATCACGAAAGACTACAATCTTCTCAGGTTTGATTTTATTCAGCCGAGTATAAGTTTGGACTAGCTCCACACACATATCTCCAAAATTAAGGATCTTCTCAATACGATGATTTTGAGGGCAAACTCTGGCTGCATAACGATTTGCTGCTGGCCAGTTAACAGTAGCAACAACAGCTGCTATAGATGGGCTAGTTTTGTTCTGCGCAGCAGGATGATTCACATCGGCCCCAATGAACATAACATGGTTCTCACCACCAAAGTAGGGAAGCCTGTCGCTAAGCTCAACATTGCTGCCTCCAAGCTTCGCATTAATCTTAAGAGCAAGATTTGCAAAGTACTGGTCATTCAGCTTGCTGGTGGACAAACAACATTGAGTCACTACACCAACCACTGTCTCGGAAACCCATTTGAGATACTTGTAACCTTCATCTCTTCTTGACATCACACAAAGAACAAATTGCAAGCGGCCTTTAAAATGCCTTAAAGCCCGATCGTTGATGTTTTCAAGGAGCTGCCGAAGCCTATCAGCATTTGCAAATTCATTCATTGTAGCAGGTACACTAAAGAGAGGTTCTGACATGGGAATCCCTAGGCTGTTGCACCGAGAAACAAGTTGCGGAACAAATTGGCTGTGATTCAGCCTGCATCGATCCGCAGAGCTAAAGTCGATGATAGCCCAACGCTCAATTGGTCTTCCTTCCACCACTCCTTTTCCAACAAGATTCCAGTGGCACTTCTCTCTGTCAACAGTTATTTTAATTGGCCTGCCACTAGGAGTGCCTAACTTCAACTCAGGTGGCCCAATCACCCGTCCTTCCACTGATGTCATAATTGTGCTAACTTCCATTCCAAAGTTCCGGATCACGTCTCCCCTGCCAATAATAAGACAGAGAAGAAACTAAACCACAGCGGTAACCAACAGGAATAGCATACAGCAAGTGATTCACCCCAGCCAAATTACAACTTAAAACATTAGAAGGGAAAGAAAATTGAACATGCATCTTTTATCTTAAAAAGCCAACATATAAAAAATCAAATTGAGTTCCAGTCATGCAATACTAGCAACATCACAACAGACAACAGTGAATGATACACATGCCTTCTACAAATGATAGGAAAAAAAATAAAAGCCAAGGGCTAAGAATGGTGCAAACAATAACCACAAAATATCATGAAGAACATATTTACGCAAACAACACAAAACACGAGGGATTAGAAAGTTTGACGAGTTGATTAGCAATTAACAGATTGCAACTTATAAGTTCATGTCGAATAAACAGTACAGTCCAAGCATGCACCAGAATAAAAAGGGAAATTTGGAAGTATACATACCCACAAGGTCCATCTCTTGCTCGCACCATATCATTTATCGTATTCTGCCTGACCTGTGGGGTTGCAAGAGACATGTTCTTCAATATATATGCTGCATCTCTGTCTAGATTCTCTTTTGGGTATATCTGCCCTTCAACCAACACACAGAACTCCATAGGTACATAGTTTACCCTGTTGTTTTTCCCCAAATCTAAGCAAGGAATATCCAGATGTGTTATCTCCTTTTGGTACTTCTGCCTGAAGTAATCAACAACACTAACTTGCCTTGGAGCCCCACCATCTGGGTCATCAACAGAAAATGTAAGAAACCTTGTATTCTTCTCCGTCAACTTAGCAACTAAATATTTTTGTTTGGTTACACGGTGAGTTACGTGAACTTTCAGGCCCCTCATTACTCTTTCCACAGCTCTCCTGAGCCTTCCAAAATCATTCATGTTAAGCTCGGGAATGTGCTCCCTAAGGAAATCCAATACTGGAAGTCGCTTGCGAAATGACAAAACAGAATAGTCCAAGCACACAGACACACCCTGAAAGGTGGGCTTCAGGCTAGGTTGGAAGCCACGAGATGCAGTGATCCCATATCCAAGGTCATCATTTTGGTTATTTGCAAAAGGATGGAAGCTCCGGCCAACAGAAATCATATGCCTGACTGGATGCTCCTTCATCACAACATCCATACCTTGCAATATATCACGGGGTATTGAGCTGTTAAGTCTCCCACTCAAGTAATCCCTCAGCTTGCAAAGCTTCAATTCATTCACAAGCTTAATTGAGAACGTATAAGCCTTTGTTCTCATATCATCCGCCTCATCAAACTCCACCTTAAACTTCCCCACAGGCAATGGGACTGCGCTGAAAATGTTCTTCTCACCATCATAAGCAGTCATAGCCAAAGGAAACTCTGAGGGGTCATCTGCAAATAACTTATCCCTAATCCTTCGCAAAGTAACCTTTGATAGCTTGGTCTGCTTACCATTGGTAGGGGGTGCTGTAGGCTTAATATCGACATCATACTGCCGAATGACAGTCTCAGCATTAAACTTAACGGGAAAATGATTCACACGAAGCGGGGCCCTTCGCATTGCCATCTTACCACCTCCATCAGGCCGCTTAATAGGCACAATTTTGTTATTAGGGTTGTCTACCACCGGAGCAGGCAGTGAAGAAGACATTCTCCTAACATTATGATCTAAACAGAGATAGAAATACATTATTATTAACTAACTATGCCCAGTAAAGCAAGCACGTTACCTTAAATTCTACATTAAAAATCACAAAACCCAAACAAGTAAGAGATGAATACCAGTGCTTTGACCAGATGGTGGAGAACTACTAGTACGATCATCAGCTGGAGGAGGAGGTGGAGAAGTGGGATTGACACGGACTTGTTGATCAGGTCGTCCATCACTAACTTCTTCATTTCTATTTCTCCACGCTTCTTGACGATGGTACTGTTGAGGAGGAGGATTAGTGGCCCCAGCATAGGATTGGGGGCGGGACCCAACACCACGATCTCCTCGGCTTCCTTCATCTCCACTCCTCCGCTCATTCTGAGGATGCGGTTCCTGCTGGTACTGCTGCTGCTGATAATACGACTGCTGAGGAGAACGGTCTCCTCCTCGTCCCCTTCCTCCTCCTCTGCCCCTTCCTCCTCCTTCGTTTCCACCATTCCAACCACCTCCGCCGCCTCTACCTCTACCTCCTCCGTCATTGCCACCATTCCAACCACCGCTGCCTCTGCCTCTGCCTCTACCTCTGCCACCTCCGCGACTGGCACCACTGGGCCTCTCCATTGGACAAAACGGGAAGAACCGACACTAAACCTTAAAAAAAAACCAACCAAACCAAGACCAGAACAGAAGAATGTATTTTCTGTGCGACTGTCGTGCTTCCTTTTTTTTTCTCCTCACAAGATGATTTTAATTTTTAATCCGCGGATTAGATTAGAACAAGCAGTTTTTAAAGTGGGAAGGACAAGCATGTCCTTTGCGTGTAGTTTAAGGAGGTGGTGTGTGCTTTTTTTCGTAAAAGGTGGCGTAATGACAAAAATGGCCCTAAGGAAGTCCGCTTTTAAGGAAAGTGGGAAAACGGAAAGAACTTCGATGGAGAAGGGAGGTGTGTAAAAAGGGCAGGAAAGGAAGGATCTTGAGAAATCCAGAAGATTCGGGGTAACCGAAGGACGGAATGGTTGGGGGAAGATGTGAGGAAAGGGCGGACCAACAAATGCCTTTCTCCTCTAATATTATCATCACAATTTATTTATTTTATAATCAGAAATTTAATTTTATAATTAATTATATTATTAAAATTCGAGATATCAAATCTATAATTTTACGGCATAAAATGTATATTGGTATATAAAAAAAATGATGGGGAATTTTAAGCATGACAAGGTGAGAATGGGAATAAAAGACTGAACAGGACTAGCATAAAACGATAGAGTCAATATATTATATTAAAAAATTAAAAAAATTACAAGGCATGTCAATTTCGAGCATAGAAGTATCCCCTTCTTCTACCTAAGTACCCATGCCACCAATTCAATGTTCTGGTTATATCTGCTATGTTTTTCACTTTATTGAAAAACATAATTATATTCAACAAGTGTTCATTTCGTTATGTTTATTTAACGGTTCATGAATTTAGATCAGGAAATTGAAGCTTGAAAAACCTTACTGAAATCGAATTTTACATTGGTGTATTGGTAGAACGGAGTTCTTGTTCGCAAAAGTAGAATTTAAGTGGCGAAAGGGGGCGGGAAAGGATATGATAAACTGGGTTTCTTGGGATAAAATGACCCTTGCTAAATGTGATGGTGGCCTGCGGTTCAGAGACCTTGAGCTTTTCAATAAAGCTCTCTTGGCTAAATCTGGGTGGAGGATTTTATCATCTCCAGATGCTCTCCGGTGAAGGTTTTTGAAGAGTATTTATTTCCCGTGTTGCTCTTTTCTTGATGCCAAAAGGGGAGGAGGGCCCTCATGGCTCTGGTCCAGCCTGCTAGAGGGTAGAGATGTGTTGCAACTAGGTGTTAGATGCTTGGTTGGTAATGGAGAGAAGGTGAGGGTGTGGGAAGATGTCTGGGTTCCTTCTGCTACTCACTCCAGGATTTTGGAGGACAAACCCCCTCTCTCGTCTGTTAGACTTCTGTCTGATTTAATGTCAGATGGTTTTTGGAATTCTCGTCTTATTGCTGACTTGTTCTGCGCATCTACAGCTAACGCAATTCTTCAAATTCCAATTGGAGGCCGGAGGAGTCTTGATAGATTGGTTTGGACTCACAGAAGAGATGGGAAATATGATGTCAAACCTGGGTATCAGATTTTGCGGTTGGATAAAGCAACAAATAATCCCTCTTCTTCAAGTGCTTCTAATCCCGTGGAAGCCTCGGTGTGGAGTTCGATCTGGAAATTAAAGGTATGCTCAAAGGTCAAGCATTTTATTTGGAAAATCATTGGGAACTCTTTACCAGTCGCTTCCAATCTGGCAAAAAGCATTTCAGGTTTTCCAAGTATGTGTTCTAGATGCGGTGTGTTGATTGAAACGATGGAGCATCTGTTTTTTGGGTGTGATTTTGCCAGAGCAACACAGGTCGGATATAAAACCTTTGGCTGCATACGTGTGTTGGTTGCTGTGGAAAGATAGGAACGAGCTGAACTTTAATGGATCGCCAAGCCAGCCCTTGTCAGTGGCGCGTCTAGAGTCTGCGATGGCTACTGAATTTAGAGAAGCTCAAGAAGGGGAAGTCAGTTTTCAGCAACAGGATAGTGCAGCATTGTGTACCAACTGGGTTCCACCCATGAGAGGATCTTTAAAGGTTAACTGTGATACGAGTTGGCATAAAAACTCTAATTGGGTTGGTATTGCAGCACTAGTTAGAGACTATAAAGGAAGCGTTTGCGACGGATTAGTTATGAAGAAGAAAGCCAACTCTGTTCTTGTTGGGGAAGCTTTAGCCGGGAGAGAAGCTTGTAGGTTGGCAATGACCCGAAATTGGAGGGACATCACTTTTGAGAGTGACGCCCAAATTGTAATCTCACAAATCAATCCAGGAGACTCAAAGGATTGGATGATTGAACCCATACTCTGAGATATTGATGAGTTGAGAATCGGTAAGTCTGGCTGGGTTTTTCAATTTGTTAGCAGGAGATCCAACGGTGCAGCTGACTTTCTAGCAAAAGCTGCTTCTTCTATCCCTAATCCAATTACTTACTGTAATTCCTTTTGGCAATTAGCCACTGATCCAATTTTTGTAGCTCTGATTCAAAAAGAGCACCCTCCTTGATCATCAATATATATTTACAGCCTGCGGGCTTTGTTTGTGTTAAAAAAAAAAAAAAATTAAGACTACAAATCTACAAGTAACAAGACAAGGCTTACAGGAAAAAAGAAAAACAGGAAAACGTGTATAATTGACAAAACAATAAAATCAGAATAATGGTAGTCAGATAATGCCTACGGCCCATAAGCCCAAAATGGAAAACCTAAACTGTATTATGTACCTGTTTGGCGTCATAGTTCTATGGCAAAACATTACGCCACTGAAAATTTAAGTTAAGGTGTTTGGTAACACCTACTCAAACTGGACTTCTAGAGAAGCCTAGTGTGGTTTCCTTTAATTTGTCCGATTTTCATGCTGGAGCCAAAGTGGTCAGCCCCAAAACCACAGTTTGCCACTGGACACAAGAAGGAGACCGAAAATTTATTTGGACACAAAAGTTATGGTCATTCCCATTTAATTTCAAAAATGCCAAATATAAATAAAGGAAAAAACAGCTCTTTTTTCCTCTGCACCAACGAGCTCTCATCTCATCTCCTCTCATCTCTGCAAAACTAGGGTTCCTCATTCTCAATCGGTGACCTCTCCTCTTCACCAGATGTACCTCTTTCAGATTAGTTTTCTAGGGTTTCGATCTTCACAGACACCTCTCTCCCTCGCTCTCTCCATCACTCTCAGCCGCTCCAATCTCGCATCAGGTACGCATCGTCGATGCTCTGGCTGATCGATTTTGTAATCGACTATTTGTTTAACTGAATTTAGTCTTAAATGTGTTATGATTCTTGGGTGGTGGTTGTCATTGTTTTGCTGCTCTGAATTTAGTCATCGCTGCCCTAGCTGGTCGATTTTGTAATCGGCTATTTGATTAACTAAAAACATGTGATTATTCATTAAGTTTTTGATTTATTATATGTGTCATTATATATTTTAACCATCTACATATAAAAACTAATTGTGTCCTTTATAGTCATTTTGCATTCCAACCATAGTTCTAAAACCAGTTTTTACCAAACACCAAAAACAACTTTTAGTTTCCCCACAAAACTTTTAAATTTTTTTACTAAACAACACATTCCATTTCCCAGAAGTCGTTTTCCCATAGAACCGGAACGCCAAACAGATCCTATATGATTTGGGTTTTTCCTATGTTAAAAGATTTCGGAACTGTGGCGTGAGCTTTTTACTCGGGGAAAGGAAGTCAAGTCAAAAACACAAAAAGCCCACTACATGTGTCACTAGCGATAAATCATTTGATTTTTTTTTTCACGAATTATTAGAGGGTTCGGGGAAAACATGTGACACATTTTATTTATTTATTTTTATAAATATATATTTTTATAAACTGAGATATATTAGAAAAGCAACACGAGAAGTGTGATAAAAGAATACTTTGGACTGATTATTCTTATAAATATAAGTAGGAGAATCTAGTGTTATATATATTTGGTTGATAATTTTAAATTTTAAAGAATGTTCAATAAATATTGCTAAAAGTAAAGTCAAAATTGTCAAGATATAGAAATAAGAGATTCTCCAGAATCTTACTCTCTAAGACAAACTAAACAATAAAATTGAGAATCTATATTGCAGATCTATTTTCCTCTCATATTTCAAGAACTAAAATAATTTTATACAAAAATCGGCTAACAATTTTTTACTTTAGAATCACTAAAAAAGGAGCTTGTTTTTTTTATATATATATAAAAAGAATTGCAGGTTTATCTTCTTTTTTTATCTATTCAAAGGGATCATTTAGTTTTCCCGAGGACTGAGAATCTGAGATGGTGATACCTAGGAGTGTTCACCGAAATACCGTATCAAAATTACCGAATTACCGTACTATAATTACGCAAATTTGATCGGTATTTTTTTTACACGAATTCACTGTTAGGTATTTCAGTACGGTGCCGAAATAAATTTCAGTACGGTACGGTATTGGTTTTGCCAAGTTCGGCATTATCGAGCCTACCATACCGAAGTTTTCCTATTACTTACATATTACATTACCGACTCCACTCCACTCATTCATCGTATTCGCATCTCCTCTCTTCTTCTTCTTCTATCTTTGTTCTCTTCTTCTCTGAGTCCACACACACGAATTCATTGACTCACCACCAGCTTAATCCTCTCTTCTTCTTCTTCTCTGAGGTCTGGCACATACACAAATCCTCTCCACCAGCCAGTCACCACCAGCTTAACCCCATCTCGGCATCTCCACACAAACACTGAAACAAGCAAACCAGGCACAAGCAGTCACCGCTAGCTTAATCCCATCTCGGCATCTCCACACAAACACTGAAACAAGCAAACTAGGCACAAGCAGTCACCACCCACCAGCTTAATCTCATCTCGGCATCTCCAAGCAAACCAGACAGAAGCAGTCACCATAAGCAAGCAAGGTTATAAGGCAAACGGATTTCGTTAGGGTATGTTGATTAGATTAGGGTTTGAATGAAATTTGAAATTAATCTGTTCTTAATGTCAATTAGGTTAGGATTTCTCAATTAGGTTAGGGTTTGTTGATTAGGTTAGGTTATCAATTATGCTAGTTCTATCCTTGAGGTGAGTTTGGGATTATCAACTAGGTAACATATTTTTGTATTTCTATCCTTGTTATCAATTAGGTATCAAGTCTTTTGTTAATTAACATTCATCTCTTGTGAGTTCCTGCTTGGAGTGTTTGGTAGGATGGGGTTAGACGCATAGTCTGTGTTTGTAATATGAAGTATTGCTCTTTCCGTTTGCATACAGTCAGTGTACTTAACCCTTATACTCTTACCTTTTTCAATTGAGATACTCTATACTTTTGCTCTTTTCAATTGAGATATCCTTTCTTTGATGACTTTGAGAATGATATATTTCATCCCCTGGTTGATATACATTCTCAAAGTTCTGTATCATGTGGGAGGTTATTCCAAATTACAAAATGTAACTTGTTATTTACAGTCAACTGAAATTGTAATGGACTGTTTGCTATTTGCTATTTATAAACTGAAATTTTAATGGATTTAATGAACTGTTTGTTATTTGTTATTTATAGTAAACTGAAATTTTGAATTCCTTAATAAAGAACGGTATTTCGGTATACTAAAATGCCATATCGAACTAATTTCAATATTTTGGTACGATACTAAAATTTAATTTGATATAATACCAAAATTTAATTCGGTATAGTACGATATTTAATTTTAATTATTCGGTATATCGAATATTGAAATATTTTGGACCACCCATGAACACCCCAAGTGATACCCATGTGAGTTTCGTCTTGTCTCATGTCTTCCTCTCTGCTCTCTTTTCTTTTTTCCTGAAATTCCTTTTTTTTGAATTATTTGCGTCGATTAGCCTAAACGACGTGCTCATTTTGTTTGTGGTGGTGGGCCCAAAACCTTAATATATTAAACGACAGGTAGAAATTCTGAGTGTGAGTTTCATCCAGAAAAAATGAAAAATACCCTACAAAACAAATAAATTAAACATTAAAATGTACAAAACAACTTTCAAAAAAAAAATACAAAACAAAGGTGTTTTTTCATCTGAATTTGTATCATTAACATCAACATCAACATCAACATCATCTCCATGTAGCTTTGAGCTTCTTTGTATTGTCTACTGTAGCTTGCCCTGGCTTGCACTGTATGCCCACCATTCTTTAATTTTGTTTAACATTCACATTATTTATTTATGATTTTAAAATATCATAGTCGAAATTAGCCGGAATGTTACTCTTATTTCAATCACCTACACCTAATTTAAGTTGAGTGTGCAAATCAAAGTTTTAAATTAGGACAGATTTTTTTGTATTTGACAAAAAAATGAAACTATAATGCATTAATTAGTTGTGCCATGATCACAAGAACTACAATCTAAAAGATTTTCTTCTTCTTTTTTATTTTTTACCAATATATAGAAAACATTTGCCCCATAAGTATGGCATGTTAGGACCAAAGGATGTTCACTGCTGTTCTTAACCTTATGAACAACAGTATAGGAACAAATCAATTCGATTAATACATGAATCAAATAACGGAATGCGGAAGCGTACCTGATGATAATGATGCCATGATCGATATAGAAATCCGGGAACAAAGGTCTTCTGATGAATCGTTGCCTTGGGCGTATGGGTACCCTATATTCTCTGTCTTTTCTGATAACGCTCTGTTGTTTTTCTTTTCTAAAAGAAAACCCTACTTTTTCCTTATGCGTTAAAACAGAAGAACTTTTCTTTTTATATGGCAACTTCCACCAGGGACCAAATCCTAATTATATTTAACGTATGTTAATTACAAATTGACCCATCAACAATTGTAATTAACCCGGGACTCTGCACAAATACTGAATGTGCCCCCACACTGTATTAATTAGACGATTGGACCCCTTAACTTTATTAGATCATCAATTTGGTCCAATTAACTTTATGTTAACAATATATTATATGACATTACACACATAACATATGCGTCCATATGTTCCAACGTGTACGAACGGTACTAATGCATTAGTCCCGTTGTCCAAATTCCAACAATCTCCCACTTGGACAACTACACAATATGCGTTCCTTATAGTACCACCTTTTGTCATACAATCATATGTTAACCCCTGAATGCTAGCATATATCAGTCTAATTCAATCCGGTCCATTAGCTTCATTAATACAAGAACCAAAAGAGTAGTCGTCGCAGTCCAAGCAACTAAACTCATAATGATTACGAGTACTAACGAACTAACGACATAGATCCAGTGTGCATGTGCAGCATGGAAATTACAAGTGATCTATACTTGTCAAATTTTCAACTGATCCTCTTTACTTTATGAGATCAAAATCCAGAGCATATATTGAATAAAATCAATATCCACAAACTGCGAAATAACATAATACACAGTCATCGCATATATGAGTCACAAAAATGTACAAACCAAACTCCCACTAATCTCAGGCATCTAACTTAATGACACCCATACTCGATGCATGGCCATGAAATGCTACAGGTGTCAATGCCTTAGTGAGGGGATCCGCAACCATATCGTTTGTACCCAACAACTCTATGCTAACTTGATTGCTCTGAACCCTTTCTTTAACGGCAAGAAACTTTATATCAATGTGCTTCGATCTGGAAGAACTCCAATTACAGTTGGAGTACAGCACAGCAGCCCGGTTGTCACAAAAGATCCTCAATGGTCTCTCAATACCAGTGAAAACTCGCAGTTCCTTAACCATGTTCCGCAGCCATATAGCATGACTGGATGCCCCGTAGCAAGCTACGAATTCAGCCTCCATAGTGGAAGATGCAACAAGTGACTATTTCGCACTCTTCCATGAAATGGCTCCTTCAGCCAGAAGAAAGACATAACCTGAAGTCGATCTCCGGCTATCCTAGCATCCAGCGAAATCATAATTAGTATACCCAATGATCTCGAGCTGATCTGATCTCCTGTATGTGAGCATATAGTCTTTCATTTTCTGCAGGTATCGAAAGACTCTTTTGGCTGCAACCCAATGATCCCTTCCGGGATCGCTCTGGTATCTGCCTAACATACCAACAATAAATGCAAGATCCGGACGGGTGCAAACCTGTGCATACATGATGCTTCCCACAGCCGAAGCATATGGTACACCCTCCATGAACTTGCAGTCCAAGTCCGTCTTAGGACACTGATCAAGGTTAAACTTCTCACCTTTGGAGATAGGGGTATCATACGGCTTACAATCTTGCATGCTAAACCTCTTTAGTACTTTATCGATGTAACCCTTTTGTGATAGTCCAAGGGTACTCCGTGAACGATCACGGTGTATCTGAATCCCCAACACAAAAGATGCTTCCCCAAGGTCTTTCATCTCAAAGTTATCTGAGAGGAAAGCCTTAGTATCCTGAAGAAGCTTTACATCGTTAGTAGCAAGCAAAATGTCATCCACATATAACAGTAGAAATACAAATCTACTCCCACTGAACTTATGGTACAGACAGTCCTCCACAGCGTTTACTTCGAAACCGTATGAAGTACTAACACTATGGAACTTCAAGTACCATTGACGGGAAGCTTGCTTGAGCCCATAGATAGACTTTTTTAACCTACAAACCAATTCACTACCCTCGTTGGAGGATAGTCCTTCTGGTCACCTCATGTAGATTTCTTCCTCAAGATCCCCATTGAGGAAAGCAGTCTTTACATCCATTTGGTGTAGCTCAAGATCGAAATGTGTCGTTAGTGCCATAATAGTCCTAAAAGAGTCCTTCGATGAAACTGGAGAGAAGGTCTCTTTATAGTCTATTCCTTCCTTTTGGGTGAACCCTTTCGCGACAAGACGTGCCTTGTACCTCTCAATATTGCCCTGAGAATCCCTTTTGGTTTTGAAAACCCATTTGCAACCTATCGGTTTCTTTTTCTTAGGTAATGATACAAGTTCTCAAACATCGTTGTTCTTCATGGATTTGAGTTCATCCCCTATGACCCTTATCCACTCTCGAGCATCAGAACGACTATTAGCCTCTTTAAAGGTAAGCGGGTCATCCTCCAAAGAGTCAATAGTATCCTCATGTTCTTGCAGAAATACGATATAATCATCCGAAATCGCATTTCTTCTCACTCTAGTGGATCTCCTTAACGACATATCTGCCTCTACTTGGTCCTCAAATATTTGAGGTTGTTGAATTTGATTCGGTTGTGGACCCTCATGGACATCCTGATGATCCTCAGGTATAACCTGTGGATCTTGTCCTGGTCCTGCAGGAAGATTAATGACGTCGTTTCTTGCTCTCTGAGGGATAAGAGCAGGAATCGAAACAATAAGTTCATCCTGTCCCTCAGAAACAGCATGAGGATGAGGTATGTTTGAATCCTCCTCAAAAACGACATCTAACCTTCTATCTTCCCCCCCCAAAATCAACATCCTCAAAGAACCGGGCATTTCCCGTCTCAAAAATTGTTCGGGTAGTAAGGTTGTAAAACTTATACCCCCGTGACCTCTCCGAATAACCAACAAAATAACAACTAACAGTCCTTAGGTCCAGTTTCTTTCATCAGGCCTATAAGGCCTTACTTCTGCTGGACAACCCCAAACCTTTAAGTGCTTTAAGACAGGCTTTCTGCCAGTCCATAACTCATATGGGATTTTGTTAGTCGCTTTTGTTGGTATCCTATTGAGAATGTAGACTGCAGTTCTTAAGGCATCTCCCCAGAGTGATGTAGGTAAGGTGGTATTGGCAATCATACTCCTTACCATATCCTTAAGGGTACGGTTCCTCCTTTCAGATACACCATTCATGGTCGGAGACGCCGGCATGGTGTACTGTGGAACTATCCCACACTCATAGAGAAATTGGGCAAATGGCCCAGGACGTTGTTCACCTGATCCATCATATCGACCGTAGTACTCACCACCACGATCTGATCTGACAACCTTAATAGTCTTGCCGAGTTGATTCTCAACTTCGGTCTTGAAAGACTTGAAAGCGTCCAATGCCTCGGACTTTTCTTTTAAGAGGTATAGATATCCGTATTGAGAGAAATCATCTATAAAACTGATAAAGTATCGTTGACCATTCCAGGATGTCGTAGGGAATGGACCACAAATGTCTGTATGTACCAGTTTTAGAGTTTCCGAACTTCTCTCGGCCTCAAACCGTCTTTTGTTAGTTGTTTTGCCCTTTATGCACTCGATGCAAACCTGCTGGTCTATACGATCGAGTTCACTAAGAATTCCATCTGACACAAGTCGGTCTATTCTCCTTGCGGAGATACGACCTAACCGTCTGTGCCATAACCTGAATGAATCCTCAGTTGGCAATTTACGCTTAATCCCTCTGGACTCGCTAGCATAACATTCATTATTGTTGTCAACCGAATGCAATAAATACAACTTATGTTCTGCAACACTGCAAAGAAACACTTATGTGTTTAGTGGTTCCTGTATCTAACCACCAAGTGTTCTTAGCCACAGAAACTAGAAGGAATTCTGTACTAACAAGAGACAAGGACATACTTTTCTATTCACACCAAGCCATATACTTAGCGCAGTCCTTCTTTAAGTGGCCTACTCTCTTGCAGAAGAAATATTTTGGTCCCTTATGCTCAGTATCTGAGCCCTTATACTTCTTCTGAGAACTAGACCCTGCAGTCTCTTTACCTTTCCTCTTCTTAAAACTGGATGAAGAGGTTGTAGCTAGATGAGCACTGAATGTCTCAACCTTTCCTGTTTCTGAGCCAGATGAACAGTCAGCTGATCAATTGTCCACTTATTTTCCTGACAATTGTAACTCACCTCGAACTGGCTGTATTGAGGTGGAAGTGAAGCAAGCACATGATGTACTAGATAATCATCTGGTAACTCAACTTTAAGTGCCTTCAGCTTCTCAGCTAGGTTGATGATCTCCTGGACATACTCTCGTATGTCGCTCTCCCCTCTGTACTTTATGGTCGAAAATTTGCGAATAGTATCGCTAATTTCGGCCTTCTCTGTATGGGTATAGCGACGAGCCAAGATCTATAGGATCTTGCTGGCACTAGCTTCCTTATCCAGTGTGCTCTGCATGGACATAGGGACACCACTGAGTATGACCAAACGGCAAGCTCTGTTCGAGTCCTCAAAAGCCTGGAGTTCCTTATCAGAACTTTCGAGGTCTGGTTCCTCAGGGCAATCCTTATAGAGCGCCAGATCCTTATTCATACAGCACAGTGTTGTCTCTACCTTTCTCTTCCATAACTTCAAGTTAATTGAAGACAATAGTGATACACTGTTCATGTTTGCAGATACCGAACTTGCTGAGTTCATATCCGAAAGAACACAACATTTAATCAGCTCACTTTAGTGAAAATTTGAAAGTAATAAGCTTAATGAATAACACATTGATTAAATCAAAAGATTAATTATATGACATTGTGTCTAGTCTTTGGACTAAAGGCACAACTCATAGCTAATTAATCTGTCATAGTGTGAATCGTATAGCTTGATTTTGTCAATTATTTAATCTTCCTTTGGGCCGATCAAACAATCGCATAAATCTCTTAATAGCTATAGGTCTTGAAATTCATCACTATCGTGTTTATAATTTCTGCCAAATAGTCATCTTCCTTTAGGCTAACAACTATCCGCATGAAATTATGAACACCACACTTGAAATGTCTAACTCGGCAATATCCGCAGCAGAGGTCACTTTGGTGACTTTACTACTTCCATTAATCGAGTAAGACAAACAAGCTAAGCTTAAAAGCTTCCTTAGTGTTATTCTGCTTTCCTTTATATAAATCAATTATTTGAACCCGACAAACATCTTAAACCTTATGATGTTCATGTTCAAATAATTTGAATTAACTTTAAGTCCGGCAACCCGAACCAGTACTCAGAATCGCAAGAGTAATTAAACTCTTGCACTGCAATTTGCCAAATCAATTAATTGCAATTGGATTAAATTAAACTCAAAAGGTTGTTGTTCATAAATCCGGAAACCCAATTCCGGAGTCACCAAATCCGGAATTCCGGAATCAATTAAATGCACAACCCATGCCAAGCCAAATAAATCAAATTCCATCACTGCAATTTCGGAATCACATGCAAAAGCCAGAATTGATTTATAAAGCCGGAATTAATTTATTAACCCCGGAATTACATCTCAATTCCATTTCCAAATCATCATGCCCGGAATCCAATTAATCAACAATTGTCATGGCTATTTAATGCAATTCCATGACTATTCAATTGCAATTCCGGAATCACAAATTCAAACCCGGAATTACCAAATCCGTTTGCAATTTGTGAATCCAATTACATGGAATTGCAATTAATTCCATCACTGATGCAATTTCATGACAAATTGCAAACGGGATTAATTACATGTAATAATCCCAATAAATTGCAATTCCAATAACGGGATTGAGCAGTAAGGATTCAATCCCCAGTGTCATGAAATTCAACTGATTAACAATTGCAGGTAATCAATCCCAGACAGACGAGATTCAATCAGGCAACAGCAAGAAAAACCCAAATTTGCAGAATTAGGATTCTCAGATTAAAACCCCAATTTTGCAATCAATCATCACAGCAATGTAAACAAAGGCGAAATCAATCCATGTTGGCGCAGAATTAATCCCATAACCACACAGTGACAGGAAAAAGCCAAAATCAATCCCACACTTATTCAATTAATTAAGCAAACGGGAATCAATTCCGTAAACCCTAATAATTAAAAAACCCAAAATTTCCAATTGATTTCAAATTATGCATCATAAATTTGCAATCCATGCATAACCAAAATTGATTGGCTCCGCAATCAATTGTTAGGACCAAAGGATGTTCACTGCTGTTCTTAATCTTATAAACAACAGTGTAGGAACTAATCAATTCGATTAATACATGAATCAAATAACGGAATGCGGAAGCGTATCTGATGATAATTGATCGCGCGTCGAACACGTCAAATTTAAGTTGTATAAATAAATATAAAACGGGGTAGAAGTACAACTTAACACTTGTCCACAAGGGTTTGTAGATTGTGGTAAGAGGGTCGGTCTACAGAGACTTCGGGGGATTTGTAGTTCTTGGTTGACTTCCTCGTCACTGAATTTGGTTGGTTGAATCTGAAAATAAAGACAAAACAGAAAGAAATAAAATAGCACAAAACAGTATTGGCCAAAGGCTTGGCCTAGACAGGGGTCAAGACTGAAAACAGTAAAAAGAAGGTTCCCGGTAAGAGCATGAACGGGCTATGTTCTTATGATTCGATCACTGATTCAATGGTGTTCATCTCTATATTTGCAGTGCTGCTATGGATAAGACAACGCCCAACTCAAGTTTACCCTCGGTTGTCAGTCGAGGCCCACGGTTGTCAATCGGGTCTGAGTTGTATTATTCATTTAACTGGGTCTCCCAAGCTAAAATCTGAATTGTCAGTTCTAAACTTGAACAAGGAAGTAAAGAAACCAGAAAATAAATAATTACAAAAATAGAGATTATTAAGAGTAATTAGATCTCACGAAATATAAGAAACATAGCTCTCAAGCTCTTACCAAGAATGGTGATTAGCAAGATGTACTCATGAATGAATTATAAAAATACTTGCTTGCATAAATAAAATAAATCCGTGGATTCAAAGAATTAAATC
Organism: Viola odorata; assembly: GCA_963691705.1. Classification (NCBI taxonomy): domain Eukaryota; kingdom Viridiplantae; phylum Streptophyta; class Magnoliopsida; order Malpighiales; family Violaceae; genus Viola; species Viola odorata. Next base: position 54,362,201 of record OY829541.1, read on the forward strand.
CAGGAGCAAGGTACAAAGTGGCGGAAGAGAGGAGAAGAAGAAAGTACGTCCGAGCCTGTAGAAGGGGAGGACAAGTTCAGCTATAAGTAAGCTAAAACTCCTCTATCCTTCTCCAACTCAATCTCCTAAATAATCTCCTAATTAATCTCCTAGATAATCTCCTAAATAATTATCCTGATTTGTTTTGAATAAAAATAGGAATTTAAAATATACAAAGATGGAAGGAGATCCTTGATAGGATTCTTAAATAAATATCTTCCTGATCCTTCTCTTTGTCACTGGACAGCTGTGATTTGCCAGCTCGCAAGGCCCAACGCTGCTGCTCAAGATTCCTCTCTCGCGGATCAGTCTTGGTCGGAGTCTTGGCCAAGACGATGGTCAAGAGCGCGCTGCTTCGGATGAGAAAACGTCTCGGCCAAGATCCCGGCCTAGACTCAGGTAAACAGCTCCAGCTCTCCTTAGATCAGATTCCTCAATATTTTACCTCCAGACCAGACCTGATAAGATATGGGAAATATAAAGATACATCAGTAGATTTACTGCCCAAAACAACAAGTAAATGGACAATAAAACATGATGAAATGCAATGTAATCAATAATGATGCCATGATCGATATAGAAATCCGGGAACAAAGGTCTTCTGATGAATCATTGCCTTGGGCGTATGGGTACCCTATGTTCTCTGTCTTTTCTGATAACGCTCTGTTGTTTTTCTTTTCTAAAAGAAAACCCTACTTTTTCCTTATGCATTAAAACAGACGAACTTTTCCTTTTATATGGCAACTTCCACCAGGGACCAAATCCCAATTATATTTAACTTATGTTAATTACAAATTGACCCATCAACAATTGTAATTAACCCGGGACTCTGCACAAATACTGAATGTGCTCTCACACTGTATTAATTAGACGATTGGACCCCTTAATTTTATTAGATCATCAATTTGGTCCAATTAACTTTATGTTAACAATATATTATATGACGGTACACACATAACATATTCGTCTATATGTTCTAACGTGTACGAACGGTACTAACGCATTAGTCCCGTTGTCCAAATTCCAACATGGCATTGAAACAAATCAAAACATGGTCCTAGCTAACTTGCTATACAAAACCAGAAAGAAAATAACGCAAGGCGGCGCGAAGGGGCAACCACAGAACAAGCACAGCCGCATTTAGTTGGGCACACCGCACACCACAACACCCCTGCCTAGGCCGTGTTGTTTAAATGCTTTAATGAAAGCCGATTAATAAGAGAGCCCTAACAAAAACATTTTTCAGGGATGACAATTAACACACATCACATCAATAATTAACATAATTGCATAAGTATATATATAATGATAAAAACGCGGACTTACATTCGAATTTTACCTTCAAATTCAATTATCAAAACAAGAAAAAAAAAGTTATTTAAATAAGCAATTAATAGCTTATCAAACTCACGGGACCTATGCGCATCAAATTGCCCGCAAGTTCTGGTAGTGGTACCTTAATAGTGAATAGAGCAATGCAATGCCAGCACTTCGTAATTTTTGCAAGCCACTATATCTCATTCTCACATGTCGTCATGCACTTATGTTATGCAAAAATTATGTTTTGTGATGTACCTACCCCAGCTCCTATCTGTCAAAAAAGGTTACTTTATTTTTAATCATTATTATGATTGTTATATTATTTATTTAGATGGAAAAAATGAAAAAAATAAGTACAGTGCTTATAATTTTCCCCTCATAATTTTTCATCTGTTGACAATTCCGATGCAGGAAAAGAAAGGAAGATCTGAGGTGTACCCTTTGATTTTGATGGGTGGGTACAGCTAATCATCTCTTCTGTGCATCCGCTGATCGCTCTCAGTATTTCTCACTACTCTTTTTGGGTATCGTTTTTTTCATTCTCTGAGTCATTCAATTCAACCACAGTAGTTTCTTTCCCTTTTGTCTCTTTTCTTTTTGTTTTTTCTTCAACATATATTTTATATAAAAAAAAGGGTCATCATCAAAATTTCCATTTGTAATGTGTTGAATTCTCATACCGAGTTGTTTCTTGTCGTGGTATTGATGGATTGGTTTGCTTTTTGTTGAGGAGAATTCAGGTTTTGCTTTTTCTTTTTTGGATTCCTATCCTTGCATGATATCATCTTGTTTCTCCCTTCTGGTTTCTGGGTTTGTCTCAGAATTGTTCCTGTTTGTACTTTGATTCAAAAAGAGTGTTTCTTGGAGTCATTTTTCTTATTGAGACTTGGTGCTCAGATTGCTCAGATTTCAAAGGTAAGACTACTGCATGCAACTTATATGCTGTTTCTATTAATGAGCGTCACATGCTTTACTCTTCTTGGCGCTTTCTGGTTTCATTTTTCTCTCTTTATTCTGGATTTCATCACATCCATATGGTTATCTACAGAAATCAGTAATGAATTCTGTATTTCCTTTTCAGTTCATTCCACTTGTTATTTATGTTGTTATTAGTCATCAATTCTATTTAACTTGATAGATTTTCTGTTTTTTTCCTGGCAAAGCTGATTCTGATGATTATTTCCTTCTTTAGTGATGCAGATTTTGACGTTTTAGTGAACAACTGTATACTAGAAGGGCTTCCTGACTGGTTCTCCACAAGTGGGATTTTTCTAGTTTGGGCTGACTAATTGATTATGTGCAAATTCAGTTCTAGCTGTTCTTGGTGGGCTGCGATTCCAGATGCGAGGATGTCCAGTTGAAGAGAGCTCCAATTGTTTGGTGTGGTGAATCTTTAGATGGACCTCTCCTCTAATTGCAAGCATCGGAGATTCTTCTCGATATATTTGAATTCTAAAACCTGCCAATGTGTTGGTTTGATTTGTATCTTTCTATTGCTTAGAGTCGTTCTGCTTCCTTCATTCACTGGCTATGGTGGAGTTGGTGGGAGTAAACTGGATTTAATTCGTAGCAGCGGGCTGTCACTGGGTTCTAGTTCTGTTATTCGCACTGACAAGTTCTTGGAGGTTCCTCAGATTGTATGGGGGCTAAACAATCAAAAGATTGCATTTGCAAGGGCTGCTCTTACTGCCAGAATGATGAACCGGACTTTGTTAATGCCTAGTTTAAGTGCTTCATTGTTCTATAAGGAAATAGATCGTTTGCAGCCCATTTCGTTTGATAAGGTATTCCAATTTGAGAAGTTTAACTCACTCTGTAATGGATTTGTGCAGTTGGGCCGTTTTTCAGATCTTAGGAATCAAACTGGAGTGGTTGAGCTTCAGAAGGGAAGTGGAAGGAAGTGGACAGTTGAGAGAGATTTCGATCAATTGAGGCAGTATAGCAGCGATCCTTTTGATGGTTATGAGGTTATTCGAATACTAGGAAAGAATCCATTTCTGTGGCACGATCATTGGCCTGTTAAAGACTATGCCAGAGTTTTTGAGTGCTTAGTTTTGGTTGAGGAGATAGCAAGAGAAGCAAACAAAGTTGTGTCGAAGATTAGAGAAGTAGGAAGAGGAATGAGAAGTAAGATTGAATTGACTCAAAACAGCGTTGATTTAGATAGTTCTTCTGAGCAGCAAGTGCCTTATGTAGCTGTTCACATGAGAATAGAGATAGACTGGATGATTCATTGCAAAAAGCTAGAGCAAAGATCCAATATAAGCCAAATTTGTAGTAGCAAGCAAGAGATAATGGAGAGGGTCGGTAACATTGCAGGCTTGAGAATGCCTGCAGTTGCTTATCTTGCTGTGGCCGATAGTCTTCTCGAGGATTCTTCTATACTCAGCGGTTGGAAGGAAGGCTTACTTCCTTTCGAGAAGAAGAAGCTTGGAGTTGATGGCATTTACAAGAAATACCCATATCTCATTCAGTCAGCAATAGACTATGAAGTGTGCTTGAATGCAGATATTTTCGTCGGTAACAGTTTCTCGACATTTTCCAGCCTCATAGCTCTTGAGAGGACACAGAGGATGATTCGAATGGGTGTCACAAGTTCGTGCGGGATGAAAGTGAGATGGCCTTCCTACGCGTATAACATACTAGGGGAAGCAAATGGTCCTCAGATGTGGATGACAAACATGTCTGATTCAAGTCTTAAAGCTGTCAGCTACGGCTCTAATTCCATCGCTTGTTGAGGGCACTGTGAAAAAACGTATAGGTATGACAGGTTTTTATTCTTTTTGTGCAGAAAGATTGAGTGATATAGAATTCTACATTGCAATTCAATACCGAATTAGGTACAGCTTTTGGTTTTACAGTTTTCTGTGTTCAAATTTTGCCATTATTTTTTGTATTCGCTGTGTTGATAGAGAAATGAATATTAATACCATGGGAATGATTGTTTTTCTCATTTGAAAGTGTCAGCTCAGTCAGTATCTTGTTTTAGTTACAATGTTTTTCTTGATGCATCATTTAATGTCATTTTGCGATCTGGATTGTCATGTGGTAATAAATGCAATGCATTATTTTATGGTATGGCGGTGATTGGAGCTGACTTCCATTGCAGAGGATGTTTCTCTGTTTCTGGTGGGCGCATGCTATGTCAGTATGTTGTATGGAAACAGGACATAGGATGTGGGGATTTTCTTGTTTACCTGACGTAGACTGGCATTAGAATGAAACTAACAGTCTGTGGATATCAAAAAAGAGAGGCTAGTAATCCCACTTTGCTCTAATCCAAAGCAATCAAGGAATTAAGTTCTCATGTGGTCCAATAATGGCTGGCATTAGAATTTATGTTGGCCCATTCCCTCATTCTCTACTATTCCTTAAGAAAGAAGTAAACTTTTCTTTTTATACATATAATGTGGTGTCCCGATCCTTTTTTTTATCAGACTAATTCACATCCCATCACGTTAGAGCTCGAAGGTTGGTATCTCAGAAAAGAGTAAAGTTTAATATTGGAAAAGAGTTTTTTTATAATATCATGCTTTCAGGTTTGGCAAAAATAGGAAGTCCTTTCTTTCTTTTTTGAAGGGAAGATATAATTGGATTAATTCAAATCTGTAAGTATAAAAAGCGCGATCGCCTCGGGGCATTCCCCTATCCATACATTTTCTAAACCAAAAATCAAAGCCAATTGGCTCAACTCATCCGCGTGAACATTCGTGGTCCGCTTTGTGTGCGTAAAGGAGCAACTTCGGAACGTAGATGCCACTCGTGCCACTTCCTCCAATACCAAGCCCGCATAGTTTATGGGGAGCTCTCCGATGATCAGGGCTAAGATGTTCTGCAAGCAATCTGATTAAAAGATGACCTTTTCACACCCTCATTGCCTAGCCTGAGTAATAGCATCTCTAAGCGCCAAAGCCTCCGCAGTTGGCGCATCAGTATTATGAGGGAGGAAAATAGCCCCTGAGAAGATCGGTCCACCTCCATCATCTCGAGCAATGAAGCCCAGACCAATCCCCAAACCCCCGACGGCTACATTTGTATTAATCTTTACCACCCCTAGAGGGGGAGGTAACCATTTCGGATCGGTGTGTGGGCAAATAGGAGAAGAAGACTTTTGTGGCGGACGCCAAGCCTCCTTAAAATCTGTCAATAACTTCCCTCCCCTAATGACCACCTCCTGGGCTGATTCGTCACGTTGACTGAAAATCCTATTATTCCTTGAAGTCCACAGCGACCAGAGAGTAGAGATCAATTTTTCGAGATTCGGATCATCCAGAGACGCCCTAGTTGCTGCTAGCCACTCAACCCAATTTTCTCCTTGAATTACTGGAACTCTACCCCAAAAGTCAAATTTCGCCCACACCCCAACCGCGAAAGGGCAAGATAACAACAAATGTGAGGTTGACTCAGCCTCCACGTTACAACAGGGGTACACTGGATCCACCGATAATCCTCTCCGTCCCAGGTTCACTCTGGTCGGGAGGGAGTCATTACCCAACCTGCACATGAAGTTTTTAAACTTTGTAGGGATAGGCAAGCCCCACAGATGTCTCTACCACCCTCTGGTTGAAACCTGGTCGTCCTGAGTAATTGTCGATGAGAGGTTGTGGTACCCACTACGGACAGAATACCTCCCATTTGTGGTGCCTCTCCACACAAGAGTATCATTCGCCTCATCCCGACTAAGCGGAAGGCTTAATATTTCCGATACTTCTTGCGGTAGAAAGAGTTGCGCCACAAGGTCAGTGTTCCAACATCGTCTGCCCTGGTCAATTAGCTCAGCCACTGTTGCCTCCCCGTCCAAAACTGACACCGGCGCTGAGATCATTCCGTTTGCAACCGATGGGAGCCATGGAACCTTCCAAATCCGTATCCGCTCTCCATTCCCTACCCGCCAGAAGCAACCTTTCTGAAGGACCTCTCGCCCAGCTAGGATGCTCCGCCAAACAAAACTAGGGCGATGTCCCACCCCCGCTTCTAGGAAGTCTGAGTGGGGGTAATATCTAGCTTTCCAGATTTTGGAGAGTAACGAGTTCGGGTTTTTATGTAAGTGTCAGCCTTGTTTAGCAAGCAGTGCTAGGTTGAAATCCCGAACTTTCCTAAAACCCAGACCCCCCACCTCCTTAGATCTACATAACTTATCCCAAGAAACCCAGTGCATCTTGCATTCATCCGCGCTTCCCCCCACCAGAATCTTCTAGTAGCCCTCTCCAGCTCATCACATATGGAAATAGGGATTTCAAAACAACTCATCATATATGTAGGGATGGATTGGATGACCGATTTAATCAATACTTCTCTCCCAGCCTGGGAAAGTTTCTTCTCTTTCCACCCCCCAAGTCTCTTGCAAACTCTGTCTCGAATTGATGTGAGCATACCCTTCTTAGTTCGACCAAACGAGACTGGAAGCCCTAAGTACTTCTCATGGGAATCCGTTCCCACCATTCCTAAACGCCCGGCAACTCGCGTTCTCGCGTCTTGGCCCACCTCCCTGCTGAAGCATACCTCCGATTTATCCAAATTGACCTTCTGACCAGACGCCTCCTCATACTCCTTCAGAATTGAACTGATGACCCCTGCCTCCTCCTCATTTGCCTTTGCAAAAATGAGACTGTCTTCCGCGTAGAACAAGTGGCTGACCTCCGGACTTCCACAGCAGATCTTGTAACCATGTATCCTATTAGCCGAAGCAGCAGCTTGGAGCATCGTCGAGAGGCCTTCTGCACACAGAAGGAACAAGTAAGGAGACAAAGGGTCCCCTTGCCGAAGAGCCCTTTCTGGGTAGAACGTAGAACTAGGTGTACCGTTTAGGAGCAGGGCATATGAGACCGATGTAACGCAACGCATAACCAATGATGTCCATCGAGAAGAGAACCTCATGCGGGTCATGATTGCCTCCAAAAAATTCCACTCAACTCTGTCATAGGCCTTACTCATATCCAACTTGACACTCATCCACCCTAGCCTAGAGCGCTTAGAATTCATTCCATGAAAGATCTCCTGGGCAATCAGGGCATTGTCAGTAATGAGTCTGCCGGGAACAAAAGCACTTTGATTTTCCGTCACTACACTCGGCAGCATCCTCTTCAGGCGATTGGCTAGCACTTTGGTAATCAGCTTGAACACGACATTGCATAAGCTGATAGGTCAGAACTGGGAGCATTTGGAAGGGTTGGCAACTTTATGGATAAGGGTGATGAAGGTGTGGTTGAGGTAGCTGGGATCCTCCCCATCATTTAAAATTCCAAGAACCGCTTTGCAAACAGGGTTTTCTAGAAAAGACCAATTTTTTTGAAAAAAGAGCGGAGGCATTCCATCTGGCCCAGGGGCCTTCGTGGTATGCATCTGTTTTAAAGCTTTAAAAACTTCCTCTTTTGTGAAAACCTGGTCAAGAGACAAATTCATGGAATAGGAAACACGGGGACTAATGATTTGTAAAACAGACGAAGAAAGGTCACTACCTACAGAAGAGAATAAAGATTTGTAGTAATCTAGGAATGTCCCTTCTACTTCCTCACGAGACTCTCTCCAACTACCCGAATCATCCTGAATTCTTTCAATGGTATTCTTCTTTTTCCTTTGAGACGCTCGTGCATGAAAGAATTTAGTATTCCTGTCTCCCTCTTCGAGCCAAAGGACTCGTGATCGTTGCTTCCACATAACTTCCTCCCTATGGATTAATTCCTCAATTTCCTTACTAACCTGCTCAATTTCATCTAGGGTGGAGTCCGACACTAGTTGATCCTGTAACCATCCCAACTTTTCTCTCTTGTCAACGATGGATCTGTGTACATTCCCAAAAACTGCCTTGCTCCATCGCGATAGCTTCGCCCCACAGAGCTTTAGGCGCTGGCTAAGCGAGTCTCTAGACCTCTGAAACTCGGGCACACTCCACATCTCTTTAACGAAGTCAAAGCACGATTCCTCCCTAAGCCATGCCGCCTCAAAACGAAACACTTTCCCCCTAGAATGTCTTTCAACTTCAGGAGTCAACTTAATCAGAATAGGGCAGTGGTCTGATCCAAAACGGGGGAGATGATTAACTTCAGCTGCAGAGAAGCCGCTCATCCACCGCTCACTCGTCATCCCTCTATCAAGTCTCTCCATTATAGTTCTGTTGCCCCTCTGATTATTACACCAAGTAAACTTGGGCCCCGAGAAACCAAGGTCGATAAGGTCACAGTCGTCAAGAGCGCACCGAAACGCGTCCCTCTCGGAGAAATTTTTATCAATCCCACCCAGTTTCTCATGGCCCCACATCACCTCATTGAAATCCCCAACATAGAGCCACGGAAGGGAGCTCTTATCTTTTATTGATCGAAGCAAGTCCCAGGTTTTGTGTTTATATGCAGCGCGCGGCCATCCATATATGTCTGTAAGTCTCCAAGAGGGGTTATTCGGCAAGCCATTTAATATTTCAATGTCAATACAGTGGGCCTTACATTGTAACACATTCACAGAGATATCCTTTCTACACATCAAAGCCAGCCCACCCCTCCTAGTATCCCCCTCACAATCAACAGCAAGCACATAAGGAAACGACCATTTATTATTAAAATTTCGAACTTCGCTTTCATACAGTTTCGTTTCAGACAGAAATACTAAACTAGGAAACTCTAATCCTAACAACTTTGAAAAGTTTTCCCCTGCCTGAGGGTTCCCAAGCCCCCAACAGTTCCAAAATAAGAGACTCATGGCTCTGGGCGGGGTTGCTCAGCAACCGCCGCCGGACCAGTATCCCTGTCCTCATCCCAATGCACTGCTCGTTTCTTCCTATGCAAAGCAGATGACGAACCATCACTATCACCCTCAGCTAGGGCATCTCCTCTTCTCTTCCCAGTAATTGAGTCTCGGGGGCTAGGTCTCATGTCCTTATACCGCGGCACACTTTTCCGAGCCATGCGAATCACCCTTGCAGAGCGAGCCACTCTTGGCTTATGTCGTATATTATTTATCAACGACATGTAGATTTTTTTTAGTCATAATCATTTCATTCGCGAGGAGCTAGATGAGAAGAAATTCGCCCCCCAGTCCTTTCCTCATGTCTCTGAGCTCCTTCAATTAACTCAGATGAGTTAAAAATAATTCCAGTATCAACTATAACTGGTAGCACTGGGGAGAGAAGTTGGGTTTCCTCCTCAGAATCCTCTTCTGGGTCCTCCTCCTCTTCTTCCATCAAGGCAGCACCAACTTGGCCCATATGGCCCAGCCCAAGGCCCACAGCAGCCCCTAAACCCGCTGCCAAGCCTGGCAAGGACGCCTGGCTGGAGCCAGCCCGCGCAATGGGCTGAGCTGGAGGTTCTGGCCCAGACGCAGGAGGCGTCAAGGACGGCCCAGGAGCAAGAGAAGTGTGCGGCCTAAGCGGAGAGCAGCCTTCTCCTATTACGCGTCCAACCAAACCAGGCCTAGAGACAACGGGCCCAAACTCAGACCTACCATCAACCCGAGGCCCACCCCCTTGCAGCCTATCAGTCGCCACTAGCCCAACCTTGGGCCACCCACCAAACACAACCATCCCATTATCCTCCCTAGAAACATTACGGCCTGCTGGGCTTTTTGCAACCGTCTCCATATGCCCAAACCCAGTCTCCATCACGTCCTTGCCACGATCTGTAAAAGAGTGGACAGATTGCAGGAGGTGGCTTTCAAACCTGCTAAAAACATGCCCGCCTCCATGCAATTTTTCCAGCAAACCACCTCAATTACCATCTTTTTCAACCGTTCAACAACGTGGTCAACCAAGGAATCAGCCCCACTACCCCTCTCCTCGAGAATCAAGTCACCTCCCCTCATCGTTGGCCTAGACGCCGAGCTTTCCACCGGAATTACCTTATTCCCGCTGGTAACCGACCTCCAAGAGAGCATTTTTCTGAAAATCCCCACTGACCAAGGTCCTACCAGGCTCACTACCTTGGCGATTAGGCCTAAAGAATTGTTCGAAAGGAAGAGGTTCTTTCCCAAGAGGGTCAGAGCCAAAACGATATTTACAATTTTGATGGACATGCCCCAGAACACCACAGAAATAGCACACATTTGGCAGTCTTTCATATTCAACATTAATAACAATTTCTCTGCCCAACGAATTCAGAAATTTAACCTCAGTCAGCAGAGGATGCTCCACATTGATCGAGACCCGTGGTTTGGTGGATGTTACAACTTGAACTGTCCTGTGGTGGCACATTTTGTTTACCAGATTTTAAAATGGTCAAGCAATAAACTTTTAAGAGTCATTAGTTATTATCGAGTGGTAAGAAATTTGTGACCATATTCGAAACATACCATGTATTTGACAATGCATCCATGAACAGCAATTGAAGTAGGAATACTAACTTATTATTCCGCATAAACCGATGCATTCGTACAGAGTTAACAAGCACATCCTCTTAGTATGGAGATGAAAAAGAAAAAGGCTCAAGATGAGCCACTTTGCTTCATTTTCTTTCAATTCATAGGTGTAATGAACATTTATCTATTTCTTTAAACTTTCTAGAGGAAAGAAATTATCATGCTGATTGTTGTTCCCCTTCCAATCTTATGTAAAAGACCTAGAAGGTCACATAGCCTAATAGGCTTATGACAAGGAAGAAGCTACAAGAGAAAAGAAGCATGAAAATGTACTCGGAGTACATAGAGTGAGATGCTCTTTTACCTCCTTTTTCAAGCAAATTGTCGAGAAGATGAAGACCTTTTTCCTAGTTTATTAGCGGCCTTGTATCAGCTTTCATTGAATGTAGTCTTCATAGTAGTTGTCACTTATTACTGAGACGAATCTTTCAAGCCAAGGAAGCTGATGAAGATCCTTCATGGTATCTACGTATGAATCTGCACAGCGGGGCGGGGATTGGTAAGGGTGATGATCGCTCAAACTGAACCCCCCAGCAAGAAACCTCTGGATTAGTGCCAGCTGTGATCTCTCTTGCTCCGAGTAGGCATCCATGAGCATGGGTAGTGAATTAAAAGTCTCCCATGCCCATTGTTCTGATTCTTGAGCAGACTGGGTGATCAAATCTTCAGAGTTATTGTCATCCCAAAAGGCACATTGGCATGCCTGTTGCCCATCCCTGTACCCGGCACCACAAGAGTAACAGAACTCGTGGCCACACCTGAAAAATGGAAGCAGATTTTGTTAAGATCCTCATGCGGGATAAGTGTTGAATGAGCTTCTTTATCACAACACGTGCATGGAATTGTTTAAATGTGCACAAAGAAATGCAGGATGCAAGAGAACCATGAAATCATAAAAGCAAAACAATAGTTGTTCTGCAAACCGACAACTGATAAACAAAAATAGTAGTTCTGAAAAAATTATTTATCTCAGCTGTAACCAGAAAACTGATGACTGAGACATGGTTCTAAAAATTCTCAAAAAATAGTTGTTCAGTAACAACATTCGAGCCATTTTAACCATGAAATCTGAGTAAGGGATTTAATGTTATGACATTGGCTCACAAAGATTTAACTGTTTGATCTTTTTTCTCGAATAAATGGTAACATCAAAACATCATGTCAAAAAGGGTTGTCCTATGAGTTTGTGTTTACTTAACATTCTATTTCAAGGCATTACAAACATCACTTAAACTCCAGATAAGATGTTAAAACAAGCATACTCATACATGAATATTCTAGCCTTATCAAATAATAGAAATAATAACAGCAATAAAAACAATAAATCAAACAAAACAGAAACATATTACAAAAAACGCATAACTCACCAGCAGGTCATGTGGTAGCAACCCTGAGTGTGCTCAATCATCCTGCGGCACTGGTGACAACGTCTCCATCTTTTATTTTGTGCCAAACGATGCAAAGTAATGTCTCCAGCATCCCTCTCCTCCAATGGGAGGTTCTGGTATTCATCACAGCTCATAGAAGAATGCCAAGGAACACCACAATCCACACAGATAAACCTTTGACACACAGGACACTCAATGCAGTAGTTTTCAGACTGACTTGATGAACTTGCCCCAGTTGCCAAACATTCCCGAGGATCAAGAAGGACAGAACAATTTGGATATGGACAGTAGATTCTATCAGAGTGGAGGACATCAGCTTCCGCGAGGGCTTTCTCCAGGGACTCATAGGAAGTGAGAGGAAGGAAAGACCTACATTCAGCACCCGAGAGATAATATTTGCATCCCAACTGAGGGCATCTGATTGGTACTTGAGATGACTGCACTTTTCCATCAACATAAGTTCTCATACAGTGTGAACAGAACTTGTGGGAACATTTCATCGTAATCATCATAGGCAGTATTTTATCCTCACAACAGATAGAGCAGTTGTCATGTGAACTGTTTCCACTCGTAGGACAAGAAACAACCCCAACGGCTATCCGTGCTAAACGTAATGGCTTCTCAAGCTCCAAGCTAGGAATAAGTTTGAGTACAAAAGCATCCAGACTACTGGCATGTTCATGTATCCTTTGCCTCAGTGCTATCAGGAGCGGAACCTCAAGTTGCTCCTCATGTACTATCTGTCAAAAAGTATCATCACTAAGTCTAAAAGGAAACTATGCAACAAGAGATGTGATAAGAGGAGATCATAAAAACAGGATAGTCGATTGTATTACAATGATTATATAGTAAGTGCAATCACTATCTCTAAAAATAGCTTAAATTGCCTCACAAAATAAGTAAATTCCTTAAAAACTTAACAGAGTATCATTTCCTTAACAACAACTACCAAAGCAATCAGAAATTCCCTCACCCCTCCTGTTTCACTGAGTTAAAGTGGTCAAAAACATGGAAGCAAAAATGAGTAACTGTAAACAAGATAAAGAATTAACAATATGAAAATTCAAAGAAGTCAATTATACTGCTGATTTGAAAAGTGGAAGAAATAAAACCAGCAGGAAAGGGGGGGGGGGGGGGGGGGGAAGCACTCACTTTGTTAAAATCCTACTGAAGGTTGACATTTGTTAAGTTTCAAAATTCAAATTCACAAAAGGGCAGCGAGAACAGCTTTGTATTGAGACTTATTCAAAGTGTTTATAATAGTAAAACCAACAATCATGGCAATGATGATGAATTCGGTGATACATGTTATACATTTAAATTACAGACAACACCTTTTTTTTTTTATACAACAGTATGCCACCATAGACCATGCTATAATTCCACATTCAAATGCTTGAGAACAATAACATCATAAAGATGCAAACCTGGTTTCTTATCAAATACTATGATTTTCCAGTACCGGGTATCTATTTCCAGAGATAGAAGGAACAGTAATCTTGTCAAATGGGAGACCAACCTGTTCGTACAGCAACTCAGAATCTGTGAATGCATACACACGTTGGAAGTTATTATGTATGGCCTCAGCCAGACCATCCATAAGAGCCAGATAGTCAGCAACAGATTCCTCCACAAAGAAATCAAGCTTCTTCTGCACCTGAATAACAGGAACATCAGCTGTTCTCTCCATGACGACACCAATCCCCGAAAACCCAGAACCAGACTCCCCTGCATCGGCCACTGAGATGCCTTTAAAGAACATCTTCACCGAGAATTCATCAAGATCTTCCTTTGGCTCTTCCTTGACTAATTCTTCTGTCTCTGTCCACACCTCTTCATCTTCACAACAACTACGAAAATCTTCCTCATCCTCTTCCAATTTCATGTCCCTGACTAAATTCATCGAAGACCCATCCCCAGAAGCCTCTTGTTCTTCCATCTCCAACACCACTTTCGCTCGTATCTAAGAAGAACTCAAACAAATACTGTATTTCAAAGGCTTTATTTACAGCAGGCTCAACGGAGAACCCAATCGGAAGCGATACAGAACTCCTTATATGCTTATTCACAAACAAAAGTCCTTATCAAGATGCAATCTCTTAGCTCCACTTATTGAGCTCTAAACTAAAATCTGAGCAAAACCCATCAAAGAATCCATCCAAAGTTCCAGACTTTAGCATCCACGACCCCTAATTATCACCAGAAATGTGCGCATCGGATCAGACAGTGATCTTAAAGTTGCTACTACTGAATCAAAATCTAGAAAACACCCATAACAGATCAACCCAAAGCTTTAAACTTTAAAATCTAAATCCCCCCTAAACTAAACAAATAGGGAAAAGATGATTTTTAGCAGATCAACGACAACGACATCAATCCAAATCAAACCAATAAACCGCTGTTATGGTCTCTCCAATTTTATGCAAAGCAACAAAATTTATTGAGTAAAAGGAATAAATACGTTTTAAAAATGGAAAAGAACTGAAAAAAAAGGAATCCACTAACAATTTAAAGACGCGAAATCCGGTAGATAAATAAAAAATAAATAAAGACAAGAGGTGAAGCTTCCATACCATGATGGGTGTTTGCTGTTGTTGGGTATTTAGCCCTTATCTGATCTGATGATGTTCATGGAATTTTCATCTGACGATTCCTTTCGGATGTCTCATGTACTATATAATTATTAATATTAATAATAGTGGTAGTAAAAAGTTAAAACCGTTGCTTGACTATAATGGGAAAAAAAGTTTTTATTTATTTATTTAGAAATATTTATGTTTTTAAAATAGAAAGATTGTCTTAATGGTTGGATTTAAGGTTTAATTAGTGTAATCTAATAAGGAGAGAGAAAGAGACAATGATGAGTTACTTACTCAGCAGAGCACTCTGTTTGTTTTGGTGTGTTAATGGCGTATTGTTTATTTTTTCTTAATAATCTATTACTCCTTGATCAAATGAGTAAGCATGCATAGTGTGATACAAAATTAGCCGTTGGATGAAGATGAGAAACTTCCAAGGAAAATATCATCAAGTACTAGTTTTCTAAGATTCTGAGGAAGGAAAGGCTGACTACTGACTGAGTTGAGAAACCTATGCACATGGCTTTTGTCTGTTTGACGACGACGACGACAAATGTTTATAGTTGATACACAAAGCTTTGTTTCCACGCTTTCAACTCCATAATTAACAAACACCTCCGATTTCCAATTCATTTCATATTCCCTTATAAATATGAGACACTTACTTTTCCTTAATTACCTATTATGCTTAATTAGTCTACAAACTTGAAAACTAATTACTCCACTAAATTGATTCATGCATCAATTGATCCTAAAATGAGGTATTAGATTAAACAACAACAAAAATGCATATAAGGCTATAATTTAATTGATTAGTATATGTCATATTTATAACATAAATTATGAATTCAATCGCTGATATTATACTAATCTAATCATCCAAATTAAGTTTAAAAAATGAATCAATTAAAATGAGGTTAGAATATTAGGAATATGCCAGCTTGGATTAAAATTTAAATGTGTCACACCACCTTCATTAATTCGGTGTCCCATCACCATCAGTATCGATTGACAAATAATGTTTTGTTGTCTATCTATGCCGTCCTCCAAGTTGCTTTACCGTCCACCAATTATGACACTGATTTAATTAGTACTAACACAAATTCAAGGATAGGTAGGTAACCAATAAAAGATTTGATTCAACCAATCTTGAAATTTAAGTACATCCCTTGAAATGTGCATCTAGATTTCACAATAAATCACAAAATATTTATTCATTACGATTAAATTTTACTTTTTTAGTAGTTCGAATCAGATGCGTATAATACGTAAATTGTAATTTATTTAGTACTTTTAGTTTAATGAATGTATAATTAAATTAATACCATAGTTTAGTTTAGTAAACTAAAAAATAGAGGCGTTTAAGGAGATTGGTAGTAGTGCTTATAAGTTGGGTAGTATTATTGCTTTTGTGGTGAATGATTAATTATATCCACCTCCTCAGGCATGCACCCCGACTATATGATTAGACGACCATCTATGATTCTATATGGAATATGGATTGCTGGTGTGTTGCAATTTGGATTTGCCCATTTCGGCAGAAGCAACTAATGCTTTTTAAAGTCTCCAATTCACCAAGGTTAGGCAACCATTTCATATATTTTTCTTTGGTACGTAGCATGGGTGGGTGTGGTTTTGGTAGGAGCATACAAATATAAAATTGAATCAAGGGGTTTATCCCTCTACCTTTATTTTTTATTTAATCTTATTTTTTACTATTTGTCTCATTTGATCACTTACACTCTTATTCTTTTACTTCATTCTCCTATCATTTTAGATTTTATTTAAAAGATGAACGAATTTGACGACAATTGAAATTAAAAAAGGCAATTATAGTGATGAGTTTAAGAGCGCAAAGTTGCAAAATCTACACTAATGATATAGAACAATGAAACAATGGGTACATGAGGGTTAAGCCACACGCTTATAACACATACAAACTTAAAACCCATAAATTTAATAAGATGAAAAATATGATTAATGTTATAAGAGTAATATAAGAAGAAACTAGTGTTATGCGTAAAATATATTATTATTTTATTAATAAAAAAATTAAAATATAAGATTACATGTAATTAAATATAATATTAGCAAAATAAGATCCCCAATTTTAATTTTGTAGAAGTATTATTAAATTATGATTCTATTAATATATGTATGCAAAATAATTAATTATAATAATTGAAAAGATTAAACAATTAATAATTAAAATATATTATAAAATAATAGAAGGTCTTGATTTCTTAATTCTTAATTTGTTTTAGTATATTACCAATGTGATAACAACATCTTATAGTCCCAATTTTTATTATATTCTTTTGTGTATTATCTTAAGAAGGTACTTAAAATAAAACTCTTAAAGGAAATGTCCCTAAACCTATCCTTATATAGTTTTGTTCCTAAATATTAGATTTGATTGGAAAGATATAAGAGCTAATAGATGGATAATATTTTTATTTTTTTTATGAATAGAAATGTGATTTTAATTTGAGTTCGAAATCTTACTGGTACTTTTATCACCAACATAAGAACCGAGGAAAGACTGATGAAGGTGTTTGGTGCTCCTTGGCAAGTTGGCAATAGCGTTGAAGAGATGGTGCCTCTGCTGCTAGGGCTGCACTTCCTGATGGGCTGGGCTTTCTGTTCGGCTTTAGTGGCCTACATCCTACATGGTCTGTCTGACTAGCCTAGTGGGCCTATTGCAATGGTTTTTTTTGTTGTCAAATCATTAAATAGTTCATTTAATAATAATAATAAAAAGATAAGACAATACATAAGAAAAGCATACCAGAAGGTATGCAGATAGAGCACCCTAAGATCACTAGAAAGTACTGTAACGGTATAGTAACTAACTCCGACTAATATACGGTAATAATAACTAAGAACCACAAAATGTAAAACGAGAGAGGATAATCCTCTAGAATCGAGAGAACGACAACTGGTGGCAGATATGTAAAAAGTATATTATACTCACTTGTTAGGCTTTAATATATTTTTCTTTTTAATATAACTTAATTAGGTACAGTTGCTTAATTTACATTTTAGTCGCACAAAACAAAACAAAAATTAATCTAAACTTAGAGTTGACCCGAGAAGTTCACAGTACGAGTAAAACATAATATTTGCTATGGTCTGTTTTGGTAGTGGAGTTGTAATTAATTTCAATTTTATCATATAAAGGGGTTAGGGTATTAGGGTCAATCATCTAATTTTACACTCTCTTTTTACTATAGTAAAACTTTCTTAATGATTTGACCGTAAAATACCAAATTCTTGGTTTCTTTACCGGTGGCAAGAAAAGGGTTTGGAGTTTTATGCATATATAGGCAGAGAGAGAAGTCATACGTCACAAATTTAATGGGAATTACAAGGAACTTGGGAAAATCTTGAATTGGCCTTTCGTTGTGGGTTGTGCACCAATTTACACATCCTCCCATGACTTTTTTCTTAATTTCTTGGATTGATCCATCATCCATGTCTTTCTTTCTTTACTTATCTTCTTCCGTTAAGTTAAGGAAAAGGATCAATGTGAAGCATCACATGTCATGGTTCTTATCGAGATGTTAAAGATAAAGATGTTGTTTCTCATCACACTTCATATTGTTGATGTGTTATTTAATTTATTTTTGAGATTTCATATTATCGAAGTGTTGATGAATATGTAATTTTAATTATTTATTGATGATAAAATAACATTATAATTTTGAATTCGAGTCTCATTTAAAATTGTGTAATTGTTTTTGGATTTATTGGGATTAGTTAATCGAGAGATGTTGCTTTTGGTTTAAAGAAAAACTGGAAATAAAGCTTACGTTTTCTCCATCATTGAACTCTCATTTCTAGACTAAATTCTTAGTTTTCCATTTCAAAAAAACATTGTACTGTACTTCTTAGTTCTAGGATTGGGCTTGCTTGCGTTCTAACAAACCCCTGAAAGAAAGAAAAAAAAACGTCTCTTCCCTGATGGGCTGGGCCTTCAGTTTGGATTTGGGCCTACATTGTACTCCTATATGGTCTGACTAGGTCTAGTGGACCAATGTCAGCCTATTACACTTGCTGGGCTTAATTTAACGCTAGCTTGTACATCTTTATTTTTGAATGATCAACTATTCCGATTTTAGTAAAAAGTTAAAGAAATAAAACTGGTAGTTCGCAAGTAGTTTGATCAGGTGTAACAGTAAAGCCCAACCCAGGAGTCAACAAGTAGTTTACTAAGAAATTAAGCTCATCGTCACTGTCACTTTTTGCAAAGCATGAAGATTTTGAGTTTGAATTTCCTTATTTGTGATTTTTTTTGTATATTGGATAAGTAACACTCGAGATCTCTCTTAAAAATTCAATTAGATGCTTATCAGGGAGGACTAGAACTAAAAATAGTTGGAAGGTAATTTCTATCTTGATAAATAATAATAAAACCTAAAAAAAACTATACCTTATGGTGAAAATTTGGTGGGGGTTATAAATTCATAATGTAGCACGAACACAGTGTCCTAAGTTACAGACAATGACTAGAATCTACCATAACTTAAAAGCATATTTATATACTTTAAATGCTGGACTGGTCCAGATAAGACCAGTACCTAGCTGTGCAGCGAATTGAGCCCATCTACTACAATGGGCTATTATTATGGTCGACGCTACTCTTGCTTAATATATTACGAGAAGTGGCCATAGATTCTACCGGTTGGTCTACTAATAAATCTCATCCATTTATAGGTGTGGGTTGGTAGTCCCATGTGGTTTGCTATCGGCTTTTTATGCAAAGCAGCTAGTGGTAAATTTCGAATTTGAATTATTTAACTTACATAGTTATATCCATTATTTATACAACATAAAAGAAAGAGGAGGAAGAAAAAAATAAGTAGAGATGAAAGTTAAAAGTCCTATCTACATTGTTGTTTTCTTTTTTATATTCTTATGTTATTCCATGTCAATGTCTTGATTACTTGTTCTCCTTGAAAGAAAAAGTCAATTGTGGGAGATGTACTCATGGGCTACCACTATACCCAATATGAATGGAACAAAAACTTTATTTGCCTCTCCCAATCTCAATTTTTTTGTCAAAGGAAAAGAAAAGGAGAAGTCATCCACTAACATTGTTCATGTGGTTAAGGCTTTTTATAAAGGTAAAAAGAAAGAAAGACATAATCATTCTACCCAAGATGGAGGGATTAAACTGCACTCATGTAAGGTTTGATGTTACAATCTCCAAAAACTCTCATCAATTGAGATTTTAGGATAATATATTTTTATATCCAACAAATTCACCTTTTATATTAGAAAAATAGGGGGAAAAAGATGGACTTGTGGAATTTTTGGTGTGTGTGTGGGTGGGTGGGGGGAGAATAAGATGTGTGCTGCCCACCATCTCCTTCTAACACCTTGAAACAAAGGATTTTCCATTTTCTTTTGTTGTGGTTTCGCCTCTCTCTTTAATTGCTTTTGATTCAATCATGAAATGAGTGATGATACCTTACATATCATACCATGATCATCCCTACCTTTGGTTCTACTCCACTACTATACCCTATACTACTTTTACTATATAATATATCATTCCTACCAAATCCAACCTCTCCTAAAAGTAAACCCCTCCCGTTATCATTTGTCACACGCTCATTATTTAAATTCTCTCTTTTTCTTTCTAGTGAACGAAAGGAGAATACATTTACTTTCGTTACGTTACTTATTACCGTTTTCTAAACCATTACAGTCTCAGCGAATTCAAATACACCCATTTTGGATGAATTTTTGTTTTTTTTAAATTTAATGAATGAAAACATGACTTTTTTCATTTGTTTGTGGGGACCCGTTTCTTAAAGGGAAAGAGTGGATGCCAAGAAAAGGAAGGAAGCAAACTTTCAATTTTAACGCGATGGATCAGTTTGTTGTTGCTGTTGTCGTCGTCGTCGTCGTGTGACCCAACTTGCATACATTTAAGTTTTAACACACAAAAAGCAAGGGTTCACATCACATCTATATAAGAGAAAGGACCATTCTTTTACTAGTTTATCTATAGTAAAAATGTTTATATGTCGAGAAAAAAATTATATCTGTAAATGAGATTTTTAAGTGACATTTTAGTCGCTCTTTTATTTTTACTGATTTATGATATTATCGAAACTTTATCAAAAATTTGATAAATTAAAACACTCATTTTTTTAAATATCCGATTATTTTTCTGACTATTTTATTTTTAATTAATAATAGTAATAAATAGAGTACATGATTTGACGTTTGGCTTTTCTCCACTCTAGTACTCTACAATCTTCCCATCGCCTTCAAAGTTCAAATGAGAGAGGCGTTGCTTACCCTACCCCACACATAGGTGCAGGGAATATGGATAAATCTGTGAAAGTGGACTACTTTTATGACACACCTTTCCATATCTTTACAAAAATAGGGGCCTACCACAGAAATCAGAGGTTCAAAGATTTCAGGACAAAAGACATGGGCCTAGATACTGGGATCCTATATTTTTATCTGTCTTCGCTGGGGCCCACAACAATTGTAAAATAATACCAGCAGTAGGAGTGTCGTTTTCTTTTTCTTTTTATTTTTAAATTAAATTTGGTGGGGCCAGTTGTGGTGTCAGTTTCAAAAAGTACTTAATTTTCATGGTAGGGACTTCGGCATACCATGTGGGTTCTTGATAGCCTGTTAAGTTTTCTTTTGCCGTCTTTGATTTGATGTAAAATGATTAATGGACACTAATTTTGAATCGGTTTAAAATTAATTTTATTTGAATCGAATAAATTTATTAATTATTTGAATAATGAATTGAGCGAGATGGTAGATAATATCTGCTTTTTTATTCTTTTTCTCTGAACTTTGGTAGAAAGCTCTATGATTCTAACTTTACTGAAGTGTTTGTTTTTTTCCCCGTTTGTGGTAGTTAATGTCACATTTCCACTTTCATAGTACCACTACTAGAAGTTCATATGCATTTCATGTTACTAATTAAATACAAGCATCTTCTTTTACTTTTTTGGACTCTCGTCTACCGCACAATGACCAAACCTGCCATGTGAAACTAACAAGGATAGGGGACAGTTGAGGGAGTAACTATTGATCAATGCGACCTATTCACTTTAAGTTTCTACTATAAGTCTTGAGATTCATTGCTAATAAATCATTACATAATTTTGATTTTAAATTTTATTATTTACGTGACGGTGTCTAAAATGTTTGTCATTTTAGTATAGTCAGTCTCAATCAACGCTTTTTTTTAATTTATTGATCCCAAACGTTTTATCTTACTTCAATATAACCCCAACTGTTAAAAAAAACGATGATAGAGACAAACTCCGTTAAATTTAAAAAAAGATTCCAAAATTATCCCCTCCCCTCATCTGACCAAAAAAAAATTTAAACTGATTAAAATAAAATGACACATTTAGGATCGAATGGTGCATTAACCCTATTTATATGAGTAGAATATAATAGCTAGTTATCATATCGAAAATATCGATCCGAGAGACTGTATGTATAGAGATAGATTCATATACAAATATCTTTAATGGGAGCAAAGTAGGTTATTAGCTTTTGAAAGGAGGTGGCCTCAACTAGCTGCTTTGCACACAAGGGCATGATGCGTGGTGCTAGGAGATTGAGTCTAAAGTTTATCATCTTCATGTCACACACACACATATATATATATATACACACATGACATAAGAATAAGAATATGATTCTACGGCAAATGATGACATTGTTGCTTCCTCTTTTGATTCTGTTTTTAATTATGGGTTATAGGTCAAATATCATGACTAGAAAGAAATTAACTAATTAATTAATCTAGCTAACAAAATTGAGTTTGTGTTGCTTGTTTATTTATTAATTAATTTCTTCAATTTTTTAATAAATTGAAATATAAGGTGGTTGGAGGATTCCTTACTTTGCCTAATTAATTTGGGTGTTAATTAATTAAAATTAATGGAGATTAGAGAGTTAGTATCTTACCTTGCAAAAAATAATATGTAACAATGACAGAATATTAATTAATTAATGAAAGCAAAAATCATAGCGAATGGTGACAAAAAGAAAAAGAAAAATAAGAATAGAAAATGTTAGTGTTTGTTTATGAATTTTATAGCCACCGCGTGTGACTTGTGCAGATGCCACACTTTCCTTTTTCTTTTTAGTAGGGATGGGCCTATATGCCACTATCAGTCCACATCCACCAGTACTGTACCAAAATAGACATCATGCCCAAAAACAATTTTCACCAAACCAATAAAGGTAGTGGAGTGGATCCATTTCATTATTTTAAGTGGTCCAACAAGGAACTATCAATGAGGTAAAATAATTTATTGACCTTGTGTGGAGATTTAATTCGAGAAATTTACGATGCGACTAAAATTAGTTTATGTTTGATATGCATTTAAGCGTACACTCTTTTTTTTATCGCAGTAAAATTTTCTAATTATCTTTGCTAGTGGAATAAGTACTACTTTACTAAACTCCGTGAACAAAAGAATTATTTTCTATTTATTGCATCTATACGTTGAACCACTCCCATCAACGATGCGTAACGTTGGGTGGATATGGCGGACAATAATTCCAAAGATTTCCGTCCTTTGGAATATAAGGAGGTCCATGATTAAAAAAGTTAACTAGATGGTAGCTAGCTTGGTAGGTGTGAATATTTTGGACACCTCTTGAAATAAAGCAACAAATTCCTGGTTTCTTTTTAGTGATCAACAAAATCCAAGGCAATGCATTATGCATATATAGGTAAGAGAGAGAGGTCACATAGGTCACAAGCTTAACGGGAATTTACACGGAACTTGGTCCATAATTTCTAAGAAGCTTACAAAAATCTTGAATCGGCCCTTTCGGTGTGGGTTGTGCACAAAATGACACATCCTCCCATGACTTCCTTTTCTTGATTTCTTGGATTGATCCGTCATCCATGCCATTCTTTCTTTATCTTCTTCCGTTAAGTTAAGGAAAAGAATCAATGGCACTTGTCAAAGAAGTTAAAGATGTTAACGTATATTATCTTTTATACGAATTTTATTTTAGGTATAAACTACATATACTCTAAAATCCGTTGAATTAAAATTAACTTTTTCGTATCGAATTAATTAGCTCAAAAAACGAACCTGTAAGAATGTTAAATTATTCGTATCAATCAGCTCATAGATGATTGAGATAATTGCGTTTATCTGTTTTGGGGGTTGGATATAATTGACGAGTACTTGTAATATTGTACTAACATATTGGTTTGCCCGACGTTTAAGTTGGTCACTTGTCCATTCTGAAAATTGTGGTCTTGTATGCGCATGTCACCTGATGTTGAACTAAAAAAACCATCTCTTCGTTTAATTAGGATAACTTTATTGATAAAAATAACAAAAACAAACAGATTTAGTTAACTGTCAATTAAGCTAGTATTATTCAACTTAGGTGGCTTAATTAGTTTGATCTTGTTCTTCCTGCCGCCCAGTAATTTCTTTTAGCTGGTTTAATTAATATTTAAGTATAGAATAATTAAACATTTTTGTTAATTAATTAAAAAAATACCCAAATTGGGAATTAAATAGAGTCGATCTTAGAACAAAATTCAATTCAACATGTTGATCCAAAATATTAATTCATCTATTTTTGTCTTAGCGGCATGGATTTATTTTATAGGATAAGATAAAAATTTGAAAGTCGTATAGAGCATTAATTTGACTTTGTATCATTTAGATTAAGCATGAAAGCAACATTTATTTGGAAGAATTAATTTGGGATTTGAACTTAATTAATCAGAATTAAATAAAATAATTGAAATAAAAAAGTTCCCCTATTAGTGTTGTTTATGCTAATCAATGAGTCATTTATTCATTGATGAACTATAATTTTTAATTTTTTGCACACCATGGTGATCGGCCGTCTATATATAAACACCATGTTGTTTATTGTGGAAAAAAAGCATTAGCAGTCTCGAAGTTCGAATCTTATTTTTATTTATACAAAAACAATGATTTAGTACTTCATTTTTTCTTGTCAATATAATTGAATATTATTTTTACATTAAAATAATAAATAAACATTTATATTGAATACTTTCTTGATATTATTGTGCTTTACCCCTTCCTAATTAAATTATTAATTTTTTTAAAATAAATAATTAGTAAATGAATATAAAAATGATATATGTATTTTTAATATAAAGTTAATAAAAATGTTAACATCTCTAACGCTACTCAAAATAAGTAGAATCGGATTTTATTGTCGGCAATCTGAACTCTCCGAACATGACCCTAATTCGATTACAATTCGACTATTTCGGATCGGATCGGTCGAATTTTCAAATAAATTCAGATTTTAAATTAAATTTTTATTTAGAAAAAAGTAAATTTTATTAATTTTAGTTTTTTTGAATCGTTGGTCATTTAGATAGCATTACAATCTAATAAGTGGAGTAAATAGTAAGAAAAATAAGAAAAAGAAGTAAAAGAAGAGATAGAAATTTAAATTATGAACTTATTTAAATATTTCAAATTTTTAGATAATATCATATCAAATTTTAAAATTTATTAGATTTTCTTCCCTTTATCTCAAATTCCATTCAACACAGGTTGAATCGGATGGGATAAGGATCAGATATAATTGGTCGAATTCTTTGAAGAATGTACTCACCCGCAAGATGTGTATTTAAGATTATGATATGACACAAGGATGGATTTAAGTTTTGGAGTCCTATACTAATTATGCCGGTCATCAAGAGACAAAAGGTCTCATTTTGCTGTGGGTCCCACAGGCCAAAGATCCAACAACAAATCTTTATCAACCCTCCACGATTATTTTAACGGTTGATTTTAGTTTTCTTTATTTTTTTAATTACTTAATAGTTACTCCCTTTGGAATCTCATCTCATCTTATCAACTTGTGCTAAAAGGGTGGCACGTGGTTTGAAAATGTAACAAGCAAGGCAGCTGGTACTCTCATTCATTAGAAAAGCATCAAGTTTAAAAATGTTAGTTTTATGTGTGACGAATCGATCGATGCTTCTTCTGAGTCCCAAGGCGAATTTGGGTATTTGAGCTAGCTACCTTAATTGAACACAAATACCGAGGTTGATAACATCAATTATAAAATTGAAGAATATCAAATTTATTACAGTGCGGGTACTTGCAGTGACTTTGGTTGTAACTTGCTCCATCCGCGGTCTCATTTAAGTATTTTTCTTAACTTTGAAGTAATTTTTTAGAATAATTAAATTTAATATTAAAAAAGAATGGAGGGAGTATTAGAACTATTTAATGTGAATAATGATAATATTAATAAATTAATAAATAATATATAAAATGAATAATTGTATATGTATATATATTTATATATTTATTTAATATAATGAATGAGGTAGCAAGTCACATCCATTACCCATCATTCTATGGCTCTGTTTGGCGTTCCAGTTCAGGCTGGAAATGGTCAGTGGGAAAATGTTCAGTGGGGAAACGACATCGGAGTGTGCTGTTTGGTAATAAAATTGTAAAACTTCAGTGGAATATCTGAGGTGTTTGGTAAAACAGTTTTCCAAAACTATAGTTTGGATGTAAAATGATCATAAAGGGCATAATTCATTTTAAGTGTTATAATTAACTTTTTTATTATCTTTATATATATTTTTAATCATTTTATTTATAATATAACATCTAATAATATTTATCTATATACCATAAATAAATTAAACTTATTTAAATCATAAATAAAGTAAAATTTATTAATACCATAAAATTAAAAATTTGAGTACTTTGAAATTGCAATAGTTGACTACTCTTAATTTTTGTAAACATTAGTTCATTAATTGATGCCAAACAATTCTGATAAAAGAAGTTGATAAAAAATATTCAATCGTAATAATAAATCGTATAAGTTCTAGCATCAAGAACTAATGTTTGGTAAAAGTAAATGCACAAAAAACATGTCAACCCTAAGAAAGAATTGTGCTGCAATTAAAAAGCGAAATCCACCTTAGTAAAAGTAAAGTAGCCGTTATAGCCTTACCGTGATCACGGTTAGGTCTTACCGTGATCACGACAGCTTACCGTGATCACGTTAAGCCCTTACCGTGATCACGTTAAGCTACGGTAGCCACTGGAAACAGTTGGCCATTTGACACAATCCTTAGCGTGATCACGGTAAAAGCTTACTGTGATTACGCTAAGAGAAAAATGCTTAGCGTGATCACGCTAAGCCCTTACCGTGATTCACGGTAAGCACTGTTTTAAATTCCATACGTTTTAAATGTTTTAAGTTTACCATTACAGTCACTTAAAAATTAATGCACAACCTTTCGTACAGACCAATCCTAAAGTGTTTTTTTACGAAAGGTTGCTCTTAGACGTAAACCAATTAGATGCCACTCAAAAGTTTACCAATGCAGTCACTTAAAACCAAGCATAATAACAGAGAACTAGCTTATTCCCTAATTATAACAGCTTGTCACCAGCCAAAGATTCACAATATTTTCAGGCCAAGAATGCCTTAATCCATTGTTGCAAAACGTTTGGTTGCAAACACAGATATATTCAGCCCAGAGAAAGAAAAGATGAAGAAAAGAATTGACCAATGTTAGAATGAACAAATCACAATGTTATTTACAGGTAGCTAAAAACTTATCAACCATCTTAACGTTAAATGTATGACAACATCAATAGAGATGTTTCAACAATAGCAAAATGACTTTTGCATGTGGAATCGGGAATGTTTACAACATCATATTAACAGGACATAAAGTTGCCAATAATCAATCTGCAAATGATATATAAATCTCTTCTACTTGGACAATCTTATGCAGGTGCCACAACCTTACTCAACAATAGAAACCTTAACTCCACTGGGTAAATAGAAACAGAGGGTCCCCCTAGTAAATGCTAGACAGCAGTTAACAGATAAACAACAAACATTATTGACAAACTCCAGACCCAGGGTTTAACTTGTCAATAACCATTGGCAATAGCTAAGCATGCAGCTCATAAGACAAAGGAAAGAAAACCATCATTATTACTCTCCCTGTTGGTTAATTCTTACTTTCAAACATTTTTCAAGGAAATTTACTCTAAAAGGCTTAAAACAATGGATTTGAACAGCATCCACTGATGAAAGAGCAGTATCAACAGAGCCGCTACAAAA
The DNA here is from genome assembly GCA_963691705.1 of Viola odorata. Lineage (NCBI taxonomy): Eukaryota > Viridiplantae > Streptophyta > Magnoliopsida > Malpighiales > Violaceae > Viola > Viola odorata. Next base: position 54,389,997 of record OY829541.1, read on the forward strand.
ATCATTCATATCAAATGGAGCATACCAGCTACAACCACGATATATAGCAAGGTCATCAAGCGCACTTAATGCAACACCGCCGGTGACAGTAAGCAACATAAATGAAACAGCCTTGCGACCAAACGAACCTTTCTTCCCTTCATTACCATCCTTTGTACTACTGTGAAAAACAATTTATCAGCATCACATCACCAAGTTCAACTAGCATTATCAAACAAACAGATGGATCAACATTTACACTCAATACATGATCTTTCTCTTGTCCAGCAATCAAACAAACTCAAATCAACATTTAAAAGAAAAAAACCAACAAAGCATTCCTTGTCCCAACTACTCAAACAGAAATGGCATCAGCAGATCAAATTCTAGGCGTAGAATCAAAAGGGTCGCAGCTAAAGAAGAACATTACCTGGAAATTTTTGAGGTTGGGGAGCTTCTGAAGACGGACGTTAACCTTCTCGTCAACATCTCCCGGTAAGCACTTTTCCGACTCTTTGAAGACGATTTCTTTGGTGTATTTGTCCTAGCACGCTTAGAAGAGGATCCTTTGGCCATATTGAGTGGAGATAAAGAGGATTTTGGAGTGAAAAATGGATTTTGGGAGTTAGGGTTCCAAAATGGGGATTTTATGGGTTATGGAGATTGAGTGATTAATCCCTAAAATTGACACATGAGTTTTGTTTAGGATTGATTGAGGAGTGTTTAGCTAAATTTTGGCTGGATTTCGTCGTGATTTGAGCAAAAAATCGAAGAAGTCAAATTTTGGAGAAGGAGAGGGAAAATGGTCGGGCTAGAGGAGAGAGCTGGAAAGTGAGGAAGAAGACGTGAACAGTATTTTTTAATGTTATATACTTGGTAGCATCGTAATTATATAAGAATAGAAAGGGTATTTTTATCCAAAAAAATACAAAGCCCTCCATCCCGCAAACTCCCTTTTTTTCTGGTTTCTCCAATGCTCCAATTTCGGCCATTCTCGAAATGGAGAAAATGCTGGTTTGGGAACCCAAAACCAGCATTTTTCATCTCCCCAACTGGTGTTTACCAAACACCTTTTCTCCATTTCAGTCTGGGAATGCTGGTTTCGGTACCGAAACCAGACTCCCAAACACAGCCTATGTCAACTTTGAGTTGCACACGTCCATGAATTCAATCAAAACTATTGTAAGTTTCCAATCAATTTCTTTGCTTAGTTGGTGTAAATTTAATGATGAACTTAAATAACATGTTACTGTAAAACCGTCGATTCGGTGCGAACAATATTATTTGATGATCGAACAGTAATAATAATAACTTTTGCTAATAGTATGAGTGAATTACTTAGAGGTAGGAACCCACACAAGACGAACAGAAGTTAATAGTGTCTTTTTGGGTAGAATGAAGATGTAGAAGGCGACATGACTTGGGCTAGGAAACAGGCACAATAAAACTGATAGCGATCACACACGTGTCATTATGGAACCCGACGTGGAGGTCCACACAGGAAAAACCTCAGAGCCAGCTATGTCACATGGATCCATCTCAATAAGCCTCAATCCACAAAAGACAAAAGCTGTTAAATTAAAACAAAAAGTATACTTACCAATGAAAAAAAGCATTAGTGATTTTTTTCCCTTTTTTTAGTTAGTTTTAAAGTTCATGGGAAGCATTTTTCTTTTAGGATTGGAGCTAGGACACGCGTATTAGTGGTTTTTATCTACGTGTGTCTATCTCGTCGATAATCGTTAATAAGACGCGTTCGTGAGGTTTTTTATATTACTAACAAACACGCGTCGATAATTTATCGATGGATTTTACACTTTATCAACGGTTTTTCCCGTCGATATAAGTTTTTTTTTGGGTAGTGTAATGCGCAGGTAATGCGGAGGGTGTCGTGCGGTTTCTCATTTCCCGCTGTTACTGATTGAGTTAGTACGTATCAGATTTGTCGTTTTCTTCTTTCATCTATTTTTTATTAAAAAAGCATTATTAACGCGTATCCGCTATATCTGGTAATTTACCATATAATTATTCATAAACGACGAGCCTGCGGTTTTATTATAACCAGCTGTGATTTGAACTCGAAATTTATACTAATATTTTTTATCAACAATAAACATTAAATAAATTACATATACGTTGATAATTAATAGAAAAATTAGTGGTCGGCTTTATTATAAAGAAATTATATGATAGTAGGATGAAGCATTTTCCTAAAATGATGAGAGGTAATGGATATATATTTTACTGAGTCCAACAAAATTCAGTATAATTAGAAACAAGTGTACATGATTAATGATGGTGGTGTTAAAAAGAGAGGAAAAGAGCAAAAACATAAGAAGTTAAGAACATAAAAAGGGAGATGAAAGTGTGATAATGGTGGGCGTGATGAGTGATGGCGGGTTTTGTTTTTGGCGAAAGATTTGTCTGGTTTGCACCCGCCAGGAGTGGCAGGGATTGGTCCTCAAATCCTGCCAAAATTAGGAGTACCAAGCAATTGCCCGTTTTACATTATATTACAAGAACAAAGAAACAAGATAAAAAACCGACTCAAAACACAAACAAACATGTACTACTGACAACCTCCTCGCCCCACTAACTCACCTACGTTTCTCATCACTCTCACCTGTTCCTTTCTTTACTTTCTCACCGTCTTTCTAGGGTCCTCTTTTCTCGTAACTTTCATCACTCATCTCATCTACTACAGTGTGGCCCAATACACCTAACAAAAACAACTACTAATCCAGCGAATTCAGATTTTGTAGTCAGTTTTTCGTAAGTTTACTCTTTCCAGTAGTTTCTAACGTGGTTATTTTTTAAAATTTAAACTCGAAATTTTAATTAAGTAAAAATTATTTTTAATTCATTTGAGCTAATACAGTACTGCTATAAACTTGTAAAATAACGCTAGAGAGAAATGCTTGAAAATGATCAGGAGCAGCAGGCCAGGGCAGGCTTTTACTTTTTATATTATACTGTTGATGGGGAGAACTCAACATCTTTAAGTAGTAATTTTTCTCTCAATTTTCTTGGGGCATGTGTAACGGGTACTATTCCTACTACCAAAGTACCAAGTACCCTCCTCCTCCCCTTTGATATGGACCTCAAACCTGACCTAACTCACATCCATATGTGCATTCTCATGCGCTGTGCCTCAAAAGAAGAAACTTTTTTACTTATCTACTCCATTATACTATAATCTAGACATTTACGAGTATTTAGCTTGTTCGAGTTCATCAAATGAAAAAACAAATTATACTAAAAGTTAGTTGCTGTTTTGTTTTTGGTATGACGTTCAATTGCTGCTGTTTCAATTGTTGTTGTTGACTGAGCAAAAAGGGTGTGGAGAAGGAACCAAAAGGTAAGTAGTCTTGTGTGGGCTTGGGCTGGTAGGCACGCATGTTATGCCGCAGTCGACTTTTTAATTAATTACAATTTCCATGATTCTATCAGAACTCGTACTGCTGCTCCTCTGTTCTCTTGTTTTTGTTCTTGTTCATCTACAAATTAAATGTGATGAATTTGTCTTTTGCCTCTCTCCCTTGTAGTTTACGCTGTTCTGTTCCTTTTTCTCTCTTTTCTACAACTAATAGTGCACTTCTGCAACCAATGCACCCATACATGCACTGACTCCCTCACCACGTGGTGGGCCCACTTAATTATTAATGTCGTGACTGACGTGGCCTCTCTCCTTGCCACTTGTCACTTGTCAAACTTAATGCCATTACCCCATCACCTCGCTGGTCTCTCTTTTTTCTCAGATTAATTAAGGTTTGTGTTTTATTCGAATATATACAATAAATAAATATATACAGAAAGCAAGCAGTTTGTGGAGTGGAGTACAGTTTTGGTCAAATTGAATATTGAATATTGAATTTGCAAAGTTGCTATCGGCAAGCTAAAAATAGCACGTTATGTTTCTAAATTGAATTGATCAAGAAAAAGACTCTTCCTTTTACCATTGATAAAAGTCTCAGCATGTATTACCATTTAAGAGATTGCAGGCTCGAGAATAGGGAAAGAAAGAAGGAGCCAAAAAATAAGAAATCAATAGTGGGACTTGTCTATTTCATTTTCAGCAAAAAAAGCATCACTTCTCTTTCATTTTCTTGATTGTAGTAGATGGCCGATTAAATTAAGTTTGATGATTTGTTTTTCATCTTCGGAACTAGAAATGGAAAAAGGATAGGTTGAGAGGGAAGTGGGTGAAGGTCACTTCTTTAAGTATAAAAACCCTATTTATGTAAAAACCCCATCAAACAAATCAGGTAGAATATAGATGCATTCACGGCACTTAAAGAGGTTAGTACATTTAACTTTCATGCTTTAGCTATTTCGAAACTAACGCGTCCAGTTTTTCATGAGCGATAAACTTATTGATGAGGTTAAAAAAGTTACTGACTTGTCCTCTAAAAGTAAGGAGAACGAAAATGTAATTGTACGTGTGTATAGTAGTTTCGTTGAATTGAGAAAAGGAAAAAGAGTGGAATTGGAATTGTGACCGGTGGGGCTCTAATTTCTATATATATCTAAGAAAAGATGGAAAAGGAAAGTAACAAGACAGGAACAGATCGACAATAAATAATAGTCCCCACCTTTCCAGAATAATGCTAATTTCACAATTTTACGACCAAACACTATATACTATACTAGTCTTCATGATGATGCCTCCCTCCACCGACTTCTTCTCCCACGAGCACCACCACCACGCACCACCAACGGTACTTTACTTCTCAATTCAATCAACCATATCCCACCCAAAAAGTTAAAACTAGTTTCAATAGGACTGCTAATTCGAGTTAAGGATAGTCAGTTGTTAATCAGGGTCCGGAAAAAAGAAGCTGGATGCTTTACCCCAGTCTAGAAAAAGGGTAAAAGTTAAGAACATTAGTGAGTGTGAAGGAGAAAAAAAAAATGGAATTTTTGTGACACAAAAGCTACCTCCCCACTAAGTAATAATGTAGCATCAAAACATTTTCAATCCTTGGCTGGATCACACTCATTAGGGTGCGATGGAGGTTTCAAAATCAAGAATCAAATCTATTTTTTTGGTTTGTCAACAATACAATAATAGGAGTTTCTTTTCAGGTTTGAAACCTAAATTAGCATCATCGCTGACTGACTCCTCAATCAAATCCATCTAATTTGGTCTCCTTTTCATATTCAACTGTTACATATATAACCAGTGCAGTTTTGACTATAAAGATAATTAGTATAGTATAATATAAGTGAAGATGAGAAAAATAAAAGAGAGGAGTCGAACAATGAAAAAATTTCTATTTAACTTTGTTGGTCTGATTTTTTTTCTACCAGAAGGTGAAAATATACTTACACTAGTTACTACCGCTACAAAAAAAGAGTAATTTAATTTCAGGACATGCTAACATGAACACTAGCATTCATGACAGAATCACAAACAGGGCAAGTGCCAAGAAGCGTGGACCCACACATGGTACACAGGCACAGATGCCTGCATGGCAGCAACAGCACACTTGACTCCTTCTCCCCACATTTCTTGCACAACATCTTATTATTATTATTATTACTGTTTCTCCGGCCACTGCTCTTATCCTGCGCCCCACCACAAACCACCTCCTCCTCCCCCGCGGCTAACGTGCACCGCCCGTGGTTGTCGCTGCTCCCGCAGCTCGACTCCGCATCATCCGCCACCGTGGCGCCGCCGCCGCTCACATGGCGGTCCTCGCTAACGTGCGCCAGGACCTGTTCCAGGTTGGTCCGGAGTGAGTTCGCTCTGGCCTCGTTGGTTTGTGCCGATTCTCTCCAAATTTGGTTCTCCATGAGTAAACTCTTCACTTTTTCTTGAAGAGCCCAATTATATTTCCCCATTTTTTGAAGCTCCTCGTCTTTCTCCTTCAATCTCTTGGTCACACTCTCCTGGATTGCCGCCACCAACATTCTTGACTGCCTCCTCCTCCTCTGTTCAAGCTCCATCATTACTTTTTGATTCTGAAAAAAATATCACCAATTGAAAAAAAATCAGAAACCCAGAAAAAAAAGTTTTTTCACCAACGTCGTTAACTTTATTAAAAATTGGGACATATAAAATGAGTAGGTGGTTAAAACTTACATGTTGTGCTATGAAGGTGTCGATTTCGGATTGTTGGTGTTGGATCTGAAAGATGACATCTTCATCAAGGTAGGTAGGGAGTCCTCCGCCGTCGACGGCCCCGGAGAATTTAGGTTTTTGGGAGACGGCGAAAGAATCATCCAGGTCGTAACTGAAATTAGAATCTCTTGGGCGTTTTCGAATTGGGGCGGTGGAGGGGACATTATTATTGATGTAAGTGAGTCCACTGTCGTCTTTATTATTCATGGAGGTCTTTGCAGGAAGATCACAAATGAATTGTTGCTGTTGATGGTGGTAGAACGGCAAGAGCGTCGTCTCCGGCATTGATTCATTGAAAACAAACCCAGGATCCATCTGGGTATTGTACAGATTGGCGTTCTGATTGGTATTCGCTTTTATAAAATCCAATTCCCTGCAGAAACATGAAAATTAGAACACAAAACATCCACCAAGAAGAACAGAGGATTAGGAAAAGAACAGAGGAGGAGGAGTGTACCTATTGGTGTGGATTAGATGTTGTTGTTGAGAAGGGAAGAGATTAACTGCCATGAAAGATGAGATGAGAGAGTTGTTTTTGAGAAGGAGAGGATTTTGGTTTGAGCGAGAGAGGAGATATAACTTATAAGGGAGAGAGAGGAGGAGGAGGAGGAATTGAGGAAAGAACAAGGAAGTTAGAGCATGCAAATATAGGTGGCGACTAGGAGGAGAGGAGAGGATTTGGTGTTTATTTAAGTTTATTTGGTCATGTGAGAGAGAGAGAAAGAGAGAGAAAAAGTCAAAGACTGACCCTTTACATAAAGAAACAAATTTATTTATTTCCTGCATACTTCTCTCAACTAATTACTAGTAAAACCATTATTTTAATTAAACCCATATTGATGACAGATTTTGTCTTTTCTATTTTAATAATAATTTATTCTTAACTTTAGTCTCCTATTAAATCTGTCGCCATTCACGCTCCCAACTTTTACTCAATATTTTTTGGTTTCATCTTCTCTTCAATTGAAATTCTTGTCATAGTTACGTCAGTCCACTAATCACAACATGATTAATTAAATTAATATTTAATTAAAACATAATTTTATCTCTATGGGATTAAAATTCATATTTTTTTTTATAAAAAAAAACTAATGATATGATAAGATCAAATCAGTAATTTTTATCTTGAAAAAAGTAAAATTAAAACAGGAGTAGTAACCAGAGGAGTTTGCTTTTTGGAGGTTCCGGATTTGATGTGAATTTAACCGGCAGAGCGGCATATCTGCCACGTCTCGAATGAAAGGTGGTTGTGCCACGTAAGCTTTTACGCTACAGTCCAATACCGCACCAAAAGAAGAAAGAATTGGTTCTCTCGCACGTGGGACAGGGTAGTAAGGGTCCACTCCTACACGTGGTGAAAGGGCTGGCTTTTTATTTCTATTTTCTTGCTTGAGACAGTAATAAATTAATAATAATATAATACTGAAAGTGATAAAAAAAAGTGGATGCTTCTGTTTGTTGCTCCCGTTTGTGGGGCCCACCACCAGTAGAGAAGGGACAACGGTGGGGCCGGCGTTTCAGTTTCATTTCGGTTTCCCTGTTTAGTCACCTTGTCCCCTTCTTTAACTGGTGTCCTGTACGGACAACGAGGGGATGGGATGATTATTGCTTGTGGGGCCAACCCACGATTTCATTTTTTAATCGTTTCTTTTTCTTAGTACTGTTGAAAAAGAACAAAGGAGTTTATTATTATTGTTTTTTCCAAAGGATTTTTACGCATTTACTTTTAAATTGAAAAGGTTGCTTTTGCGCTTATTTCATGGGATTGTGATGAGAGAAATGAGATTGGAATTATGAGTTTTATGTGACAAATACAATGAATCAGTAGTTTTATGATTTCTTTCTGTTAATTGACCCAACATTTATTAATCTCAATTATTTTCCAATTAATTAATTCAGCAGGACATCAACCTGCACGGATTTAGTTATTAGTATCAAGTCTTCGTCAAATTGCGTCACATTCTTGAGTCCTAAGCTTCCAATGATACTCCAAATGGTTTTCCTTTTTTGGTGTTCTACAAAAATCTAATCGTTTCCGTTCATTACGATCTACTAGTATAAGAAAAAAGAAATAATAGGAATAATTTAAGATAATTTTGCAAAAAAACAACCCAAAAATCTTAGCTATAATAAATCATGCGTAATTAATTTTAGTAGATAAACAAAACATGGTGAATTGATTATTCTTGACACGCACAACCCAAATTCTCCAATATCTCCATATATGTACATATCTATCAACAAAATTTGGTCCACCAATACAAAATTGAATTTGAAAATGCCCAAATCTAGCAGCCACTCACTGTCATATCAGGCTAATTTGACCAAAGTTGAGTAGTATTGGGATTGAACAGTGCCATTCCACCCCACAATGTCCCAAACCTATCTAACACCCTTCTCTATAAGTTCCCCCCCACACACGCACATTGAAGTTGAAAGATATACATATTTATAGAAATAGAAATTAAAGAAAGGATAGAGAGAAATTCGGAAAAAAAATTGCCACCAGAAAAAGGAAGCAAGATAAATGAGGACAGATGGGATTCCCATATCACACACCGTCCCTCTCATCTTTCACTCTCTATTATTGCTTCGCCCCATCATCATCCCCTACCTTTAAACCTATGCCTTCCTCAACTTTTAACCCACTAGATAAAAAAGAATAATGGAACATATATAGAGAACCAAATCAAATTGTAAAGCATAAATAAATTATGCTTGTCGATTATTAGCCAATTACCCTTAACTTCATTGCTAATCTATACAAGTATATAGTTTTAGGGTTTTTGGTAATTGTATTAGTAGATTATAATTTATGTTCACAGATTTTAAACTGCTACTATATTATAAAATTTAGAGAGAATTTTATAGAGTGGTGGATTAAGACAAGAAATTTTGTTTCGCATTGAAGAACCTCCAAGAAGGTTCGCATAAAACTCCTAGCTAAAGTAGTATATGTATATCACTTTCCTAAGAAAAGAGAAAGGAAGAAGAGGAGGAAGAAGAAGTAGTAGTGTTTGAAGCATCAAAAGCCACTAACTGGAGTAATTTGTTTTACCTTGGATATCTTTTGAAAGGTCGGCATATATATCATGCCAACCACCGGGAAGATCCCATGATGATTCAAAAAAGCCCTCGAACGTGGGACCCGCCAATACCCAGAGATATTGTAGTGTTAAACATTTATTAATTTGCTCAATCGAAATGGGTTCTTGTAAGCATGAGTTGAGGCAGAATCACTTTGGTACAAAGTTTTGATTGCTTCTTTTTTAAAGTGGCTAGAATATGGAAGTCATTGATATAAAGTGCTTATGCTTTGTTTGGACTAAAGCAGAAAAAGGCAATTTAATATATACATGTCTATATATCTTAATTAACAAGCAGCCAATTGTACTTAAGTTGTGATTATAGACCTAATTGCCATTGGGGTCAATCGATACGACACCACCAATAACAAAAGATGATGAATGGCGGCCGCAAATGTTTAAAGCCAAATATTAATCATGTACTCAGACTTGTGAAAATTACCGGTGAATTAGTCTTTATTGTTTATATAACGTGTTGATTAATTGATGCTTTTGTTCTGTTTAAGTTTGAAATATTTCTCCATGTTTTTGTCAGTAGTCTTTTCGACTGTAATTTCCCATATTAAGATTTCAGTTTGAATTTGAATTTTTGACAATAATACTTATAAATTACGCCTACATAATAAGAAGTAAGAGGATAAAAATTATTATTTAATCACTTAAAGAAGGTAATTAAAGTCGATAGTGCCCGGCAAACACGCAGCTTGTGAGTCTTGTGGGTTGCGCTGGCCAAGAATCAACGTTATTGTGCTTATTTTCCTTAGCTTTTGGACTTGTTAATTTGACGAATGATCATGTTTGTTCATATAGTTGCTTTCCACGAAGCAGCCATCACTACCATCATTTGATTCATTTTGCAAAACATTTCTGTGTTAATTTTTCAAATAATGGTAGTACTTGTCAAATTAATAATGAAACAAAGGATCTATCATAATTGAAATGTGACAAGTTCCTATTCCATTAGTACTTTGCCAGCCAACCCAATTAGATTGAGATAGAATTGTTGGGAAGTTTGTATCCGCTACGTAAGGTACCAAAAAGATAAGAACAAAGAAAGAACCTGTCCTATTTGTTCTCGTATCATATCAATATACCAAAACCTACTCTTCCTTAATTAAGGTGTGGTCAATTTTCTTGTTCAAAATTATGTATTTTGGGGTAGAGTCCAGTTTAAATATATCTCCGGATGGACGAGAATCAAATTGATTGCCAGCAATTAATCACACATTTTTTTAAATATATAAATAGAGATGAGTTTCGAACCCAAAATTCTACCAAAAATAGGTATTTGAGTTATTTAACCAACGAGCTAGATTGGCCACATTATCTGATTTCTTCTATACTTTTTCTCTGGATATGAACGAGAAAAGAGAAGACATCAACTTTTGGCCATCAAGAAAAAGAAAAGAATTGCTGTTCTTCATCAGGTTGAGGCCTGTACAGCCCCACATTGATGTGCTCAACGAGTTGTGTCATTTTCGTATACATTTTTGCAATAAATTTGCAACAAAATTACAGCAATACTTTGGATCGGCAAAAATCGACAGGTTTTGTTTTGGACAATGTAATAATGGGACACAAATGGGAAATCGAAACTGATCTTGACATGGATGCCACATCGCTTTCTTTTGGAATTTCTTCTTTGGAGGCTGCTGGCTTGGCCTGCCATGGCCTGGTCATCATCAACACAAATATTGATCATACTTACACACCATTATTTTATTTTATAACTGGTACTTTTTCTGCATTTTCTGTTACATTATTGTGTGTCATTTTCTCCTTTTTCTTCCAATCTTGCATTGATGTGGATACCCTTTATAATACCTTTACCATCGGTTGAAACACTTTATCCTTTAATGAGCTGAGGAATCAAGAAAATTAACACTTTAATCGTTTAAATATATAATTACAATTCGTATATTTTAGACTAATACCAAAACTATTTTGAAAAACAGAGAGAATCAAGTGTCGCGTTCGAGTCCACTAGATTATATATTCCTACGTATATAATAGAAATAGCTCGGAAATTCACGAAAAAGATAAGAATTATGTTGTTTTTAAGCTTAAATACTTCTACATAAGCTAGGTATGTGCTTTCCCTTTTGTCATAAACACACATATCTATCATGTCTTTTCAATGCTAAAAAATCCAACCCTAAATTTGTTTTTTTTTTAAGAATAAGAAAGAGAGAAAGAGATTGAACACACACGACACTACCCGAAATTTCTCGGTGAAAACTCAATTTGGCAGTCACTTTCCTTGACTAGGGTGGCTATATATAATTTAAATTTAAGTGTCTTCCTTACACAATTTCATGCTAATTAATTAATAACATACCCTTTAATTAATTATAATTATAATAATAGTCACTAATTATAAGATGACTTAACAATCCACTATTTAGCACCAAACATGACTTAGGTCCCACGCAATACATCCACCTATACACGTGATATATATGCAAAGCATTGAATGAGTATTTTTAATTTTAGGTTTGTCCCCACAAGACCAAACCCTATCCTATTAATTATTATACGGCACCTCAATTTATAGTTTTGGGGACCTTATTATTATTATAATAATGTTGATTTTTAATTTTTAACATATGTATTGAAAGTGATTTGACTGGTCATCATTTAAAATAATTGGTATAGTAGGCTGGCCAAGTCCAAGTCATTGGCTATGATGTGCATGTGAATATTAATCCTGAAAACGACCTATCACAATTTTTGGCCGCAATTAATTACCTTTTGTTTTCTTTTGTCTCCATGATTAATTGCACGTACTTGGTCTTGGCCCTCTTGGGTAATCTAACAAAAACAAATTTAAATAAAATGCCGATATGAGTTAGCTCATTGTTCATACCTATAACAAATTCATCGTCTGTTATTTTATAATAACAGTTCTCAAAACCCTACTTATGCTACTTAATTACTAGATGGCGGACAGAAGGGGCTTCGTAATAAAGAATGCAATTTTCAAAAATCGAGCATAAACAACTAGTCCATAAAGACTGCAACTTTCGACATTTAAAAAAATCTGAGAATCGATCTTATACAACTTGGTTCCACATGGACATGAATGATGCACATAATATCTTTAATCCTACGAGCACTTGATTTTGTCCTTGACATGTCCAAAATTATGTACTCATGATGGACATGGAAGCCACACAGCACTTTCCACATACTCCGAATTGCATTGGTCGAACCGACAACAACTACAAAATGAAAGCTAATAATTAGGGGTCACTACTACTCACTAGAAAAGGTTTTTTATTTCTTTCTTTCTTTCTTTTGGGAACAATTATGTCACCCAAAAAGAAAAGATTGAGTACATGGCTCCATGTTGTGATTGCATCTGTCATTATTTTATAATTAATTTTCAACAAATTAATCAATTACACACACTAATGGATATGCACGATAATTAAGTTACTTTTAAGATTTAATTATCTTTTAATTAATTATATCTTCCTTCATTATGGGTGTCGGCAGTAAATTAATCAAATGTAAATTAATAGTGCCAGCCTATGATTTGCAGGCGTGCTCCATGTCATGCTCTCAAACATTCGGATCAATGGAATATTATCGCTTACATTTGTTTCAAGTTGAACATACATTAGATAAATAATGTATGGAGCCTGGAGGAAGAAGGATCCCACGCCAAAGAACCAAACAAGATATGTATATTAATTATAGTAGAATATGTAATAATAATAATATAGGTTGGTTATCATCTGGATTGCAGGGAAAACCTAATGATAAACCAGTCACTTTCATTGGAATGTCACCAATTTATTACTTAATAGTTATCACCGGATCCGGTCTAAATCGACTAAATTTGCAAGTTGAAATTATTTTATAACATATCATATGGTATATCGTTCAATCATTAATATTGTTTGTGATCGATTGTTAAGAGTTTTATTGACCACTATTAATTCGAGTCTTGAGCTTCTCAATTTAGATTATGATTGTCAACTACAATTAAAGTTTGATAATGTTTAAACAAAAATAATTTTATGATCGGTGAAAAGGATTGTTGGTAAAACAGAAATACCGAATATCTATAAAAAAAAAGAATAATTAAAGGCATTTTAGATTTATCAATGTGCCATCCGAGGCATCTTGATTTGGCATTAATTGAGCATTTTTAGTGGAGCATAAACAGCTTTTGCCTCTGGTGATAATGCAGGAAAGACATTCAACACTTTAATTATATTATATACTCCCTAATTAATTAGTTATAAATATATAGCTAGTGTAAGTTATTAATATTTAATACTATATATGAAAACAAGTTGCATATATATATATATATATATATATATATATATATATATATATATATATATATATATATATATATATTAAAATGGTGGTTCTAACATGGGACCTCGACCGCTATATATTTGTTAAGCTTTCTGAATAAAGAAAGGCTTGCACCGAATATAAAGAAGATCGATCTTGATTAAATAAAATGATATATAATTTATAACCATATAATAAGAAAAATTATTAAAAATTGTAAAGTAGAATAATGGATTGCTGACTGCTGGGGAAACCGTGGTAGACAAATCAAGAGTGTATTATATTTAATTGATTTACAGTGCACTACATGTTTGAATTAATTATTATCACCACCCAAAAATATATAGTTCAATTATATTTTATTATCCTCATCTTTAGTTGTTTTTTTTAAATTTTAATTAAATATATAAACATTTATGTTTTATTTTTTAAAAAGTAAGAAAAAATACCAGTAATAATAATTAATTATCAAATTAAACAGTCTCCAAATTTTTTACTAGTATTTGATGATATGGAACTGTGCATTTTTATAATTTACCTAGCTAGAGTGATTTTATCAAGAACAAGAAAGAGTGGCCCGGATGGCACGGCAAGTCTCTTGAGCAGAGTGTCGTGTATATATGCTCATGCTTGCTCTCAATTCTCTACTCAAGGGAGTTTATGCTTTCTTGTTTTCTTCATCATCGACTTTTTCTTTCCCCCCTATATATCGTTAATATTTCTTGAATTCTTGAATTCTTGTGAATTCTCATCACGTTGAATTTTGCATAGTTATGATTAATTATATTCACGTTGAAATATTTTACTAACGTACGAATAATAATTATTTTCATTTGCATCCCATATCCGGTGTTGCACGTGGTTTGGGTGCACAATTTTGCAAACATTTGTACGGTGAGCAGCTTTGACCAACTAAGCAGGTCCTCTAACATGCAAAACTGCACGAAGCACGCATCCTTATGTAATAAAAACAGATAATTATTCACCATACAGTAACGAAACCTTGAATGTTGGGAATTAATTACCTTATATGATTAAAAATTTCATCACGATAAGAGCCTTATTAGAATCACTAAGAAGGATTAATTAGTAGTCATTCGAGTTGATACAACAGTAAGAGCTAACCTAAGCAACTTCCTTGCCCATCATTATCGATCAAAGACAGCTAATTAATTAAGAGAAATGTGAAACTAAGGAACTTTCCATTATTCTCTTATTATTAAAAGTATCACTAAATTATAAAAATTATCGTTAATACTGTACGTATAATAATTTACGGGGCCGAAATGTAGTAAGCATTGTTCCTATGTTTTTCAATTTTTAGATGTGATCGTACTTTTTCTCATGATCTGAGATTTGTCATGCCTACCCTAAAGCATTGATTTTCCAATCTCTTGCAATATATATGTGGAGAAACAACCCCAAAATACAACAAACATTTGTCGACATTTCTTAAGAAAATAAGAATAGATCTCGTCACATGAAATCACATAGCATGTCATGTGGGCCTCTTCCGCATAACTCATATTCAGAATTAGACCAAACAAGCATTTTCTTAACTTTAATAACTAAGGGAAACAATATTCATAATTCATCCAATTAAAATTTTAATTTTTTTAAAGAAAAGCATGGTAGATTACTTTTCGAGTAAAGAACAACCAATCAGCTGTTCCCACATGGGATGGTGGTAACTCTGTACTGTAGTCTTACACCACCAAACCTCGTCGAAAATGATACGTGGGCCCACTTATTTCTCTGAAACTCTGGCTTGGCCTCAGACCCTTTGGTAGGGCAATGTGATGTAATGAGACCCCCGCAGGTGTAGGGTCGTTGGCAGATTTTAGATTTAGTTAATCATCCACGTTTGGTGCCCTTGTGTAGGGTACGTACAACATATTGGGTAAAACTAAAGGACAAAAACATAGGTGGATGAAGTTTGGATCTAAACATATTATTAAAAGATATGGGCCCAAAGATTTAGATCAAAACAAAATATGGGCCCAAAGATGTTAGTTAATTGCTTTTGGGTCCTTAATTAGATGACCCATCAAATTATGTGTATAATAATAGCCCATTGACGTTTGCTTTTGGTCCTTCCTCTATTTATTTCTCACTCTTCTTTCAAGCACAGAAAGAAATCCCCCTTTCTACTTTCTAGTAGTACATGGTCACGGTCCCATATATGAAACATTGAAAGATGGCATCGAGATTCAAGATGAATTCATGAGTGATGACCTTTCATTTCTTCCACCAGTACTGTCTGCTTTTTCCAGAAACCTGCTGAAATGTATTTAATCAATCAAGTAGGCCGGCTGCGACACGAGTAACCGATCAAATAATAATGATAATGGTTAACATTATGAGTAAGAAATGTTGAATAGAAATTAAAATTTATATCTTATTATATAAAGGTGGTACTTATCGTTTAAAATGTATTGCGTGACATAATTAAAAAAAGAATTGGAATTGGTTGGGCCACTGATAATAATAATTCCATGTGCCAACCCCATACTAGCTTTTCATGGCATACATGGGATTTTGGACATTGGCAAATTACATTAATCAAATGAAAGGTAATAAGCTAATCTTCATTTCAATTTCGATA
This sequence comes from Viola odorata, assembly GCA_963691705.1. Taxonomy (NCBI): domain Eukaryota; kingdom Viridiplantae; phylum Streptophyta; class Magnoliopsida; order Malpighiales; family Violaceae; genus Viola; species Viola odorata. The sequence goes on from OY829541.1 coordinate 54,406,105, forward strand.
AGTCTTAATAAATTAGGGTAGAAAGATTGTCACGTCTCTGCTGTTTTGAAGCTTTTTGAAGCATTATTAAATTAAATAAGGCATCTGTTTGGGTAGGTGAGTTAGCTAGCTATTGACAGGTACATAGTCGTGAGTCGACTCTAATTATTCGTACACGATACGGATTTTAATTTCCATGTGAAAGCACAGATTCCAGAATTCATCCATACCCGTTGCAAGGGACAAGAAGGTAACAACCCGACCCGTCCTTCTCCGGTTAATAATCAAGCTGGTATTCGAGTTCATTAAAAAGGAAAAAGAAGAAGAACAAGCCTGCTTTGTTGACTATTTGATTTTCACGGGCTTGAACTATTTCAACGCTCTTAATAAACCACGACATTATTCAAACGATAAGACTTTTCCTGAGAGAGGAGAATTGAAAATTGAAGCGACTAGAAATGTCTCTGGTCAAACCCAGAAAAAAATCACTACGATTCATGAATCTCATTAATCAAAAGTAATGGTGAACACTTTTAATTATTAAGACCTCATTAATCTTCTTCGGTCTTCTATTGTTTCCACACGAGACCCATCTAAGGCGTAAGTGTGATGGTGGCTTTTCAGCAAAAAAAATTTTAGGTCGACCGTGAGACCTAAGTGTTTTATATGTTGTTAAGTTCTCTCTTTATTAAGTATAATCTCATTTGAGTCAAAAATTTATTTAAAGATGGACAAAATATTTTACCATTTGACTACAACCAATATTGATAGTAAGAAGACTTAAGGGTCGGAGATATTATGATGAGTCGATATTTGTTGATTTTTTTGTGCATGAAATAATTAGAATAGTGTTTAGGTAAGTGAAAATGGGTGCTGTGGTGACAAAAACTTACAGCCCAAGAGATTCCCATGTTGGGCTCATGGCTCCGAACACTGATACTGGGCTATTTCAACTAAGCCCATGGCCTTGCTTCAGTATTTGTTTGATTGCCTTTAGCACGTGAAGACTATTCTTGAGGCCTCTACCAGTTTTGCACTGATTAGTTAAAACGCTCAAATGATCCAAGCTTGGGCTGGGCCAACCAGGCTGGTTTATTTTATTAGTCCATCCACTTCATTTTTAGAACTAGTTAAGAATCGTCCTAACTTTGATACAAAGATGACCGTTTTTATATTATTTTTTAATAGGGAAAAGATACAATAGTTACGAACTATTAAAAAAATTCCCCATTTAACAATGAAAATTTTAATTTATACTAATTGGCCACCCACTTTATAAAACTTGAACAAATTAGTCATTTTGCATGGATTCTTTTAATAAGCTTGGAAAATTTGCTCCCTGTACTAGTCAGTTTTAATTATTTCCCCCCTATGAAAATTGAAACAATAATAAAATTAAAAAAAAAGTTTAAAGTTATAGATAGTTAAGGAAAATTAATAAAAAAATTAGAAAAAAAATTAATAATTAACGGAATTTTTTGAAAAAAAATATTTTAAATAATCCATAAACTTAAAAAATAATAAAAAATTCAGAAAAAAATTTAAAAAAAGTAACCTCAGTATACCATTTATAACGCCATGCCTTTTTGAGTCAGTGAACAAATTGCTTCACTGTAAAATCTCCATAAATTCTTGCATTGTTGAATGTTTTTATGAAGTGAGTAGTGTGTTCCTTTTAATTTCCTTTAAAAATTATCAAAACAATTTAAAATAACAAAAATTATTCATAAACAGTAAAACTTTAAAAAAGAGGAAAATTTTCCAAAAAATAATTTAAAAAAAAAATTAAAGAATTCATAAAATAAAATAAAAATAGAAATGTTGGTGCATATATTAAAATTTTCAATTAATAATCCATAAATATTAGAAAAAAATAAATAAAATTTTCCTTATTCTTTTTTATTATCTTTCTTAAACAAAAATAAAATAAAACTCCGTCATTCCCGACCCTCTTATTAATGCATACAACATGTAGTTAATGTTAGTTTGTTTTGTTGTTATGTTATTCTTCATGCAAAACAAATAATGCGATATCTTTAGTTTAATGTTTCATATTTTAAGTTTTCTGATTTTTTCTAATTTTTATTTTTTTATAAATTATTTAATATTTTTTTTGAAAAATTTAAATACTTTTTGGAAATTTCAGTTTATTTTTTATTTTTATATCATTTATAATATTTTTTCTATTTTTATGATTTTCTTAAAAACTTCTAATTTTTTATTTTTTAAACAATTTTTGTTTTGATTTTCTAAAGGGTTATATGATTATAATTGTCATGTCTAGGGACCAAATTTCCTAAATTTGTTAAATGGATCCATATAAAATTTCTAATTTGTCTAATTTTTATAAAGTGAGTGGTTAATTAATAGAAATTAAAAGTCTGGTGTCTAAATGAGAATTATTTTTAATAATATATTGAATTTATAGTATTTTTTGTCATGATTCTCAACGATTGTTGGGAGCATATAGATGCTTAGTCTAAATTGTAGTTGTTAAAAGAATTTATTAGATTAAATTTAATTAAAAATTGATATTTTAATTGCATTTTGTTTAGAGATATAATTAAAATTCATTTTTTTTATTGTTGTAAATGATATTTCTATATGATATATATTAATATATATACAGTATCTTGTAGTTTAAATTTTTTGCATTGCAGTATTGATATAAGTGTCGGTATTGTGTTCGGTATCTGTGTCTGTGTTTTTTTTGTGCTTAAAACTACTTTATTCTTTGGAAAAAAAGAGTAAAATTAAAACTTGAAAGTTGAAATGTAGTAGCGTCACCTAAAACATCAAATATTTTGAACTGGGTGAGAAAACCCTTTGCGTGGGCTGGGTCCTGGGATCTTTAAAATTTCCTTCCTTGGGCTTAGGTCTAATACGGTATGAAAATTATATAAATTTGGAAAACAACTCCATCTGCTCCGCTGGTACAATCTAAATCTCTCATTGCAAGGGTTCAAACTTCAAACCCTACTCACCCCCAAACAAAAAACTCCTCCTCTACCATGAGTCGCTCGAAACCAAAAACCAAACCAAAAGCTTTTCATTATCAAATCCACAATCCGAAAACCCATTCCGATTATGTTCTCCGATTGATCCAAATCGCAGTTTCACAAATCTGCCAATCAGTAGGTTTCAAATCCTCAAACACATCAGCACTCCAAACCCTAACCAAGGTCGCCGCCCTCTACCTCAAAACCCTAGCTGAGGCAGCTGCATCATACGCTAATGCATCCAGCCGCACCCAATCCAACATCTTTGACACCATCAACGCCTTACACGACCTCTGCTCCATCCATGGTTTTCCAGGAGCAGCATCCACCCTCCGTCAAAATGACACTTGCCTTTTAAGCTCTAGTAGTTTGCTCAAAGATCTCTCCTCTTTTGTCCAATCCACTGATGAAATCCCCTTTGCCAAACCTATCATGCCAAGAAGTAGGGAGATGACTTGTGTTGGTTTTCCTGTGGAATGGGAATCTTTCCCCACATTGGATTTGGAATCCAGGGGTGTGCATATTCCTAAGTGGTTGCCTGCATTTCCTGATGAGTGTACTGTTGATAATAAATCCAAGGAAATTGAGTGTGGTAACAAGAACAAGAAGAATGGATGTGGGGATTTGGTTTTGTGGGAAAATTCTGAATCGGTGGGAATTAGTGGTGGTGGAGGAGATCATGGATGTAAGAAGAGGAGTGATGGTGGTGATTTGGCAATGGAGAGAGGGAGAGTGAGGTTTAAAGTTAGATGAATGGGGGAATTGAGGTTTTAATTCCGTATTGTTATGTTCGGGGCGGGGATAGAACCCAGGTCCATTTGAAAAAAACTGGCTTTTGATATACTAATACTTTTTATCGTTGTGTTGTAACCTCCTCTACCGATTGGAGTTGATTGAAAATGTTTGAGTTAATATTATATAACTTAATACCCCCAGCCAAATGGCTGTTTTTGCTCCATCAATGTTTACATTTCTATTCGTTCAAAAAAAAAAAAAAGTTTACTTTAGAATGGAAGGCGAGACGATTCTCTCATAATACTAATACTATTAAACTACAAGCTCGCAATTCCTGATATTAACTTTTGTTTCTTTGAACAAGATTTTCAATCTTTACTCGATCTTTGATTAATCAGATGATAAATTTACCATACTTGGTCCGATGATATCACGATGATGAATTAGGATAGTTCTAACTTGTAAGCTGTGCATTCTAGACAACTACTAAAATAATAATAAAAAATGAGAAGTCCGCAAACGATGGCAAGCTTCTCATTTGAATCATTCCGATCATACAGTCAACAAAACTCGTTTTCAAATTTCAGAAGTCACAATAGGGTCGCGACGATGATAGGTTTTGCCCAAGTCATCGAGCTTTCACTAACAAACATAACAATTTAAACAACCTTGAAAGCAATCCTATTAGCTTTTCAGAGAACATTGTAAAGATTGATGAATACAGATCAAACTTTCATCAACAACCAAAAGTGACTCATCACGATGTAGTAGCTACACACACAATAGTAACAATATATATATCCAGAATTTCTCTTGTAACTAGCAAAAGCACCGATAATATATCCAGTAATTGGCGAAGAGCACTATTTTCCACAGTTGAAACCTTTGCAAACTGAGAGGACTATGATGAGGATCAGCGCGATCAGAATCCCCAAAACAATCAGCTTGATCTTCATGTTTTGCAACCACATTCTTCTTCGAATTTTTGTCCCAGTCGTCCGAAAGTCTTGTGCCTATAATTTATCCATTTTGCCACAAAGTAGAGAAAAACAAATAAATTATAAAAACATCCAGATGTTGCATTTTCAAGATAATGTTTGTCGTAATACAACATGATGCCCACTGCTCAACATGTAACAAGGTTTAGAGCCATCAATATAGTAAATTTTGATGAGACTATGCTATTATGGTAGAAGCAGCAATTTAGTATGAACCTCAACATGCATATAAATGTAGATGATGATGAGAGGGACAGAATATGATCAACCTGTTGATGCAGGTTTTCAGTCTTGTCCACCAGAAGTTCTATCTTCTCCCCCCTATCCAAAACCTACATCACAGAAAGGGAACATTTCTTCTATTCAAATCAGATATACATAAACCTAAATAAAAGAGTCACAGGTGTTAGCAGGAACATATTCATGCAACCGACACCTAGATTGTAAAAAGTTGGGCACTCCAGTAATTAAAACAACTTCATTCTTGAACGGGCATTCAAGAATCAGGGCATCTGAAAGAAACGATTTCAATCTAAAACATGGACATTCAAATGTCATAAACAGCTGAAACCAAAAGCTTCACTAAAAATACTTGTGCATACACATTCCATATTTTAACAGATCCTGTCACTCGTGAATTGCCCGGAATTGGATGTTACACACTAAGATAAGCATTGACATAGCCAGGCATTCTTTACTTCTTTCAATCGAAACTCACCATTACTAGGAATAATAGTCTTGGTCCGTCAAGAATCCAGCAAAAAAGCAAGAAATACAACCTAGGAGCTACATTTGAGCTTCATAAACTTGAAAGTCCAACCACTTTGTTGATTGTTAATGAAAGCATATGGACACCAATGACTACCATTCATTGTGGAGAAAGGAAAAAAAAGTATATAAGCAACACAGTCAATTGAACAACAAGAGCTATTCACCCTCATGAATAATGATAACATAAAATCCTAATGATCAATCAGCTGTGTAAGCCATTCATAGACCTGATGCCCACAAATGGGAACACCATGCCACTTAAACCCATAATATATAGTCTAACATTCAAAAGCCCAAATACAAGCGCACACATTCACGCTTCATACTAATGCAATCATTTTTCTTATCCAAATCCATGACCAAAGAGGAGATTTCAACAAAAAACATACTCAGACAGTCATCCATACCTTTTCAATATTCTCCATCATAACACCCTTAACCTCTGAAACTTGCTGTTTCACTTTAGCAAACTTACTAATCTCATCTGGATGATCCACACAGTACTGCATATGCTCCTTCAGTTTTGGCCTAACAACAATTCAACAAAACTCCACATCACTATCACTATCAGCAGAAGTTTTTAAAAAGCTATAAATTCACAGTCATAACATTGATTACCCAAACTCCTTGTTGAGCCCATTAGCAGGAGCCGTGGCAGCTTTTCCGCTCCCATGTTTGGCCATAAAATCATCCTTAACGCGTTCCAAAAACGCCATGGGTACTTGTCGCCCAGCAGACTCATCCGCAACAACACAATAAGCTGAAAACAGAAACACCCAACAACAACATCAATACCGACGGACACTTAAGTATACAGATCCAAAAAAAGTATAAGGAGAAGGAGAAAGAAGTTACTGAATCCCGAGTCGACGAGGTAGTTGAAGGTGTGGCCATCACAGTTGTAGGTGAACTTGTTGTTGGTGGAAGGCAGTTTCTGGAGGCATTGGAATGCTATGGAGTTGAAATTACCGCTGAATTCGGTGTATTCGGCGAGAACCACAGCTCCCCGGGCAACAAATGCGTAGATCAAGGGTTTCTGGCTCATTTTTGTTCTGGTTTGAGCACAGGGGCAGAGATTAGGGTTTACAAAATTGAGATCTGGGTTGTGTTAGGAAACTTGAAGCGGAAATGAAAAAGGCAGAAACCTGTAAATCTCTGCCTTTAGCTTTTGGTGATTTTGCTTTTGAAAGCACAGAGTGAAAGGGAAAGAGAAGGGAAGAAGGGTTTTAATTTTGATTTTGTGGGTGTCTTGAAAAACGGACTTGAGGAGAGAGAAAGTGGGAAGGAGTAGATGAGAAGGTTTAATAATGGGGTTTAGATGGGAAAGAAAAAGAAGGAAGATTCAAATGTTTGAAATTGAATTTTGATCTTAATCCCTCCCTGTTCATGCATAACTGTAATCTTTCTGTCTGTGAGGTGGTATCTATCAACATCAATATTAAGTAAATATTATTTTATTTTATTAATTAGATTGATTACACTCGATAATCTAAATTCCTTTTTTTAATTAACTTTTTAAAACAGTTTTTATATTTTATTAATTAGCATTCTTCATTAAAATTAATTTTAATCTCTATACGTAAATTACATTAGTAGCGTTTCTTCAAAAATTAACGCACCACCTCGATATTAGGGACTAAAATAACACATTTGTGTCAAATATGATGAAGGGCATAATTAGTTGAAAATAAAGTGATTAAACATGTCATTAACCTCCATTGTTAACTCAAGTCAAAACGATTAAATTTTTAGTAAATAAATAAAGAAAAAGATGAGCGCACACAGGTTATAATTGACCGTGTTTTGTTTTGTAACATTGTAGAAGAGTTTACACTTTGATTGGGTCCATTATATCATCTTCGCCGCAATTTCACGATGATAACATGAGCACTGATAGAGTTTGGTGCTTCTTTTCATTTCTTTATCGAAATCTTTGTCTTTTTAATAAAAAAATAGTCTTATTAGAATATAATGAGATACTTTAGAAAAAAACTCAAAAGAATAGTCACAAAATTATGGTTTATAACGGTGAAATGTAACTATCAACCATTATTACGACTATACTTTTACTGTAAATAAATTTTCAAAATTTACTCTAATTTATATTTTTATATTTTATAAATAAATATTAAAACACATGATATACTTAAATTAGGTTGAAAAATACACCCATTTTATGTCCATGCTCCAACGAGATTAATTTTATGTGTTGAAATAGCAGATAAGATATTTAACTTTCTTAAATGAGCCCCTCCCCATTTAACTCTATTCTTATTTTTCAACAAGTCAAACGAGTATTTTTATCTCCGTTGACTTTGACACACCACGGCATGATTTGAATTTCTAGTTTCAATTTCAACTCTTGATTCCGGAAATATTTGTATTGTAAGAGAAATAAGTAAATTAATTAAGTTAATGCTATAGCATTTATTTAGTTAGGTTTTTAATCTAATGGTGTGTAACGATAATTTAGGGACTTTCTTTCTATTTCTTTTGAATGTTCGATTTTATAATTACTATTTTTGTTAAATCTATATATTTATTCTTATGGGTTGACTAAATTAAATCGATTTGACACATCGAAGGTAGTATTTTCTTGATATAATATATTAAAGTTTCTTTATTTAAATAGCTGAGAGTTTGATTCTTTTCACTTCCATATTTAATTTAAAATAATTCAGACGACCCTAAAATCTAAATAATTTTCGTTACTCATTGTCTTAAATTAATCTAAAAATAAAATTAAAGTTAAAATATTGTCATACACTTTGATTTTTTTTTTTTTAATCCACACAAGTTTATAGGAATTAGAACATAATCATGGTCTTCAATCAAGGTCAACAACATATGGTATTTGTATGCAGAGAAGTAATCAAATTAATTTCCATCTCTTTTGGTGGTCCTTGCAAAACCGATAAGCTCAATATTCAGGTGAAAATTAATTATTTAATATGGCTAATTAAGCTCATTATTATTAATATTAATTTCTTAATTTGCTTTTATAGCTCGAAGGGGATCTTGTTGCACCAAGAAACATTGATGCATGGACTGGATTAGTTTCTCGGACGTTAAAGGTCCACCATTAATGGAGGAGGAGGTCAAATTGATGGCAATGGAGATGTGTGGTGGTCTGCTTCCAAAGTATATATTAATTAATATTATTTTGAGTTTTTTTAGTTACTCAAATATAATTAAATTACAATGGATGTTTTGTATTTGACTAATAGTTCACCGTGTGCACCAATTATCCTAAATATAATTACTTTTTCCATGTAATATTTGATTCAATCTATTTTTAATCATATATTAAAATTTATTACTATGGTTTATATTTTTGGAAAAAAAATTATTATGGTTGTAGGCTTTATGATTCCATGGTTGCCATAATCTTGGGGTTACTGGAGTGAAACACGTGAACAGTCAAAAGAATCACATTAGCATAAGTTCTTGTGTTAACGTGGAGCTCTCCCATATCCAAATTGTTGCACCAGCAGATAGTCCAAACACTGATAGAATTGACATTTCTCATTCAATCTCTGTTAATATCCACGATTCTGTGATTGGCACAGCTGATTAATTAATTAATTAGATTCTCTTATTAAATTCATTAATTCCACTAATTATTCATCTTATAATCATGGTATAATAATATTGGTATACACAGGTGATGATTGTGTTGCCATTAATGGTTTCTGCTCATATATCAACATTACTAGAGTCACATGTGGACCAGGACATGGCATAAGGTCTGTATTTTTTCTTAAAATGGACCCAATTTAGCAACAAAAAAAAGTTAAAAAATGTTTTTAATAATTATCATCTTTTGATGCAGTGTTGGAAGTTTAGGAAAGAATGGAGCTTATGAAACAGTGAGTGAGGCTCATGCGGAAAATTGTACCTTCGTCAAATCATATAAAAAAAGTAGGATGATTGATGCAAAGAATCCAATTATTATTGATCAAAATTAGGAGCCTAACATGTTTGGGGGAGATAAAAAAAGTGCTGGAATTCAAATTAGCGACGTTACCTATAGTCGCATTTATGGTATGTCCTCCGACGAGGAGGCTATCATTCTTGATTGCTGCCAAGTTGGGTGCAACAACATTGTTTTGAACAATGTCAACATAACTTCCTCAAATCCTGGAACTCAAGTTCGTGCTTCTTGCAAGAATGCTAATGGTGTTTCTAGTTCCACTTCCGCTCGTACCCCTTGTCTAAAGGAGGTCTAAAATTGCATTAAAAAGAAAACAAAAAAGATTGTGTAGGAGTAGTTTCTTCTGGTTGAGAGTTAATCAGGAGGAGCATAATCAATCTATTGTAATTGTATGAATTGGAATAAAGTTTTTGAAGTGGAATTCTAAGATTGCTTTGTTTCATGAATTGTCATACCTTTCGTGTTGTTTTTGAGTAGCATCGTCGGACCTCAAAAATAGGTAACTCTCCAAATACAAACTTAAAAATTTAGTTAAGAGCAAACAGTTTATTCAGTAAACATGACATTCTACTGCTATAATGGCGAAATTGAGCAAGGTGTTCTGAAAAGGGTTTGATGGTTGCCGAAACTAACAAAAATAAATAATACGATTCACCATGCACAAATATAAATTAAACTGTAGCAAGTGGTAAAAAGAGATCGTTCCACAAAGATTTCACGACTAAATTAATTCCTGTTTAATGACCAAAATTCGTAACAGTGGTAAATACCAATAAAGAGGTTGTTGTATTGCAATTAATTAAAAAAATAACAGTAAATAGATGAAGATTGATTAAACTCAAGCGACAAGCAATTCCAGGTAAAGACTCTAATCAAACCACGATTCATTCAATTGATCATCGACGCAAGTATTTTCAAAACCAATTTTCATAGAAAGACTATAGAAATCAGAGACACTCTAGATTTCCTGCTCTCCTCCTATTCAAAATTAACAAAGAGACTCTCTATTGGAAATTCCTAATCGCCCTAATAATTCTAAGAAACACTCTATAGAATTTAATTAAGTAATTGACGAACACACAGGGAGAAACCTTTCACAAACCTAGGAGAGAGACACTCTACTCCTATAAGTAAGATTCTACTCTTTTTCTAATCAACTCGCAAATCAATTAGTTGCCTTCAGATTCACGATAATATGGACTCCAAAATTACGAAGAAAGACTATAACTAAACATGCTTAATTCTAAATTGATCAGGTTTAAAACAAACACGAATAGTTTTGACTGTAAATCAAAAAGATCAAAAAGAGTAGAAATACAAAAATTGGAATTTAATAAGCACAAATTTGATCTCACAAGAGAAGAATCATGACTCAAATAGTCTTTACCAGGAATTAAATAAATTAGTTAGAACACGACATAATCAAATTAAACAAATAATATGCATGAATTAATTAAATAAGAAAGGAAGAAGAAAAGTAAAAGTATGGAATAAATCAAAATCCAAAACAGTAGGAGAATAGGCGTCCTCGAAGAAGAGAGAGCCAACCTCTTCTGTCCAGCTAGGTTTTTAACAAAATCCTATTCCAACTACAATCCAACAAAATAGGATTAAACTAATTGAAATTGTTTGAATATCCTAATTAAGGAATTTTAATGGGACTTAAATTCAATAAAAATGGTAGAAGCTGCAGGAAGCAGCCGCACAAAGCAGCAACAAGGCATGTCCTCTCTAATGGGCCCAAGCCCATCTCTTCATAAAGCAGCAACCCATACGATATTATTTTTGGCTCAGGAAAACGAATTGGCTGGCTCTATTCACTCTCCACCAAATTAAGCATCAAATCAAACGATGACTTTTCATTCCCTTTTCTTCTATTTGGTTCTTGGATCCATGATCTACAAAAAGGGGAGTAGAACATTACTAGCAGCATCAATAATCATCCAAATAAGTTGGATTGAACGCATAAAAATCAGCATGAATGCATTCAATCAAGGTTCCAACTGCAGAACAAGTTACAAACATCATAATTGGTAATCCCAGCAAAATTGATTGTATGTTCTTGATTTGAAACTTTAATGGGTTCTTTATTCCTGAAATCCTCTTCCACATTTGGTGGAAACTTCAATGCTGCCTGTGCACACAAAATTTCACTATAATAGGAAAAAATTACACGTGTTAAATTACAAATGTTGAATGTAAAATAAAGTAGTTCTTCTTCTCTTGATTCTTCTGATTAATGAATCAGTCTTCACTCCGGATTTGAATTTAGACTTGAGCTTGATGGATACCGAACTCGCCTTGAATCAGCTTGTAGTCAGCGGTTGATTTGAGAAGAAACCGACTTTAAATCAGCTCGTGATTTTTCCTTGATTTGATTCGATTTGAGTTTGAGAGAAAAACCGACCTTAATTTGACTTATAATTTCTTTCTTTCTTTCTTGATCTTTGCAGCAATTTATCTCAAAAAATCTCCTCCTCTCACATGAGGCTTCTATTTATAGGCTCATAAGGATGATTTTGAATTTGAAAAGTGACAAATATCTTTATCTCATTGGTCTATTATCTAACCAAAAAATATTTGATTTGATTTAGATTTGATCTTGATTTTAAACTTGATTTCAGAATTTGAATATTAATTATCAAAAATAAATATGAAGTGGGTTTTGACCAAATAAGCCCCATGGGTTTAAATAAATGGACTTCATAGATTCTTATAGACTGAGCTGAAATTTTGATGTCTACACGGCCATAAACATGAAGCAAAAAACACTTTAGCAAGGAAAAACTCTGGCTACATGGAGGAAAAGATTTGAATGAAACTTGATCCTGTTACCAAAGATCCTGTTACCAAAATCAAGATCTGAAATTTACATATTTAAGTATCTTTCAGTATTATGTTTGGTCATGAATATGATGACATTTCACACGTACTACATGCTTGATAACAATCAAGACTGTATGCTGATCTGGGCAGTAGCAAGTCATTAACAAATGCAACTTTTCATTGATGGTTGCTGATCTGCACATGATTCTTGCAACTGCAGTTCGGCGGTGAAAACACATCAATCATTCTCATACAGGAAAGATATTTTGTTCCCGAAAAAAAGTAGGTTCCTGAATATGAAATCTAATAGCTTACCTTTCAGTGTGTATGGAGAATTAGGAATAGACGACTAACTGATAAATTATGAAAGTTCGATCTCACATTCTCACTGGTGCTTCAGGCTGATGAGCTCAATGTCAAATATGAGAGTGCCAAGTGTAGATGCTTCACCATTTGCTAGACGTGTTGGATTGAAAATGGTAGTGAATAGCCTTTGCCTGTCAAAGAACTACTAAGAGAGAATAGAAATCAACTATACAGGTGACAACCCGTAAATTGCAAACTAACAATTCAATGTGACTGCCTTACAAATTTCTCTTTAATATGTAAAGATAACTGCACCTTGAATGCTTTCAATCATCATAATGCTTCCAATACTTTACGTTCACGAAAATTGTCTCCGACTAGTTGAAAGATCAAAATGCAGTTTTCTAAAGAACCGATAAGAATAAAAGACAGATCACTTATAATGCTAGATTCATCCTGATCACACGAAAATGATTTACAGTAAAGGCCACATAAGCACAATCGAAATGCTAGTTCTAAATGGTTTTTGCCTTCAACATCTCAGACCTAGTCAAGCCATAAGGAGAAACAGATTACCCTGCTCAATGCCTAAATCTGGTTTTACGGAAGGGTCATTCACCTGTCCAGTTTGGCTGAGAAAATCAGCCGCAAAAATGATCAAGTTCATGAGATTCCTTCTTATGGAATAATCACACGTGGCAATGCAGGTAATTAAGCAGAATAAAAGGAGGCCAAAAAATCAATGAGTTAAAGGATAAACAAGAAAGATCACTTACATCAGGCGGCAAAGGTTCTTGTGTGGTGTTCTGATACCCTTGCGATGGTGGAATAACTACTCTACGAATGCCACCCACTTTCATGGATCTCACAGCTGCTTCAATCCCTGCAATGACCTGCAAGTTATTCCGATATGTCACAAGATTACTCATCATTTATTCTAGAACAAATTAAGTGATAAGCAATGTTATGATCCCTGTTAATAGGCAAGAAATGGAGGTTCTAACACCTAAAGTTCAACTGTTAACTCATCCTCCCATACTATACCTGATATAAAATTTAAGCTTCTGGATTTGAAAAATAAATACTACTAAAGCTCAATACTTTAAAATGGCTAAAATGGTTGTTAAATTTTTGCATCTTTATATAGGAGAGTGGAGCTAAACCTTACTTTTCCAGAACCCAGGATGAAGACAAAGGGAATTGGTTCCCCAGTAGCATCTTTGTGATCATAAGTGGAATCAAAGCGCCATCCTTGTTTTGCTGCCAATCTTCCATAGTAATGTATTGCAACCTAAAACAAGTATAAAGTTCTCATCTTTAAAGCAAGAAAACCCAATTGAATTGCAGAAAGACCCATCAAATAAAACAAAAGCAGAATAGAAGAAGGGACCTGGTCTCCATCAATGGGGACTGAGCCAGTGCCAGTGCGAAGATCCAAGGCCTTGACACCACCAGAATCTGGAAGCTCCAGGAACTCTGTGCTTGAAGCAGGGGAAAGTGAGAAGGTTAATGATGAAATGGAAATTGATATTATGGACAAAGACAATACTCTTCTTCTTGTTGTTGAAGGAGATGAAAAGGCAGAGGCTTTAATAAGTTTTGCAGATTTGGGAATGGTTTGTATGGACATAAGAGGGTTTGTCGTCATCATCATCGCCTTAGCCATGACAAGGAGGGGGATGGATAAACAAATTAGGAAGTTGAACAGATAAAACTAAAATAAGGGAAAGGAAGGAAAAGGGATCAAATTTTTTAAAGTTTCTTTGAATGAGAATAAAAATAAGTGATGGAAAAAGAGGGAAAGGAGAATAAAAGGGGGAATGAAAGTAAATTTTAGAATTTAACTTCCCTCCTAACTTAAAAAATATTTACTCTCATAAGTGGGAGAAAATAAGAATAAATGGAGGAAAATTAAAATTTTAACTCATGTGTTCCTATTTTAACTCTTTAGATTCATCTTTTTAATGATAATCAATTAAATATAAAAGTAAATTTACTCATCATTTTTTCTCTCCCTAAAATGACACCCATACAAAACAAATAAAAAATTATTTCTCTTCCTCTCCTTTCCTTTACCTCGTTAAATTTCTCATTTTTTCCCTTGTGCACTTTAGTTCCCATACTAAGCATAAGGGGAAAGTCTATCGCCGTATGTGGGAATCGAACCCACGACCATATGGTTAAAAGCCATGCGCTCTACCAGCTGAGCTAAAACGGCTCACGGATTCTCTTACTAATGACAACAATCACAAAAAATAAAGCAGCAAAACCATTACACTTTGATTTTTCCTGTGCATTGCCCATCGATTTTGGGTCTGTTACATTGACAACTACTTCCACTTTGTTTCTAATATCGTTTTTGTAACTTTTTTGTTCTTCATTTCATCCTTGTTTCATCCGTTAAGACACAGTCCAATGCCAAAAGTACCATTTGTTGAGATTCTGATTTCTGTACTCTACCGGCAATAAACCTAGCTAAAGACATTCCACATTAATTCGTAAAGCACTGGGAACAAAAACTCCATCGACAAGAAACTAGAGTGGGAAATCAGTTCAGTTCAGTTCAGGTTAGCATTTCTGGTATTAGACTGGCGGCAAAATTAAGCACTGCAATTGTATTTTTGCTTGCTTTTACTTTTCTGGTTGGTTCTGGTATAGAAGCATCTTTCTCTGATTCCATTCTTTCTTTCTTTCTTTTTCCTTGCTTTATCCGTTAGGCAAATTTCGACGTCAAGATCTCAAAAATGTAGTTTAGGTTCTGACTTCTACTTCCAGCAAGCCTAAACCAGATCCTACTTAAACCTTGTAATGACAAGAGATTATTGAAAAATCTCCCGTGATGCTGTTCAAGCTAGCATTTTTAGTTCTTGGGTCTGTTTTACTTAGCTTAGCATCGTCTAAAGATCTCAGCTTTACCTATAATGGCTTCCAACCAGTTAATCTAACCCTTGATGGGATAGCTGAGATTAGCTCCAATGGCCTTTTGGGTCTTACAAATTTTACATTTCAGCAACGGGGTCATGCTTTTTATCCAAACCCAGTAACTTTCAAGAATTCCTCTACTGGCTCTGCCTTTTCGTTCTCCACTACTTTTGTTTTTGCAATTTTACATGAGTATGCCCATCTTAGCGGTCATGGGATTGCTTTTGTGATTTCTCCTGCCAGACGCCTCCTTGGTGCTCTTCCCAGCCAGTATCTTGGTCTTTTCAATGAGAGCAACAATGGCAATGAAACCAACCATGTTGTTGCTGTGGAGCTCGACACGATTCAGAGCAGGGAGTTCAGTGACATCGACGACAACCATGTTGGAATTGACATCAATGGGTTAAGGTCCGAAAATGCCACTACAGCTGGATACTATGCAGATCCTGGTGGTGGGTTCAGACACCTGACACTGATCAGTTCTCAGCGAATGCAAGTTTGGATAGAGTATGATGGTGTGGAGAAGCAGCTTGATGTCACTTTAGCTCCAATTGATGTTCCTAAGCCAAGCACACCACTTGTTTCTTTATCCCGCGATCTGTCACCATATCTGGAGGAGACCATGTTTGTTGGATTCTCATCATCTACTGGCTCGGTCCGAACATCTCATTATGTGTTGGGATGGAGCTTCAAGATGAATGGTCAAGCTCAAGACTTAAACCTATCCTATCTCCCAAGGCTTCCTCGAATAGGAACCAAGGAGAGATCGAAATTTTTAACAATTGGGGTGCCTGTGATTTGTGCAACTTCAGTTTTGACAGTATTATCAGTTGCAGTTTATGTAATAAGAAATAAAAAGAAGTTCTCAGAAGTTCTTGAAGATTGGGAGATTGACTATGGACCTCACAGATTCAAGTACAAAGACTTGTATATTGCAACGAAAGGATTTAAGGACAAGGAGCTACTTGGTACTGGCGGATTTGGTAAAGTCTATAGAGGACTGCTACCTAATTCCAGCCTGGAGATTGCTGTGAAGAAGATGTCTCATGAATCAAGTCAAGGGATGAGGGAATTTGTAGCAGAAATTGTGAGTTTAGGCGGGCTTCGTCACAGGAACTTGGTGACCTTACTAGGGTATTGCAGGCGTAAGCGAGAGCTGCTTCTGGTATATGACTACATGCCAAATGGTAGTCTAGACATGTTTCTCTATGATCAGCCAAATGCCACTTTAAATTGGGAACAAAGATTTAGAGTCATCAGAGGAGTAGCTTCTGGGTTGTTTTACTTACATGAAGAATGGGACAAAGTTGTGATTCATAGAGATGTTAAGGCCAGTAATGTGTTGCTGGATGGTGAATGGAATGGCAGATTAGGAGATTTTGGTCTTGCAAGACTACATGACCATGGAAAAGATCCTACAACTAGTCGGGTCGTCGGAACTTTCGGTTACATTGCACCTGAGCATACCAGGACAGGAAAGGCCACACCAAGCACTGATGTTTTTGCATTTGGGGCTTTCATGCTTGAGGTTGCTTGCGGGAGAAGACCGATCGAGCCATACGAAGAAGTGATTTTGGTTGATTGGGTGTTCTCTCTTTGGCTTAAAGATGAGATTTTTGAGGCAAGAGATCCAAATTTAGGTACAGAATGTAATGCGGAAGAAGTGGTGTTGGTTCTGAAACTTGGGTTGCTATGTTCTCATTCTATGCCACAAGCAAGGCCTAGTATGCGCCAAGTTCTTCAGCTATTAGAAGGAGAAGTTCCTCTTCCTGATTTTTCACAACTCAATCATTCTGCCCCTAGCCTATCTTTTGCAGATTGCAAACCCACTTTCCAGGATTTTCGCCTTCCGTTCTCTTTTGCCACGGATAAATCATTGCTCTCTCAATCATCATCTGTAGCAGAATCCCTGCTTCTGAGCAGCCGGCTCGAAGCAGCTGATTCTAACAATCTCTGAATCTCGTTTACATCTTAAGGACGAAGGGTCATGCCATTGTTCTACTTGTACATTTTTTGTTTTTTTGTTTCTTGTTAAGGTAGCTGAATCCTGCAGGTTTGGTAGATACCTGAAAATAATGGAGACTTTTTTAGAACAGACAGAATGCACAGATAAGGTGCATTCGTTCTGATAGATTCACTTGTTTTCTAGATATAACAACAGGAGAGTAGGAATAAAATCGATGTACATCTTTAGATTTGTTCTCAAGAGAAATGTACTTTTACATTTCAGATTCAGAAAACTCAACTGTTTTAATCTTTTATAAATCCTGTGAAAAATTATGAAGCTCAAATCATATTGACAGACATAAAAAAAATTAAATTAATTATATTTTACTCTTTAAAAATGTGTAAATAAAATTACTCAAAATAAAATTAGCTCAGTCTAAGATCATTAAAAATTTCTATACTGCTATTCTAGTTCAATTCATAGTCAAATTTACTTTTAGGACTCCTTGTTCTTTTTCGATTCTTTTTGTTGATAATGGGCCTGATTAATTCCACCACCTTTGCCCGTGAAAATAATTATTTTATGGCCTCGTTTTAGTGGGCATCCACAGAGTCCATGACTAAACAGCTACAACGACGTCGTGTGGATAGAGAAAAGGTAAAGGAAGAACATAACTAAGAACAGAAAACACAAAGAGTCATTTGAAACATGAAGTAGCACAAGTCCCAAAGTCACAACCAACATGTTCGCTCTGCTGGATCCTACATTCTAATTTCTATCTACCTTCTTACAAGTTGAACCAATTCTCTATAACTTGTAGAGGTGCAGTTACTGTAACCCAGCGTATCTGATCATTTCAAAAAAGAAAGAAAGGACCTTTTCTTAGATAGTTGCATAGATACAGGAGTGAGAAATGGAGAGCAGTGAAGAAGATGATGACTTCCCATCAATAGAAAACATTACCCCTCAGTCTAAGATCGATTCCCTCCATCAATCTCACACTGAAAAGGTATGTTTGTGCATTTTTCACTTGTTTCAGTATGTCATTCTCAAGAATTCTTCTTGTTTGAGCAATAATTGTTAAGTTTTGACCTCAAATTAGTATGTTCTTTCAGTAAAGTTTGAAACTTTGAATCTGGGTTCTCTCTTATTCAAGCTCAATTGCATCTGGGTTTTCTCTGTGTAATTGTTTCGTGGTTTATATATGAGATTATGCTTCCTTATGTCGAAAAATCCAGAACCCTTTTTCGTTCTACATAAAGAGTTTGTATATGGCTTTCTTCTTGCATTCATTGGTGAGATTTTGGATACTTACTGTGATATAGTAGATGCATTTTTTCTGTGTGTTGAGTAAGTTCATTGCTGTAGGGGATCCGTAAGCTTTGTTGTGAGCTCTTGGATTTGAAGGATGCAGTGGAAAATCTCTGTGGCAATACTCAAACAAAATACTTGGCTTTCTTGAGGTAATGATGTCTTGGAATTGAAAATCGTTTGTCTTTGATTTAAGAAAACTTCAGCTTTGTTGTTTTGTTGACATGACATTCTCTAATTTTGATATCTGTTTCCACTTGAGCGTTGATTTGTTAATATTTACCAATAAGTGGATAGCCAATGATTAGGGCAAGCAAGTTACTAATTATCTTCTACTGCTAAAGTCTATTTAAAGCTATGATTTTTATCAATCAATGGGTACTCTTCAGCAGAATCCAGTGTAGTGCTTGGTCTAAGTCTTATGGTTAACTCTATTTCATAGTTTCCAGGTGTACATATGCTGAATCCTTTCTTTTTTTCTATCATTGTGCCTGATTTGGAAAATTGGTTGTTGGCTTTTGATGATCTTTCCAGAATGTCAGAAGAAGTAGTGGAAGTGGATCATGAGTTGGCTGAGCTGCAAAAACACATCTCTGCACATCGTATTCTTGTGCACGATTTAACGACTGGGGTTCGCCATGAGTTAGATGAGTGGAGCAATGCTATTGATGACTTAGCTGATTCTCAGCAAGGTCCTCAGAGAGATGAACTTCAAGATCTCATCCCAAGTCATCCAGTTGATCCCAAGGCATTGTTTCTGGACAGAATTGATGTTTTACTGGCTGAACATAAAGTGGAAGAAGCAATGGAGGCTTTGGATGCTGAAGAGAGAAACTGTCCTGAGCTAAAGGGTTCAGGAGATGCTTCATCAACTGAAGTATCCTCATACAAGTTGGCATTTTTAAAGAGAAAGTCAGTACTCGAGGATCAACTAATTGAGATCACTGAACAGCCTTCAGCTAGTTCTCTTGAGCTGAAGAAAGCCTGGTCTGCCTTAATCAAGCTTGGGAAAGGTTCTGTGGCACATCAATTAATGCTAAAATCATACGGGTCTCGCTTGGAAAAGAGTATTGGCGCATTCCTTCCTTCGTGTTCCACGTGCCCCAAAACCTTTCCAGCCACACTGTCTAGGCTTGTGTTTTCAACAATTTCATCGGCCACGAAAGAATCTGGTTTGGTATTCGGTGATGACCCTATTTACACAAATAGAGTTGTTCAGTTGGCAGAGTGGAAAATTGAGTATTTTGCTCGGTTGGTGAAGGAGAATGCACCCTCTTCTGAAACAGTTTCTGCTTTAGGTGCAGCCAGCAACTGCATCCAAGCTAGTCTTACCTACTGCACAATGTTGGAATCACAAGGTCTAAGATTGTCAAAATTGCTTTTGGTGCTTTTACGGCCATACATTGAAGAAGTGTTGGAGTTGAACTTTAGACGGGCGAGAAGAGTAGTCCTTGATGTGGCAGAAATTGATGAGAACTTGTTGTTGGCACCCCACACCGTGTCTCCATTATCCGCATTTGCAACAGCCTCGTCAGATAATCTGGTGGTTGAGAGCGGAATAAGATTTATGGATATAATTGAAGTAAGTTGTTTCTTTTTCTTATCCTGAAACAGGAGAAGTCCTTGATTGTTGTACTCATATTGATATAGTCATAAATGAATGGCTTGCAAGTAATAGGCTCAGGAGAGTGCACTTAAACATTCGGATCGTGGAATTTTGGCCGCTAGATTGGGTGTAGGTTCTGCCCACAGACATCTTCTAATCTTGCTCCAATCACATCACATGTCCTTGCACTTCTTCATTCCCAATTATTCATGGTCTTTGGTTATTTTCTGCTATAGCAATGACAGCTCAATAATGACTTCAGGCTAATTTTTTTTGGATGAAACTGCTTTTTCTACAGGATATATTGGCACAATTAACCCCCTTGGCTGTTATGCATTTTGGAGGGAATGTATTAACTAGAATCTCACAGCTATTTGATAAATACATGGATGCACTGATTAAGTCTCTACTGGGCCCCTCTGATGATGACAACCTTACAGAGCTGAAGGAGGTCATACCATTCAGAGCCGAAACAGATGCTGAACAGCTTGCGCTTTTGGGAATAGCATTTACTATTCTAGATGAACTATTACCGCACGCTGTAACAAAAGTTTGGGGTCCAATGAATGAAAACAAGGAACAGAAAAGTGAAAACGTTCTCCCTAATGCATGCTTTGGTTCAGAGTTGAAGGATTTGAAGCGTCATCTTCAGCATTCATTTGACAAGCTTAGGGACCACTTCTGCCGTCAATATGTTTTGAGCTTCATCTATTCAAGGGAAGGAAAAACACGACTAAATGCACAAATTTATTTGAGTGGTGAGGGAGAAGATTTGTACTGGGACTCTGATCCTTTGCCTTCGTTGCCATTTCAGGTTAACCTTCTTACCATACTACTCAAATTTTCTTCCTTGATTTTAGATGTTAAACATAGATGTGCCTAGGGAATCTGTTTAGTCCGTATCTTTTCACCTTTTTACGACTTATTATGCGAGGCATCCTGAGAGCCATCATTAGGAAGAAGGATAAACTGGATATGGTTATGTTTGTACTAATTTTAAACCATCTCACTTGAGTCCTACGTCTCTAATGATTTTGACACTCAAGTGACCCAGCCTGCCCAAGTAAACCATCCATCTAGTCCCGTTTGGTAACCCAATATGCTTCTCTCTAACATGAAACCCTCCATCTCAAAGCCCATTTTAGTAAGGTGGCCACAACATCTAATTGATAGGATCATCAATTTATATTGTTATATTTTGAGTTTTTCAGGCTGTTTGTTTATCCTTCCTCGATTTACTTGTGTTAAACAAAAACTTGATACTTTCTTCTTATATTTTCCATACTCTGCTGAGGACTTGCTAACATACAATATATGAGCAGCAAGCATGCATTTGTTGTAGCAATATTATATACATGGACACTAACTCTAGAGTATATTGTTGTTATTGCAGTCCTTGTTTTCAAAGCTTCAGCAATTAGCGACAGTGGCCGGAGATGTGTTACTTGGGAAAGAGAAAATACAGAAAATTTTGCTTGCTAGGCTAACAGAGACTGTTTTGATTTGGTTGTCTGACGAGCAAGAGTTCTGGGGTGTGTTTGAGGATAAATCTATCCCACTTAAGCCACTTGGATTGCAGCAGGTACTTGTTTCCTTTGAGATGACGACTAGTTGTTCATATTTTATTCTTTTTCACGAGTCAAATTTGTTCTGTTAGCTGTGATCTATGATGTAAGAAAATATGATTCTGTAAGGAATAGTAAAATACTGATGTGACACTTCTCGGTCCTCGTTTGGTTCCCTCCCTTCCAATTATTTACCCGGTTCTGTTTTGGCAGCTAATTCTGGACATGCACTTCACTGTTGAAATTGCACGTTTTGCGGGCTACCCATCTCGGCAAGTGCATCAGATTGCATCAGCGGTAATTGCTCGAGCGATCAGGACATTCTCAGCTCGAGGCATAGACCCACAAAGGTACTTCATTTTCATTTACGTAGAGTATCTCTTCTTCTTGCTTTTGTAAGGAACTAAACTTGGTACAACTTCTCTGAGCAGTGCACTTCCCGAGGACGAATGGTTTGTTGAAACTGCAAAGACAGCCATCAACAAGCTTCTGTTAGGAACATCTGGTTCAGACACATCTGAGATCGACGAGGATCATGTCACTCTACACGACAAGATTGACTCAGATTCTGATGATGATACCGTTTCTTCCCTCTCAAGTGTAGAATCATTTGAATCTTTTGCTTCGGCTAGCATGGGCGAGCTCGATAGCCCTGTGTATTTCACTGATCCTGAGAGTTGAAACCGACTCTAATTTATCTGGTAAAAATTTCTGTATGTAGATTTAGCTTATGGTATGCTTAGGAGTATTAGTGTAGATGTAGTTGCATGGCTAAACATATCATGTAGTTTTTTGGAGCATACTTTTAATGGATAGCAATTTGTAGTGTTTCTAATGTTTG
This sequence comes from Viola odorata, assembly GCA_963691705.1. Taxonomy (NCBI): domain Eukaryota; kingdom Viridiplantae; phylum Streptophyta; class Magnoliopsida; order Malpighiales; family Violaceae; genus Viola; species Viola odorata. The sequence goes on from OY829541.1 coordinate 54,428,846, forward strand.
CAATTCTTAATTTATCAAGAAAAAGTTTTGACAAGTAAATTACTCTTTGATCAAGCAATTCTTCATGACTTCTTGATCAGCATTTTATTCCTCTCCACTTCCATTCATCTTTTTGCTCAAATTAATTTCTATTTGGATAATTAAGTGAAGCAAGTCTACTATGTAAAAACTCAATCATCATACCATTCACTAACCCTACCAATGTTATTATGAGCTACAATGAGTACACGTAGAACTCCATTCGTCGTGGCAAGTTAAGTTAGTATTGATACCTTATATTCATTTTAAGTTAAACGAATTTCTGCGTAATTGTCTCAAATAGGTAAGTACGTTTAACAAGTGACCCAAATAGATTTATATGTTTATCCAACTATCTTAAATAAATATATTTTTTAATTTATTAATTTAAATCAGTTTCTAATTTCTGAAAATTTCAAAAACTATTTTCTATCATTAATATCTGATGTGGATGTGAAAAAATAATACAATAATGAAATTTGCTGACATGGTAAACTAATAATTGTAAAATGGTGGTTCAAAAATCACTCAGAAAAGCTCTGTTTCATTGTTGCCAGATTTAGAATCCACACCGTCGTTGTTACTTGTTAGTACTGTGTTGGCGTTGGCATAGGGATCTTCGTCGTCATCACTGGATTGCTGGAATATCAAGGCCATTACTCCCATTCTCTTGATAAAATCCTCGTCGGAGAATGAATCTATATGCTTGCACTGCAGATCTACCCAATTAAATAATTTCAATATTTTTCCTCCAAACACACAGATCTACTCAAAAGCTTTCTTTTATCTGTTATGAAGTGTACTCATTTGATTCTAGATGATTCTTGCTTCACCATTGTTAAATCCTGCTAATTTGAAGATTCAATAAATTTTGCTCAAGTATGAGAACTTGGAATTTCAAATTATAATGAAAACACTTATTTGCTAAGATGAAAAAAATACAATAATAATGCCTAAAAAGGTATTTGACCTAATTATAGAAATTTCAATGTTAATCAGTAAAAAAAGAAATGAAAAAGAAGAAGAGTACTTTCTCCCTGAAAAAAACATGACGTAATTAATAGTTATAGAAATGTCAATATTGATTTAGAAAAACGAAAAAAAAAAAAAATCCTCTATTGAATTTGGATAAAGAAAAAGTGATGAAGACAAAAAAGACATGAAAAGAAAGCGCGGGAAAAGGGAATGACACGAAACGAAAGGCAGTTAGGGTTGGGAGATGGTTTGCCGCCGTTTTGGTCCTTTGCGCTTTCCAATCTCGATTCTCGATCCAACTTTCGTGAGAACTGAGTAGAGAAACAGAGAGATAGAGGAAGAGTGAAGATTCAGAGCCAGTTAGGGTTTACGAATTAGGAGATGGAAGGAGACGGGAATCCAAAGGCCGGCGTAATAGGAACCATAAATCTAACCCAAAGCGACGGCGGCGACGACAAAGAATCAGCGATCCCAAATCTCACTGGTCAAGTCCATCAACTCCCCTGCTGCATCAAACACACCGGCCCCTGTGCCGCCATTTCCCAGTACTTCAAACCCAAACTCACTGGTAAAAATCCAATCTTTGCCTCCTCAAATTCCTTTTTCCCCATTTTGCCCCCTCAAGTCTCAGTAATTTCGTTTTTCTTTGTAGAGGTAGAATCCGAAGGATTGAAAATAGAAGAATCCTATTTTAGAGGCAGGAAGTTGCAAGGCGCTACGCTTCCCCTTCCGCCTGGATATTCCGGTATGCTTTCTGATTTAAAGTGTTGGTTAATTATCATTCTTCAGGTTTATACAGTAATCATGTTTTTACAAGAAAAAAAGAATGTTGTGGGTTAAGGGTGGTTTGGAGCTTATTGTGGTTTCGTTCGTAATCAGTGTTCGATTCGAGGTTTAGATCATTTTGATTTTCTAAGATTGGTTTTGGTTTTAGATGTTTGACCAATTCTGTAGTTGCAATTGCAAGCTGAATAATTCCTCTTTGTGCATTTTCCAAACTGTTGCTTTGCAGGTTTTGTCCTAGGGAAGAAGAGTCTAGGCAAGAGAAAAAGGATTGATGGTCCAGATTGTAACTGTTGGGAGACGAAGGCAAAATTTGAGAACATAACATATTGGAATCATGACAGCCAACCTTCGCAACAGGATGCTTTTGTGCGCTCCATCCATTGGTTGTCTGTGTCGCAAGCAGTAAGCTTCCTTCCTATAATTTCTGCTTCGGTGTTCAAGAAAGATAAGACATTGATAAGTGGTATTTTGTAACTGCTTAGTTCAATGGTGGTTACTTCTGTGAATTGGTTTGCTAAGTAAATCCAAGTGATAGACTCATAGTTCTCTGTGCATAACATATAAGAATTGACAATCTTTATGAGCACATTTAATTTTGTAAGTGTTATATGTTTGCGATCTGACTTATGTGAATGCTTAAAGTTGTCCGAGCATAATATATGAGGATTGCAAATCCTTGTGAGAACACAGTTAACTTACAAATAGTTTCATTTGAGATTTTTTATGCTATCTTGGTTTTTTCTTAAATACATGCATTCTCTTCTGTGTGCTGGATTTGCAAAGATAAGCCACCAGGCTAAAAAGTTCTCTTTAACTTTTCTTTCTGTGACATTGTTGGATTGCAGTTTTATCAGTTAGAAAGCTAGAGAATGCATTTTCCTGGACTGGTCTTTGGTTGTCAGGATACAATTTATGCCATTTATTCAATTATTCATATCCTCTTCCTTAGTTGAATTGTGAAATAAACCTGCATTTGTCTCGTGTATTCTTTACTGCCAATAAATGGAGTTGTGATTATGTTTGTAGCTGCACAAGCCTGTGACAGCTGAAGACTTGGCTTCCGTATCTTCTATTCAGGAAAAGTGATGAGGTAAGTGATTATGAAATGTAGTCGGCCATGACAGTTTTGCTGATACTGCTGTTTTCTTCGATGCAAGTGACAGTGAGTTCTATCAGAAGCAAATGTTTTAGGATCGTTCACAAGAACGAGTAAAGTTTAGGAATGGTGGAGACCACTCGAACTCTCCCCAAACTTGTATGAATTCTGTCTTCTTTCTTATTGTTCAAACAAGGAAGATGTACTGAACTAATGATCTAATTTCAAGTAGCTTATTACAATTAATGACAAGGATCCATCTTAATTGAACTTATGGAAAGTTCCATGACAGGCATGGCGCCAATGGTATATGCATGGTTAAGGAGTAATTGTTTTCATAGAACCTCGAGTATCTTTGAAAAAAATTCGAACCCAAGTTTTGCTGCTTTGGAGAGAGTACCATAAAACTATATATATATAGCGTTTCAGGTGAGCATGTGATAATATATAATTAAAGGTGAATAATATTTGTGTGTTGGCTAGAGTGCATTAATAAAGAGTGTAATTCTAAGTTTATTATTTGAACTTATAATTATAATTTTATACGATTAATTATGACTTGTCATAGCGTGCATGGACAAGGTATAGCCATCTTATGATTTTTGAAGGACTTCTTGTACTTATCTTTAACTTTCTTTGGCTTTATAGCCTTATGGTTTTGGGGCATGGTCCCTTAAATTTTTTAATTCTTCACAATAGTCCCTTAAGTCTTATTATCTCATAATTTATTATATTTGTCCTCTCTGAACTTGTTTTATACAATGACCCTTGAAGTTTTTAGTATATAATTTTACCATTGTGACATCATCATTTTGATGAATTCCTCATGCCACATTAGAAAAAAGTATAATGTCGTTAGTAAGATAGCACATATCATGTCATTATTTTTTTGGTCATTTGTTGTAAAAGTGGTGGTTGAGGGTCAAAAAGTGAATAATTTTAAAAACTATAGAAATAACATTGCATATTTTAAAACTAATGAAATTTATATAAATTATATATTCAATTTATTTTGAGTTCAATGCAAATCAGAGTCCAAGACTTCCTATTTAATTTTCTTATGCCAATATTTCTTTTTTTCCTTTCACGATTATAAGGTTTAAATTTTTTAAAGCTCAATGTGCAGTTCTACACTCTCTATTCTATTACTTGCTTTGTATGAGAACTAAAGTATAGGAAGTAAAAGAGAGGAAGTTCAACTAGGGAAAGGAAAGGAAAATAGAGGAAGGGAACTTGTAGAGAAATTCCCTTGTATGGCTGCATTTTTTATACACAAGGGAAAAGGAAGGAAATTCCCTTTACCCCATGACCCAAACCCAAGCTCAAACCCAAGCCCAAGCCAATGACTTTCTTTTCTAATTTAAGCTCAGTTTCTAATTTCTTTCATTTTCCTCTCACTTTTAGGAGGAAATTTTTTGTAAGTCAGAAGGAAATTTTTACAATTTATTTATTCCATATTTCCTTCCTTTCCCTTAGCAATTTTTTTCCATACAAGAGAAAGTTTAAAAATTTCTTCTCCCTTACTTTCATTCCCCCTCCTAATCCTTCATCCCATACAGAGGATAGATCTTGTTAATTCTCCACCGCAACTATGGTATCGATTATAACGTCCTCTCTCTTTCATCTGACAAGTTTAGTCTTTATCAGTTCATACGCTAAGTCCAGTAATGCATGAATGGCTTACCAAAAACATGGGCCGGTGGCACGAAAGGAATTTGTTCCTACAACTTTATGACCGTCCATGCTATATTTAAGTTGTGCACGAAGACAACTACGCTAGATTATTCCTGGAAAGGACCAGCACTTGTTCATCCTTTCCTTAATTTTTTAGTGGGAGATGGAGAATTTCAACTCATCTACATCGCAAATATGCGATTAAATCGAATCAATCGGGTGTTTGTGCTAAATCGACATTAGATACAACCCTTTATCGACTGTAACCTGCCGTAAATGCAGCTTATTCAGATGCAAATGTGGGCGTGCGGGATAATTCTTTGCTTCATGACACAAAAATGCCACTTGCACTTTAGAAAAGTTTCTGTCAGAATTATTCTCTGATAGTGGAATTTACTTGATTCCGTTCTCATGGCCCTTCTTCCCTCATACTTCATTCATATATTCTGCAGCTTCCTTTGGACCTTCATTTCTTGACAAGACAGCTTCAGGAACTAGTACAGAACAGAAACTTGTTTATAAAAGGAAACTCATTTTTAAGGATCTACACCATCTCATATCTCAAAGCTAGTTAGACTTTTTTTTTTATTATTATTTCCTTTCAAGACTTTTCTTCTCTTTTCCTGCAAGAAATTTCCTGTCAAGATGTCTTCTAACAAACCACATCAGGATGCAGACGATAGAGGAGTAACAGCCAAGGTCGGAATGCACAAGTTTGAGTCTTTACATTAGTTTTCTGTATGCACAAGGTTTTCTAGTATCAGAAAGAACAAGCAAGAAAAGCACGGCAGTGATTAGAATTGATTTTCTTGTTTGCAGACAAACCCAGATGGATGGAAGGTCAGCCCGAGGGGGTTTAAAATCATATGGGGGAGCGACAGTCGCTACTGGAAAATTACAGAACCGTAAGAACACATTTGAATGTTTGTTATCTGTGAATTTTGCTTTTGAAGTGGACTCCTCATGAACAAATAGCTTCTAAATGTATAAACCGGAATTGTACCTTTAGACTTACTTCTCCACCTGATATAATGCTAAGACGAACATATCTGTCAATGAACTAACTATTTGACCAAAAAACTGCAGAAATTCATTTTTGTAGGAAAATTGTTAGGTGAAATTTCGGAAGATTATGTTTATGATATTCATTGACAGTATACAAGCATCTACTGCAATATTTTCAGGTATGTTGATGTAGAGAAGCAAGCAGTAAAGAGGGAATCAGTAGAGTTGGTGCAGGTGTGTTGGCTTGAACTGACAGGATCGATCCCGGAACTGAGCAAAGGGAAGACATATAAGATAACGTTCGAGATAACGATGAAAGAAGGCGCATTTGGTTGGAACGGATGTCCTGTTTTCATGATGGCAAAGATAGGGAACCGTGGAAAGTACAAATATGCAAAACTAAACTTGCCTGAACTTATTAAACCAGGGGAAACGAAAACTATTCCTTCTGGTGGGCTTCAGATACAAGTCCCACAAGAAGCACAAGAAGCACAAGATAGGAAGCTCTACTTTGGTTTGTACGAAGTGTGGAGCGGAAAATGGAAGGGAGGACTGCAGATTCATGAGGCAGTGGTTGAACAAATTTTATCCTAAATGAAAAGACCTATTACTATGTGTTCTTATTCAGTAATGTGTCGTATTGTAATCTAATAATGAGAGTGAAATTCAGTGACAGAAAGGAAGAAAGAATATGTTTTTCTTGCTAATATTATCACAAATGTTGTATTGCTGTATCTGTGCAATCAAGAATAAATAAATGTTTTGTTGATTTTTATTGCAAGAAATCTTCTCTGTGCATGCTCATACCCAATTGACTAATCAGATGAGAAAAGAACGGTATGTAGTTAGAAGTTTTGTTCAAAGTCATGAGTCGTGCAAGAATCACTTTCAATGGCGTGCGATGATGTTAGAAAATTCAAAAACAACAGCTAAAGAAAATAAAAATATGATTATAGATGATGAGATGATGGAAATATATTTTACAGACACAAAGAAATCAAAGAGACACAACTTTCTTTTTCTTTTTTCTGGAAAATTTCTGTTCTACGGTCTAGATTGTAGAACCGCACAAGCTTCTTCTTTTTTCTCTTGTTCTACACCATGGTAGAACCTGCAAACTTTTGATTCTTCTCTCCTCACAAAGATTTCTTTTCTTTTGATGAGAGTGGTGGGCCACCCGGGCACACACTTTTCTACTCTCATCCACAATTTCTTGATTTTCTTTTTGGGAGGGAAATCTGTGGTTCCAACCGTCTTTTCTGCAACATGGTGGATGCATATTTATAGGCATTCCACCGACTTACTTTTTCTACATACTTCTACACACTTCTATTTTCTACACGTGGCTGAACATTCTAGATTATTACAGATGTGCACACCATTTAATGACACGTGGACATTTTAGAAGACAAATGCTACTGTTGATGACGCTTGATACTAGATGTCGCTTGATGCCGCTTCACTTGATGTCGCTGAGATGCCGCTTCACTTGATGTCGCTTGACACCTTGCTGATGTCGCTTGACACCTTGATGATGTCGCTTGACAACTTGATGATGTCGCTGAACTTGATGACATGGCTTCTTGATAACTCTGAGGTTGCCGCTTGATGATTACGCTTGCTTGCAGGTATCGCCAAGTTGCCGCTTCTTTGTTAACATGCCTTTGACGCCAAGGTTGGTGGTACCAACATGATGACGCTGCTGCTTGATTGTTAATGCCAAGGTGGTGTTGATTTCAACACTCCCCCTCAACACCAACTTGATAATTTTTCCTTTTTGCCACACGAATAAGATCAGCTCTTTTATTTCTCAACTGCAACTTCATCTGCTGCCAAAATTTTCTGCTGTTTTTTTTTTTCTCTTTCTCTGCGACTTTTGCAACTGTTGCTGGTGTGCTTGCTGTTCCACAGGTCCCTTAAGATCAGAAAATCTGCTAACCATAGGCTCTGATAACCATAAGCTCCGCTACCATGTTAGAAAATTCAAAAACAACATCTAAAGAAAATAAAAATATGATTATAGAAGATGAGATGATGGAAATATATTTTACAGACACAGAGAAATCAAAGAGACACAACTTTCTTCTTCTTTCTTTTTTCTGGAAAATTTCTGTTCTACGGTCTAGATTGTAGAACCGCACAAGCTTCTTCTTTTTTCTCTTGTTCTACACCATGGTAGAACCTGCAAACTTTTGATTCTTCTCTCTTCACAAAGATTTCTTTTCTTTTGATGAGAGTGGTGGGCCACCGGGGCACACACTTTTCTACTCTCATCCACAATTTCTTGATTTTCTTTTTGGGAGGGAACTCTGTGGTTCCAACCGTCTTTTCTGCAACATGGTGGATGCATATTTATAGGCATTCCACCGACTTACTTTTTCTACATACTTCTACACACTTCTATTTTCTACACGTGGCTGAACATTCTAGATTATTACAGATGTGCACACCATTTAATGACACGTGGACATTCTAGAAGACAAGTGCTACTGTTGATGACGCTTGATACTAGATGTCGCTTGATGCCGCTTCACTTGATGTCGCTTGACACCTTGCTGATGTCGCTTGACACCTTGATGATGTCGCTTGATAACTTGATGATGTCACTGAACTTGATGACATGGCTTCTTGATAACTCTGAGGTTGCCGCTTGATGATTACGTTTGCTTGCAGGTATCGCCAAGTTGCCGCTTCTTTGTTAACATGCCTTTGACGCCAAGGTTGGTGGTACCAACATGATGACGCTGCTGCTTGATTGTTAATGCCAAGGTGGTGTTGATTTCAACAGATGATGATGAACTTCGATCTCAAGGGGAAGAAATTGAGATTTCGTAATAGTCCTCCATGAACAGCTAAGTATTAGAAAAAGAAAAAGAAACTGGAGGAAAAGAAAAGAGTGTTAAAGATGAGAAGAACAAGAAAGAAAGCAAAAGCTATGGGCCATGGAATGCTCTTTCTTATCAGAATACGTGTAAACCAAGATGCATGGGTTCTCATAGCTTTACGCCACTTGGTGGAGTGATTCAAACTTCTCTCCCTTTTCCTAATGTTTATATATCTACATACTTGAAGTTCTAGAGCTCATTCTCAATTCTTAAGTAGAAAACTTCTGAAGGGGAACATGGTTAGTGAGCAAAGACATGGTGTGTCTGGTCCTCACTGGACGGGTGTAAGTGACTTCTCTTTTCTGTTTGTTTTTATGGTGTCATTACGAATCTTTCGGTTTCGCTTGCTTAGTGATAATACAAAAGTATATCACAAGGGCATAACGGACATTGTACCTTCACAAAGTACCGTTGACCAGTCAAAACGGCACATGACCGGTTTGACCAAGTCAAACATATGAAACGGCATCGTGACCGATTGATCAAGTCAACGGGAATAAGTGACCAAAGGACAAGTCTAGCCCGATCGCCTCAAAACGGCACGAAGCCGATCCACTCGCTAAGCTGTGAGGAAACGGATCGACACCTCTGCAAACATTGACCAGGTCAAGGGTCTCCAAACGGCAGCATGCCGATTACACACAACGGCAGTGTGCCGATTCTCTACAAACGGCTCCTTGCCGATTCGGTATAAACGGCTTAAAGCCTACAATAAAGGTACACTGTATACTATTTCTATTAAATCAGTGGTCAAAGCCACACATGGGAGACAACATTTCCTGCTCCCACTCAACCATTATAAAACTATTACCCATGAGGGATATTTATCCTCCCAAAGGTATGGTCTCTACTTTATAATTATTAACTCTTACTTTTAAACCACTTTGTGGAAAAAAGAGGAGAGGTGTCAGTAGATCTAACCACTCTAACCACTCTAGTCCTACATAAGGACTAGAGGGAAAGAGGGGAAGGACAGATCGGGAGCTCCCAAAAAGAGACAGACACTGTTCCGATATACATTCTCTGCATCTTAATCCAAACACTGACTTTGGCATTGGAGATTCTCCGCCGGAGCAAGCCTCCGGTGGTTTTGCAGGTCGCTCAAGGGGCTCCGACCACACCCCCCGGCATGCCATTAGACGGAAAAGCCCTCTCATCCACTCTTGGATTATCAAATGGTGCTCTCGTTGAGAGCTTTTGAAGTTTCAAGTGAGCAAGCCTTGAGATTCAAAGCTCTTTCTTCTCAATAATTTGGGGTTTTCATTTCCAAAAATGGCATCCAATCAAAATTTTCAATTAAATCAACCTGCTGGTGCTGCTGCTGATCAACGTGGATCACCACCGGTGCAAACTTCATCTCCTCATGTGGGACTAAACACCACGGCTCAACAACATAATTTTCCAGAAATCCCTTGTCCAGGCACAACCTCAGAGGTCGTTAACTCAGCCATCATGCTCGAGTTTGCTGCCCTGCACCAAAGGATGAACGTGATGATGCAAACGTTCATAGGAGGAGTTCCTCCACCAGTCAACCAGCCAGTTGTTCCTCAACGGATCTACAATCAACAGGCAGTAGAACCATCTTTGGAGCCACCACCAGGCCATCAAAGTGCAGATCTACCCAGAGGGGAAGACATAGAAGAATTTGTCAACCAAATAGCTCAACGCAGCGCAAGAAGGAGCCATGAACAATCATCTCAAAGTAGATCCGAGAAAAGGAGAAGCAGAGAGAGATCGGTGACTCCACACCAACCAAGGAGAGATCATGATAGAGATAATCCAGATCTGTTTAAACGGTCTGTTCAACAACCAGATCGCGAGGAACAGGACGATGATCCAAGAAATCCGTTAACACTTCGGGTTCGGAAACATCAAGTGAGCAGGCATGTCAAGCTACCATCCGATCACTACCATGGGACAACAGATCCGACGGTTCATGTGAGTTTAGTAAAGAAACATGTTAAGTTTTTTACTAGAAAGGATGAGGCTTTGTGCCAAATATTTGTAATAACCCTTAAAGGGATAGCCAACACTTGGTTTGAAAAGTTACCGGCCGGATCCATTGACTGTTTCGAGCAACTGGAAAAAGCATTCAGAAGCCGATTCAGCTCATGTATACCGACGGAGAAATCTTCAGCCGTTCTGTTTGACATGATGCGACGGTCAGGAGAATCGTTGGCTGCATACGTGGCTAGATTTAGCACAGAGCTAGCAACTCTTCCTGATGTAGCACCCAATCTTGCAGCAGAGGCGCTGAAAAGAAATTGTAAATATAGAGAGTTGGAGAATGCTCTGATTGCAAATACTCCTAAAACCTTGGATCTTTTGCGGATTGAGGTAGAAAAATACTCCAGAATGGAAGAAGCAGACTACCGAAGGAGGAAACGGGAGGAACCCGATCTCCAAAGTTGAGAAAAGAAGCAAACGGCATGAAGCCGATATGCAAATCGGTCAACCGATTTCTCTGCAATGCCGTCGTCCAGATCAGAGGGCAAAACGGCAATATTTGCAAAACGGCATCTGGCCAAGCGGTCAAAACGGAGATAAGTCCAATTTGTTTTGTCTTTTTAATTGTTTCTGGAATATTATGTATAGCATGAATTATCAAATATTTCAAAACAATGAAAAATATATATTCGCAAGTATTGTTTCTCATATGATTGCAGATCTCGAGAAAACAAAAATTAAACCAACCGCGGAGGTAAGTCATCTTAGACCGAACCGCGTTATCAAAATCAAATCAACCGCGGACGTAAGTCATCTTAGACCGAACCGCGTTATCAAAATCAAATCAACCGTGGACGTAAGTCATATTAGGCTGAACCACGTCACCAAAATCCAAGAATTGACAATACATATATTGCAAACGATACATATATTGCAAACGATACATATATTGCAAACGATACATATATTGCAAACGATACATATATTGCCAACGATACATATATCGCCACCAAGGCATATATCGTTATTGAGGCATATATCGCTATTGATGCATATATCGCTATTGATGCATATATCGCTATTGATGCATATATCGTTATTGATGCATATATCGTCATCAAGGCATATATATATTGTCATCACATAAAGACCATGTTGGTCCTGCTGATCAGACAGACAGCAAAATTACAAAGTCCGCTCCAAAACGGCAAAGATACAAGGTCCGTTGCAAGCGGCAAATTTTCAAAGACATCTTCTGCCTTATCAATCGGCAATATTGTCAAAACGGCCCAGTGCCAAATCGACAAAGAGGCCAAGTCAAAACGGTTGCAAACCTCAAAACGGCCATAACAGAACGGCAAGCGCCCGATTCTGCTAAACAAAAAGAGATAAGTTCAATTTCAATTGTTCTATCTTTGTCTTTATTTTTCTGGAGTATGATATATATATAACAGAAATCATTAAACAGTAGCAATTACTAAAAATTGCAAAATTATATATATATTCCGAATGTTAATTGTTCATTACAAAAGGAGCCAAATCGGCATTAACCAAAACATTGCTAGATGTTCATACTAACGGCCCAGATCCAGAAGCGGCGTTAAGGCCAACAGGAACATCATCATCATCTTCGTCTACATCTGAATCGGAGAAAGGTTCATACTCCTTAGCTTCGGCAATCCTTTCTCCAGCAGCAACATATCGCGAGAGATTGTCAGGGTGGAAATTCTTCTCGCCATAATAGGAGACATAGCTCTCCAACATGATGTTCTTCATCCTCTCTCTCCACCAACCGATCTTCTCAGGAACTTTCAACAGCTCTGCTTCCTTAACGGCAATGTCATTTCTGGCAGCTTGCAAATCGGATCGGGCTGCGCTAAGTTCCTCAGTTAGCTTGGCAACGGAATCGGCAAGAGAAGTTTTCTCTCCCGAGAGCAAGGCGACGGAATCGGATAGAGCAGTCTTCTCCTCTAGCAGCTCACCGTTTCTCCTCTGCTCATCCCTGACCATGGCAGAAAGACCATCTCTTTCTTTTAGGCTGTCAGCCAGTCTGCTTCGAGCATCCATAACGGCTTTTTTGTCCGTCTCATGAGAGGCCTTCAAAGTCTCATTCTCTTTCTGAAGGGAAGCGACTTCAGCGGTTGATTGCCGAAGTGCCTCTCTGCCCTTTTCAAGCTTTAACTCAACGGCCTCAGCTGCGTAACGGGTAGCGCACAAGCCGCTGTAGAAAATACTTTGCATATGGGAGAAATGGCAACTCAGCTCCAAACGGTGATAATGTTTCCTGTCGGCATCGTTGGCAAGCATCTCACCAATCAGTTGACCGGTCCTATAATCTTTGCTGCCAGGACTCTTCAATTCGAGAGATCGGCGGCAGCTTTCTCCAAAATTGTTTAAGCTAACCGTGTGAGTAATCTCCCCGTCAGGACCATGACTTGAGAGATAACCTCTATGAACGGAAGGAGGAGCGACTGCATGATCATCAGAAGTAAACGGCTCAGGCAAAGGTGGACCGGCAACCCAGTGCAGGTTAACCGGCATCGGCGATGAAGGACCTGGCTGAACTGGATCAGGAATGCTCTCGGAAGCGACCGGTGTGCCCGCGAAAACGGGAGAGTGATGCTGTAACGGCGTCTCCAAAGGGGGAACCGAAGCCCCTGAGCCATCAGTGCAAACGGAAAAAGGAATGTTTGTAGCAGGCCTTGAAACGGTTTCAGCCGTTTCGATGTTCTCTGGTTCGGAAACGGCGGATGCCCGTTGTGCTTCACCGGCAGCCCGCTTTGCTTCAGCTTTCCTTCTCTTTCTGAGAATTCGTTTGGCAGCTTTCATGACTTGGGGATCAGGATCTGGCAGATTGGAGGTCTCAACCGTCTTGCTGACCCGTCGCCGTTTGATGATAAGAGGGGGATCTTCTTCTTCTTCTTCATCGAACGCAAAATTCACCGTTGTGTCTGGTATAGCCGATTGCTCACCTCTCTCCTCAGCGGCTTCTTCGGCCACCATTCCCTCATCAATCGGCTCATCGACCAGGGGACCTTCATCCTCAGTTCGGTCTTCAGCCGATTCATCATCAGTCTGCATTCTATCTTCGGCAGGAGCTTTGGCCTTAGCAGAAATCAGCCGAATCGAAGAAACGGAAGCAGAAACAACCTTCTTAGCTTTCTTGGCCTTCCCTGCAAAACGGAATTTGTGTAAGAATACAACAAGGACAAAGCGGAGTATGGCTGGAGTTAGTAAAAGCTCACCAAGAACGCAATCAGACAACGGCACGCCGATTGCCAGGTACCGTGTGTGGAACGGCGTGTTAACCGACAGCAACAGGTCAACTTGGGATTGAAGAGTCTCACCAAGGTTATCCGGCCTGAGCCAGTGTTTCTCATTCATTTCCCGATTAAACCCAGAAGGCCATTCGGCCGAAGAAGATGTTGCAACCAAAAAGAAGCGTTCTTTCCAATCCTTGACAGAAGAGTCATACCTTTGGAAGATCTCGTTAAAATGAGAATCCCGACGGGGGCGAATCATCATCAAGCTCCCACGGTTTGTCAGATTAAAGAAATACTTAAAAAGGGTCAGCGAAGGCGATTTGATCCCATTCAACTCGCAGACCTTAAGGAAAGCATAAATGCCAGCCCAGGAATTCGGAGTAATGTGGGCTGGGTTCAGCAGATGCTGGGTCAACAAAGCTTTGACCATAGAATCAAGGGGAAGCTTAAAACCAAAATCAAACATCCTTGAGTATAAAACCCTAGTGTTATCTTCAAAGCTACTGTTTAACCTAACATCGGGAGAAGCAACAATGGCAGAATACTCATCAGTCAACTCAATCTCTAAAGCCTCCATCTCGGCATACAACTTGTCTTCACTATCTAACTTAGTGGGAGTTCTATCAATGATCTCATCAGTAACTAGAGGACGTTTGGGTACCATTCCTAAGTCTCAAGCGATAAAGCGGAGAGGGAAAAGGAGTGGGTAAATACCTAAAAATGCAGAGATCTTGAAGAGCGGAACCCAGAAGTGCGGGAGGAAGTTGCAGAAATGAGAGAGAAAATAAGAGAAAATTTTGTGAGGAAGAAGAAAGTGAGAGCGGCGTTGTGAAAGAAAATGAGTTAGGGTTTCCAAGAGAAACCACTTTTGAAAAGAGAAAACTCTTCAACTCACATCCGTTCCAGCGAAACAATGACAAGTGGCAGGACCAATTGTGATCAGACTGACACACGTCACTAAAGCTGCAGAGCATTAAATGAGAAAACGGCGCAGGCGCTTCTCACAAGTTTTGAATTTCGAAATTCAAACTTGTCAGAGAACGAAGAGACGTTTCTCCTAGAAAGTTCAACCAGCAATCATCATTTTATGGGAAAATGCCACGTCAATGGGTATGCATTTAAATGCATTAATCCTTCTTTATTGACATTTATTATTTATTTGCAGGATTGAGAGAAAAAACTCAATAACTGCATCGAATTAAAACAAACGGCAGCATGCCGATTGACAAGCATCAAGCCAGAAACGGCAAGCCCTTGGTAAACACTCGGGCTCGTTTGTTGTTGGGCCTCTGATAATACAAAAGTATATCACAAGGGCATAACGGACATTGTACCTTCACAAAGTACCGTTGACCAGTCAAAACGGCACATGACCGGTTTGACCAAGTCAAACATATGAAACGGCATCGTGACCGATTGATCAAGTCAACGGGAATAAGTGACCAAAGGACAAGTCTAGCCCGATCGCCTCAAAACGGCACGAAGCCGATCCACTCGCTAAGCTGTGAGGAAACGGATCGACACCTCTGCAAACATTGACCAGGTCAAGGGTCTCCAAACGGCAGCATGCCGATTACACACAACGGCAGTGTGCCGATTCTCTACAAACGGCTCCTTGCCGATTCGGTATAAACGGCTTAAAGCCTACAATAAAGGTACACTGTATACTATTTCTATTAAATCAGTGGTCAAAGCCACACATGGGAGACAGCATTTCCTGCTCCCACTCAACCATTATAAAACTATTACCCATGAGGGATATTTATCCTCCCAAAGGTATGGTCTCTACTTTATAATTATTAACTCTTACTTTTAAACCACTTTGTGGAAAAAAGAGGAGAGGTGTCAGTAGATCTAACCACTCTAACCACTCTAGTCCTACATAAGGACTAGAGGGAAAGAGGGGAAGGACAGATCGGGAGCTCCCAAAAAGAGACAGACACTGTTCCGATATACATTCTCTGCATCTTAATCCAAACACTGACTTTGGCATTGGAGATTCTCCGCCGGAGCAAGCCTCCGGTGGTTTTGCAGGTCGCTCAAGGGGCTCCGACCACACCCCCCGGCATGCCATTAGACGGAAAAGCCCTCTCATCCACTCTTGGATTATCACTTAGTGATTTAGTATTTTCATTAAAATCAAAGATGTTCTCGTAATTATGTCATAACCATGCAAGTAATTGATCCTGAGGTCAATTTCTATTCTACAGGATGGCTCTTCTGTTATTGAATTAGACGGTTCTTCATCATATGGAGTGCCAGTCAAGGCTCTAAGCATCATATGGGGAAACGATCCCCGATACTGGCAATGGATCACCCTTTCAGAAGAAGATGCAAGGTTGAACATGCGAAAATTGTACAATTCACTTGATTTTCTACATGTTTATGTATAGATTCAACTTCTCATGTTCTTGATTGGATCAGGTCAACTGGGTTCAAAGAAGGTGCTATGCTCCTTCAAGTTAACTGGATTGAAGTCACCGGGAAAGTACCGGCGACTACATTCAGGATCGGTTCGAGATTTGGTGTACACTTTATAATAAAGTTTCTGGTTGATGCATTTGGTTGGCATTCTGTTCCAATCAAGTTCAAAGTGAAAGTTAATGGAGAAGAGACGGTGAGACGCGTCGTGATGGAATCATACAGGGAGAAACATGATCAATGGCATGAGATTTACGGCGGCGAGTTTACAGTGGCAAAGAGCAGCGGAGATGGAGATCATGTGGAGTTTGGAATGTTTGAGGTTGAGAGTGAGTGGTGGAAAGGCAGCATGGTTCTTGCAGGTATCAAGATTAAGACAACGGAAGGATAAAGCGGGAATTTGCTTAAATTCTTGCATGAGTTCTAACCAAGGGAGCCTAGGTTATTATAGGTGTCATGTTCTTGTTGTTTTCAGTACTTTCATGGGATGTTACAGCATTTAGAGAGGAGAATAGAGATCATTAGTTATTTGTAGAATCAACTAAGATGATCCCTTGTGATGTTTACCAATAAGGTTGTTTGTGAAATGGACCTCGGGAGTCCACAGATTGTAATAATCACCGAATCCAGGATCACGATTTTACTTTTTTCAAAAGGAAAAGTGGTAGCTTTATACTACTAGAGATCAAAGTCATTGACAAGCTCATGGTATGAAGTAAAGCAAGATGCTCATTATCTTGTCATTATCTGAATTAACGCGCAGGAATCAGAATATAGCTTTTTAACTTTCTACTTTGTGGAATTTGAAATTCCTTTTTTACTTTTATCATCTTTTACATTACATCTGCAACAAGTTGCAATCCCTTTAAACACTACTTGTATTGCCCACGTCTATCACCTTCACTAATCATCAATGTGAATTCAACACAATATTCTTTTTTGTTTCTAGCAGAAATTATGACCACTCGTTCATAGCTCGAGAACTCCTTTCGGCCCAGTAAGCTTACATGTGGTTCATACCAAAAAAAAAAAAAACAGGTAGCTCGCGTATCATTACATTATTCTTTCACCTTTTGAGCAGCTTATCTTTTTTGCATGCCAATCTACCGCATCAGATGCCCCAACCCATTTTGGCAGATTTATGAAAAATAAGATGACAAGCTCACTGATAATCCATGGATGGATAGGAGGGCTTTTCCGTCTAATGGCATCTCGGGGAGTGTGGTCGGAGCACCTTGAGCGACCTGCAAAACCACCGGAGGCTTGCTCCGGCGGAGAATCTCCAATGCCAAAGTCAGTGTTTGGATTAAGATGCAGAGAATGTAGATCGGAACAGTGTCTGTCTCTTTTTGGGAGCTCCAGATCTGTCCCTCCTCTCTTTCCCTCTAGTCCTTATGTAGGACTAGAGTGGTTGGAGTGGTTAGATCTACTGACACCTTTCCTCTTTTTTCCACAAAGTGGTTCAAAAGTAAGAGTTAATAAACATAAAGTAGAGACCATACCTTTGGGAGGATAAACATTCCCTATAGGTAATAGTTTTATAATGGTTGAGTGGGAGCAGGAAGTGCTGTCTCCCATGTGTGGCTTTGACCACTGATTTAATAGAAATAACATACAGTGGACCTTTATTGTAGGCTTTAAGCCGTTTATGCCGAATCGGCAAGGTGCCATTTATAGCGAATCGGCACACTGCCGTTGTGTGGAATCGGCATGCTGCCGTTTGGAGAACATTGACCTGGTCAATGTTTGAAGAGGTGTCGATCCGTTTCTTCACAGCTTAGCGAGTGGATCGGCTTCGTGCCGTTTTGAGGCGATCGGGCTAGACTTGTCCTTTGGTCACTTATTCCCGTTGACTTGGTCAATCGGTCACGATGCCGTTTCATATGTTTGACTTGGTCAAACCGGTCATGTGCCGTTTTGACTGGTCAACGGTACTTTGTGAAGGTACAATGTCCGTTATGCCCTTGTGATATACTTTTGTATTATCAGAGGCCCAACAACAAACGAGCCCGAGTGTTTACCAAGGGCTTGCCGTTTCTGGCTTGATGCTTGTCAATCGGCATGCTGCCGTTTGTTTTAATTCGATGCAGTCATTGAGTTTTTTCTCTCAATCCTGCAAATAAATAATAAATGTCAATAAAGAAGGATTAATGCATTTAAATGCATACCTATTGACGTGGCATTTTCCCATAAAATGATGATTGCTGGTTGAACTTTCTAGGAGAAAAGTCTCTTCGTTCTATGACAAGGTTTGAATTTCGAAATTCAAAATTTGTCAGAAACGCATGCGCCGTTTCCTCATTTAATGCTCTGCAGCTTTAGTGACGTGTGTCAGTCCGATCACAATCGGTCCTGCCACTTGTCATCGTTTCGCTGGAACGGATGTGAGTTGAAGAGTTTTCTCCTTTCAAAAGTGGTTTCTCTTGGAAACCCTAATTCATTTTCTTTCTCAACGCCGCTCTCACTTTCTTCTTCCTCACAAATTTTCTCTCATTTTCTCTCTCATTTCTGCAACTTCCTCCCGCACTTCTGGGTTCCGCTCTTCAAGATCTCTGCATTTTTAGGTATTTACCCACTCCTTTTCCCTCTTCGATTTATCGCTTGAGATTTAGGAATGGCACCCAAACGCCCTCTTGTTACTGATGAGATCATTGATAGAACTCCCACTAAGTTAGATAGTGAAGACAAGTTGTATGCTGAGATGGAGGCTTTAGAAATTGAGCTGACTGATGAGTATTCTGCCATTGTTGCTTCTCCCGATGTTAGGTTGAACAGTAGTTTTGATGATAATACTAGGGTCTTGTATTCTAGGATGTTTGCCTTTGGTTTTAGGCTTCCCCTGGATTCTATGATCAAGCAGATGTTCACTCAGCATCTGTTGAGCCCAGCCCAGATTACTCCAAATTCCTGGGCTGGAATTTATGCTTTTTTGAGGGTCTGTGAATTGAATGGGATTAAATCGCCTTCACTGACTCTGTTTAAGTATTTCTTTAATCTGACAAACCGTGGGAGCTTGATGATGATTCGCCCCCGTCGGGATTCTCATTTTAACGAGATCTTCCAAAGGTATGACTCTTCTGTCAAAGACTGGAAGGAGCGTTTCTTTTTGGTTACAACATCTTCTTCGGCCGAATGGCCTTCTGGGTTTAATCGGGAAATGAATGAGAAACACTGGCTCAAGCCAGATAACCTTGGTGAGCCTCTTCAATCCCAAGTTGACCTGTTGCTGTCGGTTAACACGCCGTTCCACACACGGTACCTGGCAATCGGCTTGCCGCTGTCTGATTGCGTTCTTGGTGAGCTTTTACTAACTCCAGCCATGTTCCGTTTTGTCCTTGTTGTATTCTTACACAAATTCCGTCTTGCAGGGAAGGCTAAGAAAGCTAAGAAGGTTGCTTCTGCTTCCATTTCTTCAATTCGGCCGATTTCTGCGAAGGCCAAAGCTCCTGCCGAAGACAGAATGCAGACTGATGATGAATCGGCTGAAGACCGAACTGAGGATGAAGGTCCCCTGATCGATGAGCCGATTGATGAGGGAATGGTGGCCGAAGAGGCCGCTGAGGAGAGAGGTGAGCAATCGGCTATACCAGACACAACGGTGAATTTTTCCTTTGAAGAAGAAGAAGAAGAAGACTCCCCTCTTATCATCAAACGGCGACGGGTCAGCAAGACGGTTGAGACCTCCGATCTGGCAGATCCTGATCCCCAAGTCCTGAAAGCTGCCAAAAGAATTCTCAGAAAGAGAAGGAAAGCTGAAGCAAAACGGGCCGCCAATGAAGCACAACGGGCATCCGCCGTTTCCGAACTAGAGAATATCGAAACGGCTGAAACCGTTTCAAGGCCTGCTCCAAACATTCCTTTTCCTTCTTGCACTGATGGCTCAGGGGCTTCGGTTCCCCCTTTGGAGACGCCGTTACAGCATCACTCTCCCATTTTCGCGGGCACATCGGTCGCTTCCGAGAGCATTCCTGATCCAGCTCGGCCTGGCCCTTCATCGCCGATGCCGATTAAACTGCACTGGGTTGCCGGTCCACCTTTGCCTGAGCCGTTTACTTCTGATGATCATGCAGTCGCTCCTCCTTCCGTTCATAGAGGTTATCTCTCAAGTCATGGTCCTGACGGGGAGATTACTCACACGGTTAGCTTAAACAATTTTGGAGAAAGCTGCCGCCGATCTCTCGGATTGAAGAGTCCTGGCAGCAAAGATTATAGGACCGGTCAACTGATTGGTGAGATGTTTGCCAACGATGCCGACAGGAAACATTATCATCGTTTGGAATTGAGTTGTCATTTCTCCCACATGCAAAGTGTTTTCTACAGCGGCTTGTGCGCTACCCGTTATGCAGCTGAGGCCGTTGAGTTAAAGCTTGAAAAGGGCAGAGAGGCACTTCGGCAATCAACCGCTGAAGTCGCTTCCCTTCAGAAAGAGAATGAGACTTTGAAGGCCTCTCATGAGACGGACAAAAAAGCTGTTATGGATGCTCGAAGCAGACTGGCTGACAGCCTAAAAGAAAGAGATGGTCTTTCTGCCATGGTCAGGGATGAGCAGAGGAGAAACGGTGAGCTGCTAGAGGAGAAGACTGCTCTATCCGATTCCGTCGCCTTGCTCTCGGGAGAGAAAGCTTCTCTTGCCGATTCCGTTGCCAAGCTAACTGAGGAACTTAGCGCGGCCCGATCCGATTTGCAAGCTGCCAGAAATGACATTGCCGTTAAGGAAGCAGAGCTGCTGAAAGTTCCTGAGAAGATCGGTTGGTGGAGAGAGAGGATGAAGAACATCATGTTGGAGAGCTATGTCTCCTATTATGGCGAGAAGAATTTTCACCCTGACAATCTCTCGCGATATGTTGCTGCTGGAGAAAGGATTGCCGAAGCTAAGGAGTATGAACCTTTCTCCGATTCAGATGTAGATGAAGATGATGATGATGTTCCTGTTGGCCCTAACGCCGCTTCTGGATCTGGGCCGTTAGTATGAACATCTAGCAATGTTTTGGTTAATGCCGATTTGGCTCATTTTGTAGTGAACAATTATCGTTCGGAATATATATATAATTTTGCAATTTTTAGTAATTGCTACTGTTTAATGATTTCTGTTATATATATATCATACTCCAGAAAAATAAAGACAAAGAACAATTGAAATTGAACTTATCTCTTTTTGTTTAGCAGAATCGGGCGCTTGTCGTTCTGTTATGGCCGTTTTGAGGTTTGCAACCGTTTTGACTTGGCCTCTTTGTCGATTTGGCACTGGGCCGTTTTGACAGTATTGCCGATTGATAAGGCAGAAGATGTCTTTGAAAATTTGCCGCTTGCAACGGACCTTGTAGCTTTGCCGTTTTGGAGCGGACTTTGTAATTTTGTTGTCTGTCTGATCAGCATGACCAACATGGTCTTTATGTGATGGCAATGTATATATGCCTTGATGACGATATATGCATCAATAACGATATATGCATCAATAGCGATATATGCATCAATAGCGATATATGCCTCAATAACGATATATGCCTTGGTGGCGATATATGTATCGTTGGCAGTATATGTATCGTTTGCAATATATGTATCGTTTGCAATATATGTATCGTTGGCAATTTGAACCAATCAGGCTGCTGCTTTGTAGGACTTATCAGGCTTTCGCTGATCAAGCTGTTGGCATCCCCAGGCAACGCCTTAGGTAGCCCTAGTAGCGTTTTGAACCAATCGGGCTGGAGCCGATTTGGTTGTTGGCGTTCCCAGGCAACGCCTTAGGTAGCCCTAGTAGCGTTTTGAACCAATCAGGCTGGAGCCGATTTGGTTGTTGGCGTTCCCAAGCAACGCCTTAGGTAGCCCTAGTAGCGTTTTGAACCAATCGGGCTGGAGCCGATTTGGTTGTTGGCGTTCCCAGGCAACGCCTTAGGTAGCCCTAGTAGAAATTACATCCACCAATTCTTGGATTTTGGTGACGCGGTTCGGTCTAAAATGACTTACGTCCACGGCTGATTTGTTTTTGTTTTCTCAAGATCTGCAATCATATGAGAAACAATACTTGCGAATATATATTTTTCATTGCTTGAAAATATTTGATAATTCATGTTATACATAATATCCCAGAAAATTTAACAAAGATAAAACAAATCGGACTTATCTCTGTTTTTGACGGTTTGGCCAGATGCCGTTTTGAACATTTTGCCGTTTCGCCCTCTGATCTGGACAACGGCATTAAAGGGAAATCGGCTGACCAATCTGCATATCGGCTTTCTGCCGTTTGCTTCTTTTATGCACTCTGGAGATCGGGTTCCTCCCGTTTCCTCCTTTGGTAGTCTGCTTCTTCCATTCTGGAATATTTTTCCACCTCAATCCGCAAAAGATCTAAGGTTTTAGGAGTGCTTGCAATCAAAGCATTTTCCAATTCTCGGTATTTACAGTTCCTTCTTACAGCCTCCGCTGCAAAGGCGAGCGCCACGTCAGGAAGGACGGCTAGCTCCGTGTTGAATCTTGCCACATATGCAGCCAACGATTCTCCGGATTTCCGCAGTGTGTCAAACAGAACGGCTGAAGATTTTTCCATCGGAATGCATGAGCTGAATCGGCTTCTGAATGCCTTTTCCAGATGCTCAAAACAGTCAACAGATCCGGCTGGTAACTTCTCAAACCAAGTGTTGGCTATCCCTTTAAGGGTCATCACAAATATTTGGCATAAAGCCTCATCATTTCTAGTAAAAAACTTAACATGTTTCTTTACTGAACTCACATGAACCGTAGGATCTGCTGTCCCATGGTAGTGATCGGACGGTAGCTTAACATGCCTGCTTACTTGATGTTTCCGAATCCGAAATGTCAACGGATTCTTTGGATCATCATCCTGCTCTTCCCGATCTGGTCGAGGAACAGATTTTCTGGACAGGTCTCGTCCACTTTTTGAGCGGTCTGTCTCGGGGTGATGCTGGGTCACCGATCTCTCTAGTCTTCTCTTTCTGGTCTGATGAACTGACCCAGCTTGTGGATCCGCCCGCGGTGGAGGCGCAGAAGAGGAGATTACTGGCGGGTGATGGTGGATTTGTTGAGGAATAGGTTGATGACTGTTGGGCAGAGGAATTTTTTCCATGAGCGTCGCCATCATCACGTCCATCCTATGATGCAAAGCTGCAAACTCGTGCATGATTGCAAGTGGAATGCCGGCAGCAGGTAGATCTGGGTGAGGAACGCCTGGAAATGGGTTTTCTGGGAAATTAAGCCGACGAGCAGTAGCACTTATTTCCGCTGGAAAAAGTGAAGCTTGGGCTGGTGGTGTTTCACGTTGACCCGTAGCAGCACCAGTGGGCTGATTTGATTGAAGATCTTGATTGGATGCCATTTTTGAAAATGAAAACCCCAAATTATTGAGAAGGAAGAGCTTTGAATCTCAAGGCTTGCTCACTTGAAACTTCAAAAGCTCTCAACGAAAGCACCATTTGATAATCCATGGATGGATAGGAGGGCTTTTCCGTCTAATGGCATCTCGGGGAGTGTGGTCGGAGCACCTTGAGCGACCTGCAAAACCACCGGAGGCTTGCTCCGGCGGAGAATCTCCAATGCCAAAGTCAGTGTTTGGATTAAGATGCAGAGAATGTAGATCGGAACAGTGTCTGTCTCTTTTTGGGAGCTCCAGATCTGTCCCTCCTCTCTTTCCCTCTAGTCCTTATGTAGGACTAGAGTGGTTGGAGTGGTTAGATCTACTGACACCTTTCCTCTTTTTTCCACAAAGTGGTTCAAAAGTAAGAGTTAATAAACATAAAGTAGAGACCATACCTTTGGGAGGATAAACATTCCCTATAGGTAATAGTTTTATAATGGTTGAGTGGGAGCAGGAAGTGCTGTCTCCCATGTGTGGCTTTGACCACTGATTTAATAGAAATAACATACAGTGGACCTTTATTGTAGGCTTTAAGCCGTTTATGCCGAATCGGCAAGGTGCCATTTATAGCGAATCGGCACACTGCCGTTGTGTGGAATCGGCATGCTGCCGTTTGGAGAACATTGACCTGGTCAATGTTTGAAGAGGTGTCGATCCGTTTCTTCACAGCTTAGCGAGTGGATCGGCTTCGTGCCGTTTTGAGGCGATCGGGCTAGACTTGTCCTTTGGTCACTTATTCCCGTTGACTTGGTCAATCGGTCACGATGCCGTTTCATATGTTTGACTTGGTCAAACCGGTCATGTGCCGTTTTGACTGGTCAACGGTACTTTGTGAAGGTACAATGTCCGTTATGCCCTTATGATATACTTTTGTATTATCACTCACTTTTCCATACTATAAAAATAGTGTGCATGAAAGAAACCGAGTACAAAGAAATGGGGGCAAGGTTGTCACAGGATGAGGCTTCACAACCACAACTAGGCCAAGCACCTCGATATAGTGAGACATGGCACGTTGTGGATGAACCTACAGATCCGATTACTAAATTCAAGAAAGAAGAAAGAGCTGCAGAAGCCGGAGATAGTAGGTTTAGTGATGCTAGAAGCAACACAGCAGAAAGAATCCAATCCAAGAAAGAAGGGAAAGTTGCAGAAGCAGGAGATGGTAGTACGTATGGTAATACTAGAGCCAACACAGCAGCAGAGATCCTATCCAAGAAAGAAGAGAAAGTTGCAGAAGCTGGAGATAGTTGGCATGGTAGGACTAAAGACCAGAAAGCAGCAGAAGTTAAGTTACCGCATAACTATGAAGCTATACTTAGAGAAGCAGATTCACCGATTGATAGGTCCTCAACAGAAAAGCTGCACGATCGACTCTGCAATGGAGTTTTCTTGAACAAAAAGAGAGAGGTAAGTCCATTTTCAGCTCCTTCATACATATTCTTTGTTCCCGAAACAATCACTTTTCTATCAATCTGTAACGAAACCTGTCAGCTCAAGTTATCTTGGCTATTTTACTGCAGAAGTACTGGGTTGAAAAGAAGTCCAATGGCAATTGCTTCATTTTGTTCGCAAGGAATCTCTCAATCACTTGGGCTGAAGATACTCGTTTCTGGCACTGGTCTTCTGTATATGAGACAAGGTAGTCTAATAACTTATACTAAGCATTTGATTGCACTAGGATTCCTATATTTCGCATCTGAATCTATTCAATCAAACCCAAGCCATGGTTCCTAATCCTAACCACGATTTCCATTTGCCAGCAATGTGTCAGTTGATGTGGCCGAGTTACAAAATGTTTGCTGGCTGGAAATACATGGAAAGTTTGACCTGACCAGACTCACCCCAGGCATCTTGTACGAAGTTTCATTTATTATAAAGCTGAGAGACCCAGCTTATGGATGGGAAGTTCCAGTGAACCTCCGGCTCAGCCTCCCAAATGGAATCAAGCAAGAACGCAAAGAAAAGTTGGTGACAAAGCCACGAGAGCAATGGATAGAAATCCCAGTTGGTGAGTTCAAAACCGCACCAGAAAGTGCTGGAGAGATGGAAATTTCTATGTATGAATATGAAGGTGGGGAATGGAAAAGGGGACTCGTCATCAAAGGCGTTGCCGTACGTCCAAAAAACTAAGGTCAAGCATCATAATCTACCAAATATCAAGAAATAAATGAATTTACCAATAATCTACAGTTGATGGTCAAGTCACCAAGGCCATGGGTGCTTGAAACAAAGATCCATGACTATGTGCTATGATGAATGACTGTAAGTAGAGTTAGTTACTTTACAAACGAAGATGAATTATGGCCTTAATTAATGTTGTTTTACATTTTCATTCTTATATCTTAAGGATGCAAAGCTAGCATTGAAATCATAGCTACAGCCCTTTGCTTAAAAGGTTCACATTATCCCAGTTTGGCCTACACAACGAAATCATCTAACAACTCAAATGGTAAAAATCATGACTCGAATAAAAAAAACCAACATATAACCGGTTCCTTTTGTTTTGAAAAAATAAACAACATTGTATCTTCTTATGTAATCTGATTAGGAGAGGGTAAATTTAAATGCATAAAATGAAGAAAAAAAAATTATGCACATGTAAGGCACCTGCTTGTTTCGACAGAGCTCTGAAGGAGGATAAAGACGGGCATCTCAGAAACCTGTGTGGTAATTTTCTGGTTTATACCAGAGGGAGAAATCAATCCCTTTGCTTTTCAGATTCTTAGTTGCAGGTGCAATACTCTCCAAAAGCTGCATTTTGAAAGTGTGCCACAGAGCACATCAAATAATTTAGCACCCTAGAGGCAAAATGAAACAACTACTAAAATGAGCATCACAGCAAGTGGCATCACATAAAACTTCTTGATGCACGTTGTTTGAGGGTTTACCATCTCAATACAGTGGGAACAAACAAACATTTTGCATGTGTGTGTGTGTGTATGAGTGTGCAAAATAGCTCTCTCCATAAGCTTAAACTTTTAGAGCTATAGGTTCTTTAAAATGATACCAAAACTGATGAATAAATGGATAAGACTAACTTTACGATTGGTTTCAGCATTGTCCACATCTCAATAATTAACAAGCTATGATTCATGGTCTATTCATAGATAATAACAAGAGCCGCCATCAATTGATAGCAAGCGTTTCTTCTAATTATCAAGTGAGCGCAAAAAATCAGATGAATTTACAAACTATGTAATGAATGCTTGTTTCTATATGTAAAGTTTTCCATGCCAGTTGGATGTACCTAAGGTGGGCCAACAACAAAAAAATCAATACAGAAGTACTGAATTCTAACCTTTGCATGCATCACGCTGTTAGACACCAAAACGGATCTATCAAATACACAAAATTTTCCACCATCCATGCAAGTTACAGTCCCACCAGCTTCTTCAACTATCTGTTGGAGAAGGAAAAGAATAACATTAACAATTTAAAAGGTATAACAAGACCCTGAATAGTAGAAAACCTGTGTCTCCAATCAACATTATAATTCAGTAAATCTCTTCAAATGCATCATGACCAGAAATAAGATGGTAGATGAGATGTTGGCATGTTGAATGATTATGTATATAGTGGTACCACCCAGCTCATCAGCCTACGAATGTAAGAAATAGTTGCGATCAATAAGGAAACAGTTAGTTGCCAACATAATAAGTTCAGGCAATAATGAAATAATTTATGTGGACTCGGACATAAGAAATCCATTTTATACAGTAGCATTGACATCATGAAAGTATGAAAATAGCCTAAATTACCAATATTAAGCATTAGAACAGCGGATGAAGAAAGAAACATGAAGAGTAAAACAATCAAGACACCAGATGAAAAGAGGCTTGTCACAAAAGTTGCCTAAAGGTGTTGAATATAATTTTTCGGGCTAAACGTGTCCATATTTGGTCCATAAGACATCTCGCGGAGATGGAGTCTACTTGCACACTGAACAAAAGCATTTGTCAAGAAAAGGAACTTTACCAAAACACCAGCAGCCATGTCCCATGGCTTCAGGCGATATTCCCAATATGCTTCCACAATCCCTAGAGCTACATGGCACATGTCAACTGCAGCAGCACCAAGTCTTCTAACACCCTACAATTTTAATTGAAACTTGTGTGTATGAATGTGAGAGAGAGAGGGAGTGGGAAGGAAGAGAAAAACAAAAAAGATCATACTATTTTAAAATAATATATCTACATATAGAAAACCAGACATAGGGAACCAATTTAAAAGGAAGAAGTGATAGTACCCTGCTGACATCAGTGAAGTGCTTGAATAGCTCGATGTTAGTAGACCATGCATCATCATGTTCATATCCGAACCCAGTCACAAGAAGAGATTGCTCAACCTAAATAACATTAGTCAGACATCAAGCAATGGAAAATGAGGTGCCCCTTCATACATCTTGAAGCAAACTGAGAACTATCACATGCTATGCTCCTGTAGTCAATGCTCTGATGTTGTCTTACTACCAACATGTCCATCGACTAAATTCTTGTGGGCAATTCTAAGAAACAGATTAGAAGCGATAAAATGACTTTTTTGCAAGTATATAGGGAGAGGAAGTATCATGTGCCAAAGGACTCTAATCCATTGGATGCAAGAGCAGGTTCAAATTAGGAGTACGAAAGGCATGAGCTTCAGTAGACATCAATATGGGCATTCCACGGCAGAGCTTTAGAATACAATTTAAGACACATAATTATATGTTAATCTAATCATCCCAGATGCTTTCTGAAAGTCAAAGATCTTAATATAGGATAACTTACCCGTTCAGTTTGACTCACGTGAATTTGTTGGCCATTGCAAAATGCTCCCCCACCTAAAACAATTGAAAGTAGCACCATAAATAGGATTACAATGACTGAAGCAATTACATAAGGAGACACAAACATAGCAAGTAAAAAAAGAACATTTCCTACCTGCAGTTGCAGAAAATATACGTGTATTCCAAGCCATAGGCCCTCCTACAAACTCTACCTAAAAGTGAAAGCAGCAATGTCATCTTCCTTTATAATGTCAGCTATTTATTCATAAATATGTTTTCATCAAAGAAAAAATGCATTTTTTTTCAAACAAATACGAGCAACCCTTTTAAGATAATCTGTTTGATGAAAGAAAAAATATATATTATGTACACACACACATATCAGTACCACAGCAGCAGCAACAGGATTTCCTTGAAACAGAACTCCCACAGAAACAGCAAAGCTAGGATAACCATGAGCAAAATTTGTTGTCCCATCTGCACAAATAACAAGACTGGATATCTTAAAGTCATTTAAGTGCACAACACTGTTGCAGTACGTGTGCAACAAATGTGCAAATTATACAGCAATTCACGACCAAATTGAAAGGTAAGAACAAGAATTTAATAAAATCGGCAAAGGAGGAATCAAGATTGATGGATATGAACCTAGAGGATCAATGCACCAAAGATAATCAGATAATGCATCTCCAATGATTCCTCCCTCCTCCCCAAGAATGAGGTGATCTCCAAAATTCTGTCTAATAACTTCTAATATAGCGGCCTCACTTGACTTGTCTGTGCTGCACGAAAATAAGCATAAATGAATTGAAATTTGCCTGGGTTCATTTCAACAATCTATCCAGTTATACCGTTATCTTTAAATGGAAAGTTTCTTGCCCATAGAGTGAAAGAACCCAACTGCCAAAAGCCAAGCATATGAATCATCGTTACAGGATTGCAACCAATTAAGAAAATTTATCATCGAGCTTGGCACTGTGACTCAAAATAAATTAGTTAAGCAGAAGTTATCTACAGTAATACAGTGAAAAGTGAGCAATGCAGCTTGCTAATCTCCTAACAGAACAAAGGTGATAAATTTTGCTCCTTGAGATTTCAAGCTTAAACACCAAATATACATCATCTGAGAAGCACACTAATGAGGACTTACTCAGTCAGTAAGTCCTTTATAAGTTATGCTCCTGGGATTGTTAACCGCATCCATCACCACCTGAATTTAACAAATAAAAGAGGAAAAAGCTTGACTACCCTGCTCAGCTAGATAATTTGAGAAATTAAAAGAAACAAAATTTTATCCAAAAAACTGACACTTTCAAGACAAAATTAAGAATAAAAAGGTGACCAGACCTTAGCACCAGTCTTGGCTGTACATTCAACCACTTGAATGAGCTGGCTTGGTGGTACAGACCCAGTTGATTGAGCACCCATTTTGGGATACCGCCTTTGACTAGCGGTCTCTGAAAAAACTGCCTTTGTACACAGATTTTTGGATGGTTTAGCGTTCAAGAACTGAACTTTTTGATGCCCACATGGAGAATTTTCATGGAATCTTTGTCTTGAGTGATTGAAGAATGAGAATGACGAGGTGGGTATGTGAGAGAACCTGAGAGGAATGTTTGTAGAGAAAACTACTGACCTGCCCATCATCATAGATTATGCGGGTGAAGAAGCTGAACTGTGTGCCGCAGAATTGAAAAAGATACTACAAAGGAAGGTTTCTGTTTCACCAGATTCTTTGCCTCGTCATTTTGTCAGTATATCTTCCACCGGTTACCGGAAGATGGATGGACAAAGGTGCAGCCAATGGATTGGCAAAAGCGGGCAAATAACTTACCAGTCGTTCACTACCCTACTATAAATAAAGTGTGAAAAATTTATTTATATATTAATCTACAACATTCATTGACAAAATGGTATCTTTTAATTGTTAAACACACAATTTTAAATTTTTTTAAAATAATATTTTAATTTATCAATTTGTAAATAATAGTCTAATATTATAAAGATATTTTAGTATAATAAATCTTTAAATTTTATGATACAAAACATAACAAAATTTAAAGTGACTAAATATTAATAAATAATAAGTATTAATATATTGAAATATAATGAATATGTTTAACAAATATCTAGTCAAAAAGTATCGTACTTCATATGAAGATAAGATTAGATCACTTACATTTAGAGCTTCAAAAATATCCTTGAACAATACAATAGTTAATTAGTTATACTCATATACTATGTAACACATTAATACAATTTAAATTTAAATCTTAAACCTCTAAACAATTAACTCAAGTAAATAATGATATTGAAATATAGATACCATAAATCTAAATCATAAATTTCCATTAACCATTATGCAAATTAATTATTTTAGTTGTCATCTAATTAGTAATTACATTTTTTATAACAATTGACATAATTCTTTCTTATAACAATATAATTCTCTTTTCATTAAGTAAAATACTGAACAATAAATATATATTCATGATATACCTTAATAATTATGTATTATAGTAAGGATTAATTGTAATATTACTAGTATATGTCGTATCATTAATAATTAATGGTTTTAGTTTATACATATTAACTTACAGTTAAGTTTAAAAGGAAAAAAAGGAAAAATGATTAAAAAAAATTATTTCTTGGTTCTTACTTAAGTTTAAAAGGAAAAAAGGAAAAATGATTAAAAAAATTTATTTCTTGGTTCTTACTAGTTACTATGGAGAAGAGGATTTGAACCTCTCCCTTTTAAGATGATAGGTGAGAAGTTAACCATTAAACCAAATTTAAACTTTGATATCATAGTGCATATATATATATATATATATATATGTCAACCGGTTCTTCGGTTTTACGGTTCAGTTTACAAATTTTAAAATTAGAGAACCGAACCAAACCAGAAATTTCGGTTCCGTCCTACAGTTCCAAAAAAAATATCAACGGTTCGGACCGATTCAGTACGGTTCCAATTCGGTTCCCGGTTTGGGTCGGTTTTTGTACACCCCTACTATCAAAATCAAAACTATCTAACTAAGTGTTGTTCCAACCTCCCTAGGCTGCTCGGTCAAATGGGTTATTGGACACCCGACATGGGCTTTGTCCAAGCCGTGTTTGACCATGCCCAAACCCAGCCTGAGTTCAATAGGCCTAGATTCGAGTTTGTAGGGGTGTACACGGGCCGGTCCAGTCTGGTTTTTGGGCTAGAATCGGACCGGACCGGACTTACCGGTTCTTGTTCAGGACAGAACCGGCCCGGCCCGGACATTTCCGGTCCGGGCCGGGCCTGGATTTTTTTTTTTTACTTAAAATTTATTCTTGCACACAAATACAAAAAAAGTGGGAGCCAAGAGGATTTGAACCTCTCCCCTTTAATATAATAAGTGATGAGTTAACCATTGAACCAAATGGAAATTTTGATATTATTATGCATATATATATATATATATATATATATATTTCTGGTTCTACCGGTTCTCCGGGCCTGTTCCCGGATTTGAGGGATGGAGAACCGGACCGAACTGGAACTTTCCGATCCGGTCCAATCCGGGTCAAAAAAAAGAAGAAAAAGTTGGGCCGGTCCAGTCCGGGCCAAAAAAAAGACGGTTCCGGTCCGGCCCGGTTCTTGTACACCCCTACGAGTTTGTGTCCGATCCTCACGCTCAAGTTTGGCTGTTGGCTAATTTAAAATAATATATATTTATTTATTTATTTATTACGTAAATATAAAATATCACTATATTATTACAAAGTGGTTGGTAATTTGATGTCCTGAACTCTGTTTTCAACTTCCACGATCTAGGTTCAACAGTCACGTTTTTCATTTCTTCCCATTAATTTTACATTTTATTTAAACATAAAAAAAACTAAAGTGACTCTTTTTGCCCATCATAATTTTTTTTTTCCATTTAGGTCATTTTTTTTAGTTTATTTACTTTCCATATCACCAAAAGTTAAAACCTCTTTGTGAAGAACCAAACATATGTAGATACAATCTTAAAATTGGGGTACATTTTGGCAAAATTGCAAACGAGGGTATATACTACAAATCTAAGGGTGTTAAAACGGGTTTGACCCATTAGGTCGACCCTTACTCGATCTTTTTAAGACAGGTCCGGGTCAAGTTGTTGATCCGCCAATTACGTGGGTTAGGTATAGGTCGACCCATTTTTCTCCTTTTTTTTGTGAGAAATCTGAGTTTGATACCCTATTGGTACCTTTGATCCGTTTATGAAGTAGGTCATAAGTTCTATCTGTAATAATAATTAATAATATGACATAGTGTTATCAAAACCGGATAGAACTAGACCGAATTGCCGATTCAATTGATGATCCATAGGTGTATAAGCAACGAAAAACATAGCCCCCATAGATGTATAAATCGTCGCTATAGATCTAGATATCGTCGCTATAGCTTCATCGTTGTGATGAAAATTCGGTCGAAACTTTTTGGGATAGAACTTTTCCGTCGCAAATGTCAAGATTTGTCGACTGAATACACTCCGTCGCAACATAATCAATTTCAAATTATTTTTGCGACGGATGACGGCTTGGCCGTCGCAAAAGAATTGCGACCGAATTTTCGGTTGCAAAATCAGACGTGCGACGAGCGTGGTACTGAGGGTGGGATTGTGACGGACGTCCATCGCGGAATTTTGATGCTTTCCGACGAAACTAGTCCGTCGGTAATTTCCTGTTTTTTTGTAGTGTGATCATAAAAGTTGAGTCTTATAAGACTCCAAGAACATGACAATTTTTATTTTATTTTTTAAAATTATTGATCTTTTACCATATTTGAAAAAGTTCCTAATATTCAAAGTTGTTGAATTGTTGATTTATATCCCTAATATACATTATACATTAATTCTCTGTCACCCAACTATTGTGGCATGTAGGATTGCATTCAAAAGATTAATTAATTAAGTTTTTATCTTCTATTTTAATAGAAACAAATAAATATATAATAACCATATAACTAAAAAAAGAAGGAGAAATTTATGGATAAAAGTGGACATTTGTTCTAGAATATCCGAATCAAACCACTAATTTGCAATTTATTCAAATTGAACAATGTTTGCTAATTTAAAAATGGTTTTAAAACCTGTTTGACTTCTCTTAAAATTATGAGTTATAAGATTGCAACATCTGAATCGTGTTGAATGAAAGCCTTAAAAGGAGAAAGTGAAAGTTACGTGGTATTAATTTTTATTTTTTTTACCAATAGATAGGAAATTATATTATAATTAAAGAAAAACTCTTTACAACAATTCAGAGTCCGTGCACAAAATTAATCAAAGAACTCATTTAGGGGTTACCAAATAATAAATTAAATTTTCAGTTTTACCCACCTCTTAATCACATAATACAATTTCACAAATAACACACAAGTCCTCACAAAACGACAAACAAAAGGTCACAAGAACTCACAAAAACGAAGACGGAACTATGGAGAAATAACATCTCACTTATTAATGGACTAATAAAAAATATGAAAATTGTATTTTATTGCCGATCTTGCCGCTAAAGTCTTCAAATTTGTGATTCTATCATTATCTCCGCCATCTCTCTAACCCCAAGAAAGATGATGAATCAATAAGTAATAGATTTGAGGGAAACCTGAAAATGTTAATTTGTAGATCCGAAGAGATAAACACATGACAAATTAAGAGAAGAAAAAAATGAAACAAAAAGAAAGGTTCACCGTCGCTTACAATCCGGGCGGCAGCTCTTAAAAAAAGGAACAGCTGGGGTTTTTGTGCGCTATTTTTAAGTTGTGGTATCAATTGGAACGTTAATTTTACTAGTAATAAAATTCATAAACAAGATTGTTAGAAGCGCACTTAAGTACTAAAACACTGGAGATTTTTCAGCGGCTTGAAACGTTAAAAAGCTACGGTTTTTTCTATTTGTTTGTATTGTAAAGCTTTTAAGATCTACTTCCGCAAACTTGCCAAATTGCGGTATTTTCTAATTCCCACGGTGAAAAAGAGGCTCTTCAACATTTTACTTGTCTCCGCGATTTTAATTAAATATATTTAATTATCCAACATATATATTTTTCCGCCTTCCGGCAATCCCTATGTCATTTATCCTTAAACAGTTAAACGACTAAGAAAACTACAAATGATGAGTTGTATATATATATACTGTAAATGAAAGGGTAACAGTGAACACAAACACATATGCATGCACAATATTTGCGTAATACTTAAATATGGTTGGTCGTCCACACAGTTTGATGCCTTTCTTGGTACTACTGGTTCTTATAATTCTGCAGGTTCCTTCGGAAGGAGTGACTGTGATCATCCTAAACAGATTAGGGGCTGGGAATGACCTAAACCTCCATTGCCGATCTAAAAACGATGACCTTGGGCCGCACACAATACCAGATGGGGGCGAATATCATTTTTATTTTGAGCCCAACGAATGGGGTACCACACTCTTTTAAAAAATTGGTTAGATTATTAATCATCATTATAATATGTTATTAAATATAACACGTACTAATTAGTTGAATTACCATCATCTATATGTAGGTACCACACTCTTTTATTGTGACTTATCATGGATTAATGTTTCGAATTTCCATTTTGATGCCTACAGAGATAGCTACGATTGTGGACCATGTTATTGGACAGTATCCATGCAAGGTGTTCTCTTTGGACATTAACCGCACCCTATACAAATAAGCTTAAAATAAGAGTTACTAGTAAAAAGAAGAGTTGAATAATTACTAGGAAAAAACTTGGGTAGATCATGATTTATCTACATCATGATCTAAGATATCATGACACGTGTCCCAAATAGTGCTAGAATACCACTATTTTTGACACTGTTGGACACGTGTCATCATCCTACATCATGATGTGATGTAGGTAGATCATAATCTACCCAAGTTTTACTGATAAGTACTGATGATGTTATTAAAATAAGTTATTTCGGCTTCTTTTCATGTTTCTCCGGCCTATAAGATTTTTATGGATGTAATACAAAAATTGCTGTTAGATCTTTTAATCGGGCTAAGTTTTTGTCATGACTAATCAAAATAAGCACAAGGTGTGTATTTGTTATTTGTTATTGTAGATTAGCTACTTCTAGGATGAAGTGAAGTGAAAACGTAAACCAAACTTTCAACAAAACTGTTCGTAATAAATATAAAGCATAAGAATGTAACTTATATTATTAAATTGGTCCTTGAAAAGATCCAAGCTAGTTTCTTATGGAATTCAAATTAAGAGGTACATCGCAAAAGCAAAAATTCTTAACACAATCGCACACACCCATTTTGCAATCAAGTTTGTTGTGGCATTTTACTCCCGTATTCACTACTTTAGCCTCCACGCCCGAATGTTGAGAACCTGCACATTATCAATTAGTTGCGTTCAACTCCCGAACTATATTATTAAGTAAGGTACATGATACGTACCTGTGATTGCAAGAAACAAGAGCACAGCCAAGAAGATCGTTTTGAAGGAAGGCTTTTCCATGGATTTTTTCACTTGAGGAGTTTTTTAATCTTCTCTTTGTTTTGTTGATGGTTGAAGTAAGAAGAAAAGGGTATTTGCTAGTATGATAGAGTCTACCTTTGTTGCGCCTTATATATAGACAAATTCTAATGCATATCGATCACGCGAGTGTGATAAGGCAGATTATTTGCACAGACACAGAGAGATCATCAACAAGAAAAGAAAGAACATCAATTCCTTATTCTATGCATTTGGGGTTAATTTGTTTCTTATGGGAGGCAATCTCTTGGTAAGTTTTTTTTGTCATCAATAAATGCACACAAGTCCTGTATCTCTATTATCCGTAAAAAAAAAGAATATTAGCAAATGGCTATCCAAACTAAATATGACAATTTTTATTTTATTTTTTAAAATTCTTGATCGTTTACCATATATTCAAAATTGTTGATTGATATCCCTAACATACATTATACATTATTGCTGTCACCCAACTATTATGGCATGTAGGATTGCATTCAAAATATTTTAACAGAAACAAATAAATATATAATAACCAAATAACTAAACAAAGAAGGACATTTATCCTAGAATATAGAACCGCTGGTTCTTCTCAAAGCTGCGCTTTTAGGTTCAATTTTTTCAGTTCTCATTTTGTTTCGCATCTTTCAGTTCTGCTTTGATTAGTGCAGCAATTAGCACTCGTGAAATATGACTTAAAATGATAAATGCACTGTCATTTATTGCTCATCTTTTCTTTTTCTTTTTAGCAAATTTATTTATATTTATTGCAGATCTGTACAATCATTCGAGTCCAGGGTCGTAGGAGTACAAGATAACTTTACATCATACAAGATATACACGCCATAACAAATATACAGAGGACCTTCTCTCCTGACCCGAGCACAATTCAGTTCAGACATCAGCCGGAGACACTGACCGCATTTAGCTCAACATGTCGTCTACCCTCATTCTGAGGGTGAACAACTAAGGTGGCGCGTGCCTCAGCTGGTGAAGATTGCTTATTCCCAGCACAAGAAACAGCAATAGAGCTCATCATACGATTAACTACATTGTCATGGTCATCTTGATCCTTAGAAATGATTTCCCATCCTTCTTTCACTGATGTAACTTGTAAGCCCTTCTCTTCGTGACTTTCCATTTCGAATGTGGCGGGCAGAATCACATAATCATTTATTGGGTCATAGTAAGGGTCTGGTTCCCCTGCCTTCAGCCAGTGCTTGACGATCCTGAATACATGACGATCACAAAGAATTCCCCTGTGCTCCCCAGGAACTCCAATCCTTGCTTCAGCATCAAGGCCGTCTGCCTGAAGCATCCAAAATTAAAATTATACATGACCCACATTTTGGATTAGAGTTGAGAACTTTGCAGCACAATTTCTTCTGGAAAACATTCAAAATCACAAGAGTGATGAAAAAGGGTAGTAAAGCATACCATAGACGATTCCGTAGGGACTGTTCCATCACCATCGACGCAAATGTACGTAGGCTGAAAACATAACACACAAAAACAGTCAGCTTCAGTGACCAAACCAACAATCACTGCATAATACCCATTTCAATGCATCATGCATACTACCAAACAACTGGTAGATACAACAAGGTATGAGGATTATGAAACTCATAAAAAAATATGTCCTGATGATCTGACGGTCCTCATCAAACAGACATGGAAAGATCAGCACGACTATTTACAAATGTTCCCAGGCAACTGTATAAGTAGGTTTTTGGAACTACATGAGCATCAGAAAATAAGTGAGTTAAGTACAAACTAGTTACCTGCCAAAATCGCAGTTCTTGCAGATCCACAACGGGTTTTTCTCCAGTTCCATAGCTGGCAAAAAAGTGATGAATTTAAGATGCAGAGTACAGAAATATAACTACAGTAAGAATCAATAAATGCATCCATCCTGAGGCAGAAGAATGCATTTTGGATAGAAATATTTATAGGATTTCTGTGGCTGAGTACAAGACTTCAAAAATTAGGACACATGTTTCTCTCAAAATCACATGGGTGTGGTGGTGGGGGGGAGTTGCTAGGCCATCAGATGGCACTGTTTCATAGGAATCATAGCCTCAAATCATACTACAAGTCTTTTAATATCCTATCTGAATTAAAGAGACATTTCATGGTAATATTGACCCTAAACGATCTCCAAGTCCACTTTACATGCAGGATGCATTGAAGTTGTAAAACACAAAACACTGGACCTAAGTAAGTGATAGAATCATTACCAAACACTGTGAGGTGTCGCAAGACCTGTCGCATATATATTATAGAATTTAACTTGAGGAGGGACCTTAGCATGTGCCAACACCTTTTGTGTTTCCTCAACCCATTTCAAGATCTCTAAATTGAAGGGTAGAGGAATTTTCTTTCCCTCATAATTAACCTGGAAAGAGAAATAAAGTCACAATTAAGGCTTCATACCAAGTCCTACCAGAATATGGTTGCTTGTGTATACTCATCAAAACGATGGTAGTCAAACCTAAGAAATGTTTCCTAGGATAAAATATCCAATACTGCATTTCCAATATCAAGTACTTAATTATAAAGTCCCCCCCAAAAAAAAAGTCAGCATCCATATCAGCAAAATATATGATTGGATTATCATCAACAACAGATATTTAGTTATTCAGAGTCACTGAAACTTCAAAGCCTACGAACTTAAGTATGATCCAGAATCACCAGCATGCAAATGAGCCATTAAGCAGAGAAACATCACAGACACAATACTTCAATAGCACTATCTGCAATTTAAGACAAGTTGAGAGCTCACCGTGTTGCCAGAAAGAGCATCTTTGAAAACCTCTATACACTTTTCAGTTTCGTAGGACTCTAGGACTATCTGAGAGCTTCCATCACCATTTTGTATCTCTCTCCAGATTTCCAGAAGGGGAGTGTGTTGCCAATGGAAATTTGGGCAAGCCATAAGTTCATATATGGATGGACACTCAATCAGCTGAAACATTTCAATGGAAAAGTAAGGAAAATATGCAATATCAATATCAATATAAAAAATACAAACATCAGTTTTGAAAGCCATCTATAATTCGAGATATCCAACAGCTTCAAAGAAACAAAAAGTAAAAGGATCTCTCACCAGCTGGTGCATGCTCCACTTGGATATGAAAAAGTTCTGCTCCCACCCTTCAACAAATGATATTCCATTTAGAAAGGTAGATGCAATGTAACCAGGTGCACCTGCAAGGATAAATGTGAACAAAATCATATAGGAATAACATTCACATAGTACATGAAGATACAGAGACGCAAACTAAAATCTTTACAGCATGGCAACTGCATGATTAATTAATATACATCACAAATTTGGGGATATGCTAAAATTACTAATGGTAATAGAAGACGAACTAAAGCTATGCCTGTCCATTTGTGAGTACAAAATCATAAACAATCACTTACCCCTAAATGGTGCAGCAATGGCAATCCAGTTCTTTACATATTTTTCGAATATCTGCATAAAAAAGAATCCAGTTGCAATTAAATCATCTTCCAGATATTTAGAACAACAACCAGAGAGCAAACATGAGGGGCATTTACATCAGAGCGAAGGGACATGAAACATTTAACAAGAATTCCCCCCATTGAGTGACTTATTATATTTATCTTTTTCCCTCCTGATGCCTCATAAACCTTCTCTAACTTCTTTGCGAGCCGCTCCATTGTCTCCTCCAACCTAAAACATCGAAAAACAAACTCAATGCCCTCAACTAACCAAAAACCTTTGTTCACAAAAATGTAAACGATCAAGATCACCTTGCAGTCTACACTCTATAGCTTACCTGTTGCTCTGCCGGAAGTCATACCCAAACCCAAATAACGTTTTTCCTTCTTGAAACCCCCACTTGAGCATCTCAACGATCATATCATGATAATAATATACACAATCACTCCCTACCACCTGCAAAGATAACAAAGTAACAAAAGAAGCTACCCAATTACTACAAAACTAGGTGTCAAATCCAACAAAATCTTATCTTTTTTTATTATTATTATTAAAGCACACTCTTTTAGTTCTATTATCACGCCTCAATTATATTTTGCGATAATAAACATAAATATGCAGCATAGTATAGTACAACGCTAGCTTATAGAGAAAAAAAGAGAGTATGTATGGTACCAGGTCGGGATCCAATATGTCAATTGCATGCAACCCATGCCTATCCTCAGGAACAGTAATATGCGTCTTCGTATCCAAGGACACAGACCTGCCTGTTAAAAAAAAACAACATAACGATGTAAGCAAAACGACACCAACTTCTCAGACGAGAATATCAGAACAATGATGAGAGGCTGTACCAGAGGTCGGGTCGAAGCGGGACCAAAGTTTGGTTCGGAACTTGTAATCAGCAGCGAGGATTCGGACCCAAACGCGTTCCTCTTGAGTACAACTATCGTTATCCACCGCTTTCAAAATGGAGCCGGCGATACCCGGGACTAAGATGACCGGGTCGAGATTAGGATCAACATAGGGTTGGGGATGTTTTCGTATGTGGGTGAGCCATAGCTCGACTGATTGCAGTATATCCTCTAGCAACATAGCCATGGGAGGTAAAAACCTAATTTACAGAGTATTTACAATTGATAAAGCTGAATAAATAGCTGCGCCCTGGTGTTTGTGTGGAGTGATTTTGGAGGTAAAATAAGGCGAAGCGGTTAACGGTGGTGGTGGTGGCGGTGGTGGTGGAGGAGGAGGAGGAGGAGGAGGAGGAGGAGGGAGGCGTGACGGGAAGGTAGGATGACGTACGCAGCTGAAGCGAGAGGGAGATTGGACAGAGACGGAAGCTATGAAGGAGACGAGGAGGGAAGGAGGAGGATATTCTGTTAAGATGTCTGTGACGCCTTTCTTACAAGTGTCCAATTGAGAGAAGTTTTAATAAATGGATAAACGAACGACATGTAGTCCATGCTCTTGTCGTATTTCTTTTTAAAGAAAATATAATTTAAACAAAATTGAAAA
Organism: Viola odorata; assembly: GCA_963691705.1. Lineage (NCBI taxonomy): Eukaryota > Viridiplantae > Streptophyta > Magnoliopsida > Malpighiales > Violaceae > Viola > Viola odorata. The sequence goes on from OY829541.1 coordinate 54,469,524, forward strand.
GAAACAAAACTTTTAATAATTTATTATAAATCTTACATAGATGAAATAATAGTGTTGGATCGTGATTACTGGCCACTTAGAGGGACTAGTAGTAGTAACATGAATTAATATGGATCTATTGGGGTAATTTGGATCCCATTCTCTTTATCTACTTTGTACGTCTGATTTAATTGAGAATTTAAATTTAAATTTTTGTTCGAGTGTTCATCCAAATCCTAATACTAAAATTATCAAGATTCCAAACCGAAATTTAGCTTTTTAAAACGGTACCAATCTGAAATCTTCCGAACCTGAAAATTCTTCAAAAACGGGACGGGAATGGATCCTTCTAGCTCGGATTACCGAAATTTCCGAACAAATTAATTATATACTCATATTACATAATTAAATAAAATACAAAAATATACTACATAATACTCTATACATTATAATTCATAATGAAAATAGAAATAGGCAAATAGTTAATAACCAGGCCCTAATCTTTCGTTATCCTCTCCCAAACCAAACTCTTTTGCGCCACCACTCTCTCACTCACCATCATCGATCATGTAAACGTTCTTATTTTAAACAAAAAAAGAAAGAGAAAAGGAATCTCTATAAGGAGTCACTGAATAAATGAGGTTGAAAAATTAAGGAGTTCTCTTTATTTTATTTATATATTTGTACAACAACGATAAAGAAATAAATAAGCAATTATACTTCTTCTTTTTTGAAAATAATAAGCAATTATATATGGATAGTAGTATATGATCGCGATGAAATAATAAATTAAGAAAAATATACCAAGTTGAGAGAGTCTACCGTACATAGGATCCGTCAAGACTCGAACGAGGTTAATTTCTTACCTATAAAAAGTTGAGAGGACACTCAAAGAGATCTTAAAATGGTAAAAAAATGATTCCTAAAGGAAAAAATAATTTTTTTTTTATACTTTGAAAATTAAAATTTTAGACCCGTAAGACAAATTTAATATTTAACGAGTAAGACCAATAAAATACTACTAATTACTTTTTCCATTTAGTAAATATGAGATTTAAATTCGAAGCTCAGTAATAATTTGTCACGAATAAACAAGTACTATTAGACTACATGAGATACTAGTTATTAAATTTTATAGACGACTACACGAATTAATTAACCATATTAGTGGGGGTAAAGTATAAAATTCATATAATTTGATACCCAAAACCGATTTGGCTCTTTTAATATATTAAAACATTAGGTCAATTTCATCCATTCACTATAAATAAATGGTTGAGATTTGCTCTAATTGATATATTTTCATTTTTTATGTATATAAAAAAGAAAATTATCTATTTTATTTAGCAGTTATTAAATTTTAAATAAATCTCAACTATCTATTTATAATGAATGGATGAGATTTCATGTTTTAATCCACGGTAAAAGAGTCTGATCCTCCAAACTAGTAATATGGAATATTAATTAAAAAATTCATTTTTCCACCTGGGCAGTTGGCCCCCTTGCCCGCATTGCTGGCGCTGGATCCGCCGATGCGATCAGAAAACTGAGAATTACAGCTAAACTAGTTCGATTTGATTTTTGATGGACCAAATTCATGGCATGAAGTTTAGGAGGGCACTTTTTTTTTCTTCCCTATTTTAATTTAGAAAAGAATTACCAAAAAAGAGAGAGAAAACAAAAGGTTTGTTGTAAGTTGTAACTTTGACAAAAAGGGGGAGAAAGATAGACTGAAACAGAGTTGGGCTGGATTTCCGATTTCGTAAAGAGTAGAGAAGAAACAACATCCTCTCCCTCTTATCTGGTTGGTTACCAAAATTGCGTGTAACGGGTCCTCTAACTCTAACTTCTGGAGTAATCCATCACCAGTGAGGAATTGCTTTGTGCGTCCTTTAATATTTGGTTCTTGTTGCTGCTAAAATGCGGAATCCATCTGTCATGTCTTCCTACAGTAATGTACCCAACTCTATCCTCATCAAGGTAATAACAGTACTATCTCTTCTCTTATTCATTTCTCTCTCCGCTAATTGCAAATTAGCTGCAAGGATGTTAAAATTAAACGAGGGTTTCTTGGGAAAATTACAGGGCAAGGAGAGGCAAGGGGTACGAAGAGAAATTCAAAACAACCCATCTGATTTTACGCAGCAGAAGAAGGAAGTGAATTTGAAGTTTATTAAGAACTTAGCTCCACCTCTAATGGCGGCAGCAGTAGTATTCCTCTCTCCCATCTGCAACAACAGCCCAGGTAAGGTAATTCATTATCCACCCACCACCACACATTCATTCACTTTATCCACTATATAGTGGCCAATATACTTGATTGAATGCCTTTGATTTTAGCATCATTTCAAGTTAATTAAGCCAAGAATACAGCATTTTAGTATCATGGTTGATAATCAGACATTATTATATGTCATGTACAATAGTGAATCATCGCAACTAGGTTGGTTTATTCCGTCTTGCCATTCTGTGTTACTAATCCTACTCTCGAAACCTAGTCCGCCGTGGTTTGTTTTCTGTAATATCATGGTTGTTACATATTGTTGTGCCTGTGTTTGATCATGTTCAGTAAGTAAGTTTCTTTTCTTGGTGCAGTGCCAATAGCACAAGCCATAGACGTACAAAAAGGAGCAGCATTGTTTAGTCGTGCGTGCATTGGGTGTCATGTTGCAGGGGGGAACATCATTCAACCAGTAACTACTCCATGTTTTACTTATAATAATTTTGCTAATGGATTCCAATTCGTCTGTGCTTCTCTAATTCCGCCTGTAGTTTTAACTTTGCGATTCATTTCAGGGCGCAACACTTTTCACAGAAGACCTCCAACGGTAAGTTAGAAACTTAGAAGAATAAGTAACTAGAGAATATGAATGATGTAGTCATTCCATGCCAAAGACATGATCAGTAATTGAAAGGATTCATTTCATTGTATTCCAGAAATGGAGCGGACTCTGAAGAAGATACATACCAAATAACATACTCCGGCAAGGGAAGAATGCCGGTAAGATTACACAAATGAAATTCAGTTTGATTTTTCTGGGGTCATCTCATTCGAGGAGGGATTGGCCTAGGTGGTGTTGTGTGTGATGTTTTTTCTTTTCTTTTCTTTTACGCAGGGATTCGGGGAGAAATGCACTCCAAGGGGACAGTGCACATTTGGGCCGCGATTGCAGGATGAGGAGATTAAGCTTTTGGCTGAATTTGTGAAGTCACTGTTGGGGTTATTTTCAATCGACAATCAATTTGAGCAGCAAACAATCTTATCCCAAGAATCAATAACCCCTAGTTATCAAACCAATCAAAAGCAATTAAGAAAAGAACACAAAGATTTTTAATGTGGAAGGTAAAAAACCACAGGACCAAGCCAGTAACAATCCACTATATGATGATCAATGTGTACAATCAAGTAAAACCTCTCTCTCTAGGAATTATCTGACATACACCACTATCACCAATAGTACCAATCAAACAATCTAATCAATCAATCCGAGCAAAACAAGAGATATGAGAATAGAGAACCAAAATCAGATTTTCACTGCTTCAATTGGGACAGGATTTCTACCACACCAGACAACTTCTCACCGATCCAATCGTTCAGATTGAAGAACCAGAGGTCGCGCACCTGATGTCCAAATTTCACCCAGATCCAACGGTGAATGAAATCGCTGCGACGATTCTCCCGCAGCTGCACAGAGTTTGGCGAAATCTGTTTTCTCTCACAATCTCTCAGGATGCTCAACAACAACCATTTCACAATCTCTCAGGATGCTTAACAGCAACCCTTTCACAATCTCTCTCAGTTGCCATTCGTTGTATCTCAACTCAATCTCACGTCTAGATTGAGCACAACTCAATCTCACGTCTAGATTGAGCAGACCACGCTAGAGAAATCTCCCCCTCACATTTTTCTCTCTGTGCTTCTTCTCACAACCTGAGCCACCATATAATATATATATATATATATATATATATATATATATATATATATATTAGTGGTCAACCTAATTAATTAAGTTATACAATCCTACTCCAAGTCATACTCCAATCTTTTTTTTTTTTTTTTTTTTCTAATCAGTCTTCTAATCAAACTAAAATAAACAATTACATGTGAGCCCAATTGGGCTAGGCCCACAACAATCTCCTTCAACCAATATGAGCTGGACTCCAACAGTCACAAGCAGATCAAGGATGGCCAAACATAGAAATCAATCAAGACTGACCATATAGTAAGGTTGTCACATAGTAGTCCTCACTCACTCTCTCCTTTCCTAATTGGAGTCGCTACATTGTAAAGCTCTCCCTTTTTTCGCTACAAATTGAAAGTTCATGTTTCTCATCAAGGAGACCGGAGGGAGCTCAATGAAGCATCTACAGCTTGTACCTTCCAAGTTCAAATAGTTAACTTTTTGGGTACTTGCTAATTAGTAGTCAGTGTGACGGTTTCAGCACTCATTGAATACGAAGAAGTTACTCGATATGAACAGTTTTATCCTTCAGTGTTTGGACTCTGTTCTCATAGTGATAAGATTCGGACTTCTGGGGAAGCCCGATAGAGATTATGGCTGTCTGAAGTTACCATCGCGGCAGTCCGTCGTACCTGCAAAGCGTCGGAGGGGGGCTCCAGCGTAGACACTCTGATGCTTAAGTTAGTATGGCTGTAAAATTTGGCAGAGATTTGAGTAGTAATTTGGTCTTACCTTTGGTCTAAAAATGAGGGGTATTTATAGGCAAAAGAAAGGATGTTACCCTAAGGGTGGGCGTTATCGAGGGAAGATAACGCCTCAGATGACGTCATCCTGCGTCAGCGCCTGGGATAGGATGACGCCGTGTGGGTCCCCCCCGCTAATGTCGACCATCCCAGGACTCTTCGGCCTAACGCGGGCGATAGCCGGGTGCCGTCACCAGTCAAGGTCTATAGGGATCCAGCTTTGACTTTGGGTGAGAAGACAACAGTACCCTTGGCGTTTCATCAATTATTATCACATAGATTCATGTCGTTTGAAGATGATGTCTTCCGCAGGTTGCCCAGCTGAGACTGTTGGTCTGTTGTGTTGCTCTAAGTTGCTTGGTGGACAAAAAAGTTACTTAGGCAAGCAAGAGTTTGTTACGCCAAGGCAGGACCAAGCCACTTTCCTTGGCTGATCGACGGGGCCGGCCCATGGACTTTCGATGGGCCGACTCATGGGCTGTCTGATTTAAATGCCAGTTGCAAAACATAATATAATCGAAGGAAATGCCAATTTATCATTCTCAATTAATCATTAATTGGAAAATGACTGAAAAAGATTTTAATTTATTGGGTGATTGATCAATTTTGTTCTCAATTAGTTGGTTTATGAAACGGAAAAACGGTGCCAGTACGTATTTTACTGATCAAACCAGCTGTTGGTGAGGGACATCTTTTCTACGTTTGAGGTTCAACTAATTAAGCACGCATTATTGGTGTTTAATTACTCCATTCGAATTTTATTAAATGTCATTTTTTTTCATTTTTCAAAATAATTAAGACAGTGAACAGCCCTTATTGATTATTAACCCACCCTTTTTAATTTTCCTTCAAAAAATAATTAATTTAAAATTATTTAAATTTAATTTTGTAATTAACTTGAAAAAAATTGAAATACGACAAATAAAAAATCAAACCATTTCTTAAAAAACCGACATCTAATATGAAACAGAAGGAGTAAGATAAACTAATAGAATTCATTGCACTAACAAGTTTCCGGACATAAAATATAATAATTCACCGCCAATAATCTAACAATTATTCTACACTTTCTCAGCAAAGTATTAAGAAAACAATCGAACTCATTTCATTTTCCGGTCTCGAATAAAACATTCACATATCTAAATTTTAACGGGACAAAATTGAAAGTATATATATACAATTGTAATATTAAAGTTCGCAAATTAATAATTTATTATACGGATTGAACTCCTCTAATGATAGGCTATTTTGTCCCCTCCTCCATGGGCAATGCCAGGCTAATGGATATATAAATTACAAGAATTTAAAAACACAAGCAAATAGAGAAGAACAGAATATATAGAATAGATAATGTCAAAATAGTCCTTTGCCTCATTAACTAGCTGTACAAATTAAAGGACGTGTAGATAGATGATAAAGGGGAAGAATGGAGATGATGATAGGTCGAGACTTCCTCACATGTATGTATGCACCTAACCAATTCGTCAATCAACCAACGCAAACCAATGCATTCAAAAGTCACGACTTACTCACTCACCGCATCTTTTACTAAATAACCGTGCGGTGAGACTTTAACTTCTCACCATTTAGTCACATGAGTGAGTATTTATTTATTTCCCAACAATGTGTACGTGTTTAGGAAACTTCATTAATAAATATAGCAAAAAATGAAAGAGAAAATTAATTAATTCACCATAAAGGGAAGATTACGCAGCACATTATAAGTGTAATGCAATTAAGATGCAATTAATTAATTTAATTACCTGGTATTAGTAGATCAAAGTTGAAGAATCATTTCTGATATTGGTCAGCAGAGATTAACTACATAATTATAAAGAATCCAAAATGAGCTAGCATTGTTCATTGTTGTTGTTGCTGTTGGTGAGTGAGGGATTGAAGCTGCAAGATGACCTGATGTATATGGAACCATACTGCTAAATACAAACACACACGCACACACAAATCTATTTTACATAATTAATTAGCTAGATACATATATAATTTTAGCAATTAAATATAAATATATAGGCTATAAAAGAGAGCTTCAATAAAACCAGGCAAATTTAATTTATAGATATATGATTTTAAGAAGGCATAATCCTTAATTAAAACATTAATTAGCATATATTTCAAATTAATTACTGTATATATAAATAGAACTAAAGATAATAAAATTAACATATGCATGCACTTAATTAGAGGTATTTTAATTATACAAATACCAGATCATGCTGGCAGCTTCAACCTCTCAAAACCAACATATTGCCTGCGTTTTGAAGAAAAAATGGAAAGAAACGACAGAAATACAAGGAAAATGCGCACACATCCATCTCTCTCCCTTATAGTTATAGCTAGCTACCTCTCCTTCAGCTTCTCATCTCATCCTATTAGTTATAGCTAGCTACCTCTCCTTCAGCTTCTCATCTCATCCGTCTCTCTCCCTTTTGTTTCTTGTACTGTGTCGTGTCATATATAAGATTGGGGGAGAGCGTTTGTTTTTTCCTTGTAATGTTTCTTTAAATATTTACTTACTTAATTAATTATGGTAGCTTGAATTTGGTCCTTGACCTTACAGCTATTGACACTGACCCCTTTCCCTCTCCCATCGTATTTTACTGCAAACCTTGTCAAAGCCCTAGGAATTAAGCCTAAGATTAAATTCTTTAATTAATTTAATAAAATCTGAATCACATGTATGCTTGTTCACGATAAATTAAGTTACTCCGAATCATATCTAGAAAAAACTCTAACTGTCGGGACCTAAAATGTTATCGGATTATTAATAAAAGGGATCCAATGTGTTCAAAACATAAATAAAGAATTAAATGTATGGAGAGTAGGAAACCTACGGTGTAATTTAACCCTAGCGTCAATTAATTAATTTTCCATGTGCTTAGTCGCCCTACGGACCTACAAAAAAAACACCGTTTCAATGATAGTGTTGGCGTTGGGCAGGTTGGGTGTGGAATCAGTTGAGTATCCTTTTGTCTTCAGTTTTGGGTGGTTCTTCTGTCTTTTTGGTGTCCATAAGTATATAAATATGGTTGACAACAAATTTAAATATTATTATTACACTCAAAAAAGAGGGAAGAAGGACCACACCACCATTTTTTTTATTCAATGGATAGATAGAGGTCACATGGTTTTCTTTTTGTAATTTAGTTTAAAGAGTTGAATCTTTCATATTTGATTAAGGTTGGTGGATTGTGGTGGTGGTGGTTGTAAATATTGAACCAGAGTATACACTTCTGGGTGATTCAATTCAACTTCCTCGATTACTAAATCTTGTATTATTAGCATCAAATTGCCATCTTCAATTCAACTCATTTTTCAAGTTTACATGTCACGTGGAGATGGATGGAAAGGGGTGAGCTCTGTGTCCTTGAATTTCCATTTGTTGTCTCTTTCTAAGTCTTCCTTTTATTTCATTTTTTATTCATCGGAAAAAGGATTAATAGGTTGTCCTGTCTACCTCATAAGTCATAACATGTATCGTTTTGAACTTTATTAATTTAGCTAATTAGTACTTAATTATTCATATACTTTATTTAGATTTAAAACTTATAAGAACTCATTTTTTTCAACAAAAAAAGAGAGAGAGAATACAAGTGACTCATGGGGTCAATGCAATGTGATTGTGTTTCTGTGTTTCATATGCCGCCCGTGATAATACCTCAAATCAATGAAATGATGTTTTTGATAATGACCATGGCAAACATGTTTAGTTCAAATCTCTACATAAGATACTGATTAAGATGACAAGTGACACTTTTGCAAGACGTTAATTAAAGATAAACATACAACTAAAAATCCCACCACAAAATTATTAATCTCACCTTATCTCCAAACCAAACATAAGAAATAAAAGAATTTAATTTTCATATCGCGTCACTTGTGAGGCTAACAACTAAGTTAATAATCTCCAAATATCTAATAATTTCACCCTGTTTTTCCACCAAAAAAGAACGATGTCATTATAAAATTATAAAATGACAGATCCTAAAAAGTAACTCACTTAGTATAGCTCTCTTTTGGTAGGCGAATCTAAATTTCAAATCTGATTCTAAACTCGGTAATTTTCTCAATTCTTATTATAGTATGTATTACTAATCTTTATATCTTGAATATTTGAATTGTTCAGTCTTAGCCCAGAAAATATAAGGGACTCTCGGACCAATGTAGCAACATGAGGATCAAGCCCATGTTGGTGAGAACGCCCAACTCCAACGACCACATGGCCCAAACTAATAAAGGTCCAAAGTACTTTGATCGGTCGAGACACCCTCTAGTCTACACTTGCATTCATGTATCAATAATTCTCAAAAAAAAAAAACATGAATCAATTTCCTTATTAGAGTAGTATAAGAGATACAAACATATTTACTAAATCCATATATCATCTTCACATTTACTAAATAGTTATTTATTAAATAAAAATAATAATATAAATTAATTATAAAGGGATATAGTAGGAAAATAATTAGTATCTCAAGTATTATTTTAAAGTATCCATCTTATCAACAAGTGAATCAGTTTAGATTTAACCGGTCGAATTAGATTGATCCATAATTTAAAAAAATATATTAAATAAAAATCCAATATTTATTTAAAGTATAAAAAAAATTATCTTATATTTATATTTTATATGTTCTAATTTAGCATTACAAACACAGTATTGGTGCAGTGATTAAGGTTAATTTGTTGGCCAAGATATTGAACATGGTTTGAAATTTGAATCTTATGTTTAGCATTTTTTAGAATTTATTTTCTTTGATCAACTCAATTTAAGCAGACTGATTCACCAATTTAACCAACTGAGTCAACCAATTTTTAAAATAAATCGAAAAATGAGGGTTTTCAAACTCGATTGGATGATCAATCGTCGAGTTTTTCGATCAAATCAACCAGGCCGAATTTTGTTTAACAACCTTGTTTGTCGGTTAGATTTACGGATAATTGGTCCCGATTCGATCAACTTTAAAATTAAAAAAAAGAATTATATAAAAAAAAAACTTAATTTCTAACCCTCCCTGCCTTTTTTTACTTTGCGTAGAGAGTTCATTATAAAATATTATAATCCTGTAAAATAAGCTATTAAATAAACACCACCAAATAAAAAAAGTAACATAATTAATAACTATTTAGTACACAATTCATGCAAAAATTAATATATAAAAAATGCATGCAAAGTTTGCAATTACTTCTCAAACAAACAAAACTTTCAAATTCGGGGGAAAAAAAGGAGAGAGATGAATTTTATGGACATATGGAGAAGGAGGAGGGAATGTGTAAGAGGCAAGATCCCAAAATAAATTACAAAAAGTAATATCATTACTCATTAGAAGCAGCTTTAGCAAGAAAATCAACAAAATGCCCAACCCAATTTCCCGGTTCTCGCCTCCTCAATTCCTTGGAAAATAAGTTCAATAGGATTGAGCTTCCAAGGTTGATTTGAGAACCTGAGAGTCTCTCCAACCCCAACAATGAGCCAACTTACATGCTTTTTTCACTGCCGGAACTTCTCCGACCAGCACTGAATCGGTCATCTTCTTCATTACTAATCCATCACAAATTCTGCCCTCACAATTCCTAACCAAAAAGGCAATTCCAACCGATTTGGAATTCTTACGCCAACTAGAGTCGCAATTAATTTTTATCGTACTCAAAATCACCTCTGCATCTGTAGGAGAAGAGTTTCTCTAGTTGGCGAGAGCACAAACTGGCCTTTAACTTTTTCATAAAACTAGAATGGCACTCAATTTTTTTCGCGTTTGCTCACAATTTTTCTTCCTTAAATGGTTTCAAGCAAGGTTTAAAATCCGACTCGGTCATCAACTCAATCAAGAGAAAGAGTTAAGGGTCAGAGGTTCATCTGAGATTGATCTGTGATTTTAATAAATTAGTAAATAAAAATTAATATTTGGGTAAAGTATAAGAAGTTTTAAAGATAAATAATTGTTTTATCTAGTACTTATATTTTATGTTCAAATTTGATGTCATAAACATAATGTTGGTGTAGTGTTTAAAATTTTGTTGGCCAACATATTGAATTTGGGTTCGAATCCCATAATTAACATTTTTTTCTTATGTATTAAATATATATATATATATATATATATATATATATATATATATAATATTTTAATATATAATTAATTCTATATATTTTTATATTTTTTATGTAGTGGATAATTTTTGGAAACTATGTTAGTCATTTTGTATAAAATTGTTTATACAATGTATTTATTTTTTAAATTAAATTATAATTTATAATATAATTATTTTTCTATTTTTTTAAAATATTAAATTTCCTACGAACTTGGCCATTGAAAACCTAGGATATCGACGACAAAGGCAGTCGAAACGGAAGTCACTTATTTGAATTTCGATGTGCTCAATTACTTTAGTATAAGAATAGATTATTATGTTGTTGAGTTTTGTTGGGAGTCTGTTGTTAATACAAGAATGGCCTATTACGTGGTATTAGGAGAGAAATGTATAAGACTCTGCCCCAAGCTCTAACAGAGTTTTAATGGCGGATGAGTTGGAGTCGCTCGGGTTTTAATGATCTTTTGAAAACCAAACTCCCGAAATCTCTTCGTTAGATGGTGAGTCTTCCATTGTTTTGATTAGAAAAAAAAATGAAACCTTTTCTGTTTTTTGCCCTCTTTTCTTGAAAGAAAGGGAGAGGGGAGGACAGTGTAAGAGGTTCTGTATTTTTCAGTTTTTATTTTGTTTTGTCTGGGTGAAATTTTCCTAATGTTTGATGATTGTATGACAGTTAGAGCCTGTTTTTTTGTGTTGGTAGTGTCAACAGTGGCTATTATGCAAATGCTAATTATCAATAATAATGGGATTTAATGATGAGTTTTGTTTATTTGTTTTGTTGAAAATAGGATGAAAGTGGAAGTTGGAGTGACAAGAATATTATTACAGACCTTCCTGTTGAATATCCTGTATGTTCGCTCTCGTCCATGGCAAGTTGTTATGCAATTATATGTGGATTATTATAATTGCATAACAACTTGTCATGGATGAGAAAACTTAGGAGACCATTAAAAACCGAAAAAATTGGAATCCATTCACCTAAATCTTTACGCACATTTTCTCCATAATCATCTAGCTTCCTTTCCCCATCGACATACTTCCTATATCTAACATCACAATCCACAAGATATTCAACAGGAACGCCTTTAACAATATTTTTGCCCCTCACATAGATTGGATCAACTTCCACTTCCATCCTATTTTCAACAAAACAAATAACCAAAACCCAACATTAAATCGCATTATTATTGAGAGAACTAATTGGCATTTGCATAATAGCCACTATTGACACTCCCACAAAACAAAACCACCTCTAAGTATAGAAGTGAGCGACTTTTTGGAGGCATGCATGTACTACAACCTTACTTCGGTTATTGAGAGAATGGAGGATGTACACAAGGAGACGATGACCACATTGAGATACAAACCCGCATTTCAAGTACATGTATGCATTTGTGGGCGTACAACCTTTTGTCTGTGGTGTCTCGAGGCCTTTGGCTTGCTACTTCATTCTCTGTGGTAGGATATATCTATAAATACATAAGAGGTAAAAAAGGAAAAAAAATCTCTACTTTTGCACCACGAGACTAATCTCGTTTGAGCTTGATCATAATAGCAATACGGCTAACTAGGATGCAATGTTTGCCCCACAATTTGATTCAACACTTACAATTATAACCATCGAAAAGGGTTCTACGAGAAACCCACATTGTTTGCCAAACTTACATTTCTTATGCTTTTATAGCTGTTCTCACACTCCCACCTTAGGGATGTTTATGATACAAAATCTCCCATAAAATACTAATAAAAGACACTACACAAGAACATTTTTCTACAAGACCCCACATTTGTAACCTAAGTTGTAAAAACGACTAAAAAAGAATAATAATTGACCTAGTTAAGGTATGATCCTTAGAATTTCTATTTGCGACTCAATATTTCATTTCAGGATACTTACATTTTACGACCAGGCGGGCAAACAAGAACACAAAGCAACAGTGTTGTGGGCGATCATTTGTTCCTTCATTTCGAGTCCTTGGTGCTAAAAGATAAATCCGAGTGCCTTCTTCGCTTCGGTTCAGGTTCACCCAACTGCAATGAAACACACATCTCCTCATCAGAGCCACTCTTCAACACTGACAAGTTTTTCAATTCGGGGTTTTCCTGTGGGCTGTCAACGTGGAGCGGAGACCTCCCTGTGAAACTTGGAATAAATTGGTGTTCCACATTGGCAGCTGCTGCATCCCCCCCTTCTTCTATATGAAACTCAGTTCGCACGAATGGCGTGATTAGCCCTTGTTGGGGCTCTTCTTCAACTAAGACTTGCTGAATGTTTAAATTAATAGGCTCAAGGCTTTCCCCAATTTTATCTTTTGATCGTACCCATTCGCGGGGAGATGACCCCCCCACAGTAGAATCAACTCCTGGTGCTGAAGCATTTCTTTGACTTTGAACTTTAGCTGTATTATGGAAATCAAAATATAATAAAAATTGGTATGAAAGGAGAATAATGATAAACAGGAGAAAGCGGAACCATTCATAAACGTGCAACAACATAATTCCAGTGTTTTTTTAACCTTTTGTACCTAACTGGTTTGACAGCTTAATTTCAAGGAAGCATACAACTCTACTAGGAATTTACTTTTATGTCATCTTTGTATTCTGTAATTTGACCTCAAAAATGAAGGAAGAAAAATATCAGCTCATTTATTTACCATAGTGCTCTAGAAAAGTAACAAGTTAAGGAGTACAAACCTTGCATTTCCTTATTGCTTGTGATGAGGTCAAGTTCAAGAAGGTCAAGAAGACGTCCGAGGTCTACTCCACTGGTCCAATTTTCGGGGGGTTGACCAACCTTTAGCTTCAACTGACCACGATTGGCTGTTCCACCCCAAATGATCCCAACTGGTCGTGGCTTCTCTCGATTTTGACTAGTTAAGAGAATGAGGCTTCCGCTATCACCTTCAAGATCAAATGTATGCTGGTTCTCACCAACAACTAGAAAATCAGTGAAGAAACAGATCCCCTTCTCATCATTGTACTCCAGAGCATAGGCCATAATTGTTCCAGTGGTCAAGCCAGAGCTTCTTCCAACTTTGACAACTTGCCTTCCAATGAGGCTGCTAATTGGGGACTGCAAGTCTATAATATGGACATCGCCGATATCACCCACACCTTTAACGGTCGTAGTTACATAATCCATGTCAAAATCTTCAGCGAAAGGGATGAAGGCCCCATCTGCCCGTACAAATGTTTCTGTAGGGATACCAAATAGAAATGGACATGTAGGGGTCAGGAAACAGGGGGAAACCAACAAGCCTTACTCACCAGAATATGCCTCAGTCCACCATCCAAGCATACACAGTAAATTTTAAACCAAGCAACCACACCTCAATACCCAAAATTCAGCTTACCAAATGCAAGCATGAGTTCAGTTGCAGAGATGAAGTAGTACCGTTGGAACTTCCATTCTTTTCTCCTTTTTTCTTTAACATTCAAGGAGATGTATTTGACATGACTAATATTTTTTACAAACCGCAGAAGTATATCCTAATAAACTCTAAATGCATGCAAGAAACAATCCCTGTAGCAGTCGTAACTGACACTGAGATGCCTTCCAAGAAATTCAACATAGGTGCTCAAAGTGTTAGAAAACAAAGTCTAATCAACATGGGCTGCTTGATACAAATTGGACTTTTTCAAAGATTGCATAATGCAAACTACAATCAGCTGGTTAATTCACGCATAAAATTTTCATTGAACTGACATGTCCATTTAACTGCATGTCAACTGAAAAGATGCACATCGATCACTCTCATGTTCAAGTTCGCAATTTAGCACCACCACTGACTTGGCGAGTCGTCTCTTGACGATTTGATGTTAAAGTTTAAAGTTTCACACGGGAAGAACTGATGCATGGTAAGCCAATGGGTATGCATTGCTGTAATTTTATATTCTTAGATTAATACCTGGGTTTGTTCCAGCAAAGATTCCATACCAAAGCTCATCTGTGATAAAGGACGTCGCTCGCTCCACAGCACCCAAATACACCCCAGGTCCAAGGCTGGGGGGCAAGGGATGGAACATTTTCTGGCTTGGGTAGTCCAAATCAACTGCAACGTGCCGATTTGTAAGGAAACCAACTTGTTGATTTCCTGTTCGGCTTTTCACAATAGCACCAAGGGTTCCATATGTCTCTTGGTTTGCAACCTAAAGGTACAAACAAATTCAGTAAATTTGTTCAATAACCAATGAAAAGAGCAATGATAGTGCATGTCAGCAGAATATGCCTCACTTTAGTGCAAATGGAGTAAATATGGAACCTCTTCCTTGAAAAGTACACTTTACCCATCATCAATTATGTGACTATACAATTTGATTTTCCTCTCATAAATTAACCTGATACGTATTTAAATTGCCACTTACATGCATTCAAATAGTACAAAAAATTGTTCCAAAAAAAGAAAGATGGTAAAAATCTCTCTTCAAGTATTGACTCCTTGTACTTACTCATTTACTAAGCCCACCAAGAAGACATCAGAAACATCAAGTATGGTACCTGTGAACCAGAACCTATGCATGGATCACTTCCTCTCAAGCCATCTACAAGCTCAGTATATAGTTGTTCCTTTGGAGTTGCCGCAGGTGCACCATAATATGAAAATTCGACAACATCCACATCACACCACACCCCTCCTGGTCCCTGCCTCGTGCAACATAAAGGCAAGTTACCTTCTGAGTAAACAGTGAAGATGGTAGCAAATCATAAGACACGATTTAGAACTCAAGATTTTGAGTATGCCAAAAATGGATTCTTTGCTTAAACAGTTGCCAAATTCTCAAGAATCCGTAAATAGAACCTTCAACTGTTAGTTGTAAGAGAAAAAAAGGTGAACTTCTCGATTAGCCTGTTTTCCCAGAGAAAATGAAATAAAATAATGCTGCACTCTGTTGAAAAACAAATGAATCCTGCAAAGCTGGAAGCAGCAATATTCTAACCTCAAGGGCAGTAGGTAGGCGTTGGATATGGTTGAGCCATTGCATATGAACCTTTCGGGCCACGAACACAAGAATAGCCGGAATGTCTGTCAGAACATCCCGCCGAATCCTAAATCCAATTGCTGTTCCAAGGCTAAATCGGCGTAAAATTCTGCTATGAAATGCCCTAATGGTCATCAGTTCAAGCAGTGTAGTAGCTTGCTGTCCTGTTGGCAAACTTCCAAGAATTTCTGGCAGCACACCTTTCTGGAGGTTTGCAAAGTAGCTTGCCCTGTCTTCTGCAGAATCATTTAACCGACTCAAAGTCGGCCAGGAGAAATAGGCAGCATTACTCTCAGAATGCTGACCGCCTGATGTAAAGGGTTGAAGTGGAGATGGACTTGACCAAGGCAGATTAGTATGACCATGCCAGTTTCTCTCCAAATCTAAAACTGATTCCTCTGACTGTGATGATCCGGAGTGATGAATCCTTGAATCGAATCTGTTCTTGTCCATCTTTGAGCTCTCCCACACATAAAAGAGTGACTGCACATGATTTTAAAGATAAATTAAACAACATTAACCTCAAAATCTTAATGAGCAGCTTGATTATTTTTGCATCCAATCAAGACATCAGAAGTAGACCATGACAGCATGACTATTAGGGAAGAATACATATTGAAACAGTAGAAGTCGAACAAATGATAACATCCATCAAATATTTCAGTCAATTAAACCAGGAGAAAAAAATAATGAAAAGCAAAAGAACAGCAAAGGATATACAGGCTACAGAAAATCCATCTATTCAAAACAATAGCATTGAAACATATCTAAACTGAAGACTTTATAAATAAATATATGATACTACAACTTTCCTGCTAACTAACTACTGCATCATTGTAACGTTGCTTCCATTGGGAGGAAAAAAACTACTGCAAGCAGTTTGAGAAATTACTACTAGCTCATGTTCCTACCCATTTGCTTAGCAGCAGCAGGCTGCTGCACTAGGCAAGCACATAAAGTCAAAATAGGAAAAATGTTTCCTCCCAATGATGCTGAAGTGAACCTAACAAGGAAAAATAAAACTCAAAATAACAAATGCAGACACATAAAAGTGTAATAGTTCCATAATTTCCCATGGGTAAGAAACAAATGAGGAAGACAACAAAGACACTAGCTGACAGCCAAAAGGCTGAGAAAGAAGCATAACAATTAACAACACAGTAGATGACCAAGCGCGAAGAGGCTAGCGCAATCATTCACACCAACGATTAGGGAACCAAAAGACTCCTAATTCTGTGGGGCAAGAGGAAAAACTCTGAAAGAGTATCATTAAAAGCTGCCCCAGACGGTCAAAGTTGCTCATACAAAGACGCAAAATTTGTAAGAACCCAGATTCTATTACTCATTCCATTGATAGGGTAAACAAAACCCAGATGCTAAACAAGTCTAAAATTAACTGAAGAGCAAAACCCAGATTGAATATATCATAGAAGTTGACTTTGCAATATTGTTTAAGCAAATCTCACTGATCAGAAAATGGTGGAGCTGTGATGGAGGACTCCAAAGACTGCTGCTTGAAGCTGGTCATGCCCTAAGCACACAATCTGCTGCTCATCAGTGACACTAACTGTAACTACTATGCATAAAATAAAATTCAAAAGATCAATCTTTTGAAGGAGAGAGAAGAAGTGGGCTAATAGCTGACGGTGAAAAAGTTCCAATCTTTTTAGGAGGCAGAGAGAATTGGAGCAGTAAAATATATGGGAAAAGAAACCAACAAAATATATCTATAATATTAGATATCTGCTGCTGCAATCTTCTGCAATGCCTAATTGTATTGAATTGTTGTTGGCTTTGTTATATTTGCAGT
Source organism: Viola odorata (assembly GCA_963691705.1). Lineage (NCBI taxonomy): Eukaryota > Viridiplantae > Streptophyta > Magnoliopsida > Malpighiales > Violaceae > Viola > Viola odorata. The sequence goes on from OY829541.1 coordinate 54,487,109, forward strand.
GATGTCTGAACATAAGCACTTAATAATGGGGAGATTTTATTTTTTATTTTTTTCCGCAATTATCAACTATTCTAGTTTCAAATCCATCAAAACGTAGCAAAATTTTCTTTTACAAATTTAACACGGTTCCCTACTTACTTGAAAGTGAGACTTCTATTTTTGTTTTAGATAAAATTGAAACCTCCTCTAATTAAAACTAGAACCATGTGAGTTTTCACTGAATAGTTTTATTTCTCTTTGATGTCCTTTTATTAATTACTTAATTTTTATGAAAACATATGATTTTTTAACTTTTGGTGGGGAAATTAAGGGCCCATCCGTATTTGCTCCCCAAAAGTAGCACATTCATTACCCAAATAATTCAATTCCTCGATCACAAGATAAACAAATATTATTTATAAATTCTCCACCTATCCGTAGAGTGGCAGGTAGGCCCCCCCGGCTTGATTTTTATTTAATTTTTTACACATTTTTTTCCTACTTTCTAGAAAAGAGAATGAAAAATAGGTATCGATACTTTGGTTGTCTGTTGAGTGTCGTTTATTTATATTTGTTGGTGTAAATTTATAAATTTAAAAAATTAAGCGTGAGTTTTATATTTTCGGGTAAGTCACTAGTGTATTTTCTAAGTTCCATTAGTAAAATGAAAATTACAATATGTCCAATCTAAATAAATCCCACTATTGATTTTGGTTCTCATTCTTTAGATAAATTTGCATTTGTGTCAAAAATGGAGGCTGCCTTATAAAGACAGATAATGGTGGATTATTATATGGGTCATAACGAATTCCCACTAATTTCATTGCTTGCCAGTTTAGTGGCCTCAATTCATTACTTAAAATATCAAGAAAACATGCGCCAACTTCCTTTCTTTTAACAATTAAGTTAAACTTACTAAAAAATTAATTAAGTTAAACTTAGTTATACTCCGGTAAAATTAAGTAAAATTAGTTTAGAAAATATTCACGTGGACAATTTTATAAAAAAATTATATATAAATATGTTCAATGATTGAGATTAGTTTATGCGCAGGTTAAAAAGAAGCAGGTAATAAAAAACAAAAGGAATACAAGAACAAAAAGAAGACCGAAAAAGATTGAAACAATAAAGTATTTATACTAAATAAAACCCATACATCATAATCTAGGATTAAATTTTAAGATATTGGCTTTATCTAAAGGTCAAATCTCCATTAATATCCTTACATATAGGAGAGCATAATGATAATAACTCTTTATTTATTTTACTAGTTCACATCACTTGCACTATCTTCAACCTTTTGTCAATTGCCACTCACATCACCTTGCATTATTTCTTACAATTATGTGGCACAGAAATTAACTTCTAGTGATTTCATTTGCTACTTTTGTCTCTTAATTAAGAGGAGTAAATCACTAATTAATTCTTGAGAGCATTCATTAATTAACTTTTGATCGGTTGATTTTAGATTTAAAGGTTTTCGTACGTCAAATCATGATAATCGAAACAATTATAGCATGCGCAAATGAGTATCTCATTGACTAAGAGTACCTTTTCTCATCACATTGCAACATGATGCCATTGTCGCATCACTTCTTTTCAACTTCTTGTTGCATCATTTACCTTTTTATAATAACAATTCCACTGTTCACCATAAGAATAAGGTAAGGTAATATGTTCTCTTCTTTTTTTCTTTCGACTATGCAATTATTGAAGCAGTGTACCGAAATAAGGGTTCCACCACAATCAGGTCTGTCCACAGAAAAAAAAAAACAAATGATGAGAAAGAACACTGATCACTCAAAAAGATCAGTCGCTGGATTATTGCCACGATAATTTAATCATTGGATGGTCGGCTATAGTTGTCAAAAACTTTATATCTGGTAAAATTAATTAATTTTCCATCCTCATATTAGAGATATACAAGCATCTTATTTATAACACAGTTAAATAATTTTATTGAGAAAATTAAAAAGGATCATGTGCTCCACTTTAATAGTGGAGGCGTATGTGTGCGCGCGCGTACGATGAAAATTTATTTGCACGAACTACATGATTTTATATGGGCCATCATCGATATTGGATTGTAGCTTTGTAGAGCTCAAATCTTATAGCCCTAACTGTAACTATTAGTATATTATTAAAAAAAGAAAAAAGAAGGATGAATTTGCATTCATATATATGATTTATGTAAAATAAATGTTTCTTAATTTAAATGAACTGAAGGGTTTGATTGTAATTTTATGGAAACATATCGAATCCTTTTTCTTTCTTATCTTTTTCATAAGAATAAGTTCATCTTCCTTGTACTAGTTGGATCTTAGTAGTCCACTTCCACACCATAATAATAGCTTGATAATCTAAGGTCAGTGTGGATAATTAATATTAATAGCCTTAGCGCGTGGTGTGTAGGGTATCCTTAATAATTGAATTCTTAAAGAAGAAAGTAGCAAAAAGGCTAAAACTGTAAAATAGCAACAAGGGGATGGGCCTATACATCCATGCAAGAAAAAAAATCCACTATTAGGCTAGTTGCCGGCTGCCGGAGTATGTAATTAACGAAAAATAAAAAATAAAAAAATGTTGATACAGAGATCCACGTCCACATCAATAGGATATCCTTCAGTACAGTGCAAAATAGGCCCATCGGCCCTAATTGCAGAAACTTACTTGCATTTTGGGTTGGCCCGCCCAATTTGGGTCCAATATCCGATTTACTTTACTCCAGAGAAAATGGACGGATTATTACACAGACGGGCCACAGCAGCACACAGGCCATGTCCTTACGTCAGCACCACTGTGTCATCACGCGAGTAGACAGGCTAAATTACAATTTTGCACCATTAATTTCTTGTGAGTTGAGCTCATTAAAGGGCCACTAATTAGTAATTAGTGCCTAAATCATCCAATATAGAGAGAGACTGAGCATTGACCCGCATTGACTTAATTTCTACCCGCCTTATTAGAAGGGAAAGAATTAGTTACACGTACACTTACACCCAACTTAAATCACCTAATCTATGATTAAGGGAAAAAATCACTCCATCAAAATTCAAAAGATGTAAGTGCAAGTAACATTGGCTTAATCTTAAGCTGCCACGTGTCCTCCATAAAAAAAGCACCGCCACACCCGATAAAACCTCCTCCTCCCTCCAATCATGACAATCAATCATGCCCACCCGTGACCCCGTCACTCTCAATCGTCATCTGCAGTGCGCGTAGGACCCACAGAAACCCAACCAAACGAGAAAGACATGCCGCCGGCCGACACCTCATACACACCGCAGTTCCCCCGTGAATGCGAGAGGTTGCGTAAGGCTTTGTGCGATTGTCACAAGCGCATCGCCGCCGGTCCTGCGCGGAACTCCGCCTGTCGCCACCTGAACCGCGGCCTCGCCCAGTGCCTTGCGTCGTTCGCGTGCCCCGACGAATCTGAGGCGGTTCGTAGCTTGTGTGCCAGCGGCGGGACCGCTCTTAAACGATCACAGTGCCAACAAGCTCAGCTCGCTCTCTCCGTTTGTCTCTCAGCTCATCAAGAGTGATCTGAACTAAAAAAGAAGAATTACATTAATATTAAACCTAATTATTTCTTAGCCAATTTTTTTAGGATTATTATTACTAAATCACTTATTGTTGTTATCATCATTTTTTTATGTACAGTTTTGTTGTATTAGTATCATTAGTGACCCAAAAAAAATCAATGTTTCAGTTTTGTTGTTTGGTTTACAAGTTTTTCATTTCATTTTAGGCTGAACCCTAAATCCCATATCCCCAATTCATTCAACAAAATACTGAATTGCACCTGAGTTTTGTGAAACTGGTTCAAACAACCCAAATTTAGAAATGGCACCCATGGAAAACCAATATTTTCCATTTAGATTCAACTTTGATATCCGATTAATTATTTTGGAGTAATCAAACCGATGTTTGATGCAAGCATCAATTTCAGTTATACACGATCTTAATTGCAAATTTTGGACAAACACAGGTGCAACAGATCTTTATATTTGCATACGCAAGAGAGCTGTAATCGTCCAAGATAGGAGCAAGTAAACGGCAGCTTTGAAATTTTTTAATTTCAGTTATACACGATCTTAATTGCAAATTTTGGACAAACACAGGTGCAACAGATCTTTATATTTGCATACGCAAGAGAGCTGTAATCGTCCAAGCTAGGAGCAAGTAAACGGCAGCTTTGAAATTTTTGAAACCTAAATTCTTGTAAAAACAGGTGTTAACATATATGATCAAACACACAACTAAAAGAAGAGGAAACTCTCCTGCTCTTATTCATTACTTAAACATGCAGTAGGCTCGGATATCTTGCATTCCTGTATCTGGTCTTTGGTAAGCAAGTATGAATCATCTATGCAGAAAACCTCTTTCTGTCGTGCGGCGACGAGTAGTCAATATCTGGGCCAAGAGGAATGATTCCGAAGGGATTGATAGTAGGATGGCTTCCATAGTAATGCTTCTTGATATGTTCCATGTGTACAGTACTGCTCATACCGGGAATTTGGAAAATGTCTTTGGTGTAGTTGAATACGTTGGGGTATTCTCGTAGCAGCTTCTTGTTACACTTGAAGTGAACTGCATAGACCTGTAATGAAAAGGTCATCCCCTAAGATCCATAGCAATTTTTGAACAAAGACTAAAAACAAATACAAATTCCCTACTCTGCTTCAAATGAGGCCATAGCTTTTGTGAAATAAGGAAATCTAACAATGGTTGCCCCACTTCAAAGTCCTTATCCTTTCACTTTAAGGATCAAGTTCCACTTTTTAAGTTTTGAGGGTTTCGTGGCATTTACTCAGTTCTACCAGGGTTCCTACTTCCTATTGCCCCATTCTTACCAAAGGAAAACAAACATCATCAGCTGAAAGTTGCTATCAATTCTGAAGAAAAATAAAGGAAAAGAAATGCCCATTTCTATTTATTGAGACAGAGAGACATGTTGAAGCTACACAATCAATAGGCTAAAACAAATAACAGGCCACGAGTACTGTTGTTGCTAACATTTGTATGCTCTTTGCAGCTCATGAATGCGAAGAGGAAATAGAATAGAATAGAACTTAATGAAACCACCCTAAACCTTCTGTTCTGTGCAAGTCAAAAGCACTACATCTAAGAAGTTCTGCAAATCTAAATCCATACATCTAAACCAGCATAAAGATTTAAGCAGCTATTTTACCTCATCAAATCTGATAAGGGTGACAAACAACCTAACATCTGCTTCAGTCAGTGTGTTTCCACAAATATATCGCTGCTTGCTGAGTATCTCCTCACATTTATCCAAAGCCTCGAACAGCTGTTTAGCAGCCTGCAAGATGGAACCAAAGAATGTTTTAGCTTTCAACCAAATCACATCTAAACTGCAATATGATCTTGCCCAGATTAAGACACGTGAAACATTACTCACCTCTTCATAAGGCTTCTGTTTCCTCGCAAACCCACATTTATAAACTCCATTATTTATCCCACTATACACCCATTCATTGGTTTCATCTATTTGTACTCTCAAGTGGGAAGGATATAAATCCAAAGCAGGATTCTCAGCTATATTGTTAAACTCAGTATTAAACATCCGTATAATCTCCGAGCTCTCATTATTAACAATTGTCTTCAGCTTCTTATCCCACAACACCTATAATTAAATGAAACAGCAACGATCAGACAATTCAAGACCTTATAACCAAAAACAAAGTAAACAGATTTGACAAAAGAGATCACTATTTGTGAGCAAAGACATACAGGAACTGTGTACTTCCCAGTGTAGTTCGTACTGGCAAGATCATAAAGATCTCTAATACTCTTCGTGCCATTCAAAGTATCAGGATCAGCTCCTGGCTCCTCTGTCTCTGAAGCAGGAAAAACCCATCCCATATGCTCATCAACACTCTCCTTGGTTCTTTCCCATATGGGCTTCACAGACTGAGCATGACAAAACAGAAAAAAATTACACTTCGCCATAATTAAATGTTAATTACAAATGCTGGATTTATTAACTAGCTCTTCAAGTAAACACACAAACTTTACACTAACCAAGCACAAACGATAGAAACTTGACATGGGTCTCAAAATATGAATGATTTCTACAATCAATCAACTAAGAAGAGGCATAAAATTTTACCGTGAAACTGATGGCTGTGTCAAGTCCTTTTATCTTCAAGAAAGAAAGGCATCTGGACGCCCAAGGACATGCGTATGATATGTAAAGATGGTATCTTCCAGATTCCGCAGGGAATTGGGATTTGGGGTCTTTTGAGATGAAATTACGAAATGTTGAAGCAGATCTCAGGAAAGCACCAGTGTCTGACATCTCATCAAGAGCTGATCTAGCCATATTTTGATGACTGCGCTAATGAAAAATTGAAGAACAGATTATAAGTAAATGAGGATTAAGTAAGTAGTAGTGATGTACAGAGACTATAAGCCATGGATTTTATACCTTGGAGAGGAGGAGTAAAAGGGTCGTCTTTGGTGCAGATGATAATGGAGGTCTGGTACAGAATGAGATCATTACCAAGAAGCCGCCTTGAATTGTTTAGAATTTCTCTCTCTTTTCGGACAGTGGTTGCTTTTTATTACTTTCATTTCCTTTGAATTTCTCCTGGACTCTGGGTAGCAAATCAATTTGTATTTTGCTCTCTCGTGTCGAGTTCGACAATAAACAACGCAACCACTTTAGATGACGGTGAGTGACAAACAGACTGACGTTGTTGCCTCTTTGCGTGTCGCTACATGTCGTGCAGAATGAGGTGCAGGTCGTTGGTATTTGTCCTAAGCTTTTTCAGTTGCTTATTCTTGGTTAGTAGTAAAAAGCCATTTTAAGTATTGGCGAAATGGAAAAAGTTTCTAATCATTCGATCACCATCGTCATACACACCAACATGAAAAAAAATACACTACTACTCCCTCCGTCCATAAATAACTGACGCTTTGACTTTGGGCACGCATATTAAAAAGGTCAGATAACTCAATATTTGGCCAAAAAAATTCCGTACTTTTTTTCGAAAGTATATTAATCCTTAACGTACATCCGAGAAAAAATTCGGAACAAAATTGTCTCAAATAGTGAATCATTCGGCTTCCTTAATATGCGTGCCAAAAATCAAAACGTCAGTTATTTATGACGGAGGAGTGCCATTTGCTCTTTTAAGTGTAGGCTATATCATTTCTTGTTCTAAAACTTTATTTTCCCATATGCAGATAACAAGAAAAGAAGAGAGTCATGAACGATGAGAAAGTTACGATTAGAGAGAATAAGAACAAGGACCAAATAAGAACATATCAGAAATTTCATGTATTTAATATCATTGTCTTTACATCTGGTAATAATCACCGAGGCGAACTAATTCCCAAATACGTTCTTATTCGTCGTGTATGCGACTAAACTATGGTGCCCATGATTGCCAATATTTTCTCAAATGTTTGCAATGGAATCGAAAAAATGGGGAACTTCAGAATGCAGATAAATTGGCAATCTCGCGATTCTGATATTGCTTAATCGTAGATGCAAAGCAGACCAGACAGTCAGGTTCAGTTCCACTACAGAAACTTATCCGCCACATGTACAATTCGGAGGCCGAGCCCCACCCCAGAAGTAATGGTAAGAGCTTTACCAACTTTAATCCTTTCAGCTTAAAAATCCATGCCAACCATGTCTACAGAGAGTGGAGGCAATTCACAGAAACGTGAAAGGAGATCCTCAAGAACATCCAGGCAACTCACTGAAATTATTTGATGCAACAAGAATGCATCAAGCCCTTCAAATCTGAGCAGCCGAAACAAAAAAACTATGGCACTGACATGGAAAAGGAATCTCCTTTAAAATTATTGATGAACCACCTTAAGAGGCATATGTTTCAGAGAACAGAAAAGCACCTGCTTCCTGTATTTTTTGCCTGCTAACCAACTCCTTTAGAGAGCCTCTCCGACAAATCAGAAACAAGTGCATACTTGTTGCTATCATAACATGCAGTTCTAAAGGCAGTCAAAGTCACGCGATCCACATTGTGGTCCTTGTCCAGTAATTTATGAAAGAACAATGCAGCCATGCCTACTTTCTTCTCGCTACAAAGCTTTCTGATCAGTGTATTGGCTGTCCGAATCCAGAGTTTCTTGTCCAGCCTTTCTAAAATAACCATAGCAGTAGCAGAATCATTTTCCTTGCAATACTCATATGCTAATGTCAGCCTAGTAACTTCACAAGGTGACAGCCCCTTGTCAATCATGGTCTCGTACAGGTCGCATGCCTCATCCAACTTGGACTCCTTGCAAAGCCCACTTATCAGAGCTCCATAACTTAAACTATCGGGAACACAACCATTGTCATTCATCTTATGGAAAAACTTTGAAGCCAAACTGATATTTCCAACTCGACAGAACCCACATATCATGGATGTATATGTTTCCTTGGTTGGAACCAACCCATTACTGATAGCCTCATTGAAAAGTTTCTCACTTTCTTTTAAATTCTCTACCCTACAAAAAGCAGCAATCAATGTGTTATATGCACGCATATCAGGTTGCAGGCCAACCTTGAGCATCTTGCCATAGAAGACAAGGGCGTGTGCAGTATCGGGCAGCCTGCACAGCTCTGACATGAGAATGGTATATGTTACCTTATCAATTTCTAAACCGCACCAAAGCCCTTGCTTAAGCAGTTTACAAGCCTCTTGAAATCTTCCCTTTTTACAGAGGCCATTCATCATTGCATTATATGTGAAGATATTAGGAGTGACACCTTCTTCAACCATCAAATCCATCAACTCATATGCTCTTTCAAAATTCCCCACTTTACAGTGTCCATTAATGAGACAAGTATACGTATTGGTGTTAGGAACCAATCCCTGTTCTTTCATTTTGCCCAGTAACATCTCTGCTCGATTCATCTTGTCTTCCTTGCAATACCCACCAATCATGGAAGTATATGTGTGTACATTTGGTTTGTAAGTTTCACTCCTTACAAGCTTAAGGAACAGCCTAAATGCCTTTTCAGTCCACCCCTTCTTACACAACCCATCAATCAATGCAGTATGAGTATACACATTCGGTTTCCAACCTTTCCTAACCATTTCCTCCAATTTCTCAAATGCTTGCTTAATGCTACCTCTCTTGCACAATCCATTAATCAAACAAGTAAAATTGATCAAGTTCGGCTTCAACCCCATTGCAATCCACTTATCGAAATACCAAAGCACCCTACTCACTAAGCCCTTCTTGCAAAACTCACTAATCACCAAAGTACAAGTGGCACAATCCACAACAAAACCTCTACCAACCATATCTTTCAACCACCTATCTGCATCCAAAACCCTCCCAACTCTACAATAACCGGCAACCATCAACTTATAACTGATGGAATCAGGAAACACCCCTCTGTCACACATTTCATCAAACACTTTCTCAGAGTAATCCACCAAGCCCATTTCGCTCGCAACCCCAATGACACAATTTAAACTCCGAACACTCAATGCCAACCCATGATTTTGCATCTCAATAACCATACTCACTGCCTCTTTAAACCTACCAATCTCGGCAAAGTTCTTCACCAAACACTCCATAACTTCATGGGCTCTCTCCAAATTCCCATTACTAATTAAACAAGTTGCAGAAACTATATAAAACCTCATAAAGTGCCTAAATTTAGAAAACCCAACCGCCCATTTTAAGAAACTGAGCGCCACCATTGACCCAGCCTCATCGGCAAGCGAAGCAACGACGGTGATGGCCTGTTCATGGGTAAAGGAATCTGGGTTTATTTGAAGATTGAGGTTGGGCGGACGTGATAGCATCGTGTGTGTGGTTTGCTGGTAGTAGGAGTCACAGACATGGGAACAGATTGACCTGACAAGAGACTGTGCTTGTGGAGGTGTCTCCGGTGGTGAAATGGAGTTGTAGATAGTATGAAAGTTGCTGCCTTTATTATGGTGGTCGCCATCGCGGTTAGTGTTATTGTTGCTGTGATAGAAACAGAGAGAATTGAGAATTGGGGTTGGTAGGAGTAGGACTATGTGCTCGAGCCTGTTTGATTTGAGAATGAGATGAGACACCATGAACGTAGAAGTGTAGATGCAAACGGTAACTGACCCAACTCGAAGGAAAAAATAGAAAACAACAACAAAAACGGACATGTAAATTTTATTTCATTTTCAGATCCACGATAGTTTTCAGAGTGGATAAAATAAGCTCAAAAGGCCTCTCAAAAGAATAGGAACACCAATACCCATATCCGGCCCATTTGGTAGACATCCAAGATTCCGTATTGCTTATTTTTTCTTTTTTAAAAAAACTAATTAAGACTGTTTTGTTTAATATGATTATGTAGCACTTTTTTTTACTAATGTACTAGTCCTCATCCTTATCCTTATGGTGTATTTTATGTAGTATCTTTTTTCACAAAAATTTCTTGTCGTTTTATAGTGTTAGCTACTTCCCTCTATTTATTTTTCTCATTTTTATAGTTCCAATATTATTATTTTTAATTTCTAACATTTTCTTATTTTTTTTTTCACTTTCACTTTCACTCTCTCTATTATCTATTATTTGTATACATAGTTAAGCTATATTTCTTTAAAAATATATATTAAAAGTTGTTATCGTAGCATCAAGCATGACTTTAGTAGTAATACTTATTTTCTACATTATTTTTTTATCAATTTTTTATTTTATCGTATGTTTTATTTATTAATTTTATATTTCCTTCATTGTTACTTTTCTTTATATTATAGATTTTTAATTGACTTTTTACAATTAAACATATTATATTTCATATTTTAATGTTATAAAATTTTAAATTCTAGTCATTTATATTCCAAGTATATTAATGTTCAATCAAAAATTGTAACATTAACTACATTTTAACAATTATTAAAAGAATATGAAAGCTTACTTGGTATTATGGTGAGTTTGTTTAAATGGTGACATGACATCACCACATTAGTTAATTTGATAATTGATGTGGCATCACCATATATATATATAACGATATAAAAAAAGACAAATTAACAAGTAAATGTGTACTATCATGATCAATTAGTAAAAAAGAGGTAAGAAAATATCACAATTATCAGATTACATAAAATAGCTTATCACACACCAAATTTGTTTGTGATTAAACCGGATAATGTTCGGCGGCAAATCGGAATTGTCGGTTTTTATTGCTTTGTTCCACTAATTTTGCTAGCTGTGCTTGATTAAGCCAATTATTTCGATTGTTTGCAGTATGGTTGAGATGAAGTATGGAGGATGGCGTAAGGTGGTGAATGAGTCAGACTCCAACGATCCCTCATTTGCATCGCTGCTTTACTTTACTTCTAGACTTTCAGTTTCTTATGCCCATGGAATACACTCTAGAGTGTCCAAGACTTCTAGTGTGCTTGGCCAAGCCGATTCTTCGGCTGTCTATTCGTTTATGCTCGTTCAAATATCGTTCACGTTTAAGTTGCGATTACTACTTTATACTCAAACCTGAGATCTGACTTGAGTTGACAAATCCTTACAACATAAACTAAGTCTTGTTTGCCATTTTTCAAAGCCTCCACTTCAGTTTGTTAATTATAAAATATACCCAATTTTTGGATGTATAGTGCATTTTTTAACAAGTTAATTGATAGGAGCAATAATGTTGGCGATTTCATTGTCTAGTACTAACAAAAACAATCCCAGATAGGAGGAGAAAGAAGAAAGCGTGGTTGACTTTTAAAAATGGATGGCGCAGTTTGACTTACTCCACAAGTTCTGCTCTGGCCTCTGTTTCTTCCTGCCATGTTTTGGTTCGACCTTGAGAATCTTTCCTTAGCTTCTCATGTCATCATATCCAGTTAATCAATACCCAATTCTTTAATCCAACCCATTACCAATTTTGGGAAGAAATCTTGTCCTTAGCTTCTCATATCCAACTATTTATAGCCCATTATTTCTTTTAGCCAACAGATTAATACAAAGAGCACAAAAACGAACAATGCCTGATGCACTCATATCCTCAATCCTGAAAAAGATAGGACCAATCATCGGTTCTCGTGTGCAGCAAGAATTCCAACTGGTGGTGGGTGTGGAAGGAGAGGTTGAAAAGCTGAGCAGCGATCTATTAGCAATCCAAGCTGTGGTGGAAGATGCAGAGAGGAGACAAATCACAGAGGCTCGAGTCAGAGATTGGGTGAACAAACTCAAAGCAGTTTGTTATGATATAGATGATGTGTTAGATGAGTGGAGCACTGCAATTCTGAAACACCAGATAGAGGAATTGCCTGAAACTGATCATGATATAATTCTGAAACACAAAGCAGGAGAAAAAGCTCCTGAGCTCATGTCCACATGCTCATTTCTCATGTCATCTCCTTGCTTTGGTTTCAATCAAGTGATTCAACGCCGCGACATTGCTCTAAAGATAAAGAAAGTTTGTAGAACACTGGATGTTATTGACAAAGGGAAGGCTAGGTATGACTTTGATGCATACAGAGTCATCCAAAAACCTGAAAGGGCTATAGCCACATCCTTGGTTGATGTATCGAGGGTGCGCGGTAGAGATGAGGATAAGAAAAATCTCATCAAGTCGGTGTGTGAAGGCAGTCAAGTGGCAGGACAAGTTCTTGTGCTATCTGTAGTTGGGCCGGGAGGCATTGGGAAGACTACTCTTGCCCAGCTAGCTTATAATGATGCTGAGGTGAAAGCCCATTTTCAGGATAGAATATGGGTTTGTGTTTCTGATCCTTTCAATCAGATTGACATTGCCAACAATCATTAAAGCTTTCGGTGGTGCTACTGATCCTAATAAAGATTCTCTGGAATCGCTTGTGCAGAAAATTTCTGAGTTGCTTAGGGGAAAGAAGTTCTTTCTTGTTCTTGATGATGTTTGGTGTGAAGATTATACAAAATGGGAACCATTGAGGATCTCTCTCAATTGTGGAGCTCCCGGAAGTAGAATCTTGGTAACCACTGGTAACAGTAAAGTTGGAAAGATGATGGGGACCGCCCAAATCATTCACCTTGGGAAGCTGTCAAAAGAGAAATGTTGGTCTGTGTTCAGTCGGGTTGCATTTAATGAAAGAAGTAAGGAGGAGTCTGAGAAGTTGACTGAAATCGGTAGGAAGATCGCGAACAAAGCGAAAGGCTTTCCCCTTGCAGCGAGCTAATGCAATTCAAGAGATGTGAAGAGCAGTGGGAGAATGTTTTATCAAGTGAATTATGGGAACTAGAAGGTGTCGAAAAAGATTTGTTTGCTCCATTGTTACTGAGCTACTATGATTTACCAGATGCAATAAGAAGATGTTTCGCATATTGTGCTATGTTCCCAAAAGACTACACGATGGATAAAGATACATTGATCAAGATGTGGATGGCTCAAGGTTATCTTAAGGTGACATCAGGTAAAGAAATGGAGTTAGTAGGTGAGGAGTATTTTCAAAACTTAGTTCTGCGGTCTTTCTTCCAAGATGTTAAAGCAAAAGTATACGGAACAGAATTCAGAATACATGATATAGTGCACGACTTTGCTCAATTCTTGTCCAAGGATGAATGCTTCAGCTGTGTTGCAGAAGGATGGTCGGAAGATTCCTTCCACGAAAAAGCTCGTCATGCAAGCTTGTGGTCTCTTTCAACGGAAGATATCGAGTTTGTTTCCGCAGCAAAAAGTTTGCGCAGCCTCTTCATCCAAGGAGATCCTCGTTCGGTTGCTGAAGCACTGCCTCATTTGATCTGTAACTTGACATACCTAAGGGCACTTGATTTGAGTGGGAGTTCGATTGAAGAGATCCCTATTGAAGTGGGTCATTTGATACATTTGAGATACCTCAACTTGAATGGTTGTTGTATGTTCGTGTTGCCCGAAACATTATGTAATCTGTGCAATTTGCAATCTTTGTGCCTTTATAATTGCAGGAATCTGTACAGATTACCAAGAGGAATGCAGAAACTTGTCAAGTTGAGGCATCTTATCGTTGACCATTCGATAGAGTTCTTACCGAAAGGAATAGGGAAACTAACTCATCTCCGGACACTGGATTACCTCAATGTAAGTAAATGGAGCAAAAGCGAAGCAGCTCAGTTAGGAGAGCTACAAGACCTAAACCATCTTGAAGGGGAACTTTCCATATGAAATCTAGGAGATGCAGCAGATGTGAGTAAAGCAGCAAAAGACTGTCTCAAGAATAAGAAACGCCTCACTGATTTAGGACTGATTTTCAATTCGGTGAGAGATGAATATACGCATGACTATGCTATACTCGAAGCATTACAACCACCTTCGGAGCTGGAATCATTGTACATAAGAGGTTACACTGTAACCCAATTCCCAACTTGGATCAGCTCATTAACCAACCTAACACAGCTTCAAGTTACTGATTGCCCAAGCGTGGAGAACTGGTCTGTTTTGGCAAGACTTCCTTCCCTTGAAACACTAACATTGGAGCAAATCAACATCAAGAGAATCAAGAATGGTGAGGGAGAGGCACATCCATCTGGTACTGAATTCCCCAAGCTGAAACAACTGAGGATGTGGGACATACCCAAATTGGAAGAGTTGGATATTGCAAAAGTAATGCCACAACTTTGCAACTTTATTGTCCATGAGCTGTCAGAATGAAGGCTTTACCAGACTGCATTCTGACAGCTCCATTGAAGAAGTTGTCCATCATCAGTTGTTGCATCCTGCAAGAACGTTACAGAAAGGGGAGTGGTGAGGATTGGCACAAGATTTCTCACATCCCATGCGTCATAATATAATTATACTCTGGTTCGGTCCTGTTTCAATGCAGAGGATTATACAGTGTGGTTTGTTAGTATCTTATATATGTTTTATACACTGAGATCATGTTTAATTCCTTCCAAGATTGCAGTTGCTATTGAACTTTGTCTTCCAGTTCAGAAGGCTGATGCATTGACCTTCCATTTGAAAGAAAAATGCATGCATGCATTTGAATCTAGGAAGGTTGTTTTTAGGAAGATTTTATGAATTTATTAGATTATAACTAATTTTATACAGAAATTACTAAACTAGCAGCCGTAAAAGGTAAGCCATATTTAAAGAATAAGAATACCGAAGTATTCACGTAAGTCACTTTTCGGCTTTTCCGGCCACATGTTCGCACAATTTGGGAAAGAAGACTAACTTGTTGTGTATACATGATAGATTTATAAATTTCAGAGCTTAAGACAAATGTGTAGCCATTGACCTATGTACATATTGTAGAATACCATGTGTTGATGGCCTCTTGAGTGGAAGCTGTGTAATCACTGATGCAGTTGGGTCAACAGGAAAACTAGCAAGACGAGTGCCTGATTTTGCGGTGAGTGCATTTAAAACCTCAAAAGGGTAAAGTTGTTCACTACCGGGGTAATCCTGGTTTTACAACCGACCTTATTCTCTTAAAATTCATCCACCGTCGTGTGCTATTTAGATGAATAGTATTTTCAACAGTGCACCTAAATCATTTTTTAGTTAGAAGGTTTGCATCACCGATTTCGACCATATGTATAATGATGAGATTACCAACCAAAATTAGGTTAAAGAAGGATAAATTAAGAGTTTATTTAAGGATTTTGTAAAGAAAAATTCAAGTCCTTCCTATTATTAAGGGCTAAAAAGTTATAAGCACATGCACTGCCCCTCCACCTATCCACATTTACAAGATATTTGTAATTTAATTGGACAAAACATGATTTACCCTATTCATGGAGCGGTTCGATAATATAGTTTTATTGGTGTTACCATTTTTTTATACTCCACCTCTTTTTTGCCAAAAAATTAAACTCGTTTAAACATTTTCGGTTCAATAATAATATCATTCTCGGTATAATTTAATCATTTCTCAAACTCAAATTTTAAACTTCAATTAAGGAACCCACCTTTTTCTACTCAGCAAGTATGCCAACAATATTTTATGAGACCATCACTTCAGATGCTACTTAACATTAAAGAAACATGGAGAGTCAAAGATCTAAAAAGAAGAAAGTGTTGCACAAAAGTGAGAAAAATGATGAAAGGCATCACATGCTTGGTTTTACCATAGGGCACATCCATCATTTACTTTTCATAAGAAGTTTTGACTCTAATCATACTTACCTTTTTCTTTAATCCCTTCTTTTGGGGTAATTAGTAACACAGATTTGTTGAATTAGTCAAGGAACAGAATCATCTACAGAGAAACTTACCATCTTTTATGATAATAATCATGATATAATTAGTAGAGCATGTGGAGCTAATTACAGGTGAAACGTCCTTTTTTTTTCCTTTGCAATTCTTGATTTCAAGAACAAAGACAAATTTATTACTACACAAAAGGATAAATTAGGCAGAAAAATTAGCATATCAAGGTATCTAAGCATTTTATAATTGCATGACCAATGGAGGAAAAGTTGCATTCAGACTACTGTCCACCTCGACGAGGAAACAACAATAAATTAGGATTCTCAACAACCACTTTCTCAATTCATACACCTCTTTTATTCTCAATGTAAAACTAATCTTTTTCGAACATAATCAGCTCTAAAGGGTGGCTCTCAAAGTCAAGCACCTTCTCTTTAATTATATAAGAGCTCTCTCTGAACTGTCATAACTCAAAGTTTCTGATATCATTAGAAACAGAAAAATGCAGAATCTGAAATACCATTTTCTCTTCATGTTCTCTGTATCTTTCTTTCCTTCTTTGGTTTTTCCATGGAGTCAGGAACATCAATTCAGTCAAGCTAAGAACTATGAGGGTTCTTCTGATCTAATAGACCTTCGGTACCGCATGGGACCTGTCTTAGCATCTCCTGTCAAATTGTACATCATCTGGTACGGTCACTGGGACCGAAACCACCAATCCACAATCAAAGATTTCATCTATTCTCTCACTGCTTCATCTCCGTCCCCTTCTGTTGCAGATTGGTGGCAAACCGTTCGTCTTTTCACCGATCAGTCAGGATCGAATGTTACTGGGGAAATAGTCCTGTCAGGGGAGTCCTATGACACTAACTACTCTCATGGTCGCTACCTAAGTCGCTTGTCAATGCAATCCATCATCAAAAGTGCAGTCAGTTCGCGTCCGAAGGGTTTACCACTCAATCCTTACAATGGTCTCTACCTAGTCCTGACTTCTGGTGATGTTCAAGTTCAGGATTTCTGCAGAGCGGTCTGCGGTTTTCACTACTTCACATTCCCACACATTGTTGGTGTCACCGTGCCCTACGCTTGGGTCGGTTACAGCGGAACTCAATGTCCAGGTATGTGTGCTTATCCATTTGCATGGCCAGGCTACTCAGGGAAGCCACCACCAAACACCAAAAATGGAGGCAACAACATAATGAAAGCCCCGAACGGCGATCCAGCGGTGGACGGGATGATCAGTGTGATTGCTCACGAGTTAGCAGAAGTGTCGAGCAACCCACTGATTAATGCATGGTATGCAGGAGATGACCCTACTAATCCAGATGAGGTAGCAGATTTATGCTTGGGTGTGTACGGGACCGGTGCCGGTGGAGGGTATGTCGGAAAAGTGTTTAAGGATAATTGGGGGATTGGTTTTAATGTCAATGGAGTGAAAGGGAGAAGGTTTTTGGTGCAATGGGTGTGGAATCTTGAAAAAAAGAGATGCTTTGGACCTAATGCCAGGGATTAGAATTGAGTGAGAGAGTGATGTTGTGTATATGACGATGATGTCCTATGATAGCATGAGAGGATGCTTTGTTGATTTACATATCCTTGCTTTTTTTTTAGAGACAAGATGTTTTGCTTGTTGAATGTGTAGCTTAATTTGTACGGAACATGAAATTTCCGAAAATGTTTGGTCCCATAAGCTCCGCTATCATGTTGATTAACTATTGCACTCAAATGTTCTCATATCAAGAAAATGTGACGGAAAACGGGTGGTTAGTGCGAGAGATTATGGAAAGAACAAAAGTCCGATACGAAACATTAGCAATAAGCAAGAACACTGCCAGGAAAAATTTACTGAATATATAAGATGCCTCTAACCAAACCTAACTGGGTAATGAAACACTTCTTTTTCTCATTGCAATCCTCTAAGCAACCAGACAAAAACAAAATTTTCTTCCTAGCTTCTCTACAACAGGAACATCATATAATGGTACAGAGCTGTACAATGCATGTTTAGGGCATCGTCATGTCTCCAACATGGACAGCCGATTGTCTCTACATCACCTAAATGCAGGATTTTTTTTCTTGAAGATTTCTAGAATTAGATATACTTTCATAAATGATGATCCCTTTCTTTGCTTCTAAGCTCTACCTATATAAAGAGAGGTATAGGCAAACCGACAAGTGAAATTCACAATACGTCTGAGCATCGGATACAGGGGTGATCTATAAGCCTGGTCACCAGACTTCCTGGCTCTGGAATGAGGGTAGCTGTCACACTGTTCCAGAAATGGAACACCAATGACTCGTTCAGAATCCTTTTAAAGACAGCATCTTGACGAGCTACTTCATTCTCGGTGGCAGGTGCAGCGAAGTAACTGTGTGCAACTCAAATTGAAGAAACCGTGAATAAGGATCAAGTATATGACATGCTCTCATGTTTTCACAATTAAATAACTCAACCATACCATGTATGCCATCACAAGCTTCAAATACGAGAAATGGTAGAAGATTTGCAGAATACCTTGTAATGTCCTCTGAACCAATGGGGAAGAAAATGTAAGAGGGTTGCACTTTCAACTCCGGTTGCTTGCTGGATTTATCCCCTTCACTTAAAAAATTTCTTGCAACTCTTGTCAAAAGATCAGCTCCATTCCATCTCACGTTGGAATCATCATATGTCATGTAGAACTCTTTCAAGCACTCCATTATAAATGGACTGCATAGAAACAAGAAACCCTCAGGTCCAGAGGAAGGATAAATGTAAGGAAAGATAGGTACACTTCTGCCAGTAGTACACCATTTTCCCAAACTAGAGCCAAGGCATGCCTGTGTATAAAATTCCTAATAACTTCTTGTTAAAAAGCATGCTGGTAAGTCCTTGCTGTAACATTTTTAACTCAAAAGGTTTTGTTTCAAGGGGCAAGGCAAACAACCAAGTCAAAATAGAGTGCATGGAGAAAAGAGGACAACACAGTCTCAAATCGGCACTTTTTATACAAGCCCATTGCTCTCCTCTGCCAGAATATAAGCTACGATCTCCAATATAAATGATCAAGCAGAATGGTGGCAGTAAATGGCTAAAGATCTGAGCAATTTACAATGACGGGGAGGGGTGGGGGTTGGACTTGAGCAGAGAATTGGAAAGGGATGCATGAAGAAATATGAAATTTCAGAGATTGCTCAATTCATGAGCTAAATGGGCTTAGGTTCTGTAGAACCAGACCAAACCAAAGCTGGAAAGTTCACATATGGTTGAATATGATTTGCTACAATAAGGAAAATGCAAGTGGGACCAATACCTGTTCCTCCTAAAAGCCATCACAGCCCCATTCAAAGAACTTCCAGCATGAGGATCCTCCATGCCAAGAGTGTTATCAAGTGCAGACAGGGAATTCAAAACAATGATGTCAGAATCAAGATAGATGCCACCGTATCTACACAGCCAAAAGAAAACGCAGTTAAGGTAAAATATGGCTGAGTCAAATGATCAGGTGTATCAGATAATAGAATCTGCTTCTCATATGTAACTGAAGTAAGGTAATGAAGAAAGCTTACTTGTAGAGAGCAGCAAGTCGCACAAGCTCACTGAAGTGAGTGGGATAGAAATTCGTTTTTCTCCACTCAAGCCAAACTGACGCAAATACATGGGTAGGTGTACCCTGAAGCAATTCATCAAGATTTGGCATGGTGACGGCAACCTTAAAACTAGACAAACAGAATGCATTTATCAACATTTTCCGTAGTAAATCAATAATATAGTCAAGGAGAAAGGCTTTAGCTTCAGCACTTACCCATCTCTCACAAAGCTGTCTTTGAAGAAATCCAGCTCAATTGTCTCAGAAAACACCATAACACAAGCATCTCTATGATGTGAGAGAAGACTCTCGAGTCCCCTCTGATGTCTAACACTGTACATCCAAGGTGGTGAATTCCACACCATAAATACCCTGATACCACAGTTCCCCTTCCTAAAAAATGAATCCAGAAAATTCGAAAATGGCAAATGTGGATGCAAACCAGGGAAGTAACCCCATCTCTTTCCATCTGCATACACATGACTCAACTCCTCAGGCTTCCTCCGCTCAGCCTTGGACCCTCTACTCTTCATCCCACCCCCTTCCCTCAATCCACCACTGCCACTACCATTGCTCTCGTTCAACAAATTCCTATTACCATGCGTCATATCACTCTCATCATCCTTATTCAATGCCCTCTGTTTCTCGCTAGAACTCTCATACTTATCCTTGCCTTTAACTTGCCTACTATCAACTCCATTTCCCACATTCTCATCAAGAATCCCCGTTCCTGCTTTATCACTCTTCTTTCGTCCTTCCGGACTGGCATATTCCACTTTCTCTTTGTAGACAGTCCCTGAAACAATCACATTTTCATCAAGAGTCTTCCTTTCCACTCTCTTCACTTCTTCACTACCTGCATCCGAAGCACTTGAAGTCTTCTTAGCAACAAAAGGGTTCTTCTTAAACTCGCTCAATAACAGCTTCTGCACAGCCTTATCCCCTCTAGTCAATCCAGTAACCCCAACCCCATCTGGGTCTTGCAACATAGGATTACTCAAAGGATTCAGGACCTCTAAATTCGACTTAAACATCTTATCCCTCTTCAAGAACTCACCTTTCTTCTCAAACCAAACACCCCACCCTTCTCTTAATGGAGACACTCTCTTCCCACTAGCTTTCAGCATCAGTGCATCCTCAATCCCATTCACTTCACTCACTTTCCTCCTCACCTCCTCATCTATCACGACGTCATCACTCCCAAACACAGCCACCGTACTCTTATCACTCTCCAGACTCACTCCTATACCAAAAACATTGAACTTATTGGAATTAGAATTGTAATCAAAATCGCATTCCTCTATCGACTTCTTACTTAGAGCTCTTTGTATGGATCCCGTTATATGATCCACATAATACCCAGATGAAGGAACTTTCGTCTCGATCCGCCCCTCATCGTAATCCGATGACAAGTCTTCGCCGTTGTCGCCATTCTCGGAGTTGTTCTGGTTTCCGATGGTGTCGAGCTCGCCGATCTTGTCCTCGTTGCCTATGGTGTCGTTTGAGACATCGTCGGAGAATAGAGGGTTATCATGGGAGGTTGTAGTGGAGGGGTTGTCGTGAGGGGAGGAGAGGCGGGAATGGAGGAGGGAAACAGAGAGGAGGAGGAGGAGAGCCAATACAACGGCGCAGAGATGGGCACCGTAACGGGGACGGCGGCGGGGCTTTAGATTGCGTAGCATTTTGTGGTGCGTCCGCCATTAGAGACGGTTACGGAAATTGAGCATGCTCTTTTTATTCTGAGGAATGAAGGAAGGAAAGGGAACAGATCGGACGATGCTGCTGCCTCGGAGCCAACACAGTTCGTAAGGTCTTGTCAAATTTTGTGACACGTGTCATAAAGCTAATTTACAGCTAATAGCCGCCGCCGGCTAACGTCGATTTGGTTGGAATAAATGTTAAGCGTAACGTCTTTTATTTTAATTTTCATCTAGTAGTTTTATATTTTTATGGAATCAATTGTATTTGTTTGTATGGTTAATTATCTAAATACGTAATTATTTTATCAAAAGGAAAAAGACAATGATCAAAATATTGAAATAATAAATGCTGGGCCAACTTTAGCAGTGAAATGGGCGGGGAGGGGCAGAGTCTTCTGGGGTGAACACGGGCCGGTTTGGTCCGGTTTTGGGCTAGAACCGGACCAAACCGAAAATTTACGGTTCTGATTCAGGCAGAACCGATCCGGACCGTTACTGTTCGGTCCAGTCCGGATCGGTTCCAAAAATTCCGGTTCTTAACGGGCCGGTTCCAGTTCCGGCCCGTTAAGCTTTTTGTTAAAAAAAAAAAAAAATTGGGCTGGGTATTTACTATTAATGAGCTTGGCTGCTGCACCTATTACATTAAATTTCCAATTCAATAGCAGCTACAAAACATACTAAATATAATCCCATCAAATCCAATTCAAACATACTAAATATAATCCATCAAATCCAATTCAAACATACTAAATATAATCCATCAAATTCTCACACGAATTTTTCACTCCAAAGTCCCGACATGATATCACATATTACTTGCTAAATCACCTCCAAATTCTCGTCCTTCACATGCCATTTTTTCTGAGTCAAGAACAAAACAAAAACTCAAATCAATTACCAACAACTACTGTCAATTACATGATGTAATGCATTTCATAATGAACAACAAGAAGCTGAATAAATGATTGGAGTTACTTACATGCGGGTAATTTGAGCGGTCATAAGATAATATCTATCACGGAAGGTGCAAAGTTGACGTCCGCAAAGGCTGCCATTTATAGAAGATTAGAATTAATCACAGTAAAAAATTCATAGCTAAAAACATGTAAATTTAAATATTACCTTTCTCAAGCTCATCAATCTCTTTGGGCGTCTCTTCAGTCGTATAATGACACTCATATGTTGGTGCTCTCAACCAATCTTGAGTGCAAACTAGTGCCTCCACAATTTTTGCAGACAAAGAGCTTCGGAAATCATCAAGGATGCGACCGCTGCAACTAAATGCAGATTCTGATGCGACGGTTGAAGTCTGAATAGCCAACACATCCCGTGCTATCAATGAGATAATAGGAAATCGAATACTGTTAACCTTCCACCACTCCAAAATGTCAAAAGTTTCAAAATTCCCTGATATCGTCTCTTCCTCAAGATAACGATGTAACTCTGATTTTTTGGACCCTCCCTGTCGTTGAGCCAATTCCTTTCGATACTTGTATTCATAAGCACATGTAGCTGATCCATATGGAGCATCAATAACATCTAAATCTAATGACCCCGTCACTGTATCAACATCAAAACCAGAAGAAGCTTCTACAACCGCTGCATTGGAGATGTTATTCTCCCTTTCATACTCTTCAAACAATGCAATAAACTTCCTATGCACTTTTTCAACTAATACCACTGCATCTGTAAACTCGTACATGTTGTTAATCACAAAATTCACGTAATCCAACTTGTACCTTGGATCTAACACAACCCCAATAAACAACATCACATTAATTTTAGTTGCATCGCCCCAATATTTATCACACTTTTTTTTCATTTGCAATGCCATTTCAGCCACCTCAAAATCAACATTCTTGCACATATTTTTCAACCGAAAATCAACCTCACTCACTCTATTCAAACAAATGTTAGAAGTTGTGTATTTAGTACCCGAAACACTTAGAGTAAGCATGTAGAAACATTTCAGAAATTTAACCATGTTCTTGATATGAACCCAATCTTCCTCCTTGGGAATCCCCTTTCTACAATCAAGTTCATCATGTCCAACTTCACTTGAGAAATTAAAATCTAACCCCGCATATCTATCAAAAGCAGATTGTAATTTCAAGGCTGTTTCTAACATCAAGTATGTTGAGTTCCATCGGGTGCACACATCAAGACACAACATAGCTTCACTATCTATCCTTTCTTCCACAACACATTCTTTGAATTTTTCTAACCTCATCGGGGATTGCCTCAAGTATCTAACTGAATTTCGGACTCGAATAATAGAAGGAGTGGCAAGTTTTAGCCCATCACTAACTACTAGATTCATTATATGTGCCACACACCTCATATGTAGATACTCCCCACCCAAAACACTACCCTTCCAATGATTGACCCTTTTTTTCAAATACCCCACTGCAACATCATTTGAACTAGCATTATCAACAGTTACAGTCATAACCTTATCAATACCCCACTCCAACAAACATTTCTCAATCAATTTACCAATGACCTCACCTCTATGACTAGATATTGGACAGAAATTGATTATTCTTTTTTGCAATTTCCAATTACAGTCAATGTAATGAGCAGTCAAACACATATAGTTAATTCTTTGATTGGAAGTCCATGTGTCTGTAGTAAGACAAACCTTTCTACAATTAAATGCTAAACTACTTTTCAGCTTCAATCTTTCTTCCACAAACATCTCATAACAATCCCTCGCTACAGTCATTCGTGAAGGAATTACAAACTTTGGTTGAAGTTCAGAACAGAAATGCTTAAAACCTTTACCTTCAACCATTTTAAAAGGTTTTTCATCAACAATAATCATGTAAGCCAATGCACTCCTACACTTTTTCTGGTTAAATTTCCATGCAGTCAACACACTTTCATTACTTGGACTATAAGTGAGCACAGATTGACCATCTAACTCAACACTCTCAGATTTAGCTGCTTTGATGAATGGCCCTTTAGGACATTTAAACATGTGCTTCCTAATTGCAGATGTGCCATTATTACTGGGATCATACTTATACTCAGATTTTCGGCAGAAATTACATCGTACCTTAACCTCGTTTTTACGAGTTGTAAACTTTGTGACATGACCCCACACGAATGACCTTTCTTTTCTTTTCTTATCCTCGTCTTCTTCAGGCTCTTGACTGGACACCACTCCATCTGCCCCAACGGTCTGTTGCGGACCTTGCGGTGGCATCTCACTTCCTTGTGTAGATGAGTTCAGAGTAGGGGTTTGGGCTTCTGCATTTCCCGATCCAGCAGCAGCAGCAGGAACAGGAGACTCCACCACCATCTATCAAAAAACAAAGAAAGTTTAAGCATAACAGAAAGTTAGAACACTGCAGTAAAACTTTGCAAGGAATTCAAATAAGATAACTGATAAATTACACAAACAAGGAAAACAAACACAGCAGAAGGCTTTGGATTTAGAAAAGAGTCTCATCCAGTCAATTGCAAAGAAGAATGTGACCCAGTCAATACATATATAAAAGTCAGCAGCCAACATACATTCCTAAGTGAGGTTTGACAGGATTAGGGACTTACATCAATGGATTCATCACTTGCATCCATATTCGCGGTGGTGACAGAAGCGAGGAGAACGACGGAGCAAGGACAGCGACGGAGCAAGGACAGCGACGACGATCAAGCAAGGACAGCGACGACGATCAAGCGAGGACAGCGACGGGATCGAGCGAGGACAGCGACGGGATCGAGCGAGGACAGCGACGACGATGAAGCGAGGACAACGACGGGATCGAGCAAGGACAGCGACGGGATCGAGCGAGGACACCAACGGGATCGAGCGAGGAGGGAGCGGCGGCGTCGTGGCGATCAGAGCAAGGAGGGAGCGGCGGCGTCGAGGGTTGACAGTTGAAGTGTTGGAGGCTTGGAGCGGCGGTTCTAGGGTTTTTAGTTTTGACGAAGGAAAATGGAGAAATGGATGATTGTAGTGTTGTGTTGTTTCAATTGTTTGCTTAATTAGGGTGTAATCGTAGGTGGAACGGAGTCGTTTTGACTCCATGTGTATTTTTTAAATTTTTATACATTATCATAACAAAGAATTTTGAGGTTAAAAAGAAAGAAATTAATAATTGTTTCTATTTTTTTTGGTTCTTGATAGTTATTATTAAGTATTATGAATAGCTATTAAAATTCACAATAATATATTTTTTAACAATACTAACAATATGATGATAGTGTCTTTTACATAATAGTTATTAAGTCTAATTTTTAGAGCTTATTAAATTTTTTAATAAGCATAATTTTTAGAGCTTATTAAAATTATTAAGTCTTTTACATAGTTATTTTTATTTACAATAATATATTTTTTAACAAATACTAACAATATGATGAAAGAAATGAGAAATTAGTTATCGCACCTCGTAAGCTCCATTAGAAGTTAGAACAATGTGTTTAATTTTAACTTTAATTGATAGTATATTTTTTCCTTATTCTTTTTATTTAAAATTATTAATTAACATTATGAATAGCTATTACAATTTACAATAATATATTTTTGAACAATACTAACAAATAACAATATGATTATAGTGTCTTCTAGATATATATTAACATTAATAAATGGTTATTGATAAGTATTACTAGTATGTGACTATGTGTCATATTAAGTTTAGTTTAGATAAATAGCTATTATAATTTACAATAACATATTTTAGAACAATACTTATGGAGACAATGTCTTTTAGATAATAAGTATTAATAATATATATTAACATTAATAAATGGTTATTGATAAGTATTACTAGTAATACATAACAATGTCTTATACTCATAGTAATACATAACAATGTCTTATACTCATAATAATTCTTATCTAACTTTCTTAATACTTTTTTCTATTTAAAATAAAAAAAGAAAAGGAAAAAATGAAAACTTTTAATTAAAGTTTAAAAGAAAGAAATGAGAAATTTAAGTTAATTATTGGAGGAAAAAACAAAGATAAGAACTTAAGTTTAGAAAGAAAAAAAGAAAATGCAAGTTTGAGGATTTGAACCTCTCCCCTTTAAGATGGTAAAAGTTTAACCATTAGACCAAATCTTTACATTAATATAAATATGCATATATATATATATATATATTATAATATATATAAAACCGGTCCTAACAGTTCTACGGACCGCTTCGGGTATTTTTGCTTCCCGGAACCGGTCCGGACCGTTACTGTTCGGTCCGGTTCGGTCCGGACCGTTTTGCAAAAAAAAAATAAAAAAACCGGACCGAACCGGACCGAACCGGACCGAACCGGCGGTTCGGGTTCGGTCCACGGTCCGGCTCCGTTCTTACTAATGTTCATTTACTTCCTATAGGTCGGTCCGACACATCACAAGTTCTTTTCATATATTATCCCAAAAAGAAAATAACAACAGGACTCTAACCAACTGCCAACCACATGCAATGCAAGTATCAGCTTCCCTTCCACTCCATTCTATACCTAAGAAAGTATAGCAAAACCACAAACCAAAAACCAAAAGAAGAAGAAAAAGAAAAAGAAAAGACTACCAAAAAATGAATTCCGCCTAAAGAGGAAAAAAGAGGGTGGTCATATCCAAATGCCTGCTTCCAAGTCTCCATGCAGTTAGGGTTGCAAGTCGAAGCAAACATGGCAGACCAACCAAAAAGTGGAAGATTCTAAGATGCTCTCCACGATTTTTCATACTTGACATGAGGTCAACAAAAGAGTGGATCATAAATGGCCTTCTGGCGCTTTACGGACTCGAGTTAAGAAAAGGTTGAAGTGCACCTTTCAAGAACTGATACCTCCGACTAGATCTCTGAGCCAATCGCTGCGATTCACCAAGACTGGAAGAAGTTTGAGTTACTTCTCTAATGCCTGTCTTGAAACCCCTTTTGCAGATGGTATCCGCAGCATCAGATGCCACTCCTACAAATCCATCTTTTACTCCTTGCATCTCTTGATCTTGAGATTCGTTCTTATTGTAGCAGCTGGTAGTTTCAAGAGATGAAACAAAAAGCCCCTTGATGGGTTCTAACGACAAAAGTTGTTCATTGTTCATGCCATTGCTTATTCCTTTGGATGCTCTTTCTGGTTCGGGATTATCATAAGATGAGGTTGTCATCGTTCTACTAACGGTGACATCTCCTCCTGTCGGACAACATCTATCCACGGCTTCAACACTTTGAAACAGCTTTGCGTTACCTTCATCATGACCAAGTTCACAATCAACCATCTCAGTTTCAGCTCGTTCGCTGCATGATTCTCCAAATATCTCTTGCAAAACTAATAATTTTGAATTCCGAAAGTGTACCGGCAGTTCATCAACCTCAGGGTGTTTAAAGCTCACATTTGCTTCAATATTACTCTCATCTTCACAACAAACTTGAGAAGGCACATTTTGGTTGACCAGCAGTCCATCAACCTCAGGGTGTTTAAAGTTCACACTTCCTTCACTATAACTCTCATCCTCACAACAAACTTGACAAGGCCCAGTTTCGTTGCAAACATTCTCTAAAGATTCTTTCCTTTCTTTACCTGCATTTCTAGCAAACACAGAACCACCCAGCTTTGCGTTCCTTTCTTTACCTTCATTTCTAGCAAACACAGAACCTATTTCAGTTCCGGGATTCCTTTCTTCATCACCATTATGCTGTATTGGATCTGATACTATACCCATTTGAGACACATTGTACTCACTAACCTTGCATTCAAGGATGACGTCACTGGGTGACTCAATCTCACAGAACTTAGGTATTTTATTATACCTACCAGGTGAGCCAGTAACCAGATCACTCTTGTCTTTGTCTGTACCTGGTGAGACAGTAACCCGATCACTCTTGTCTTGGTCTGTTGTGTTGGCATCCTTGCTTTTCACTATGTGATCATCACACGGTTCATTGAACTTTGGCCTAACCAACTTTCTCTTCCTATGCTGCCAACCTGACGCGCCAATAATCACAGTACTCGCATCATGATCCCCACTATAACCATCATGCTTGCTCTTTGTCACTTTGCTTCGACGCTTGAAATCTCTGAAGGCTACCTCTTCAGCTTTTGATGCATCATTTGCTTCACCAACTAGAACATCTTCATGGGTCAATTCCATTGAGATTTGTGGCAACTGATCCTTCTGCTTAGAAATTTGCTTCTGCTTAGAAATTTGAGGCATCTGATCCTTTGAAACTTTTGCTATTTTTGAAGGATTTGACGTGAACATCATCAGGTTATTACTCCTCATTCTTGAAACCTCATCCCGCTTAGCAGTCAGCTGCTTACTGCTCTTAGATTTCAACCATTGCTGTCTACTCTGATGCAACACGTCCATCACTTCATCTACAGATGAAACCATTTTATGTTCATCTTGTTCATGTGTCTCTAAAGGCATAGCTATGCGAGAAAACACACTCACTCTCCTATTCTTGTCTTGAGAATACATTGTCCCAGAATTCTTACAGATATCTTGATTTTTTGAAGAATTGACAAGGCTATGATCTTCCTGTTGTGAAGAAAGGGGATATCTATAATCCATCATAGGTGAGGGATCCTTATCAAGACCAAAGGAACGGGAAGCAGTATCCACATCAATCATTTCATTCTCAGAGAAATTTCTTGTGAAATCTACAGGAGATAATCCTCGGGAATGCGCACTTGTCTTGTTTGAATCATCATAATGATTGGGGTAAGACAAACGAATCTCAGCAGAAAAACTATTATCAATGTTTTGGTGTCTGCTTGTCCCTTTGGGTTCTCCATGCGATGCAAAGAAGCACCCTTCTCTTGAAGGGAAAATATCGTTGAAAGGACGAGGAGATTCATGTGCAGAATTAGAGATCCCACTTGTTGATGATGTCTGCCTATTGTTAAGACTCTGGACATCTTGATCATAATTAAGAGGCCTTGTAACAACTGCATCACCATAAGAAGCAGAAAAACCTCTTGTTATTGGCATTCCTGCTACAAGTGATGTGGCTAAAGAAGAATCTACATCTTGTGGTTCGAAAGAGGGACAAGTCAACTGTTGATTTAGATCATTAAGAAAAGAACTAGCTTCTAAAGTGGGATTGATGGAGTATACAGATGGATTATACTGAAATAGGCCAGGATCCTCGCATGGCTGAAAACAAATGTCCTCCTTGCACTCACTTCCTAGCTCATGGCTCATCTGAAAGCTGGCATCAGGTTGACCTCTTCTATCGGTGTCAAGAGAATGCCCCGGATACCTTGCCATATTCCCAGCTCCAGGCTCAGTATCTCCATACAATGCTGAAAAAGAGAGACCAGAACTTTGTGGATCCATAAATTGATGCAATGAAGGAGATTGCCGAGACTGGTCATGAATCAGAGAATTTGGTTCCAAAACAGGCTTGACAGAGTACAAAGGTGGATCGGGCTGAAAATGTCCATTGTTTTCCCCTAAGATGGGTGGGTGAAACCTATTATCCTCACTGCATTCAAGTCCCAGCTCATAGCCTGTCACATAGCTTAAGTCATCAGGATGACCTCTTCCAGTTAAGGAATAAGAATGCCCAGGGAAATTGGTCATCCCAATGGGCCTAGGCTCAATGTTCATGGAACCTTCATTTCTGGTGGCATCGCGATCACCCACTTCAATCTGATCATCATAAACTGATCTCCCAACTTGACCAAGTTGATCAATGAAATGCTCATATGAGAATTGGTGTTTCTCAACCTCATCTCTGTTTCTGGCAATACGACTTGACCGCCTGTCATCATCAATTTCTCTTCCATGGTTGCTGATAGAGTCTCCAAGGAACTCAGAGCCAAAACTGCAACCTGCATTTCGTTCATCCTTAGCCCTGTTTCTGGCGATACGACCCGATCGCCTGTCATCATCAACTTCTCTTCCATAGTTGCTGATAGAGTCTCCAAGGAACTCAGAGCCAAAACTGCTACTTGCATTTCGTTCATCCTTAGCCCTGTTTCTGGCGATACGACCTGATCGCCTGCCATAATCAATTTCTCTTCCATGGTTGCTGATAGAGTCCCCAAGGAACTCAGAGCCAAAGCTGCTACCTGCATTTCGTTCATCCTTAGCCCTGTTTCTGGCGATACGACTTGACCGCCTTTCATCATCAATTTCTCTTCCATGGTTGCTGATAGAGTCACCAAGGAACTCAGAGCCAAAAATGCTACCTGCATTTCGTTGATCCTTGGCCCTGTCTACCCTTCCAGACCTTCCATCCTCAACAGCACTTCTAACTTCATTCCTATAGTATGCAATTGGTCTTGCAACCTTGTTTTGGATGTATTCTCTCATGCTAGGCTCATCTTTTAACTTTCTTACACTGAAAAGTGAGAGAAGCTTTCTAACCTACACAGTTTAGAAAGAAAAGGTCAGAGAGAATGTAATTACAGGCATATTTTCATCTTGTGATGTGAGGTCAGACACTTGACAATACCTGTCTTTCAGACAACCCAAACTTGAACTTGTTTGCTGAATAGTAATTTTCTCTGATGGCATCACGAAATTCATTTTCATGAAGTGGACTGCAATTCCAAATTGGCAGGACTCTCACCTAACCAGAAGATATCAACCATAAACAACCAAGTAGCAGTTTTTCTCCAACAAAAGTATAATAAACATACATAAATACCTGTGCCGGAAATTGCTTCCCAGATGAACTGAATGCATGAGGCACAATGTTCAATGCACCATCTGAGCATGCTTGAAATACACCATGAAGTTGTCTCTTCTCAAATTCAAACAGAAACAAAATCATTCCTGCTTTAACCTGCATTACAAAGTGAGCTTGTCCTATTGGGAGACCTAATAAGTTCCGTCTAAAACATTCTTTCTTCGTAGCATTGTTTGACATAAAAATTGCACCAAAATCAGGGAACTTTCCAGGAACATCATCTAACTCCATTGATGGCCTTGACGACATCTGCCAAATTCAGTAATGATACCACAACAAGAGCCAGTAGATCAGGTGGTGTAAACTGAAGCACAGGAACAGAGACATGGTGTACTGATTATAAAAATAAAGGCACAAAAAGAAAAGACAACACAGGAAAAATCAACTAGAGTAATGCATTCATTGCATCATAATAGATAACTTCCTCATAATAAATAGAATATCAGCACTTTTATAAACACTCAAAAAAACCCAAATAACCAAAACTAGACAATGCTTAAGGATGCAACCATACATTAGTATTCATCTTTGAAGCAGGCACAGATACATCATTCGCCACATTGTCTATCATATAAAAGAGCGCCAGATATAAACACTTCAAATCAATTACATACACTGTATCTTATACCCGCTCCACCTAGAGATCATGAGCTTCAATTGAAGTTCATACCTAAACCCACCACAAGTTGCACAACGTTCAAACAACACAAAGCATCAAAAAATCAGTATTCTTAATGTAGTCAGACAAAACACATACACAGAACACTTACTCAATAGACTCCCACACTCCATTATAATAACAGCATCATCAATCGGCAACAAAATAAGAATACTATCATCATACTCGTTAATCACATCACGGGAATCACAACAACAACTAAAAGCCTCAACAAATCAGAATCCCTAACGTTAACACTTACAAAATGAAAAACACAAAAGACACACTCACTCGAAAACAACAATGACAGCGACAGAGACGACAGGAACAAACAAAACAAGCACATTCAGCATGTGGAGAAGAGAAAACGCAATAACCGCTCATAATAACAGGTCCGCACAAAACAGCCATTGCCGATAAACACAGTTACATACATTTCGTTCCAACTGAAAAACGAGAGAGATCTCGACCTGAAGAAGAGAGGGAGAATCGTGTTTCGTTTCGCTTCGCTTCTGCAGTTTTTTTTTTTTTGTTGGAAGTTTTTAGATGGGATGAGATATTTGGGATGGCGATGGTGATGGTGTGGTTTATGTGACGGTTTTCCAGGGAATGTTGGAAGTTTTTTTCCGGAATCGGAAGAGTTTTGGTGTGTGCGGTGGTGGTACAGGTACTGGTAGGAGGGGAGAGGGGAGAGGGGAGGCGGGCGGAAGGCGAAACGAAAGAAAAAAGAGCGAGACACGTCTCTTCGTTCTTACCTTATAGGTATTCGTTTCGCCATATTTGGACAGACACGGGGCGGTTTTCTGAGGTGTTTGTCCACTTTCTATTTCGGCGCCTAACTTGGCACGTACCACGCACTCTCTCCTAACAAAGAAAAAGGTTTGTTTATTGTCGGGTTGGGTCAGATTTTTACTCTTTCATGGTCGTACCTGGTCCTAGAGTAATGAAGAATAAATTCAAACCAGTTTAAATCGGACCGGTTGGGTTTAGGTCGAGCCAAAGCTTAGGTTGGGCTAGTTTATAGGGCGACCTCTCAGAAGATTTGACTCCCAGCATGGTTTTGAAAATAAATTTATAGTTTTTTTTCTATTTTTCTATTTTTTCAACAACCTGGACTGAGCCCAATATTCCTAACAGGCCCAGGAAAGGCCCGTATACATTAAACAGACCTTCGTCTCCAAAAAGGTGTTTGTCCACCTTTTGCCTTTCATCATTCTTTAAGTTCACCTTCGTCGGGCAAAAACAAACCCCAACAACACACAATCTCCTTCACCAATCTTTGATTCTAGGAATCCCAATGGGAGATAGTCAATACTCATTTTCTCTCACCACTTTCAGGTCTGCAGCAGCTATTTCCCAATCTCTT
Source organism: Viola odorata (assembly GCA_963691705.1). Lineage (NCBI taxonomy): Eukaryota > Viridiplantae > Streptophyta > Magnoliopsida > Malpighiales > Violaceae > Viola > Viola odorata. The sequence continues at coordinate 54,520,113 of OY829541.1, forward strand.
GAAATCTCAATTTCTCTACTCATTCGTTTATGCGTTGTATTTGTATAATGTATTTTTTTTCCAAATTTCATATCAGTCCGTCGGGCAAGCTAGTACAGATCGAGCACGCGTTAACGGCCGTCGGATCAGGCCAAACCTCCCTTGGAATCAAAGGTTGAATCACTTTACTGTCATATCTTTGTGGAGAAACGTTTTTTTTTCCTTCTTTTGAATGTTTATTGATGATTTAGCTCCTTTCTTGTTGTTGTTCTAGCTGTAAACGGCGTCGTTATTGCAACGGAGAAGAAACTTCCGTCTATTTTGGTGGATGAAGCTTCGGTGAGTGAGAAACGTGTGATTAGTTAGTTAACTAAGTTTGACAGCTTAAGTAGAGTTCAACTAATCTCGTTTTATGAAATCTTAAATCATTTCAGGTGCAGAAAATACAATGCTTAACTCCAAATATTGGACTTGTGTACAGGTTTGGTTTGCTTTCATGTAAACTTTCGCTTGCAATGCTGAGGGGCAAATTTTGATTTGATTTGCATTTATGGGTTGCATTGTTGTTCTTTTTTTCTTTTATTGTAGTGGGATGGGTCCAGATTTCCGAGTCTTAGTTCGGAAGAGCAGGAAGCAGGCAGAGCAGTATCATAGACTGTACAAGGTAACAACGGGGCTCGTGTGTTTGTTCTGTTTCAATGTTAATAGTAATTTCAGCTCCTTTGATTCTGAGGTTGTGGAACTCAGTGTGCTTGAAGATACTGAGTTGTCTTATTGCCTTTGTTGGATAAGGGGCAATGTATTGCTCAGTTAGGGGGTCTCATGTCCAAGAGTTAAATTTGTATTTTTAAAATACCCTATTAGTTATTGTTACCTATAGTGAATTTCTTACACACAAGTTCTTGTTAAATTAGGAATATTTTAATTTGTGGAAGTTTTGTACTTGCAGGAGCCAATTCCTGTCACACAACTTGTGAGAGAGACTGCCACTGTCATGCAAGAGTTTACTCAATCTGGGTAACCACCATTTTTACTTTTATTTTTGAGTTAAATGATATGTGGGGAATAAGGACTAAAGCTCAAGGCCTATTTGAACTTTGCATTCAGATTGTGGTAATTATTCTAGGTTATTGAGTTGATTGTTTGAAGACGTGTCATTTGTGAAGCGTGTGGACGTTTGATCTGTTTTCTTTGAGGTTTGCATTGAATGTTTCATTGTTTTTTCCTGACAGAGGTGTGAGGCCTTTTGGAGTGTCTCTATTGGTTGCTGGGTTTGACGACAAGGGTCCTCAGCTATACCAGGTATTTTCATTTCCTGTTATAATGTTGTTGGGACTTCTTTAAATGGATACTTATTTTAGCAAGATTGCAATTTATTTAATGTGCTAGGCTCATGCTCAAATATAACGTGTCTATAACTACTACGTGCTGTTGTGATTTGCATTGCATTTTTTTTCTTCTTTCTATGTGAAGCCATGTTTGCGACATGGAGTAGCTTGGTTTTATCATGGGAGGTGTATCTGTCCAGTACTCTCGTTGATAACAGAACATAACTTGGACCACTATTCCTTTGAATAACAGAATACTATGTTGCATCTATTTTTTTTTCTTGTTAGCATATGGATTTTATTTGGTTTTATTGGTCCTACATACATTCTATGGTTCTCCAAGGTGTTTGCGGTTTGTAGCCTATTATATGCACCGTTGCAAATATCAGTTTGATGCTTCTTTTATTGGAAACTTGTTGTTGGGGTTCATAAATTTTCCAGTGCTTCTTCTTCTTTAGTTGGTCTTTAAATTACTATCCTTAGGCATGTGGATATATAGAACAATCTAAATATGTATTTTCTCATTGAAATATGAAAATTTCAGTTAAGTCATAGCACTGGCCATCAACTTAATTCTATTTATATGATCCTTTATTTCCTTGGCTAGGTTGATCCATCAGGTTCCTACTTCTCATGGAAGGCCTCAGCCATGGGGAAGAATGTTTCCAATGCAAAAACATTTCTTGAAAAGAGGTATTTCTTGTTTTATTTTTTGGGTGTCATAAACCCTCACAAGCCAAATGCTTCAAAATTTCCTTAAACACTCTTTTAAGCAGCAATAATGTGTACCCACTTCCTAGAACTGTTAGCATTTTTATCATTTAAAATTTTGAGCCGTGTATAGTTGCAAGCGCAACTGGACTACTTTCCTCCATCCGCTACTTGTCATGCATTGCACTTCTTCCTTCCCACCCAAGAACCTGTACAAAATCTAGTGTCAAAAACTTTTCTCTCTGCACCTATTTTTGGTTATTTTCTGTTATTTATTTGAGTTTTTTTTGTTGTTGTTAACATCAGACGCCTAAAAAACTCTCTATTTGAATATTTTTGTTAAAAAAGAAGTGAAATTGATCGTGTTTTTTCTCAGATACACTGATGATATGGAGCTTGAAGATGCTGTGCACACCGCTATTTTGACCTTGAAAGAGGGGTATGTGATTATAAAAGTGACCCTTTTTGGTTTTTCTGTTTGCAGCAATTCTGAGGGACACTTCATCTTTGTGTTTAACCCAAAAGTTGGTTATAGAGGATTGTATGGATCAAAACATCCTAACGTTGTACCTTTCTGCAGGTTTGAGGGGCAGATCTCTGGGAAAAACATAGAAATTGGGGTAATTGGCGAAGACAAGAAATTCAAGTATGTCGTTTTTCTCTCCTTTTTCTTCCTTGGTGCTGTTACTTTGATGGAATTTGGATAGGACTAAATTCAATAATTAGCATGCATGAAACATCTTGCTGCTCTGTTGTTTTTTAAAAGGATACACACCGGTAATCTAACTATTGGATGTACAGCAAACTTTTTTTGTTATAACATTCCACTTTTGATAAATAACCACACAAAATAGCTACATCCCACCTGATTAAAGAAGCCAACGGTGACAATTTTCCAAACTTACTGGTGCCAAACCTTGGCTTGTCTTTGTCAAGGTTGTATGCAGGCGTTGCAAACTACTATTTGTATAATTTTCTCTCCCTTTTCTCTCCACACAATTTTGTAGGAACATGACTATAAGTGCCTCTCTTCTTTTCAATTGAACTAATTTTTCTTTGTGCATTCATCATTCCAGGGTACTTACATCAGCCGAAATTGAAGATTATTTGAAAGAAGTAGAGTAGTCGTCGCTTTGTCACTAATCCATGTATGGTGAAATGATGCTTCCCCTTTCAGACCTTTTGGAAAATGTTTACTTATTTAACCGATGTGCTCTATTAAAGCTAGACTTAGTACACTACCATCTGATTTGGAAATGTTGTGCTTCTCCTAATCAAATATTCAATTAGATCTTCCGGCTTCTGCTGTTTATCTTACAATTGAGTGCTGGAAAAAAAAATACGATTTGGATTCCACTTCCATTGCAATTTCCTGGGAGTGGCTACAAAAATTCTTTGGTACTCTCAGGCGTTGAATTGGTTGCGCGATCCAATTAGATATGCTTGGATGGAAAATCTGGATTAATATATGATTTTATCTCATGGAAGCGTAACAGGTTCAATTTTTTGTCTGAGGCATGTTAACTCAGCAAAGAAACAATCTTAGAAATAGCATTTTTACCTCAACTGGGTTAAAGTTCGAACATGAAGTGACAAACAAGATGAGATTATCAAACAGTCAATCAAATCATGCTCCAATTTGATGGGAGAGTTATAAATTAACTGCTAATACTAAAGAAATTACAGTTCCTTTGAGATCTTTTTGTGTCCACTTCAAGAAAAAACAGAAGCCATTTTTGTCCGGTACTACTCTCCTCTCTCATGGCAGCCTACGTTATCTTAAACACAATCCACTTCTGTACTTCTTCCCTTTTGCATACTACACATCGCAATTGCGATACGCCCACTTATCCTTTCCTCATTTATGCGTTCATGTAAGTCCAATCCCTCACTTGGGACTCGAACTCGTCCTTATTTTGCAAGAAGCTAATTGGCGTGAAAAATCCGTGTTCAATTGCTGCTCTTTTGTTTTTTTTCCAGGTTGATTGCCGGATGGGCGCTGAATTACATATTTATAGGACAAAGAAGTTATAAGACTGATATCATATGCAAAGCAAAGAATTCCAGTGGCAGGGCTGTGGAGAAGAGCAAACGTGACAGCGTTTTCATAGGCAAGTATGGCAAATGGCGAAGCTTTGAACGCAAGAAGTTGTCAAGGAAACGATGTAATATGAAGTTACACTCTTTGTGGTTCTAAATTGTGCTATTTTTATTCATCATCTTAAGGTTTCTTTATATGTTTTAGGTGGTTCTTTAAGGGGGCGAGGATGGAAATACGGGTCTGGGTTCGTTGATGGAATTTTCCCAGTGTTGAGTCCCATTGCTCAGAAAATTCTCACCTTTTTACAGAAGGAAAGGGATCCCAATGAGGCTTCGGCTGCACTTGATACTCTTCCTGCGAGTCACGAGATATGGGATGATCTTGTTAATGTAGCGGTTCAGCTTCGTTTGAACAAAAAATGGGGTCCTATTGTATTGGTGAGACATTTGTACTTGCATTTCCTTTTTCTACCAATCTGTTGGGAGCTAGTCAGTGAGTTAAGATATCATCATACTTTGTTTAAGGGTTTGAAATAAGGTACATCACAAAAATGATACAAACTTCTTCTCGGGGTCAAAGCCACTTTGGTTGTTTGAGTGTCTGTATTTTGTTGATTTATCTAAATCACAACACAAAATGCATTGACTTGTTACTGTCTGGAATTATATTCGGTCAAGTATATCGTTTTTCTTGGTGAACATTACAGTATGAAAATGTGCAGTTGTGCCAGTGGATATTGTACCATAGCTCCTTCCAGGCAGATGTAATCTGTTACAATTTACTTATAGACACGTACGGGCAAAAGTCACTCTACAAGAAGGCAGAAGCCACATATTTAGAGCTTCTTGAAGCCAAATGTGTCCGTACAGAAGATACTTATGCTCTTCTACTGAAGGTGTACTGCACGCGTGGACTGCTAGAGAAGGCTGAAGCTATCTTTACAGAAATGCGCAAGTATGGGCTTCCTCCAAGTATGTCTTTGGAAAAGATTTCATGAACATTTTTAGTATTCTTCATATAGGGAATGCCATAAGGGGACTGGAGCAGGCTATCATGAGACAAAAGATCTTCTTTCTATATTGTCTCTGTGAGGATGCGGTTGGTGGTTAACCATGCAAATTAACTGGTGAATTTAATTGACCATACTTTGTGCAGGTGCAATTGTGTACAATGCTTATATTGATGGATTGATGAAGGGTGGCAAACCTCAAAGGGCACTTGAGATCTATGATCGAATGAGAAGAGATTGCTGCAAGCCAACCACCGAGACTTACACATTGTTAATCAACTTACACGGGAAGGTGAGATTATTGGTATTTATTTCAAACTTGAAGGGTTTTAAGTACATTCCATGCTTGATAAAGTTCTCCACTACTTCGTTGCTACCATTACAGTCCAATTGGCTAGTGCTCATTTTACACGATCAACATGCTCTTCGGAAAGTTGAAATCTAGGGCCCAGGTGAACTCTGTAGCTATGAAACTGTGTCCTGACCACGAGAGAAAATGTAGACAAGTTTTGAGAATATTGATTGCATTGTTCTAGAGTTTGCATGCTAAGTTTCAGGTTGATATAATAGAGTAGCTTGCATCAAGACCCTACATCTGAAACCAAGAGCTCTTTGGCATGAGATACAATGATTAATGGATCACTATGTACCAATTTGAGGTTAACTAACTTTTTCTACATTCGCAGGCAAGTCGATCTTTCATGGCCTTGAAGTTGTTTAATGAAATGAGAAGTCAGAAATGTAAACCAAATATCTGCACCTACACCGTTCTGGTGAATGCATTCGCAAGGGAAGGACTCTGTGAGAAGGCAGAAGAAATATTTGAGCAGCTGCAAGAAGATGGGCATGAGCCTGATGTGTATGTTTACAATGCTCTTATGGAAGCTTACAGGTTAGTATAATATGGTTCAAGTGGTTAAGGAAATGTATATACTTCTCGTGTTTTACTTTCCTGCCTTAAACAATCAGAAACTCTGAACTACCATCATTGAATGGAAGGTTTTAGCTTAGCTTGCCCTAACAGCCGTGCAGGTTTCCCTTATGGAGCGGCAGAAATATTTTCACTAATGCAGCATATGGGGTGTGAGCCGGACACAGCTTCGTACAATATCATGGTAGATGCATATGGAAGAGCAGGTCTTCAAGACGGTAACACACTGCCACGCTTTTCACTAATGTGGTTAATGCCAAATGTCTTTAGATTTTTGTTTAATGATTTAGCTGCTTCTGTTTGTATTTCAGATGCTCAAGCTGTATTTGAGGAGATGAAGCGACTAGGAATAACCCCAACGATGAAATCTCACATGCTACTTTTATGTGCCTACTCGAAGGCTGGAAATGCAGCGAAGTGTGAAGACATTGTGAACCAAATGACCGAATGTGGGCTCGAACCAGATACTTTTGTTCTTAACAGTATGCTGAACCTGTATGGTCGTCTTGGCCAATTTGAAAAGATGGAGGAAGTTTTAACAGCAATGGAAAAGGGCCCTTATGATGCTGATATTAGCACTTACAACATCTTGATCAATGTATATGGAAGGGCAGGATTCATGGACAGGGTAGAAGAGCTTTTCCGATCCCTTCCCGAAAAGAGATTGAGGCCAGATGTGGTAACTTGGACTTCAAGGTTAGGTGCCTACTCCAGGAAGAAACTATACACAAAATGCTTGGAGATTTTTGAAGAAATGATTGATGCTGGATGCTACCCGGATGGAGGAACTGCCAAAGTACTTCTCTCATCGTGTTCGAGCGAAGATCAAATTCAGCAGGTTACTACTGTAATTAGAACAATGCATAAGGAAATGAGTACTGCTTTGCCTATTTGAATGCTAGCTGCTTGGAGAACTCACAAGAAAAAATGATGGATGGATAAAAAGTTTAGTTAAAAGTTGACAACTTTTTATATAGCACATTGCATTGTAAGTTTTCGGCAGCTAATACTACTAATTCTGAAGGAAATGCATATTGGTTTAGCGTGTGCAGAGTACTATTTTTTCAAGCAATTTCTCTTTTTTTGCAAATTTTATCTTCTGCACCAATGTCTTCCAACTTCCATAGTTCTTCCAACAGCTTGATGTTACTGTTTGATATGAAATTGGTGGTCTGTCAATCTATGCATCATGGGTTGGATGTTAACTGGTAGTTAACAATGGCCTACTTGTTGGAATTTCCTGGCCAGTACACAAGATGTTGAAATTACTTTTAGACTTTAGTAATATAAAACCAGTTTTAACCTGCAGTTTTCTTCTCTGTCATGTACATTTGATCGTAACTTTTCTAAATAAGAGATCGATAGCTTAATTCCAATGAGTAGAGAAATTAACCTTTCCTAGACCGAATTGTAATTTGATAGTTCAGGAAAGCAATAAATAAATAAGAAAAAGGGATTTAATGGAATGAAGCTGAGATCAGAGCTCGAGATTCATGCACAGATGGCAAACACCAGCAAGAGTCAGCACTCAACCAACTTTTTCTGTAATGGGTTTGTTGACACATTTGATGATTGACCCGCCACCATTTTATATTTATGTGTATTGTATTTATATTTATTTTTAGAACATTTTGCTGTTTTCTCTATTTGCACAAACATTTTGGACTGTAATGTAAAAATATAGTAAGTACAGAGGCCTACTTTTATTTTTATTGCAAAATTTGACCACAAGAGATCCAACAAACTTTCGCATACATACCCCTACCAACTCTCAAAAAAAAAAATTAGTAGCAGTCCTAGTGGTACGATACAGACACCAGTCACCACTCAGCAGTCTGGTGGTGTAAACCTAGTAGAGCGTGTGTTTTCAGTTTCCAAAGTTAAATATAGGTCTGTGTATGTTTGGATTCTCTCTCCTTCACACGCACTCACTCTTCAATGGCTTCCCGGTTGTTGTGGGCTTCTTCAAGAGCTGCTTCTTACCTAAAAATCTCAGTTCCTCATAGAGGCTTCTCTTCTGGTAAATGATACACCATTGCACTTTTATGGTTTTCGATTTTTTGTGATGTTTTGCATTGGATCATAAGATGGCAGATGTGCTCTTCGTTGTTTTTAATGCATATGTGGATCTCGCGGATGGTGGGTCGTTGGAAAGTTTGATCTGTGATTGTTTTTGAGCTAAAGATTTGATTTTGGAATCTGGGTTTGGTTTTGGATTGAATACGTAACAAAACTTTTGTTCTTGAACAATAGAAAAGCAATCGGATACTGACTGTTTTGTTTTATCTGTAGAGTATTGTGTTGCCCTCCTGTGTTTATAGATTGGTTTTTGTTTCACAACGCGCTGTTTAACTTTCATTCTCGATTCATTTAATGGCTGGCACCTTTTTCCTTGATTCATTGGTTCTGCAAAATTTAAAGTAATGTCCTGATTCAATAGGACGTGTAATTTCAAGTTTAAAGTAGGCGAAAATGATTTGACATGTTTAAAGCCAACCGTTTGTACCTTGTAATCCTCGCTCAGACTCAGGGTACTATCCATCTAGCTTAGACACCATGATGACATTTTCATTTAAAGGGACCGCGATTGAATGCATTACTTGCTAAATCTTGGCTATGCCGGGTTCAATGATGGGGAAATGCAATGCGCATTGAAGAATTGGCGTCATATCTGACATGAATGAGAGATTAAAAGGATTTTGGAATTGTTACCACACGGTTATTAAAAGGTCCTAGTTGATGCTTATATTTTTAAATCATGACCAAGACTTGTTAGTAGGAGTTCATAAGAGTTGTGATCTTCTTTCTAGTTTATGCTTTTTGAGTGTATTTCTGCTTCGTTCAAGATTCTATGTGTTTTTCATCACAGAAGCGTCCCAACCGCTTCAATCTGTATAGCTTTTGGGAAGTGTCTTCACCTGCTGTTCCATTTCCTGCATCTTTCTATGAATTAAAGACGAAATGGAGATCCTTAGTTGATCATTGTGTTGGAAATTGGAATCATCTCCTAAGCCTACAGAATTTTGCATTCAACTTAGAAATGTCTAATGCCCATGTTCCACCCGATATGTTCTGGCTTCTTTATCTCAAACAATATGGCTTTGATAGCCAGACACGAGGGTTCATGGCTTTTCCTGAACTGGTTGAAACTTTTCTTCCCTATTATCTCTGTTAAGTAATGTTGTCTCATGCTTCTTGTCCATGGAATAGATGGTTGGCAGCATTATTGACAACACGGCCCTAAAATATTAATCATGGTCCTCAGGATTTGAGAACGGTAGGTCAACTGATAGAAAGTTAGTCTGAACAGCTCAAGGATAACATACACATACTTATTCACTTGAAATGGGTTAATGAGATTTTGTTGACCATAATATCAAGCTGTCTTGCTCGGCTGTTCCTTATTGTTGTGGAGATCACCCTAATATCAGAGATCTAGATTTATACATTTCATCAAACTTGCTGTGGTGCTATTGTCTATATTTTTATGGGTAACCATCAATGTTAGATTGTGTATATAACAGCTATTATAATTAATGCAACAGCAACAGCTATAGTTGCTATTCTCTTGCCAAATCATCCTTGCTCCTAATGGCAATCTTTCTCATCTAGGCATATTAATATGATCTTTTTTGTCATAAGTACTAGTAGTTTTTTATTTATTTTTGTTCATATCAATGTGTTTCCTAGCCTGGCACGTCATCCATTAAGATTTTGAGCATGTCTAAGGTTAACAGAGACAGTGTCATTCGTGTACGAATATATACGGCTGTCCCTTTGAAGGTGGGACCTGATAAGCAAGCCTAGATGCAACCCTTCATTGTGTGCTCGATGTAGTGGCTGCTCTCATGATTGAACACAGGGTCTTTATTGCATCTATAAGCTTCACTAACATTTCATAGTGATATTGTTGCATGTGGCTGCTGCTTGGGTTTTTTGACCGGAAATCCTGCTAGTATGCTTGCTACCTTTTGGGATTGGCAGGTCTATTGCTGACCCTTCCACTTTCCCAATTCATTTGCAGTTTTAAAGGATCTGAATTATGCTGAAAGTCATGAATGGGTGAAGGTTGATGGTAAAACTGGCATTGTGGGTATAACTGATCATGCTCAAGATCATTTAGGTGATGTTGTGTATGTTGAACTGCCGGACGTGGGTAGAGAGTTGGCACAGGGTGAGAGTTTCGGTGCAGTTGAAAGCGTGAAGGCTACTAGTGATGTTTATTCTCCTGTTTCAGGAACAGTGGTTGAAGTTAATGACAAACTGACTGAGTCCCCCGGTTTGGTTAGTCCTCTTACATGTTGCCATATTATTTTGTAACATTGCCATCAGATATGCGATGAGTTTTAAGGTTAATGTACTAAAAATTGTTTATTCTCTCGTTTGATTGAAACTTCATGTGTCAGCCACATTTTAGGTTTTTAATGACTGCCAGATTATTGGGGGTCAGAATTTTATAGCCAGTGTACCATGTAAACAATAACTTCTCTCTGCCATGCTTTCAAATGTTGTGATTCTCTCTAAATCCTGCTTAAAACTAAGTATTTTAAGGCACTATTTTACGAGTTAGCCAGTGCCAATTTGGTTTCCTATCGTTCCTCTTGCCCTCAAATGCCAAGTAATCTTGCATTATATTCATGAACTACCTGATCAAACTCAAATTGAACGGCTATTAAACACCATTTTGTTGGAACTCAATTGCATTATGAATTTTTGAGTTTTGATACTCAGTTGTTTGATTTTAACCGGTTATGTTTGCCTTGTTTGTTCTTATCCAGGTGAACTCAAGCCCGTATGAGAAGGGTTGGATTATGAAGGTTGAAGTTACTGATGCTGGCGAGCTAAGTAACTTGAAGGATTCAGACGCATACTCGAAGTTCTGCGAAGAGGAAGATGCCAAGCATTAAGTAAGTTCTGCGAAGTACAAGCACTTGCACTTTCTGGGTTCATAACTGGGTGATGGCTTCTGAAGGAAGCTGTTCACACACCTCCGTCACGACATTTTTATTCAATCATCTGTTTTCTCATTTCCCATTTCTCTGCATGATAAAATTAGTACATCAGAATAACCATTACAGGTTTTGTACCTGCACATGTGTCGGTAGTTAGCTAGTTGAGAACTGTTTTGATAAAGTTTGTTTTGCATTAATTGATGATTTCCCCAAATGTGGAAGTTTGCGGTACAAGTTTTGCTTTAAGGGTCTCTGGTATTCTTTTAATCATAAACCTGAGAACTCGAGACTTAGCGCATCGCTTGGTCGTGCCAGAGCATTTGTTGGATGGAATCGTTTATTTAACCGCGGCCTTCGTTGGTTTATTTGATTAGGTTAGGTGAGTTACTCCATTAATGAGGGCTAACCAATCCTTTTCTTTCTTTGGACCGCGTAAAGTAAAATGGAGGTAAAGCTTAATTATGATACGGGAAACGAAATCAAGCATGCCATTTCCATATTCTTAGGTCACAAATACAACCACTTTTTCTGTAAAAGATATCAGCTCTCTGGAGTGGCCAATCATTTTAACTTGGATCATTGGATGAGAAATGTGAACCATTTAGGATTGCCGATGGTTTTTATTTTTCAACAAGTGATAGGTCTATAAAGAATTTGATTTGAGTAATGTGGCACTTTAAATTGAACATTTGTTTTTCCACCTCAAGACTCAAGTGCAAGGAATTTCCCCTTTTCCTTTCCTGAATGCTACTCCATTCCTTTTCTAGTTCTTTTATTTGAGATGTTCTCCCACTCGTACCAAACAAGCCACATCCTTATCAATCCTTAATTTCTTAATTAAACCCAAGTGGTCCTTTTTGTTAATTCGCCTAATTTGAGTTGTTCTCTTGCATGTTTATAAAGCAAGTCCCATTCATAGAATTTCGTTGAAAAGGAAGAATTAAATAAAAAAGTTGCTTGCTGTTACTAGAAAAGACAAAACATTCCGCAATACAATTTTTTTTCTCCCTTCAAGATTAATACTCTATTTCAACTGACGTATCTCAATCATAACCGTACACTCTATTATGTCATGTTTTAATCATTGGGATTGAATAGTTACAAGTAAGACTGAAACATGTTAGAAGAATCAGCATTTGTGAAGGAGAAATGAATTATATGTTACGGGTCGATATGATATGAACTGTCAAAATATTGAGAGTATGTCCTTGTAAATCTCATAACTCCAAAAGAATAAACATCATGACATAGTCTAGCTAAGAAAATCATCACATTGAAATCTTGCAGTCCATGAATCAAAATCAAGAACTACGTAGAGATGAACATCCGGCATCTCTGATCAAACTGGCCTTTTAACAATTCCCTATACACAAAACCAACTCTATATTACAATATACAAATCATACATACACCTAAACCACTAAACCCAAAAACAAGATAGCACCCAGTAGCAACAGCTGCTAGCTCAGCTCATTCTCGGATGTCTCCATTTCATCACGAGCGGCGGCAGAACTATTAATTAAGATTATAAATATAAAACTCCCTCAACTAATTAAAGATTAACTTAATTTACAAATTAATCTTGATCGTAATTGGTGACCATTTTGGATTAATTTGAAGATAAAGTTGAAAGACTTGTAGCAGATGATGTTCTTGGTGATGGTGTTGATGCTTGCTTCAACAACACAGCTGGTAAAATGCTGGTTTTCCTCCTCTCTTGCTCTTTGATCAATTCACCACCAATCGACTCTAACTTGTCTGAATTTGTGCTCTCAACTATCTTCTTCCCTTCAAACAACACAGATTCCACATTTTTCTGTGCCAACATCTCCTCTGTTTGGGCCATTATGTCAACTTTCTTTTGGGACTTCATTGATTTCTCCATAACATCATATTTTCCCCCCACAATAGCATTTGCCTGAAATGTTTAAACAAAGTCCAAAAATACTAGTTAGTACCTTTCTTTAATGGTCTTTATGGTTGCAAACAAACTAAAATTCTAAACGTTTAGTAGATTCGGGACTCAAAGCGAGTAATTAACATGTCAGATTCGAGTCCCTTATTTACATTTTTATACGACAAAGGTTAGGTCTCATATTATGTTATCGAATTGTCATCAACTACGTTTTGGTAAGAGAATGTGTAGGGATTTATTACCTGGATGCGAACATAATTGCTTGTCCTCCACTGACCAAATGCCATTGAAACAGCTTGATCAACCTATTGAATAAACAATTTAATTAGTATACCAACCGTCAAAACAAAACCACAAAATATAAGCTGTAAGCTTTAAATTAATTAAATTAATTGTCATCTCAAAAATCTTACCATATCCGAGGCGCCATCTCCCGCTATCCGCACAAACCGTGCCGGTGCAGCGTTCTGATTTCCGGTTCCGAAATCCGAGTCCCCATTTCCGAGAGAGACGACTAACAAGTCCTCTACACTATTACAGAGCGGAAACTCTTGTTTATTATTCAACACGTGAGTAATAGCCACAGCCGTTGGATTGTTCATCGCAATCCCGCCATCGACGGCCAGGATCTTTGTCCTTTTATCGACGGACCTCATCTCCACAGCTCCACCTACCACCATTGGATCAGCTGAGGTGGCAAGGCACACGTCACTCATTTTAAAATCATAACCGTCCATCTCCACTGCGTCCGCACGGGAGAAAACGAAAGGCGCGCGTGTGGAGAGATCATAGCACGGAATCAAAACCGATTTGATCGTATCCTTCAAACTGCATTCCCCGAAAATTCGGCGGAGAGCTTTGTCCGATTTCCCCTGCTGCCGAAACATTTTCCCTAAAAACCCCTCCGACTTGTTACTTTTCCGCCGGTTCTCAACCAGAAAACTCAACGCTTCTCCGGCAGTGAACATTGGGCGACCGTTCTTCCCTCGAGTGAAAAGCAGAGCAGCTAAAATACCTCCGGCGCCGGACCCGGCAACCACATCGAAATAATCCGAAATTGAAGCGTTCGGGTTGCCGGATTTCTTGCGGAGGCATGATTCGAGGTGGTGGAGTGACCTGGCGGCGAGGATGCCGTTGGTGGCGCCACCGCCGTCGATTGAGAGGATCCTGACTTTGCTTGCGGAGCTGTTTCTGACGGGTTTGATTTGTTGGTGGATAGGTGTTTGATTATTAACGGTTTTGGCTAGTTTTGGATCATCGTACCCGCCAAAAAGGAACTTGTTTTCCAGGATGGAGAAGATCTCATAAGTGAGCTTGTCTACATCAAAGCTTGCATCAAGCATGGCCATTTTTGGAAAAATCTGCAACTAGAATTTTTGAAATTTGGGTCTCTGTTTTTTTGGGTTTTGAGAAGCAGAGCAGAGCAAGAAGAAAGAGTGAAGGAGTGATGAGGAAGATGAAGGGGTAAGTGGGTAATGGTGTTTGTTATATAGTGTGAATTTTGATGTGATGTGGGCAACGCGGAACATTCCTTGTAGGGCGATTAATCGGCGCGGGTTGATTAAAAAAGAGTATAAAAATCGGCAGAATGTACACGTACACGTACATGTACCGAATTGCTAAACTTTTCTGTATTTTTTTATTTATGGACTGTCGTTTTTTGTCGTTTATGAACTTTGTTCAATTTATGGTGAATGGGATGGAAATACTATATCATAAAAATAAAATATTTTATAAAAAAATGTGCTTTTTTAAAGGGGGTGGGTGTTAAAAATGGACTAAATCTTAGTTTATTGCTAATGGATATGAAGCTACTATAAAATATTTATGAGCATAAGATGTTGGTGAGTTGGTTCGTATTTAATTGCCAAAGTCAATTATTGTTACGGTGTCCCTTATTGTATATACAATATACTAACATTATGGAATAAATTTTTTTATTTTTTAAGGGGAAAATGTTTAATTGTTGTTATGTAACTTTTTTACTTACTAACTCAAAAATATTTATGACCGATTTTTCCTCAATTCAGATATAGTTATCATAAAAGATACGTTTTTTCTTTTTTAGTTGTTGAACTACAGTACATTACATAATTGGTAAAAAATGCATTACTAATCATCACCTTGGTTCTTATTCCATTACTTTCTACGATAATTATATCCGAACGGAGGGGGTACTTTTTAATTTTACAAACTAGTTGTTCATATATAATAAAACACCGTAACTTCAATTTTAATTTTATTTAAAAATGAAGCAAATCAGGGCAGGAGAATCATTATTTTCTAAATATATAAAGTTGTAGTACAATTTATTAGTCTATAATTTTTTTTTACAAGATATATCATGAGTTTAGCGATAATTAATTTTTATATATTAAAAATAATGTTGCGAGCGTTGCTTTCTTTTTAAGTTTCTCTATGAGGGATAGTTGAAATTGAAATTGCTTTCAACATCAAATAACTGATGTTTCTGGACAAAGTCAGTGACTACTATTAAACTAGGTAGCTTGTAATAACTGAGGTTTTGATTTTGGGCATGCATATTAAAAAAATCGGATTCCGTATTTTTTTTATTAACGTACGTTCGATAAAAAATTCGGGGCAAAATTGTTTCAAATAGTGAGTAATTCGACCTCCTTAATATGCGTGCTAAAAGTCAAAGCGTCAGTTATTTATGGACGGAGGGAGTAGTATATTTGTTGTTATAGATTTGGGGTAGATAACCTAGGATCAAGGATGCTAATCATTAGGTTTCCAATAATTGTTATGTCCATTTAATGGTTTATGTGCTACTCTACCTAGTACCTAGTTAGCTATAGGCAAATAGGCATGTTCGTTTTTTTCCCAATACAAATTGCGTATTTAAAGTCACCGATTATACTTCTGAGAATTACTACTAACCAATCATAATTAATGGTGAAATTCCCTGTTTTTTAGGAAAAAATGAAAATCTTGGATTCATGACAGAGATGTGCTCATTTATTTTCAGTCAGGCAATTCATGTTTAATCAGTAAACCTGCTGAACGGCCGCTCGCCCGTTGGTGGCGAAGCTAGATCCAATTTCTTGGTGGGGGCAAATATTACTGTATAAAAAATTATGTTACGTATTTCTTTCATTTTATTTTTTTTATATAAAAAAATTATACATGTAGAAAGTATCTTAGGAAATTATAAAGTGAATAAAATATTTAGAAATTTTGTATTTACTTTCCATTAATACAATAGGAAGTTAATTAACTTAAATTTTAAATCATTCATAAAGTCTTATTAAATTTATTTTTTTAGAAGGGCGAAATTGAATTTTTGAACAAATAAAAGTAGGATTAATAACTAAAAAATCATGAAACTTTGAGGATTAAAATAGCAATTTTGAATTTTTTTGCTAAGGCTTCGCCGCTGATTGCATATATGTAAAAATTTGGAATCTGTACGCTTTTTGGAATTTTTACAATGTTTTTTGAAATTTTTACATTTTTTTTGGAAATTTTAAATTTTTCGATTAATTAACAATGTTTTTTGTTATTTTTACATTTTTTATGATTTTTTATAATATTTTTTTGGAATATTTACATTTTTTCTGAACTTTTAAAATTAATTACAGTATTTTTATGAATTTTTTAAAATTAATTAAATTATTTTCTGATTTTTTAAAATTAATTACAGTATTTTTCTGGATTTTTAAAAATTAATTACATTATTTTCTGAATTTTAAATTTAATTATATTATTTTATAGAATTTTTTAAATTAATTATATTATTTTTCTGGATGTATTAAATTAACTATATTATTTAATACATAATAACATTATAGTAAATAAGTTGCAACCGGGAGTTAGAGGTAAAAAGTAACGGAACGGAGCGTTGACTAACGGATGAAGTGGTTTTGCAATTGACTTTTAATATAGGGGAAGTGGAATAAAGAATTTGAAAGCCAGAGGAGATTTCTGTTTTTCGCGATAGTACAGGGTACCTTTTTGTAATTACCCCTATATATATATGACTCATTCGAATCTCACCTCTGCCTATCAAAACAAAAATATCATTATATATAACGCGATTAAGGTACGTAAATGTGTACCAACTTATTGTTTCTTCCTATATATAAAATAAGAAGGATAAAGTTTCAAATTCGAGTCTCTTTATTTAATTACTTTCTTATCTATATAAATAAAAGGTACGTAAATGTATCCACCATAAAAAAAATGTAAAATACAATAAAAGTTTACATTTACTCACATTCCACATGGTTTCTTTTTATTCTAATAAGTTGAATCATATTAAACACAAGCGACACAAGATGTGTGCTCTGAAACTATCCTTGGCCTGGAGGGAGGTCACAAGCTAACCGCGAGCTAACTCCATAGGAGCATCAATTATATCTTTTAAAATAACTCAACTCTGTATCCATAAACCCAATTACATCTCTCTCTAAATCACTTGTTTTTCTAATTAATATGAAGTTTGCTCTAGTGTAGTGAGTAATTTACGATCTCCCTAGTTAAAGGCTATAGTTAACGAAGATTAGATCTTTTCTGCTGGATTACGAATCCTTTTTGTTGTTCTTAAAGGATGAAAACTAACAATACTATACACCTTTAATTAAAAGATAAATATCGGGATTGGTTAGAGAGCGGAAAGAAGATGATTGAGACGTGCGGCATTTACGAGTACCAACAACAAATATGGCCACCTTATATCAACTATATTAATTATTAATTATAATTTATACTCTTTTCAATTTAATTTAATACTCCCTCTGACTCGTTACAAAGAGCGTTTTAGCACAGGAAGCTTGACCCGAAATAAATGTCGTTCTGCGATCCCGAGGCTGGAGAAGACGAGGGTGCCCCTGCCTGCCTGCGTTGGTGACGACGACGGCTTCGACTGCCTTCCTCGATTCCCTCTTTCTGTGTTTGAATCTGAAAATTTGGAGGGGAACGGAACCTTTTCAATTTTCATTTCCCCCCTTTCTTTTTCAATTTTAGTTTAGGTGCCTGTTTGGTTTGGGTGGATCTGGGGTGATTTTTTATGGTAGTTTGGATGAATTTAATTGATTGCAGGGGGTTGGAATTGGAATTAGAATTGGAATTGGAATTAATTTGGGAGGGGACTTGGAATTGGATTTAATTGAGGCAGAGGATTGGTGGTAGGATGATTTGGTTGAGTTTGTGTGGAGGAGAGGAGGAAGAAGGTGAACGGAGGCATAAGTGGAAGAAGGTGAACAGTCACTTGTACCAAATTAATTAATAATGGCACAATGGTAAATTAGAGTTTTCTATTTATTTATTCGGTTCGAACTAATCGGGACGAGAAATTTTACTCAAAATTGATAAAAATTCGAACAGAAAATACCAAAATGTGAAATAAAATAGAATAAAAAAATGATACGAAATAAAAATAGAAAAAATACTATATTATCAATACATAAAAACTTAAAAAGAACATGAGAAATAAATAAATTATTTCGGGTTTGATCCGAATTTTTTATAAAGTAAATAAAGTAAAATTTTAAGTGCATAATCTATACTTAATGGCCTATTATGATTATTCACGCGTGTTGATTATTTATCAAATAAAAACTCGTTTGGAAATGTAAAAGTAGAAGCAACTATATATGGAATTGCATTGATGCTCAAATCTACTAGGCCAAGCCCATGACCTAGCCAAGCTGAGTCTCCGTCTTCCATCTCCCCAAACCATCAACTTGCATCAACCCAGCCGGTTTCAAGCCATCAATATGCATCAACCCAGCCGGTTTCAAGCCAGCAACTCTCAGAATTGAGCCAACCACTAGTTGTAAATAGCAAGGGAGGTTGGGGGTAGTATGGTCAAAAAATGCCTCGTTTTCTTCCCACCAATTATTGCCTTAATCCACGTGCTCAGTAGCAAAACGACGTTTATTTCGGACCGGAGGGAGTAGATATTTTGTGGTTATATTAAAATTTTAAAAAAATTAATAAAAATTAAATAAGATAGCAGCAGGTCAGCAGCAGACAACAAGTAACTTCTTACGTGGAAATTATAAATACCTTAGTTATTTGAGGGAAAAAAAAGACACAAAACGTAAGTTAAATAAATTCGAAGGGAGTACGTAGGTTCACTCACTAACCACTGACTACTGCATTTATATACATGGGCATTTTTTTCTCTCAATTTGCCCCAAAAGTGGAAAATATGGATGAGACAACAAGCACTTTTAACAAATTTACCAATATTTCTTTTTTATTTTTTATTTTTTTCGCTTGCAAAATCTGATGGGCCGACCAAATAAAAGATGGTGAGCAAGAAAATCTGAGTAGGACCTGATAATAAGACGTGTGGTTGTTCTTCGTAACAAGCCCATACTCTCTCTTCTTCTATTCTTTTCTCTCTTTTTTCACTTTTCAGAGATTTATATTTTATATTTGGTTTTGGCCTTTGGGGGGTTTTGAGATGCATTAAATGTGTACGACTGTACCGACATTTGGTGCCAAATATCTCTACTCGCAGTACGAACAAACCTTCTGCAATGTAAGAACAAGATAATTTTGGCCACAACCCACGTCAAATCTTCATAATAAATACATATATCTGTAGCTGCCGATAAATAATCAATGTAAATAATTCGATACTTTGATCATTAAGTAAGATATGGTATATATATGAGAAATTATCTATCAAGAGTACATAATTGGTCAACTATTTTGAAAACACGATTGGTTCTAAATCGGTGTAACATAAAGAAACATATATATATATATATATATATATATATATATATATGCAGGTTTTTTCCAGATTTCTACACCACACCACATACATATTATAATATCAAAGGAAGATGAGATCGAGGTAGCCCATATATCATAAATGCAGAATTAAATCAGGATAGTTTTGACCATCTCGTCAAATAAATACAGTTTTTGTTCTTTACTTACACCCATATATTTATATATGTATTCTGGCGGGGCGTGTATATACATAATACATAATATATACGTATATATGGTTCATCACATATTCAAGTACGTACGTACGTACACGTACCATATTCAAGATTTTTGAATAGTAGATAATGCACGTACACCGTACACCCTTCTTTCTCTTATGAAAAGATAAATGGGTCGAGAGAAAAAAAGGTCATTTCAAAGAGTAAAAGTACACATTAATGTTCCGGATCCACAAGATTTAAGTGCAGTGGGCCGGGGAAGAGTGTATGGCACTGTTTTGAACTGTTCCTTATAAGCATTATTGATGGGAAATTACTAAACTGCCCTTTTAAATTTTATAATCATAACATTGGAAGAAGCCACCCGGAGGTCCCCACGGTTATTATTTTCATTTTAGTTAGTCCCCAAAGTGATTTTTGGTTCAATTTAGTGCCTGACGTTAAGCCCATTAGGCACGCTAGGTCCCCGCGCGTCAAATTCGACACTAACGGCCGTTAACTCCGAATTTTTTATTATTTAAATTCAAAAAATGACTGTTGGCTGGGGCCCACACGTCAGATTTTTCTGACTTGAGAATCCATTATTCGTTCAAAACCATTTTCCATCTTATTTTCCAAAAAAACACATTCCATTTTTAATTAAATTTACAATGGGTCCTACAATAAACAATAACAATTTATTTAACTCTCATTCTCCATCTCCTCCTCTACTCCTCCATCGTATTTTCCAACATTTTCCTTTACTTATCAGAGAAAGCACAAAACCCTAATTTTTTTATCCTTTGAAAAATTCTAAAATTTTACTACGATGTCTGAAATTTCTGTTTCATTGAGTCGCACATGGAGGAGGAATACTCAAGTTGGTGTCAAAAATTATTAAGAAGCACTGAAAATTTACTACTGTGGGGTCAAACCTTTGATGTGGGTATGCTGGAAGGAGGATAATGTGGGGAGAAGGTTCAACTCCTGCAAAAAACACAAATGTAAGTACTTTAGTTGGCATGATAGTGAACGATTGTCACAAAGGGGAAGGGAGGTGGTTCATTTGCTATTAGAGAGTGAAGAAAATTTGAAATGTGAAGTTAGGTGCTTGAATGGAAAAGTAAATCGTATGCAGGATGCACACATGGAAACAGTAGATGAGGTTTCCTGTTTGTAAGTCCAATTAGATAGACTATGATTGGAGAAGTCAGATTTTTTTTTTAACGGTGTAAAAGTGGGATTTTTCTTGTGTTTTTTGATAGGTATTGCTGGTTTAATTTTAAGTAAAGTGATTTGATGGTTTTGTAATTGGAGGTGTAATTTTATTGGGTAATGAGAACAGAGATGTGTTTTGGAAATTTGAATGGTATTGGAATTGTAATGAAACACTGTCTTTCGTGTGTTTTTCAAAATTTTAGTGTCTCACATTGTGAAGTCATTCAGTAGGCAAAGAACTCTGCACTTTGTAGACTTATAGGTGGAAGGAATCAATTCAGCCTTTCATATTCCCAAGTATTGCAACGTTGCAGCTTTTCCTACTCCCAAGCGTTGCAACGTTTCAAAGCGGTCTCCAACACGGTTAGATCCTCTATAAATTTAGTCACTCTCTAAGCCATCACTCTCAAATTACTCTGCCTCTCTATCTCTCTATCTCTCAATCTCTCTGCCTCTCTTCTCACAATTTTTAGGTATCACATAATGAATCCCAACGACAAGCAAGACCTTCTCTAATCTGCGGGGGGCGTTAGTGGTCACTTACATGACGACATAGCTATGCTAGAGCACAAGATACTCCAAACTGGGCAAGAATTTTTTTGCTTGAGGGCAAGGGTAGACCAATTGACGGCGAGGAAGGAAGCTGTGTTTGAAGATGATGATGAGGGTGTTGCGATTTTTGGCTCAATTGTTGTCTGCCTTACTCACTTGGGAATTGCAATTTCTCAGATGGAGAATAAAAGGGCTACATACGAATTCGCTTTGAGAGGTGTTAGGGCTACTGTGCAGGAGTTGAACTTCTTTGGCAATGGTGTGGCAGACATTCCTAATGAATGATGGTTATAGGGTTGTTGTGTGGGTCTGTTGCCAAAAAAACTTTGTTTCTCTTATTATGATAGTAGAATGTTTAAGGGTTGATGTATGGGGCTGCTGTATGGGTTCATGTAAGGGTTGACGTATGGAACAAAGTTGCAATATTAATAAATTGATCTCGTTTATTATCAAAATATTTTTTCTATTATGTTGTGTTGTTGCATCTATTGAGGTTTAATGATTTAGTTATTGGATTCAATTCTGTCATATTACTCCATAGAAGTCATGGTATTCAATTTTGAAATATGAGATTTGGTTTGGGTGGGTGATTTGAAGCATCCAGAACACTGAAGCTTGACCGTGGGATTAGGATTCAAGGCATGTAATCTTGTTAATATGCCTAATTCCAGAGATGATGACTCAATTAGGTCATTAATTGAGTTGATTTATTTACACCTACTTACAATCAGAAACTCAATCAATTAGTAAATTAATTTAGTTGATTTGTTTACACCTACTTACAATCAGAAACTCACTCAATTAGCAAATTAATTTAGTGTATTTGTTTACACCTTCTTACAATCAGAAACTCAGAAAGTGGGAAATATGAATTGTGAGGTCTTACTACAAAGCTAGTATACATATATGTAAGATAATAAGCAACATAAAATGGAAGTGCTTCCATCGTATCAACTACCATAGCCAAGCCAAACCAAACCAAATTTACAAACATACATATGAATAGATTAAACACTAATATGAGTTGATCACTCTATTGCCCAAAAGTAAAGATCCAAACCAAATATTGTCAACACACAAACACAAAGTTTCAATTGTACTAATTTGAACTTTGCCAAAATTTAAAACAAACAGTAGGGTCCTGCTACCAGTAAGAAATCAAACAAGTGCTTTGTGCTTCTTATTTTTTGAATCCTTAGGCCTTCCCCTCTGTCTCTTCTCTGGCTGCATAGTTGGTGGAACCGTTGCGGTTGGCTGATCATTTGCTGGAGTGGTTGAAGCTGGATGGTTATTTGCTGGAGTGGATGAAGTTGACTGCTCAGGTGCTGGAATAGATGAGTGATGTGCTTGTGAGGGCATATCTTCACTTCTAGTCATATAACTGCCAAACCATCTGGAAGTTGGCATAGGGTTTGTATCTGGCCTGCTACTGCCATAGGCAACACTTGATGTTTCGTGTGCCATTCTATCAAGTCTGATTGGCTACCAAATCCAAGTAACATACAGGTTAAATTGAAAAATTTAGGAAAAAAATCATCACAATCATTAAATTGAATAAAATAAAAACAGCACACCATGCTCATGCCAGTCATGGGATTTATGAACGCTTCTATCCCAGTAAATGGCCTTGATGTTGGGCTTTTTCTCCTTTGCAATGCTTCAGTGCGTGTAGTAGAGTTCTGGGTGTTCAAAGGATCAGGAACATGGCTTGTAGAAGATTGTGAACTTTCTCTAGTAACTCCACCCTACAAAAATAACATTAGTGGTTGTGCAATTTCAAAAACACAATATCAGGGATTGAGTTTAGAGAATTATATTTCTGCTATGCTTGTTTGAGCAAGTTGAAGATTTATGTCCTGCCCTGAAACATAGTGTGCATCTCTGTTTTGCAACCTTTTGAAGATTCTTCTTCCTACTTTTTGACTCCCATACCTCTGGTATCCTACAGACTCTACGCCTACCTTTCACTGCCTTTCGTTGCGGTGCTGTTATGTCTGGTTGCCTAGTCCTTTGCCAGAATTTCTCACCATTGACTGGCTTGATAGAGTACGCATATGCTTTTAAGAACATTTCCTTGGAATACCAGTGCGATACAAATTCCTCAGCTTTACCTCTCCTATGTGAGATCACAACCATTACATGTTGACATGGGATTCCTGTCAAATCCCAACCCCTGCAGCTACATTTCCTTTCTTCAAACTTCACAATATACTTGTCCGGCCCTTCAAATACCTCTCAACCACCATCACCATTAGTAAAAACATGACAGTACACACTCCTATCCTTGTTATCCTCTATTTTTCCCCAAATTTTTGCCCCATAATCCCCAACAAACTTAAAATTCCCATATAATCTCATCTGTACAAATCTTTTCACTATCAACATTCTAATTTCTTCAAACATTCTGACAATAGACATGTGCCTAGCCTCCGAGATGAATGCATTGAAGGTCTCACACATGTTATTATCCACCACATCTGACTTAGAAATACATTGAAAGAAAATTTTACGCCAAAACTTAGGGGATACCTTCAAAATGGCATCCACTGCATCAGGGTCAAAGGTGTACATTCTCTCTAAATTGTCCTCCAGCTGTGGTAAATTAGTGGACTTGACAACACTCCAGTACAAGGTTGAACACAAATCTCCATCGCGCCCCTTCCTCTACTTGGAGAATATGTGCATAACACAATTAGAGACGTTAGTGTGTTCTGTTTTGAAAGCAAAAAAATTATAATAAACTTAGATCTAAATTAAGAAAACTTACTGGATGTTGATCAGATTGAAATGTCCATCCCAGTCCATCCCCCGTGATATGCAGATCCTTCATCACAATCTCAAGAAACCACATCCAGTTGGAGTTGTTTTCAACATCCACAACTGCCCAAGCCAGTGGGAACATTTCTTCATTGACATCTCTGCCCACAACAGTTAAAAGTTGTTGCTTATATGGCCCCTTCAAAAAGCATCCATCTACCCCTAAGACTCGTCTGCATCCTTCCATGAACATTTTTCTCACTGCATCAAAACATACATACATTCTTAAAAAAATATTCCCAGGAGCTTCAAGCACAACAGTTGACCCAGGGTTGTTGTTCTTCAACTCTTGAACATAATCCCATATTCTCTTGAAATCCTTCTCATAATCTCCACAAAAGTGTTGGCTGATTTTAATCCTAGCTCTCCTTGCCTGGCTTTCTGAAATCTCAATGCCTAGTTCTTTCTTAGTGTACTTCTTGATCTCCTTTTGCTTCATTGTAGCAGCAGTTGATTTCCTCTCCTTAATGAAGTGATCTGCAATAATCTTGTAATTTATTCTGCTATTTGTGAACACTCTAGGGCACGCATGCTTAAGATTTAGAGTCCTCAACTACCAATGAGATGTGTGCTTTGGCTTCATGCAATAAACAAACCACTTGCAAGTTTTGTCTAAATAGCTGAACCTTATTCTCTTCTTGTCGTTCTTCACATAATCAACCTCTCTATGCACTTTCAAACTGAGTTCTATCACTGCATCCTTGAATTGTTGTCCAGTAATAAAAATCATCCCAACATCCAAGTTAGGAATTTCTCTGTAGCTTGTAGTGAGTTTGTAAGTTTTTGATGTTTTCCTTCTCCTCCTGCCATGCTCTGCTTCACTTCCTGAACTAGTAGATATTGCACTAGCATCTGAATATTCTCCTATCTCATCAAATACTGGTGGTTGTCTCTCTTCTGGTCCAATAGAACCACCATCTTCATTTCTTGTCCCTGTGACAGCTCTATTGATATCCTCCTCTCTATTTAGCCCTTCATCTTCACCTTGTCTAAGACCAGATCCACTGTTCTTCCCCACCCCCCTGTCTTCTTCTTTCCTTTCACTCTTTTCCTTAATAACCTGTATTCTTCATCATCTGATAAGTATGGAACATCCACCCAATTACCAAGGCCCCCTTCTACCCCAACATCTTCTCCACCATATTCACCCCCATCTTCACTGTTAGCTCCATTTTCACCATTATCTTGTTCAGCATCCCTATCTCCACTTCCTAACCCATTCTCTCCATTATCACTCTCTACAACTCTCTCTCTTTTAGGCTCCTCCTCAACAGAGTCAGATGAATAATGATGCACATTTGTAAGGTTATAAAATGGAGAGAATGGGGGTGCATTTTCATTAATATTTCTAGGAAACCCGTCTGATTTAACTCCCTCATCAATATTAAAGGTACTGCCACCTACCAACTCTACCGTGTCATTACTAAAGTAAGTACCATGTATAGAGTCTGGAAAGTGCAGTAAGTCACATGGTAAGATTCGAGGTTTACCTTCAATAAACAGAGGCTGACTGATTGAGCGCTAAATTGTCTTGTTTTCGTCATCCTTTTATGTCTATTTTAGGATGATGATACTGCTAATTCTTGGGTTTTCCACTCCTTTGTGCAGATTATGTTGCTGAGAAGCAAAATATTTATTAGGAGCTGAAATCGTCAAGTTTAGAGCTGTTTTGCACCAGAAGCTTCCTTGCCCCAGACCTGGGACAAGGAGATCCTAATTTGTCAAACGTGAGCCAACTGTCTTTCTCTTCTAGAAGATTTCTTTCTGCTGAAGTCCAATTCCAGCTAGAAGTCTTCATTAGCAGGGCAATCTCCTATTGTTTAGGAGATATAAACAATTTCTTTTAATTAGATAATAATTATTTTAAGTTTTTTATTAAGAAGAAAACACTTAGGGATTATTATTTAGGATAAAGGAGAGGGCTGCGCCTCTGGCCTACCACTTCATCTCTTTCCCGAATATTTCTTTTTCTTCTCTGGTTGGCAGTAGTGACACAACCATTGGAACCACTGTTTGGTTTCTTTAATTAATTAATTAAATTCCAGTTTATCCTTTCATCTATTTTATTTATTTATTTCTTATTGATCGCTCGTCGAACACTAGGGATGGCAATTTCTACCCGCGGGCATGGGTACCCGCCGGATACCCGCAATTGTGGGTGGGTATTACCCACAGTTTGTGGGTATTTTGCGGGTATGGGTTTACCCGCACCCGCAAAGTGCGGGTATGAATGCGGGTATGAATAGTGCTTACCCGCACCGCAACCCGCACTAAATACCCGCATTTTGCGGGTATGAATACCCGCAATAATACCCGCAACATATATATACATATCATAAATTTCAATCCCAAAAGAAAAACTTTCACCAGATGTTTTCACTATCCCAGACTAGGTGAGCAAGATCAAACAACAAAAGCTACCACATCCAGAATGCTTTTGAAGAACAACATAAGATATACATAGCTATCATAAACACTCCAGACATCAAAAGCTTGAGCTCTTGCAACAATAGATCAATGTTTCAACTGGAATTAGACAGCTAGGTCAAAAAACAAATAAATTACATATTTATAACTTAAAAACATAACAAAACTTTAAACGCATAGCTAACAAGAATTTTCAAAGCTAAAGGACATGATCATTGAGGAGGAGGTGGAAAGCGAGACATCAAGGCACCTAATATTTCTCGTTGATAATCTTCATATCTATCCCACCGGGCATTGAGATTTGACTCAATTTGATCAATTCGAGAGATAACAGAAAGTTGATGCTGTTTGACCGAAGATTCAAGCTCATCTATCCGAGCACACAATTTTGCATAGTCTTCATAATCTTCATCCTCATCGTCATTGCCATCTTCATCCATATCCGCATTCTGATCTTGATTGTCACTACGGAGTTCATTATCTACTCCACAATCCCTTACTACTTCAAAATTTAAATTTTGTTTCCCCCGTTTTTTTCCCGAATAAGCAAGCATTCCTTCTTCATTTAACTTCAATTGAAGACGAGATATCACATGAGACGAGTTATATGTGAAACAAGCATTGGAAAACTCAGTAGAACGAGGGATGGTTATACCATTTGCTTCCAAAATAAGCATAATCAGGTGCGGGTAGGGAAGATGCACATTTTGACCAGGTTTTGTGACTTTGTTTTTAGCCATGTGGTTTATAATTAGAAAACCTAAGTTCAGAAGGTTCTTCTCCAATAAATGAAAAATAATCCATACTTCAATTCCTTGCACTTCACTAAGACAGTTAATCCTAGGGAGAATGATCCTAGAACTGAGATGAAACAGTAGTAGACAAAGAGGATCCAAAAAACGGAGAGGAACGGGGGTATTGGGATTGGAACCGGGAGCTACTCTTTCCCATTGTTTGCGGTGATTAAAATTAGGAGCAATAATAGCTCCACGTCCTTTAAAATAACATAAACCAGCATTTGGTACACCTAAAATTCTGCATATCATCTCAACATCAACCCTAACAGGTTTTCCAAAAATCTTAGAAGTTATACTACAACTCGCTGGATCTTCTTTCATGCTTGATTCCAAATTCGCATAGAAAGTTCTGACAAGCACAAGACTAAAATCTCGACAAATTCCTACAGCCTTAGTCCATCCTTGGAAATCCAATAATCCATGTAGAGCACATTTAATCATATTTTCCATATCAAACACACGTGGTATGATAATCTGAGCAGTAGCAAAATAATTCTTATAGTATAAGAATGTACGCTTACTTGTGAAAAAGATTGGATCATAGGTGGGAGGTGGAACATAGAATCGGGAATTTGTGGCAGCTAGGACAACGAATTCATCTTCTTCAGCTGCGGGAGGAAGAGGATTTGAAGACGACGACCCGAGTAGCAGACGTGGACTTTCGCGTTTAGCCCTTTTCTTCATGTCTCCACCTCGAGTACGTTTGGAAGATGAGTCTCCTACCATATTTAGTGTAAATCTAAGAGATTTGAGGGTTAAAATACGGAAGAGCAAGTTAGGGTTCTGGAATTGGGGATTTCGGATTGGGTGGATATGTAGTGGTTAAGAATTAAAATTGATTGATGGGTTTTGGTTATGGATGTGTAAGGAGTGATTTCCTAAATTTTGGGATGATTTGGAGGTGATTTGGGTAGTTTTTGATGGATTGGGTGATTTGGAGTTTGAGGAGAGTCGAGAGAGGGACGAACGAAGAGAGAGAGAGAGAAGATAGATTTGTTGATTTAAGTTGCAGCCTCCTATATATACCCTCGAGGCGTCATGACTCCTCGCCTGGCGTCGTGAGTGGGCTTCATGACGCCTCGCTCTGATGTAAAACGCCTCGCCATGTTGATTTCCTAAAGCACGAGGCGTCATGACGCCTAGCCTGGCGTCATGAGTGGGATTCATGACGCCTCGCGCTGGAACAAAATGAAAAAAATTCATTTTTTTCACTATATTTCGATTTGTTACGCAATTTTTTGATATGTTTTGAATCATAAAATGTAAAGATTTACTATTGTAAGATTTTATATGTTTTGAATCATAAAATGTAAAGATTTAGTATTGTAAAAAATTAAAATGCCTTCATTTTTTCACTACATTATATTTTTTTACACGATTTTTGGATCCTCTTTTTCCATTTCAAATTATATGAATAACATTTTAAATTATTTATAATCATTATATTTTTAAAAATATATAGTCATTTCAAATTTTATATAATCATTATATTTTTAAAAATATATAGTCATTATAAAATGTAAAGATTTAACATACTAAAATATGAAATATCGTTAGAATAAGTTAGACTCGTACGTTGTAAGTCATATTTGTTCAACGTACTCTTTACATTTGAGTATTCTAATACTTATATTTTTTAGCCTATATATAATCATTTTAATCTTTATAGTTTTTATATCATAAAATGTAAAGATTTAACATACTAAAATATGAAATATCGTTAGAATAAGTTAGACTCGTACGTTGTAAGTCATATTTGTTCAACGTACTCTTTACATTTGAGTATTCTAATACTTATATTTTTTAGCCTATATATAATCATTTTAATCTTTATAGTTTTTATATCATAAAATGTAAAGATTTAACATACTAAAATATGAAATATCGTTAGAATAAGTTAGACTCGTACGTTGTAAGTCATATTTGTTCAACGTACTCTTTACATTTGAGTATTCCAATACTTATATTTTTTAGCCTATATATAATCATTTTAATCTTTATAGTTTTTATATCATAAAATGTAAAGATTTAACATACTAAAATATGAAATATCGTTAGAATAAGTTAGACTCGTACGTTGTAAGTCATATTTGTTCAACGTACTCTTTACATTTGAGTATTCCAATACTTATATTTTTTAGCCTATATATAATCATTTTAATCTTTATAGTTTTTATATCATAAAATGTAAAGATTTAACATACTAAAATATGAAATATCGTTAGAATAAGTTAGACTCGTACGTTGTAAGTCATATTTGTTCAACGTACTCTTTACATTTGAGTATTCCAATACTTATATTTTTTAGCCTATATATAATCATTTTAATCTTTATAGTTTTTATATCATAAAATGTAAAGATTTAACATACTAAAATATGAAATATCGTTAGAATAAGTTAGACTCGTACGTTGTAAGTCATATTTGTTCAACGTACTCTTTACATTTGAGTATTCCAATACTTATATTTTTTAGCCTATATATAATCATTTTAATCTTTATAGTTTTTATATCATAAAATGTAAAGATTTAACATACTAAAATATGAGATATCGTTAGAATAAGTTAGACTCGTACGTTGTAAGTCATATTTGTTCGAATATTCTGATATTATCAAAATGGTGTGTTTAACACCAAAACGGCGTCGTTTTGATATTAAACACGTCATTTTGCTTCCAAACTCAGTTAACTTATTATCAAAATGGTGTCTTCAAACTGTCCTAAAAACATTAACATGAGTCTAACCCTAAAAATAAGCCAGTCCGCTGTCCGCAGTCGTCCTCCTCTGTCCGCTGTCCGCAGTCGTCCTCCTCTGTCCGCTGTCCGCAGTCAGCAGCAGCCACCAGCCAGTCCGCTGTCCGCAATCGTCCTCCTCTGTCCGCTGTCCGCAGTCGTCCTCCTCTGTCCGCTGTCCGCAGTCAGCAGCAGCCACCAGCCAGTCCGCTGTCCGCAGTCGTCCTCCTCTGTCCTCTCCTCTCGGATGACAAATAATTCCCCTCCTCTTGCATTGGGTCAAACAGGTTTGATTTTCATCTCTATTCTTTGAACTTATGCATAATTATGTGTTGATATTGTGATTTAAATTTCATGGGTAAACTGTGTTTGAGCTAAGAAGAACCAATAATGTGATTTTATTTCATTCAGTATTATCTTGTTTGTAGATATAAATATAACGGAAAATCAAGAACACCAGAATGAAGAAATCCAATTGGGTTCACAAGTGTTTAGTTCCAATCCAATTGAACATACTCAATCATCCACACAAAACTCAACACCCGGCCAAGAAGACTCCAGTCTTGAACCAGTAAAAAAGAAACAAAAGAGTATTGTTTGGGAACATTTTACAGAGGCTACGGTTGGTAATAAGCCGAAAGCAAAGTGTAAGTATTGCAATAAGCTATTGGCTGCTGGGCGTGGTTATGGAACATCTCATTTGCATAATCATGTGAAAAGTTGTCCAAGGCGACAATTTGTCACCTTTAATCAGAAGTATTTGACTGGCAATGTTAGTAAAAGTGGAAAGGAGGAGTTGACTTCAACTACATTTGATCCTAAAATTGCAAGAAAAGAGCTCGTGTGTTTGGTTACGATGCATGAACATCCTATTTCTTTGGTGGAGCAAATCAATTTCAAGAGGTTTGTTTGTTCGCTTCAACCTCTTTTTAAGGTTCCTTCCCGGAATACTTTGAAAAGTGATATAGTTGGGATGTATGAGAAAGAGAAAAGTAATTTAATGGAGCTCATTGAGAAAAATGAAAGCCGAATAGCCATCACCTCTGATATGTGGACCTCTAATCAAAAGAAAGGCTATATGGCTATCACAACACATTTCATTGATCGCAGTTGGAAATTGCAAAACAGACTTTTAAGGTACTTTCATAACTTATATAAAATATATAGTTCATGTTTGAATTCAATATTGTTATTTGAATCTTACTAAGTTTTGTGTCAACTATAGGTTTTTATATGTGCCATGTCCGCACAGCAAAGAAGTACTTTCTGAAGCTTTATTGAAGACTCTTGTTGAATGGAAAATAGATGTAAAGTTATCTACGATTACTTTAGATAATTGCTCTACTAACGATGCTATGATGGTTTTGATGTCGGATGAGTTAAAATCTCGGTCTCTCATTGCTAATGGATCTTACCTTCACATGCGGTGTTGTGCTCACATCCTGAATTTGGTTGTACAAGATGGACTTGCAGTTATCAAAGATGGTATTAGTGCAATCCGGGAGAGTGTTTCGTATTGGATGGCTACTCCAAAAAGATTACAGAAGTTTGAAGGTACGTTTGTTGGTCCTAACAAACCTACTAGAAGTCTCTCTCTTGATTGTCCAACTAGGTGGAACTCCACTTTTTTAATGTTAGAAACAGCACTATTATATAAGGATGTTTTCACTAGGATTAGAGTTACAAACACTGAGTGCAGAACATGTCCTGTTGTCACTGAATTACAATGGAAATTTGCTGCGGATATTTGTGCTAAACTGAAGGTTTTTTATGAAGTTACAGAATTGTTTAGTGGCACACTTTATCCTACCGCAAATGTGTATTTTTCTAAGATTTGTGACTTGAAATTGAGATTGAGAGATTGGTTAACCTCTCAGTCACCCATTATAACAGCAATGGCTAATGACATGATGACCAAGTTTGTCAAATATTGGGATAATGTTAATGTTCTTATGGCTATTGCTGTGATACTTGATCCACAATATAAGATGAAGTTGATTCAGTTTTACTACTGTAAAATTTATGGTGTTAATTATGTTGCGGAGATTGAAAAAATTAAGAGAGTTTGTTATGATCTGGTGAAAGAGTATAGTGAGAGGGGAACGGATGCAAGTGCAACATTGGATCCATCTTTAGCTTTATTGACAATGAACGCTTCTCAAGCTAGTATGACTGAATATGATATGTTTGTGATGGAGTGTCAAACTGATCACACTCCACAAGCAATAAGTGAGTTGGATCTTTATTTAGAGGAGCGTGTCTTGCCAAGAACAGAAAATTTTGACATTCTCGTATGGTGGAAGGTGCAAGGAGTTAAGTACCCGACTTTAAAGGCAATTGCTCGTGATATTCTAGCTATTCCAGTGTCTATTGTTGCATCTGAGTCTGCATTTAGCACAAGTGGTAGAGTGATCAGCCCACATCGTAACAGACTTCATCCAAGAACCATTGAAGCTTTAATGTGTACTCGTAGTTGGTTGTGGGCAGCTGAATATACAGGTACAATAATAAATATAATTTTATTTATTCAGTTTTGAACTTATGCATAAACAATTATACATCTTATTTATTTATGTGTTTACCTTCGTAGGTTGTGGTGCTGAATCTGCCGAATGTCTAGATTATCAAGATACTGACACTGAAGACAATGAGTTCTGATGTTATTGGTGATGTAATTGATTGCGATTGTGCAAACTTTTATTCATTGATTGATGAAATGCTTGTGAGGACTCACAAGCTCAGATCAATTGGTGTGGTTGTATGTTATAATGATTACTGGTTTTGCATAATTTGACACTTATTTTGGAGTATGCATGTTCTTGTATGTACAACAATTTTTAACAAAGAAGATAATATTGCGGGTATGAAATCTGCGGGTATCCGCGGGTATTACCCGCGGGTACAATTTGCCTGCTGTTACCCGCCCCGCGCGGGTATGGGTGCGGGTATGAATTACCCGCAGATTTGTGGGTGCGGGTATGAATACTATCTTACCCGCCCCATACCCGCCCCATTGCCAACTCTATCGAACACGTCAAATATAGTAGTGAAATAGTTATGGAATTGGGGGTAGAAATACAACTTATCACTGTCTACAAGGATTTGTAGATGATGGTAAGAGGATCGTCCACAGAGACCTCTAGGAAACGTAGTTCTTGAGTTTGACTTCCTCGTCACTGAGTTTGGGTTTGGTTGGTATCTGAAACTGAAAGACAACAAAAAGGAAGTGAAAACAGTTTAAAGTAGTACTGGCTAGAGTCTAGGCCAAGACTAGGGTCTAGATTAGGAATAAGTCTAGTGATATGGAATTCCAGGTAAGGGTGATATGAGAGCTTGCGTTCTTATGACTCGATCACGGACTCTAGGATGTTCATCTCTTCGTTTGTAGTACTGCTATAGAGTGGAGGTACTCCTGTTCACTCCTGTCTTCCCTCCTCTTCAAATTACCTGGCGGGTACTCCCTCTCCTGATAATCCTAGCCAAGGGACACCTTGCTGGTTAAAGGGTTTATCCATTTGACTGCTGTCTTGAATGGTTGCTCACCTCTTCAATGGTACAGGGGAAGACAGTACCTAGGTCAAGGTGTTTCCTCACGGAAACCCTAGGTTGTCAATCTGGTCTCGACCTAGATTACCTATTCTTCTAGTCTGGCGCGAGACTAGTCACCTACTTCGTCTAGCCGGCGGGTACTCCCTCTCCTTCTAGGCTGGTTACAACTCTTCTCTACTAGGGTACAAGGATGATCAAACCTTGTCTCTAGTGAGTAAGCGATAGATTAAGTTCAAGAAATAAATAAATACAAAGGAAGGGATTATGAAGTACGAAAGATGCCTCACGAGTGCATAAGAACTACAGCTCCTCAACCCTTACCAAGAATGGGTGTTTAGTTACTCATACTCATGAATAAAGAGATAAAGTATTTAATTGCATAAATAATATAAATCCGAGATAATAAAATCCGGTGCAAAGTGTAACAATGTCGAACTAAGAAAAGAGAAGAAGGATTGCGTAGTGTTCAATGGCGACAGAGGTGAGTAATGTTTTGCTAAAATAGCCCTCAGAACCTCTGTCCCAATCCAACTCTAATCCCTAGAAAATCTCCTAAAAGATCATTACAATTAATTGTTCTTAAAAATGGAAACTAAATCGCTAAATAATAAAGAGGGAGATCCCATTCGGGATTCTATATAAGATTGTCTTCAGATCCCTCTAAAATAGCGGAACAGCTGCTACGTGCCAGCTGTAAGAGTCCAACGCTGAAAGTGGTCCAAACGCTCCAAAGTGCTGTCTTTATCGCGAAAGTGTCTTGGCCGCAGTCTTGGCCAAGACAATCCTGGTATGCGCCATACGTCAGATGCGAATATGTCTAGACTCGGGTAATGCTGCTCCAGCTTTCTTCTGTTCAGATTCCTCAAAAGCTGCCTTCCAGATCAGATCTGCTAAGATGTGGGAAAACAAGGATAAATCAGCAGATTTACTGTCCAAAATAACTAGTAAATGGACAATAAAACATGATGAAATACAATGCAATCACTTATGATGATCGGCTAAACTCATCTATTCCTTGTGAGGATTAACAGCCATGCTTAATTGATTGTGAGATCTAAACGCAATTATTAAATCTCATCTTGCATCTTTAATTGTTTTAATTGATTGTCAAATTATGCATACTTCTTTTGAAGCTTGATCAACTACACTAGAATTTGCATGATTACTGTCTTCTCTTGATACTTTGGAGTCTACATTGTAGAAAGTGATACGAAGGCAACCAACTGATCGACGGATCAGATTGGAAAACAATTAAGGTCGAGTTTACAAGAGTAGACACTTCTCTCTCCTGAACTCGGGAAGGTCTCTTACGGTAGAATTATTTGATTATCTTATTAGACCTAATAGAATAGCTTCTTTAGGCCATAAGATATTTCAAGGACCTTAATAGATGAGAACTTTTAAGAATCTCGAATAGGTAGAGAGCAGGAGATCTAGGTGAGAACCTGATCTCTATAGCCGCCTGCAAGTCTGGTATTGAAAATACTTGAATCAATGATCAATTAATTAAATGCATGAGCTCATCGAATCCTCACTGGGAATTTGTCACATTTGATTTCACACACCACATCCATGTATTTCTTTCTGTTACTTATATTTCGCAATTATTCACAACAACTCAATATTGGTATTTACCACTCGTTACATTCCTAATCATTTATAAAGAATATTAATTGCCACCGAATCCCTGTGGACGAACCTTTTACCACTTGTTACTGTTTTAAAACTACATGTGCATTGGTAGATTGTATTATTTTATTTTGACGGTTTCGGCAACCATCACTGACTTTCATCATGGTCTACATATAAATCCACTAAACCTTTCTCCGTAGCTAATTGCACTAATATTTCAAGTGATATTTCGCATTGTAGCAGAATCAAATCCATATCCAAATCCATAGTGTCATTATCCTTATCCCATTGTTTGTAAAATAACATTTTACCCACATTATTTACTTTCATCCTACTCAGAATCCATATACATAACCCATAAGACAAGTCTTGTACCCGACACTTCCACTCAACAACAATAGGATTCTCGTACCTATACGGATGATACCTAAATTTACCCCCCACATGGAACCGCAGAACAACATTCATGGCCTACCAATAAAAATCAAACAATATAATTCAATTCAACCATGTACAGTACAGGACCACATTGGACTCATATAAAATGATATTCACAAATCGACAAATCGATGCCCAACCCAAAAACAACAACAAAACAGTCAATTGGAAAAGCAAAAGCAAAGGTTTTAAAATACATACCTTTTGGAATATCAATGTCAATGTCGTTGTCGTCCTCCCTCCTATTCTTTAAACAAAACACGGTATACAACTCGCACACAACCCCATACAACTATGCGTGCTTCAAGTTTGAAGGAGAATAGAAATGCAGTACACCGTCGGCCGCATTACAAATGGATTAGGGTTTTGTGCTTTCTCTGATAAGGAAAATAAAATGTTGAAAAAGACAATGGAGGAGCAGAGCGGGGGAATGGAGTGAGGGTGAAATTAAATTGTTGTTATTTATTGTGGGACCCAAGGTAAGTTTAATTAAAAAATAGAATGTGTTTTTTTGGAAAATAATATGGAAAATGGTTTTGAACGGATAATGGATTCTCAAGTCAGAAAAATCTGACGTGTGGGCCCCAACCAACAGTCATTTTTTGAATTTAAATAATAAAAAATTCAGAATTAACGGCCGTTAGTGTCCGTTAGTGTCGAATTTGACGGCGGGGACCTGGCGTGCCTAACGAGCTTAACGTCAGGCACTAAATTGAACCAAAAATCACTTTGGGGACCAACTAAAATGAAAATAATAATCGTGGGGACCTCCGGGTGGCTTCTCCCTCATAACATTAATAAAATTACAAAATTCTTTCATCTCGTCATTTAAATAAAGTTTAAAATAAAATGGATAGATGGAATTGTTGATCTTTAGTAAATTCGTGTGGCGTAAAACAGAGAAAGGGTTAAAGCTTATAGAGTTCAAGACTTGAAGGACATGTGAGGAGTAGTACTGGTGGTTCGGAATTTGAATCGAGGTAAGTTCTTTGGAAAAGGGTTGCATGCCATAGATTCCCTTTAGAAGCATGGAATTTATAAGGTCCCCTATATATGTTGTTGTGTTGCGGCATGACAATACACTTATCATTATTTCTAACACATGCCTGTAAAATATCCCTATCAATATCACAGTTTAAATTGAGTAAAGAGTAAGTCACATATTGCCTAGTACGTATATTTATGTTTTTAATTAGAAAAAAAAAATTGATCTTTCGCTCTCATCGACCTCTTTAATAAAAAGATTACAACTACGATTTATAGAGAGAGAAAAAACTTTACTATTTAACAAGTGTCGATTCAGTATGAATAAAATTAATTATAATCTAATAACAATAGGATAATTTGGCTCATGTATAAAAAACTAAAAAAAATTAATTAAAGTAAAAAATAAAAATAGGCATCAATGCTACTTTTTTATAGGCAAAGAAGGGACTCGAACTCGAGTCTTGCTAGTACTTTAATTACGAACAACGTACAATTACTAGTGTGAGTCCATGCAGGGCAATATAGTACAATCCTAGAAAATAAATACTTCTTCTCTATTTCAATAAAAGTCATTTTAGGGTCTGAA
Source organism: Viola odorata (assembly GCA_963691705.1). Lineage (NCBI taxonomy): Eukaryota > Viridiplantae > Streptophyta > Magnoliopsida > Malpighiales > Violaceae > Viola > Viola odorata. The sequence continues at coordinate 54,557,623 of OY829541.1, forward strand.
ATTTGGGTCAAATAACATTTCTTTTGCTCTTTATCGCTCTACCCCTCTTTCATTACAATTTTACACAATTATGCAACTAGTATTATCATAAATAAAAAAGTTACTAAGGGTAGAAAGGTTACAAACAATCTTAATAGCTTCGAACTAATTATTTTATTAAATGTATCAGACTTAAAATGATTTTTAATAGAATTCGGAGAGAGTAGTTCATTGGAGAAGAACATACCCGCACCCCCACATCATCATTATTTTAATTTTAATTTTTTTTGTTTTTACCATCCATTTCCCCCCGAATTAACACTCATTTATATTTAATAAATGTCAGACAAGAATACCGTTGGATTTTATAAAAATTAAAGAAATCTGGCGAATTCTTATAAAATATCTGTATGTTATTTTGTTTTCCGGAAGATTTCTTAAATCTTTTTGAGCTAGAAAATTTTGATAAAATAAAAGCATTAGGTAGCTTGTAGCTATAGCTAGAGAGGAGGTGTCAATAGTAGTGCTGTCTATTAATTTGATTGCATCTTTTAACTGTAAAAATTGGAATTGTTTTGGCCGCACGGGCTTTCCCTCCATCGGGTTCCAAAAATTTATTCTTCTCGGTTCTCAGTCGCCGATTTTTTAAATTATTTTAATCCCGGCGTCACTTTCGTGCCCAATTCCTCGTAGATCACCGACACCAAAGTTGATGCTCCAAATTTAACCGGGTCAAAATGTATTACTCTGCCAATCGAATCGCCGGTTGATACTTGTCATCGGTTCTTGTCCTGCTGCTGCCCTTAGTAGGGACACCGCCAATTTAAACGGTAGGTGACTCAAGATTCCAAAAAAATTAACTTGGAAGAGAAACCTTGTCTCCACGTATTCTTGTCGGACCACTGCACCAAACTAACTTGTGAATATAAATATTAGTAGCAAGATTTTAACTATTTTAATTAGTTCCAATTGGGCGGATGATATATGTTTATCAAAACCAAATAATACAATTAGTTAAAATGTATATTTTTTTCAACCACCCGACACAACACAATGGGTTTCCTAATCATGTGGTGTTTAGGGCCTTTAATCATGATGAGGTTAGTTAATTAATTAAACATATGATTGTTGTGTGTTTGGAATGTGGTTTATGATTTTAAATACTGTTAGTTTCACTTTATTTGGGTTGGGTGGTGTGCAAACTTTGGATAAAGACGAATAATGTTGTTGAAGCTAAGTTTAAATGATGTCTCCTAATTTTCTAATGTACAATGTGTACTAATTGGATTAATTAGCTTATTTATTTATTTTAACGTCTTAACTATAACTATTTTTAAATTTATTAAATTAGAACTAATTATATCTGGATCGAGGTAGCTAATTAAAAAATGAAATGCTTTTAACATGTAATTTTTTATATGAAAGAGTCGAATATGAGAGTGTTTATGGAAAGTTGGAAAGTTGTACAGTGACGTGTTATAGCAAGAACAAAGGAGTTACACGTGTGGGAAAACGACAGGACGGCACGAAGAAGATTGAAGATGGGCGTCAGCATTCAACATTTGGGTCTTTTTCTTTGTTTTTATTTTCTGGCTGATTACTCTGTTGAATGGTTGAGGTCCAACACCCGGACACAATTGAAATGTAGGGTACTGAGGGTTGTAACCGACAGTGCTACAGTGTGAGCTGTGATTTTTGCTCCAAGACTTTGACCTCACTGTAATATCTACTCCCTTCTAAGTACGTATATTAAGAAGATCGGATGATTCATTATTTAAAATAATTTTGTCTTAAATTTTTTTTCGAATTACATGAATGGTAAATAATGAACGATATATGGGTATGGTAACTTCTTCGTAAATAGTAAACAATGTAAAAGATAGAAGAGTAAAAAAGAACATTGATGTTGGTTGGTACTTATAATGGTTATTAATAATTATTAGTTGGTAGGTATGAATTCTGTGGAAGTCCCCTGACATTCCTTACTCAATTTTTTAAATGCGCTCGTTCAAAATATATGCTTTGGCTTAGCTTTTCGGTTTGCAAATAATAATGCAGTTTATATTTTTATTCACAATGTAAACGGCGCCGTCCGATGTGCATGCACGGGTCCAATAAACTAGTAACCATTACAAGATACCAGCACTTGTTTTGTCTCCTGTGTCATATTTAATTTACGATTTTTCTTGACCCTACGATTATTTTTGAAGTTTTCATTTATTTTCAATTAATCGATAGTATTTTAGTGTCTAAAAAAACTATCACTCTTTTTGCCCTTTAAATTTTCAGATTTTGCACAACTATCAATTTTTTTATTTTTTATTTTCCAGTTAACCTATTTTAGTCTCTAAAAAATTAGTACTCCCTAGCTTCAGCTCGTTCAAGTATGATCGAGTACTAAAAGCCATAATTCTCTCAACATAAATTTTTTTATTTCTCAGACTCAAATATAAAACATAAATTAAGGGTGAATAAACTACTTACCACTCGACGACTACCACCGATGCTGGTAGGATTATTATTATTATTTTCTCAAGGATTTTTTTGGGTTAAGGGTTCGTTTTGGGCCTTGCACAATCTTTCCGCTTCACATAAGAGGCTTCATGTAGCGTATGAATTTCCGACATTAGTGGCCCACTAACCATCCTCAATGCTGTATATGGGCCTATTGGGCCTGATGGAATAGCTGCTGCCATGACAAGCTTGCAGTAAAATCAAAACGATGACTAGCGGGGGCAGAAAGAAACCATTAAACAAAACCCCTTAAAAACCCCTCAAAAATCAAAATTCTAAAACCCACTAGAAACAAACTCCAACTCCGGCAGTTCAGTCAAATGTCCCTCTGTTTCTCCTTCTCTAAACCTATCTTCTTCCCTCAAAAACCCAGCTACCCAGTAAGTATCTCCATCTCTGTCTATTTTTGTTTACGTTTTGAGTTTGACATTTGACTCTGCTGCAGGTATTTGATGGAACCCAAAGGGCGCGGGGATTCTGGAGGAGCACTCGCGTAATGAGGAAATTGGTAGTAAAAGCAGGCCCCAAGAAGGTATATTTTGGTAAAGAATGTACAGAAGCTTTACAAGCTGGAATTGATAAGCTAGCGGATGCTGTTTCCCTCACTTTAGGTCCCAAAGGTAATCTGGGTCTACTTCCCTTTTATTTGTTTACGTTTATTTTTAGCATTTCTGATCGAGGGTCTTTTTGGCTGCTAGGAAAAAGACGATCTTTCCGGTTTTCGTGTATGTGAGATTGTTGGGTCTTTCATAGTTCTAATGATGTGCTTTGTGGCTAACCTTTGCAGGGAGAAATGTTGTGCTTTCTGAGGGTGAGAAGCTTAAAGTGATAAATGATGGTGTTACGATAGCTAGAGCCATTGAGCTCCCGGATGCGGTGGAGAATGCTGGTGCAATGCTAATCCAAGAGGTTATTCATGGTTGCTACAGAATACTCTCACTAAATTGTTTTGTGATGAATTAGTTGATGTAATTTGAATTTCGTGTAACATGAAATTACTCCTATTCAGGTTGCTGTTAAAATGAACAATTTGGCTGGAGATGGTACAACTACTGCCATCATTCTGGCCCGTGAAATGATCAAAACAGGGCTGTTGGCAGTTGCTTTTGGGGCAAATCCCATTTCTTTAAGGAAAGGAATGGATACAACTGTAAAAGAATTGGTCAAGGTCTTAAAGGAGAACAGTTTCCCAGTAAAAGGAAAGGATGATATTAAAGGTCTATACTTTTCCCTACTAAATTTTGTTGCTTTTCTTTTCTTCCATCAAAAAATAATCCTTAAATTCTCTACTTTTGCAGCGGTTGCCACGATTTCTGCTGGAAATGATGAATTTGTTGGGAGTCTAATTGCAGAAACTATTGAGAGGATTGGCCCTGATGGAGTAATCTCCCTCGAGTCATCTTCTACCTCTGAAACCTTTGTCATAATAGAAGAAGGAGTGAAGGTGATTGAACTGATTGTGGTTTCCATAGTCTGCAAGTTTTCTAAGACAAGTTACTGCAGATTAATGTCTTGCCTTAGAGTTAACATTTTGGGCTATAATCAACTTTAGTTATGTTAAAGGTGTGAAAAATTCCCTACTCTTGCTTCCAAAATAAACATAGTATTGAAAAACTTACACTGTCAGATTGTAGGGTTGGTGTTTGGTTAAAAACTTTGTTGTCTAAATAACTCCCTCAATTTACTTCATATAAAGCATTACTTTAGCTTGCTATGTTTTTCTTTTGGTCCATCTGACATTGTCTTAGGCACTCTCTCTTTACAGATTGACAAAGGTTATATGTCCCCCCAATTCATTACAAACCAGGAAAAATCTATAGTGGAGTTTGACAATGCAAAAGTCCTTGTAACTGACCAAAAGATTGCAACGGTCCAAGAAATAGTTCCTCTATTGGAAAAGGCTACCCAACTGAGTGTCCCACTTTTAGTCTTTGCGGAGGATATCTCAAAGCAGGTATTGGAAACATTGATAGTGAACAAAGTACGAGGTTTACTCAATGTTGCGGTTGTCAAATGCCCTGGATTTGGAGAAAGGAAGAAAGCTTTGTTGCAAGACATTGCTCTGATGACAGGTGAACATCTTGCTTCTCAATGAGCGATAGATTACCCTTTTGAAGACATGTCACATCTTGCTTTCCAATGTTCCCTTCTGTTTCAGTGACTATGAGTAAACTTTTCTGTGACATGCACCTAGCAAGTATCACAATTTTTTTTGTGGGTTCTCGTGTAAATATTAGTTGCAAAATTCTCATGCTCTTTTAAGCATTGTGTGTAGGAAACCTTTTTCTTACGTAGTTGTCAAGATGTTGTTTCCTTTTCATATGGATGTTCAAAGGAAGGTATTGAATGTAACTCTTTATTATTTCTCTTATCAATAATTTCAGGTGCTGATTTTCTGTGTGGCGATTTTGGTCAGACTCTTGCTGTTGCAACCTCAGATCAACTAGGCATTGCACGAAAAGTTACCATAACAAGTAATTCCACAACCATAGTTGCTGACCCATCTACTAAAGCTGAAATTCAGGCAAGAATCATGCAGATCAAGAAGGATCTTGCTGGAACAGAAAATGCAAATCTGTCAAGAAAGCTCTCAGAAAGAATTGCCAAGCTATCTGGTGGTGTTGCTGTTATTAAGGTGAGTAGTGAAGTAAACGAACAGGTGCTCCTAATTCAGAAGAAACATGTCACATTGTGAAATTGTGAATCATCCTCTACTTAGAATTTCCATTACTTCAGTTATGAGTGAATGTTGACTCAGTTTTTGACAATATGATAAACATGACAGGAGTTCCAACTCTACAATTTATGTTTGCTTAATAGTAGTTTTTTTTTCTTTTCTTTTTAGTGCAACTCTTTGAGTAAGCAGTGTGCTTTGTGTTAACACAGGTAGGAGCACATACAGAGACAGAACTTGAAGATAGGAAACTCAGAATCGAAGATGCAAAGAATGCAACGTTTGCTGCTATGGATGAAGGAATAGTACCTGGCGGTGGTGCTGCATATGTACATCTCTCAGAACGGATTTCTGCCATAAAAGATTCTATGGTAGATGAAAGTGAGCAGATTGGAGCTGATATAATAGCAAAGGTTTTTCTCAGTTTCTATTTCTCTCTCTTTTTACTATTATGTTTCCTTGACCCAGAGGCGCCTTATTGAAAGGTTAATGTAACCTTTTCAAATAATGCATTTGCAGGCACTTCTTTCACCTGCAAAAACAATAGCAGCTAATAGTGGAGTTGACGGTGCGGTTGTTGTGGAGAAGATTCGACTGTGTGACTGGAGAACTGGTTACAACGCAATGACTGGTAGATACGAAGATCTTATCAGAGCAGGGGTGACGGATCCTTGTAGGGTTTCCAGGTGCGCGCTTCAAAGTGCTGTCTCAATTGCTGGGGTTGTTCTGACTACACAAGCTGTATTAGTAGACAAAATTAAGACCCCCAAGCCTCTTTATCCTCATGTCCCAGGAATCACTCCATAGTGAAAATAGGTCTGCAGTGACTAAAAGCATATGCAGGAGGTCAGGAGCTGAAGAAAAGGCTTATGCCAAAAGCACTTAAAGAAAAGGAATTAGAAGATTGAGTTGGCTGGTTTGTTCTCAACGCGAAGGCGAAAGAAGCTTCTTAAACGAGTTCGCCCGAACTCCGCACTTGTCAGGGTGCAAGTACAAGATGGATTCTGCTCCACACTTAGTTGGTTGGAATGCATGACCATAAAGAAGAATTTGGGTTAGGTGGTTAGCCTGGTAGTTCTTTCTTGGCTAGATTTGCTGAATTTGCATCAAGTTTCTTTCTTGGATGACCAGCACTGCAGTCTCCTGCTTTCTATACATGTAGGTCGTCATTTGGTTGTTATGAGTTGCTTAACTTGGGTTTGGAAGTTAAACCCAAGTCTGTGTCTGTTCAAGCCTGGCCTTAATGCTAGTGGTCAGGGCTTGGGATTAGATGGACTTGCTTTGTATTAACTTAGAATACAAGATTTTGTCAACCCCATTACAGTTGAAAGCGCAGTAATTGCAGCACGCGCGTCTTGGTCAATTTTTTGCGGCTTGAGAGGAATTTAGTAGTAGAAATGATTATTAGTCCACTTAGTTGTATATAATTTCTTCTTCTTTTCTTATTATTAAGCCACTTATATACAATTTCAACAAATATTGTCATCCTTTTTACCGTCCAAAGGGTTTTTGTTTTTTTTTTAGGGATTTCAATTCATGATTTTTTGAATATCATCCCGATTTCTCGCTACTAGAATAAACCTGATAGCTTAGCGAAACCCTTTCAAATCGATAAAAAACCATGTATATGAGATCTTGTACAATTTTGTATATTTTCCCGGACATTCTATGTAATTTACGTTTTTTTTCCCTTTTCTGAATCACCCGCACTAGGGTCATGTGTTGAAAAATGTATACATGTAAAACCAACAAAAAATGAACTTAAGTGGAAGACTTAACCAACTTAGATAAAAAATCAACTAGTTAATTATTAATTGGCAATAGAATAAAACAAAATCGTGTTTTCACCACCAATTATTAAACTCAAATCAAGAAAAAAGAAAGGGATTTGGCACTTCTCCACCATCTTCTCCTCTATATAACCATGCTCATCAAACATATATTTCCAGCACCAATTCACCTCATTTTAATTAACTTGCATTCTAAGGTAGCAAGAAAAATGGAGGGTGGTCGTCTTAGGTTTGCGCAAGTACTTGTCTTATGGGCCAGTGCTTCCACCTGGGCAACCAGCATGGCCAGCTGGCAGTGGCATTATGGATTCAACCACACTGATTGGTGGAATGCCAAACGCCCAACCCCAGCACCAGCACCAGCACCAGCACCTCCCTGCCGCTTTAATTCCACAAATACCTCTAGAAAGATCATCATCGGCGGCTCCCAGCAGGGGACCTTCGGCGTTAACTACACCGATTGGGCCCTCAAGAACGGCCTATTTTACCAAAACGGCACTGTAGGTAAGCCTCTCTTTTTTTTTATGCCAACCTCACCTAATAACTCGTCGTTTATAAAAATGATCCGACAATTTAATATAATTTGTAAGTATACCATCTGATGATGATTGAGAATTATTGCTCGGGATAGATCAGATAGATGTATTTTTTGGGCATATGACTGTGCCCAGTTTAGAATGGAGGTGACAGCGGCTGAAGGGCTAGCGATCAGGAGAGTGCTCCAAATGGCCAAAAATCGTAGTTCTGATCGGATCCAGGTCCAGTCGAATTGCCTTGCAATGATATAGGTTTTACTCGTCAGATCTCAGCCCTTCTTGAGTCTGGGAGTGTTTGTACATGACATCACTCGTCTTGCACATCTTTTTTGCTATTGTGAATTCATTCATGTTAGGAGGACTGCTAATTTAATCGCTCATGTTCTAGTAAGGAGAGCTTTTGAGTTAGGTCAATCTGAATATTGGGACGGATTGTGTCCTGATTCCTAAAGGACTCGATAGTAATACAATTTCCTAGTAATGAAAATGTTACTTTCAAAAAAAAAAAAAGTATACCATCGGAAGAAAACACATGAAGTAATACACTATGTTTGATAGAATGTGCAAGTGATTAGTAAGTAGCACAACATTAATTATTTTTGCACATGACACTGTGATTCACATGCATAGTACTTGATGTTGTAGTGATCGAACGAGACGCAGGGAGGATCAGGTGAAGGATTCGAGTTCGTGTTGAAGAAGTGGAAGCACTACTACTTTGCTTGCGGAGGGGGCGCTGGCTTCCACTGCAACAACGGCACCATGAAGTTCTTTGTGATGCATTGTTTCGTCGTTGGAATTGAAGTACCAGGGCCCAGCTCCTTCCGTCCACATTTGAGCTAAACACTTGTCTTTGCATTTTATAATCTGTTCTCTCCCCCATTTTATAATCGTTAGAATTTGGTGGTTCCTTTAATTTTGTTATAATGGTCACAATTTTGTAATCTCTATTTATAGTTTTTATAAAATGGCAGTCACTAGAGGAAGAGAACGCAATTAAAATGGTGCTTGCATAGCTCTAAAAGGAAAAGAGGAATAGAAGGGTTAAAAAAAAGGGATGTGTAAGGCTCCTAGGGAGAGAAGAAGTAGGGAAAGCAGCCCAATTTCAATTTTAGAATGAGTAATGTTAAAATAACGGAAGAAACTGTCGGAATTGATTAACGGAATGACGTGGCGTGACAGTTTCGTAAATAAAACGATCAATTTATTTACGAAACTGTCACGCCATATCATTCCGCTAGTCAATTCCAATAGTTTTTTTTCGCTAATTTAGCATTTTTCTTTTAGAATATAAGTAATAATTAATTACTAATGAAAATAAAGATAACATAAAAATAAACCAATATATATAAAATATTCCTCCTAATCGTAAAAGATTAAGAAAATATATGAAATTTAGACAAAATGAAACAAATATAATAAGACCTAAGATTGTAAATTAATTTAAATTTTATTTACAATTTTTTTTAATCTTTTCCTTTTCAATAGATTTTTTTTTATAAATCTTATTAACTTTTTAAATTCACACTCCCTCAATTTTACATTTTTTTATACTTCTATAGGGATTATATTACATTTAAGCTTACAATGGTTTTTTTATGTAGCTTACCTATTGTTTATAATAACTTTTTAAAATAATAAAATATTTAAAAGAAAAAAGCTACGAGCACGTTTTGTTTTCCTTACCATACTGTAGCAGACCTGAATGCCAGAACGGCAAAGGGGAGGGCCGAGATAGATTTTTTTGCCTCAGCCTGGATCCATCCACCCCTTCAAATTTTGGCCTGTACCAACCCGTGACCCGTCAAAGGGTAACGGTGGGTAACAGATAGTTCCCATGGGTTATGATTTTAGCTCCCACCCCTACCGGAAGCCCCGCTAGTCCTATGGAAACTTTGATCATGCAAGTTTAGCACTCGAGAGTAGTTCTCATAACTGTCAGCTACGTACCTGAAAGCTGAAGCTGCCATTTCAGAGGTAGAGAGAAGTAAGATTGCACGAATCGGACAGTAAAAGCCTAGCTGCACCAAAATATGCAACAAAACACGACCATGGTTTGCTTAAACCATTTTTTAACTTCCCCTTTATAATGAACTCACAGCAAAGCTGACCGGTTGGCATGTGAACAAAAGCCAATGATCTTTTCCCAGGACAGCTTTATAAACAACCTTCCACCCCAAACGCTAGCAGCATCAAGATTCTAAGGGGATGGAAAAAAAAACCTCCAATGAGATGAAAAAGGAAATGAGCAGGACCGAGCTTAGCAAATTGACAACTTTTCGGAATGGAGCCGCATAACAGAATTATGTCTGAAGTTGAATGCCTCCAGCTATTGTAGCGTCCGATGATGACAGGTTGAGCACTTACAGTGACCCAAGCTCACATGATATTTAACATCTGTTAGACTGCAAAAATTCTATCCCTCTCATGTAAGTTCACCATTGAGCTTGTCACCGCTTGAATCCAGTCTAAATGTGGATCCAAGACCTTAACTAGAAAAGAAATTCCTATAATTAAGACTTAAGAACAGAAGTTCCTCTCTCAGGAAGCAAGGACCGTAATAGTTATATTACTACATTCCAAGATGCAGATTGCAAGAAATTAAACTTCCTGTAGCAGCCAGCTTCCAGCCAGTATGTAGCCAGTGAGGTTATAGGTCAACGCGAGGAGACAAGATCATGGCAGTGAGAGGACCTGTCACGTTACCCAATGAGTTTGTAATTGGTATTACCCATGCTGAGAATATTGCTTACTAACGCAAGGAATTTTAGAAATCTCCAGTTTTACACTGGAAATTGGAGCCCCAGAACATCTT